>CM034151.1:856633966-857842403 GCA_019776745.2 Taxus chinensis
AATTTTATAGAGGTTCAATGCTAAATCCTACTCTAAATTCCAAGGAGACAGAGATAAGGATGCAAAAGGAAACAAAACTAAGTAAAAATGGTGATACACCAAAGGAGTGATGAAATTTTGTCTTGAAAATAAACACAAATCATAGAAATGTAACACCAAGCATACACAGATTTCCATAATGTAATGAAAGACCAAAAAAACAATAATAAACACATGAGAGAATTGGAAGATCATTCAAAAAACATGCATTACCATTCCCAAATTTGATACAATGCATTACACTAGCAGAAAGGAAAGAAACGTGTCACAGGATCCATGGAAAGTTTGAAACTCCTTGAATTCACGTGCTAAGGGGAAGAGGGGATTCTGCAAGAACAAAACATTCAACCCTTTACAAATGATCCAAAACTAGCTTTAAATGGCGAATCAAAACCAAGGAAAGACAAAAAATGCAGGAAAATTGATTTATGAGCTCAACCACCAATCAAATCACTTCAATTCACCTAAAAAAAATTATGGGATTCATGAATAAACCCATATGCCAAGGTACATTGCTCTGAAGATCTAAAAAATGACCCATACTTCATTAATTTTGGTAGTTGAATGTCAGTTCTGCATTTTTTGCGTGCTAGAGATGTTTTCCCATTTTTCTCCCACCAACCTCCACAAAAAAAAATTAAATGGTCCATCATGTGAAAAATTTCAATATCTTTCCAATGACATAAAAAGTGCAAAAATCCAAGCTTTGGATCAAAAGATATGGCCCTCTGAAGATTTAGCGAAAAATTAGCAAAATTAGGGCAAAAATGGGTTCGCGGGCCAAAATTTGATTTTTTTTTCCCTTCTCTGAGTTTGGGAAAAATTCCCAAAAAATCCCTGTGCCCCATCACTTCACTGCCATGTGGAAGCTTTCCATTCGTTGATGAAACATGGGCTCAAACCTCACCTCTTTCCTCTAATTTCACATTGGGAAAATTTCCCAAGATTTCCCCGCGCTCCGTTCTCCCAGTGACATGTGTCACCCTCTGGTTCCAGTGGAAGTGCACTCCAATTTCTCGCCTTGGCACTTTTTACCACTTTGGAAAATTTTGCGAAATCCTTCCGCCGCCCATGACTTCTGCCACCGACTGGACACGTGGCGTCTTCTCTTTGCTCATCAGGCCTTTGGGCCAAATATTTCCCTTTGCGCCTTTAACTCCAACGCCAAAAAAAACAAAGATTTCTTTGAAATCCACTGCTCCACCCTACCACGTGGCACATTTTTATTGGCTGCGGGCTTGCCTTGGGAAAAATTCCCCAAAAAAATCCGCCGAGCCATAACTTTCAAAATATTTGGAGTTATGAGGACTTCTTTACCTTTTTGGAAAGGGGTAGAAAAATACTATCTAATGAAGCCATCTCCAGGAACTTTTGAGTGCCTTAAATGTGTAAAATTTTTTTATTGAAGCACAAGGGAGTAATGAATGAAGGCAAGTTAGCCAAAATTTATAGGGGGCTCATTTTGGATAACAATTTTGGTGACTCAGAGGGGTCATCTGCCTGCTGGATGGAGTAACCAGCTGCTTGAAGCAATCCATTGGGTAATGGAGTCATGAACTTAACTGCTTGCTACTCTCAATTCAGTAGAAAATCTCTAAGATGAAAATTGTGAGAGTAGAAATTACTTGATTTGGAACATGGCTTGTAAGAGATGCATCCTTGGGGTAGAAAAAACTTGTGCCAAAGTACTTAGGGAAAAGATGATCTAAGATACAACAAAACAATGTTCATAAGCACTTGGAGGAATGAGAAATCTAAGCTAATATGTACAAGGTGAGAAGTTTCCCTTCTAGTACCAATGCTTTAGATGGATTCCGTTAATTGGAATCTGTAGTTCTTCACCATCCAATGTAGACAATTAGAAGGCATTGTTGTCCTTGCATTTTGTTACCATGTAGGGGCCACTCCAAATGGCATCAAATTTTGAACACCTTCCTATATTTTCTCAGTCATCATCCCATTTCAACACTAAATCTCCAACTTTGAAAGTTCTAGCCTTAGCTTTTCTATCAAAGTTTCTCTTGATCAAAGCTTGATCCTTCTCCATTGTTTGGGTTGCATACTCTCTGACTTCTATGAGTTCCATCAATTTTGCATATCTAACCTCCATGGGCTCAAAATCCAACAATTCTAATTGCTTCATGAGTTCTAATGTTGGAAACTCAAGTGACATAGGCAAGATTGCCTCTCTCCCGTAAACAAGCCTGAATGGAAAGTTACATGTGGATCTCTTGGGAGTTATCCTATCAACCCATAGAGCTGATTTGAGCTTAGTGTGCCAAGTCCTCTGATTTTCATCAAGAGTCCTCTTGATGATCCTTAATAGATTCTTGTTGTTGGACTCATATTGGCCATTACCTTGGGGGTAATAATTTGATGAAGTGATCAAATAGGTCCCATTTCTAACAACCCATTCAGTTAACTTTGATCCTATGAATGCCAATGCAATATCTGATATTATACTGGAAAGTATACACAAACTCTTTGTTATCCCCTCATAGAAGTATAGAATGCTAGATTCATTTGCCTCTTTGAGTGTCACTACCTCAGTCCATTTGGTGAAGTAGTATGTTGCTATTAGAATCCATTTGTGCCCTTGGCTTGAGTTTGGATTAATGACTCCAATGAATTACAAAACCCATTGCATGAATGGCTGGTCTACTGAGATTTGGTGTAAAGGAAGTGTTGTTAACCTCTATTTGCCTGTTAAGAATGCCCAATTCTTGCACCTCTTGATCCATGAATAATAATCACTAAACATATTGGGCCAATAATAACCAACCTTCATGATTTTGAGAGCTATCACCCTTGGAGAAAAATGTCCTCCAGCTGATCCACCATGGAACTCTTCTAACATTTTCTCAACCTGATTTGTCCCAATGCATCTCAACAACTCTCCATTGATATCCTTTTTGAACAAGATGCCATCAACAAGTGCATATGGGATAGCCTGCATTATGAAGTGTCTTCTCTTGGCTTTGTTCATATTTGGAGGGCATAGGCCTGTTTGTAGGAAGTGTATTATTTCTTGGGTCCAGCAAGGAGTGAACACACCATCATTTCCTTCTTGAACATCTCTTTGCTCTTGGCTATCTTGCAGCACCAAAACAACATTCTTCTCTTTGCTTGCTTCAATTGGTTGACTCAAGGCCAATTGTTCACACAATCCCTTTCCTTATACCAGCTTCGTGACTTTGATCTCAATGTCATAGTCCATGACATGAGAAATCCACTCTGCATGTTTTTCATTTAGATCTTTGTTGAGGAGGAAGTCTTTAACTCCCACATGAGAAACCAGCAGTTGAACCTTGTTGTTTGAAACTAGATGCTTAAATTTCTTCAAGATTCTAATCACTATAAGAACATGCTTCTCAATGAAATAATACCTTACTTCATAGTCCTCCAAGATTTGGCTAAAGAAGGAAATAGGATGCTCTGCATTTTCTTCGTTCTACTGTACTAAAATTGTAGAAACTGTGTCATCACCGCCAAATGTATAAAGGATGGAATATTTGGAGAAATCTGGGTTAATGAGACTTGGAGCTTGTGAGATAGCTTCTTTGATTGCTTCAAAACTTTCGTAACCTTCAGCTATCCATTTGAATGCCATATTTTTCTTCAACATCATGGTTATTGGCTTAACAAGGGCTGTAAAGTTTGGAACAAACCTTTAAACAAAATTGATTCTTCCCAAGAAACTTTGAAGAGCCTTCTTATGCCTTGTAAATGGCAGTTCTCTTATTGCTTCAACCCTCTCTGGATCAATTACTAACCCTTCTTTGAAAAAAATGTGGCCTAGGATCTTGCCTTGAGGTAAGAAAATGCATTTTTTTGGATTCAAGGATACCCCAAATATTCTACACCTTTGGAACACTTGTCTCAAATGAAGGAGATGATCTGCTGCATTTTAAGAAAACATAGTAATATCATATAGGTATATCAGCACTATCTTTTTGATCAATCCCTTGAACGCCATATCCATTGCCCTTTGGAAAGTGGCTCTGGCATTAGACATCCCGAATGGCATTTTTCTATATGCATAAGTTCCCCATTTGATAGTGAAGGTTGTTTTGAACTGATCATCTTCCTTTACCATGATTTGATTATACCCTGAATAAGCATCTAGCAATGAAAACCTCTTAGAGCCAGTAATAACCTGAAAAATCTGCTCCATAGAAGGAAGTGGGTAGTGATCCTTGAGAGATGCTCTGTTCAAATCTCTAAAGTCCACACACAACCTGATTTCTCCACTGTTTTTTCTAAATGGAACCAAGTTTGCAACCCAGCTTGTATGCTTGATGGGGAATATGATACTTTCCTCTATTAACTTATTCAATTCCTTCTTCATGAGAGGCTCAATGTGTGGGTTGACCGGTCTTTGTTTTTTCTTGATGGGCGTAGCACTTGGATCTAGTTCAATTGTGTGTTGAGCTAGCTTGGGATTGAAACATCTCAAGTCTTCATACCTCTAAGAAAATACATCTAGGAAATCTCGGAAAAGTTGCATGAATTCATACCTTTCTTTCTCAGTTGCCAATTTGAAGTGACTTGCCTTCTCCAACTGAGATGGGTTCTAAATCCTCTCCCTTTACTTGGATGTTTGCTTTCTCCTTCCTGAATTGATCATTAGGATTAAAAATAGACTTTAAAGTCAAAAATCCCTTTGGAAGTTCATTGGTTCTTAGTTGTACCACTTGATCACCATACTGTTGTTCTAACCTTTCCTGATTTTTGGTTGAGAACTCAGCTTCTTCTTGCAAGAAATTGATGATTTGTTTGTCACTATCAAACACCTACCAAATTTCATTGTTGTCTGGAGTTGATGTCCTCACAATCACATGGATGTTTGGCTGTATTTTATCCCTTTTGATACTTTCCACAAAATCAAAGGTTTATCCAACTGTTGCAAGCCTATCAGCAACTTGGTTCTCTTTCCTAGGGATGGAGTTGACGCCAAAGCCCTCAAAATCCTCAATGAGGTCCCACACCCTATTATTATAACTCTTGAGCAGGTCATTCTTGGCTGCATGTTGTCCTTTAACTTGATTAACAATCAGCTCAATATCACTAAAGACTTGTAATTTTTTTATGCCTCTTTTTCTTGACCAATGCAATCCATGTATCAAATCTTCATGTTCAGCAGTGTTGTTAGAACATGCAAACTGAAATCTAAAAAGCTGAATAATACTTAATTCCTTGAGGTGAAACAAGCATAGCTCCTCCTCCTACACCTTTTCTACTTCTTGATCCATCAAAGAACAACATCCATACTTGATTCTCATCTCTATGGTCTTGCTTGGTGATGCTAGGAAGAGGCTTATTTTCTTCATGCATGTAATAGACTCCTAGTTTAGATTCCTCTATTTCCTTATAGGGATCAAAAACATGTACCTTTCTTGCCCATTCATCAAGATTCAGATCTGGGATGCTTCCAACTTTGGTGTCAACTTCATGCGTGCTTGGATAATCCTCTTGATCAAACGTTGAACAATTGGGATTGATTGTGCTTGGAGTATGAGGCTCAATGTGAAAGTTTGCAATAGGTTTGGACCTGATTGTGGCCTTGGCTCCATACCTTGTTCTAAATAGCATGTGTAACCAGTCAGCAGATAGGTAGCCTCTAATTCTAGTTGTGAGATCCCTTGACAAACATATGGTAAAGAGTGGTGGTAAATCTATTACTAACACATCTTGTAAAATAGTGACATTGGGGCATGCATGCAAGGTAAGGCTTAAATATTTAATTACCCCAACTGTTGTTACTGTTGTCCCATATAATTACACAACCCCCTTGGATATGACCTCATATTGAAGGCCCAGATGATTAGCTATTTGTTTGGACATCACAGAACTACTTTCCCCAGAATCAATCATCTAATTATGTACTAGTTTATCCCCAATGATCAATGAAACATAGAATGGAGGGGGCTAAAAATTTTTACCTTGTTTTCCTCTAAGCTTTCCCTCAGGCTGAGTAGCATTTATGAGTACCTTTTCTTGCATATGAACTTGTTGATTTGAAGTTGACCGATTCTTCGTGGCAGCTTGTAATAGATCCCTTTGTCCTGGGATGGAGAGTGACTACCACATATATATGTTCACATTGGTATTCTTTATTTTTTCAATAATGTTAAATGGGGATGAACCATATCGTTGCTGCCCTTTAGTCTACACATTATTTTCTTGTACAGGGGCTATAATAGCTAGAATTTGAGCTAGTCTAGAAGGTGGTTTGGACTATCCTTGCACATTTGGAACTACATTTTTCTTACCAACACCTTGTGGAGTGTTGGAAGGTTGTGAATCACTTAGATCTAATGACTTCCTGTCACTAGTATTCCTCTTCTTTGACCATGTGTTAGCTGTTACACTCTGAGAAGGTGTTTGATTCATGCCACAAAAATCTTTAGCCTGCCAATTCACAAGTTTAGTCTCATTTGGAGTTGTACCTTGTTGAAATGTCCCTTATTGTTGGTTTGTTTCTTGACATGCTTGACCCTCTACACCAGTTGTTTTCACCATCAAAGCTTGGTTCAAAGCAGCATTGAAGCACATATATTGGTTGTGAGGTTCATTGCATGGGAAACACCAATCATACTCTTGAGCTACATTATTTTACACTGGCACTAAGGCTTTAGAGGTAGATGCAACATTGGGGTTATAGGGCTTAAATGGTCTATTATAAGGAGGTCTTACTTGATTTTCATTTGTAGCTGGGTTGGGTGGCCTATTAGGCTGATATGGTTGTCTATTAGGCTAAGTTTGAGGCTGATAAGAAGGCCTAAAACTTTGAGCTTGCTGGATTTTGAGTGTAACCATCTTATTGCCTAAATTTTGTAATTGCTTCATAATTTCTTGAAGCTCATTTGAGGCACTAGATGATGAAGTAGAGGTTTCATTTGAACTTTGGTTTCTTGGAGTGGGAATAGGGACTAAAGCAGGTGCTTGACAGGTACTTGGGCTTCCAAACTCTAGACATAAGGGCATACGAGGCCTAGGTGCAAGTTTACCAGCTTGGATTAAACAATTCTCAACCCTAATGGTGATGTTGTAAACTGTAGGTAGAGTTGCACCTCCCATGGATTGGATCAACATAGAAATGTCAGAATTTAAAGATTTGAGAAAGTATAAGAAAGAATCTTGAGTTGTTGGCCTCACTTATACTAGGATTCTAACCCATGTTCTTTTAAATCTGAAACTGAATTCTGTTATCAACTCATTAGGAGCTCTCTTGATAGTTGTTAGTTGCTCCAATAGAGACAGTTTGTCCCCTTTCTCTCCAAATTGGTTATGGAGGGCTGTGCACAACTGGTTCCAATTTTGGATAGAGCCTACATCAAGGCTCCTGAACCATTGCAAGGCTTTCCATTTGAATGAAGATGCCAGCAATTTGACAACAATCTCCATCTCAAAAATATCATGGGATGCACAAACATTAGCAATGTCCTTGACATGGTCACCAAGATTGGTCTGATTTTCTCCAGTAAAGTATGGGGTGTTCTTCAGTGTTGCAATTGGAACTAGTTTTTGTGCATTGAGAGCAAGTGGGCTGCTACCAGTAAAGTTGACATAAGGATTGGGTTGTGCCATTATGATTGGCCTGAGAACCCTTGTTGATTAGATGAAAGGTCTGCCATGTGGGGGATTTGATATAGTCCTTTTTGGTGGAGATGGAGACCTTTGAATCCTTATTCCCCTTTCTTTTCTTTCTAGGGATAATTGTAGATACTCATACAATCCCTCTTCTTTTGCCCTTGACCTTTTTTGTATCCTTCTCATGAATCTTCAAGCTTGGACTGCTGAAACCAGTCGATTATATCCTTTTGGAGTCACCATATGTGCTAATTAAGGCTCTTTTAATAAATAAACTTAGAAAAATTACACATAAACTTTGTTTTAATGAAGATGAAGACCTCTAAGGTCCCACCGGGAATGCCAAAACTATTAGTACAAATATACAACACCCCCTAAATGACCTTCGGATCTGTTGTTCAGAATTAGGTCATTTAGTGTGATTGCACAACATTGAGTTTTATCCAAGGTGTTGGACCTTGCAAGGTGAGAAAAATCTCTAGAGAAATTTGGTTCTTACCCCTCTATTTAGGTGTATGCATGCAATTTGTAGAGGTTCAATGCTAAATCCTATTCTAAATTCCAAGGAGACAGAGATAAAGGATGCAAAAGGAAACAAAACTAAGTAAAAATTGTGATACACCAAATGATTGATGAAATTCTATCTTGAAAATAAACAAAAGTCATAGAACTGTAACACCAAGCATGCACACATTGTTAGAATGTAATGAAAGACCAGAAAACAATAATAAACACATGAGAGGTTTGGAAGATCATTCACAAAACATGCATTACATTGGAAGAAAGGCAAGAAATGTAACATAGCTTCCATGGAAGGTTTGAAACTCCTCAAATTCACATGCCAAGGGGAAGAGGGGAGTATATAAGAACAAAACGTCCAACCCTTTACAAATGAGCCAAAATTGGCTTTTAATGACGAAGCAAAACCAAGACAAAAAATGTGAGGAAATTGATTTATGAGCTCAACCACCAATCAAATCCCTTTAATTTTCCTGCAACAAATGATGGGCTTCATGAACGAACCCATACACCAAGGTAAATTGCTTTGCAGATCCAAAAAATGACCCATACTTCATTAATTTTTGTAGTTGAATGTCAATTCTACATTTTTTGCATGCCATAAATGTTTTCCCATTTTTATCCCACGAACCTCCACAAAAGACAAAATTGAATGGTTCATCATTTGGATAATTTCAATAGCTTTCCAATGACATAAAAAATGCAAAAATATGAGCTTTGGATCAAAAGATACAACCCTTTGAAGATTTAGGGCAAAACTGGCAAAATTAGGGCAAAAATGGGTTCGCGAGCCAAAATTTGAAATTTTTTCCCTTTTTTGAGTTTGGGAAAAATTCCCAAAAAATCCCCACATCTTTCCATTCCACTGCCATGTGGCACCTTCCCATTCGCTGATGAAACACAGGCTCAAACCTCGCCTCTTTCCTCTGATTTCACATTGGGAAAATTTCCCAAGATTTTCCCGCACTCCACTCTCCTAGTGACACACGTCACCCTCTGGTTCCAGTGGACGTGCACTCCAATTTCTTGCCCTGTTTCTTTTTACCAGTTTGGAAATTTTTTCCAAATCCCTCCGCCGCCCCTGACTTCCGCCACCAACTGGACACATGGCGTCTTCTCTTTGCTCGGCAGGCCTTCGGGCCAAATATTTCCCTTTGCACATTTAACTCCAATGCTAAAAAAACAAATATTTCTTTGACCTCCACTGCTCCACCCTGCCACATGGCACATTTTCACTGGTTACGGGCCTTCCTTGGGAAAATTTCCCGAAAAAAACTCTGTCGAGCCATAACTTTCAAAATATTTGGAGATAGGAGGACTTCTTTACCTTTCTGGAAAGAGGAACAAAAATCCTATCTGGTGAATCCATCTCTAGAAAATTTTGAGTGCTTGAAATGTGTAAAATTTGATATTGAAGACAAGGGAGGAAGGAATGAAGGCAAGTTAGCCAAAATAATCAAGGGGCTCATTTTGGATAACAATTACACGAACATTCAATGACAACATTCCCCTTATCTTTTGAGGTGGGGTGACAATTACACAAGAAATGCTCAAACCTCCCCTAGTTACACTTCAAACCCCATTAGCTATGTAAGGATGGAGTAGGTTTATCAACCGTTAAACATGCAATATAGTCAACCCAACACAAACCACATTATTATCAGGAATGGAACAGGTTCTTACCATAGAGTCTTGTCAAGACCTCACATTGTCATGCAATCAATAGAAGATGATATATTTGCATGAATAGGAAATCCCCTTACTCAGATAGATGAGTCTTTGGATTGAATGAAGGATACAACTTCTGAGATTTCAAATGTTGACCCTAAGATTCTTACTTCTGAGGAAGACAAGAATTATAACACTGAACAATTCATGGCAGGGGATCATGAGCCTGCTCAATCAAACCCTATGCCACAAGAACCCCAAAAAGGGACTCAATCCTCTCTAGATGATCTTATTTATACTTTAGTAGGGAGAAATACAGAACTAGAAAGTGCCCAAACTTCACAACCAGCACATGCAGTAGGGAAGAACATGGGATATCCAGTTGACAACAAAGGATACATCCCTTCCAATGAGCAACCAACGCAAGATCATATACAACAAGATTATCATGTTCATTAAAATCACGATGATCTTATCATAGGGTTAGACACATTAGCGATGGGTCCTCATCCTTCTCAAACTTATCCTACGTAAGGGCTGGCTAGAAGTGCATTCTTGAATGTTGCCATAATAGGCAATGTGACGTTCCCTGGGTTTAGGCCTCCTAGTCCATATCCTAGTACTATCCCACCTTACATGCACATGTATTCAAAATCACCATATTAAGGGACCCCATATGTTCCCGTAAATGCTTATTACACTCCTCCTCCTCCACATCCTCATCAATGATCGTCAATGGTGTAATCTTATGTAATGGGTTCATATGTTAAGTACTTAAAGGAGCCTCTTGAATTCACTATACGTGGTTTCATGCTTCCATGATTGTTGCCAGATCTTCAAAAATTTAAGGGAGAAGGAGGCTCAAATGCTCATATCAAGGCCTACGCTATGGCTGTCAAGGAATTACTTCCTTGGGATGCTCTAGTGGCTAAGATATTTCAAAAGACTTTTGAAGCAATAAAATTGGATTGGTATTACCATATTCCGGAAGCTTCTATACATTTCTTTAAACAACTTATTTCTAAGTTCATTAAAGAATTTGACATGAACAAGTTGTTGCGTACATGGATTATGAATTCCTCATATTAGACAGGAGCAAAATGAATCTACCATCCATTTCATCCAAACATGGCGCCAAGTTCTCTATTACTCTATAAGTGCACCCAACATGGACCAGATAGAACTTTGTGATATTTTCCTTCACTCACTCAATCAAGAGGCTAGGGAGGAAGTATAGAAGTTTCTTTTCTTCACTTACAAAGAAGTATTGGAAGGTGCGCTTCGGATTGACCAAGCCACTATTGATAGTGACTGTAAGACCTATGGTTCCAATGGGAAATTGGTATCCCCAAATCAAAAAAATGAAAATTATCAAAACAATGGTGCCAAAAAAAAAGGACCTAAGGGTGTGAATTGCAATCAGGGTCTTACCATGAGTAGTGCTACTGATGAAGCCAAGAATGTTGGTTTTCCAAACAACAGAAGCAATAAAAATAACAATAATAATAACTCAGGAAATCAAAGAGGACCTAACACGGTGTGATTTGTCATCATAGTTGATGTAAATTATTCCCCACAGAAAAAAATTCAAACCCATGGCCTGAACTAGTATCAAAACTCTAGGCAAGGGGAAATGAATCATGGTTATAATAATTAGTTTCAAAACTAAAATCAAGGTTATAATCAACAACAACAAGAAAATTACCAAAGACCAAAAGATTATGACCCTAACCTATATTGTGGTTTCCATAAGGTTTGAGGTCATGATGATAGGACTTTCCATGATTGCAACAAGTTTCTCCAAAGACTTCCGAAAAACCAAAGACAACTATTTGTAGACATGTTCCTAGCAAATCCTGAAACAAACTTGTAGCCTAGTCATACCGGACCCGTCACACCTCAAAATGTAAACCATAAACATCCTGGGGATTCCCAAGTGAATCCTAAGAATATAAACAGGGGCATCCCTATAGGGAAAAAAAATCATAAAGCCACAACTTCTGACAACTCTCGGGTTACTCCAAACCTTGGTTCAAATGATAATACAAAAATCTTAGAGCTAGTCGAGCTAGAAGTTGAGCCAGAAATCAATGGAACAACTCAGAAAATAGAGTATGTTTCGCAATATCTACCCACTCTTTACTTCATGTAGGATGATGTTCCTACAATCACAAAACCAGTAGGACCCTATGATTTAATATAGGATTTGAACAATACCTTTTCTCACATTTTATTTCTAGATTTACTAAATAATTCACCTACGCATTGCTCTGTGTTGCTCAATGCACTAGGTATTGGTCATCTAATCCATGTTACACCACCTCATAACACTCAAATAAATCATATTGAATTTAAAATACATCCTCAGGGACAAAATTATAGTGATACTGGGTTTTTTTCAATATAGACAAGATGTCATCTGACGTTGAAATTTCCCGAAGTGGTGATCCTGTCTTTTATTTATAGGTTTGGGTTTATAACAACTACATTAAGAGGGGCATGATTGATGACAAAGCTTCTATAAATGTGGTTCCCTTCTCTTTCTTTCAGATGTTGTGATATAGAGAGACAAATTGTTCCTCTACAAGAAACATGTTACGGGGGTACGTCAGTCTCAATGTTACCTCGATTGGAACCATAGTTATTCCAATCATGCTTGGTCTAAAAACCATATTGACAGAGATTTACATTATTGACAGGGAAACTCATTATAAAATTCTCCTCGGGATACCCTATATTCATCGAATGAAGGATATCCCTTATACCCTATTCTAGGAGATTAGATTCCTCCATTTGGGGAAGGTCTTCATCACTCAAGGGGATCCTAAGCCATTTGATATACACTTAAAAAACCTAAAGAAGAAGAAAGGAGTCCATACAGAGTATGAAATTCTTGCACATCAATTGAACAAACCACCTACATGAAAAGAGTTAGTCCTGATCACCCCAGGCATACCGAAATATGATGTCGTTGACCCAAAAAGATTTGAGATGGAAAAGATATACAAAGGTGAATCGATATATGTGGAAGAAGTGCCCATTAAAATTACAATGGAAATTATGAAACTTTTGGAGAGTGACGATTTGATCTTCGTCCTGTTTGAATCTGTGGGGATGGGTAGTCTTCTCGATTTAGCATCTCTTCCCTCCGATGACCTAGGTCTAGGTGTAAACATGATAGAATTAACAAACAAGGAAGGGTAATTTTAGATTGAAATGATGCCCATAAAAACCATCTCTGAGCGTTGTTCTATTCTAAACCTTAGTTTTAACCTAGGTGTGTCTCAAACTAAGCTTTCCATATCCATAGGGAAATGCCTTATCATTCAATAAGTGTCACAAGTAAACACAACACTCTACATAGGAAATAAGGCCGGGCAACATGGTCATGCTCACCCACACACCATTTCTCAAGAACATGAAAAAGAGATGCACGAATGTCTCCTTCAGACAAATGATTTTAATGATTGAACATATACACTTCTAGGGAAGGGTTGTAAGTTTAAATCCAGAATGCTAGGCCCTTATCAAGAGAATGGAAATTTTGAGGATCATGGTTCTCTGTCGCGTAGTTTTAGGGGTGAAGAAATTGATATTCATAAAATTTCTTCACCTTAGACATCATGACATGTAGTTTCACCTGCATTTACTGCATCTGCATTGCATTTTCATCTGTAATTTCATTTCATAAAATTTGTGATTAAGGGACTTATTCTTATAGTAATTCCTAAAAACTTCTGAAAACATTGGAAAATCCAAATCATTTCTCTTCAAATCTTCATGATATCATCAATTGTTTCCGAATCATTTCATAAATTCAGGAAAGATAAGACAAATCTTTGACAATAACCATATCCAGGCCTGTATACTTGGTTCTACTTATAGTTTCTTCTAGATTAGGTGTCTTTTCCTATTGTATGTTCTAGAAGATTCATGGTGTCACATCTATCCCATATACATCTCTTTGTAAATAAGAACATTATAGACATTTTTCCTAACATAAATAAGACCAATGTAAATCCACATAAGAAAATTATTTTACTCATTTCTTTGCCCTACTAACCTTCACTGTTGAGCTTGCGTCTCTTACTAGTGATGTAGGGTTGGGAAAGGAGAGAAGTTTCCTTACTCACCTATTCCTTGTCTGTGGTAATGAACCCATACTTCCTACTAGTAGGATGGGGCAAGGTGTAGGGTTTTTTTTTTAATACTTGAAACTTAGAAACAGTTCATTCAAATATTGTGAAACCATAAGTCAAAACAAAGTGAAGTAGATGTCCAAAATTCCAAAAGAGCTTAAAACCTCAAAACTAGATTTTTTCAACCAAGTAGCCATCTACGGATCTAATTATAGATAAATTGAAAAATAATTCACATTCTAAGCTATGAAGCAAACTTGAGTAAAGTGAGGTTGTAGTGTCTCAATTTGGTTTTTTCAAATCCTTATCTCTCTCTCATCATTACCATTTAAAAAATTTCCATAACTTGTACCATTTTTGGCTCTTGGTGTTGAGCCCTCGCATCTTACTAGTTGTGTGGAGTTAGGAGTGAGGCAAGTTCATCCACTTATCATTTAAATTTTTCACCACGTTTTTCCAACACAATACGAAGTACCAAAAGTGGCTTATAGAAACTAAAGTTCAACATTACAATGTGATTGCATAATCATACATCAACAATACAAAACACAAAAAAGGAATAATTCTGTTAGCATTCATATCCAATGCATACATTATAAAAATCATTTAAAAATAGAATTTCTAAAAATCTAGAGTACACATGTGAAGTGATGCAAGATGAAGTCAACTCATATACAATGAATTACGAAACATAAAATAAGAGTTTGTATATATCATAATAAATCAAGTTTATGTACAATGCCATCATGCAGCTAGGCATGGTCAAAACACTCGCAATGAGCCCAAAATATACTAAAAAAATCATATAATGCCTGAAAAAAATGGTAACAAAGCAATAAAGGGCCCAGTGGTTTATCAATACCTATGAGATCCCTTGGATGGTGCACAACCATGTCAAGGACTCCTTTTGTGGATCTCGCAATGAGAACGAACTAAATGGTGGGATTTCTCGTGGTGGTAGCCACTGGCCATGGACTCACTGCGAGAGTGAGTCCACCTCATCAATCACATGAATGCCTCATACCCCGCCACCGTAGTACGAAGCGAGGTAATCACCTCCACTGCTCTCGAGATGGGTGCAAACACATCAGTTTGTCTTCTGGGTGCTAGTGGTTGGCGTGAATCCTTAGTTAGCTTGGCTTGTGTCTTCCATGATGGGATCAACAGGGTGCCCATGCACACCCATCGAATAAGCTCTTGCCACTCCTGTGTATTCGCTGCAAGCAATAAATAAAGAAGAAATGACGAGAGAAAATTATTGTTGCTACTGTTACTACTGGTGGCTGCAAGGCCTCCCCAAAGTCAAAGGTGAGATGTTTTCCTATCATGGACTCATTATCTCCCTCTCTGTCTCGAGGAAGTGGTCCCTCTGAGACCAAGTTCTCTCTCTCCGCGCTCACCTCATCCCACTCCGCTCTCAACATATCCTAAGTGTCATGCCACTTGGGGTCGCTCTCCGCTACCTCAATGTGAGTTGTCTAGCCAGCCTCACAACCTGACCTCTCGTCACCTATCCCCTCTCCAACCAAATCCTTAGTCCCATCTCCTGTGTACTCCTTAGAGTCATAGTCAACATCAATGGGCTCATCCTCCTCTCCAATGTGAGTGGGATAGGCCTCAATCTGGAGTAGGGGTGCTTGACAGGCACCAGCTGCATGTTGGGCATGGACCACTCTCCTAACTGTAATGGAAACCCCTAGAGTAAGCATTGTCCATCTAGGATATCCTCTAGGGCCCTTTGGAGCCTCCTAAATGGTCCTATATATAGGTTCCATTGGAGGAAGCATATCAACATAAGGGAGGCCAAACTAATAAGAACTCAACTAAATGGGTTAATCTTCACTTTCCCTGCCCTATCAATTAACTAACCAGTAGTGGAGCAAGTTACCACTATGGTCACCTCCTACCCCCAAAACCCTTCCATATCCTGGTAGGGAGTGGGAATCATGTCTGTTGTAGTCAAAGAAGCCACTAGATGATGTGGCATCTGAAGAACTGACATCACTTTGCACCTAGTTTCTCAGATAGCCCCCAAGTCCTGTACCAGTATTCCCCTCCCATAAGGGGCAATACACTCATATACCCAGGTCATGACTAGCGTAGGATGTTTCAATGATTATCCCTGTAACCTGACGACCTTGTATAGGTCATGATAACTAGTCCCCAGGATGTCTTCTCCCTAGGTAAAGATGCGGCCATGCAACTCAATATACGCAGAAATGGGAGCCCAACAATAAAGAATATTGTCACCTCCCTTGTCCCCGATCAACAGCGAGGCCAAGATACCCATGATAGCTCTACAAATTATGGGAATAGGGGCAATGGGAATAGATAGGACCATTATCCCCTTCTACAAACAAAATGATACAACGCCATCCCCCATATAAGTGCCCCACTGAGTCATCGCAGACCTCGATCTTGTTGTCTCCAAGGTTAGTCTCCTCCCGAGTATCGAAAACCCAAGAATATGGTACACGTCCTCTAGGGTGATAGCCCACTCACCCCTGACACTTGGTAACCAAAAAGTGTTCCGGTCTGCATCCCAATATGAAAACAAGTCACATAGTATGTGATTAGCAGGAGTGACATAAGGCACCTGTGTAATCCTCTATATCCCTACCCTCTGGGGGGTATCTGTCTCATCCTAAGTTAGCTAGTCCAATATCCCCGGGAACCAATCACACTCCCTCTCATGACTCTAGTGGATGTATTCCTCCTTCTACATCAATCAAAACATAGAAAAATAGAAATTTAGTAACGTATTTCAAGAAATAAACTCAACAAAAACATGACAAAACATTAAAAAATTTAAAAATTCAAGTTAAGCATAGGTTTGGTCATTCTGTTCAGATTCAGGTGGTCTGAGGGTCATAGACAGCGGTCTGGGGACTGATTTGGTGCAATTTGAGTTAATTTTTACTGATTAGAAAATGCCCAAAAACACATTAAGACCAGTTTACCAGGCATAGATACCGACTTCCCTAGTTAGGGCACCCCCCTAGTGACTGATGTTGGTTCAGGATAACCAATATCAGTTACTGTGGACAATGACAAAATGTTAGGTAAAATGGGTTTCTAGGCATCTATTTACATTCCAGGTTTAAAAACGCAAATAGTTGAGAGAAATGTTTGTGGTGAGACTGCATAGGTGGGGTATCAGGTTCCGGGCGTGGTTTTGCATGAGTTTTGGGGGCTATTAAGGGAGGTTTAGTGACTATTCTGATAGGAGACATAAGAACTAACGGTCATTCAGGTAGCTCCAATTCTAGCTGAAGAGGAGATCAACTGACCGATGGTTAAGTGTAACCGGCATCGATAGGGGATAAATGAGTTGGTAATTGAAATAAACTGTATGTTGTGTTGACCTCGTTCTGAGCGTGTGTATTCATAGAGCTAGAGAATGGAGTGGAGGTATGGTCTAGGCTATCACCGTAAAAATGGTAAATCCTCTTGTTGTTTTTATTTAGCATTTATTTTTTGATATTTTATCTATCTGCACTTGAGTCTTCTCTTTGTCTTGCAGGTAGGGGAAGTTTGGACGATGACATTTCGACACATAGACATGTCAGGTATAGCTTCTAACCCCCCATTTAGGGAATTCCATACTCAAACTCTACGTTTTATGCCTCTTCATGGCTAAGACGCTTCTCCAAGGGGGAAATATGTACGCACCCCAAAATTACATGTGCTACATTTTTGAAAAAATGGTTACAAAAGTCCCCAATGATGATTCATGTCCTTTCACAAGATGTTCGAGATCTAAAACCCATTCAAAGTGTATATTTGTATCCTACACATCCTTACTTAGCTTTTCCATGATTTTTCCAACTTCTCGCTTCATTCTGGAATGTTTTGGCCTTTAGTGCCAAGATCGCCACCCTGCCTGGTTGGCGGTTCTGAAACTGCCGCTCAGGCAGGGTGGCGGTCCAACGCACTTTTTCGAGAATCCATCATGTGTGTTTTTAACATGCGATGCTTCACTTAACATAAATTTTAGGATGCATTTGTGAACCAAATTTCCTAAACATAGTCTTGGTTGCTTGGTTTTCCTTCCCTCTTCTATTTTTAAATAGATTTAATTAGTTTGATTTGCCTCTTCTTTCCTTTTGCATGATGGCACATCCCAGCCAATTGTTATATATTCCATGCTTGTATTCAAGAAAAAGGGTTTGAGAATTTTTTGTATCTTGCATAGTATTGCTTCCACAATCCATGTGGAAATTGCATATTCAAAATTTGTTCACTTATGCTATCTCTCTTTGACCTACATTGCAACCAGAATGCCTTCAAGCTTCCGTTGCTCAAGTGCCTTCTCTTGTTGCATTCCCAATTCCTTGAAATCATATGGACACACAGAGAAAGAAAGGATAAGTTGAGGGGAAAAAGTACTACACAACTAGATTTCCCTCTGTTCTATGAATTCCAGGTTGGAGTTTTTGTTTGATTTCCTTCATTATGGCAATCTATCATTGTTACATCATATCAAATAGAGTAGAAATCAATTTCCTTTCATTTGCAAGTAATTAGTTAATTTCTAAGAGGGTGTAAATAATTAATAGTAGCTCCTGGTGACGGATCCTCTTCTTCCCATCCCCGTGGATCTGAAGGAGACAATATTTGTAGGAGGTTGTCTAAACATCATAGATCATTTGCAAAAGCTCTTGTTTTAAGTTAGTTTAGTTTCAATACACTCAGCATAGGTGAATAACCACACCAGGTTATCTCACTTGTTTAGTTTTAGTGTAGAAATATTTTAATTATTTAGAATAGAAGCAAATTGTTGTTTGTAATTGTAATATTTCAGTTTTGTGACTTGTTTAAATTAGTTTCCCTTTCAACAATAGCATAGATTTTTATTTCCATCTTAGTTAATGTAGACACTTCAAACTATATCGACACTTAGATCCAAATTAGGAAAACAAGCCATTTGGAATTTACGCTACCCGTTCATAACATCTAAATCTTGAATTTCCAACTCAGCTACTAGGATATCACACTACCAGATCTTAGTCACCTATTCTCCTATAGTTAGTTATCCACACATTAAACATCAGCTGCTCCGGCACGACCTTGGCGGGTCAATTATGGTTGAAGGTTGCATGTCAATTTTCATCCGTATAAGTACTTCACTAAGTAGTTATTGATTGATATAATATACCAGGTAGATAATTGTATGCTAGTCAAGACATCTTTTAAGTATTTATAATGTATGTAGCATATGGATTGTACTTTTACAAACAAACCTTTTTTAGGGGTATCCTACTTATGATTAAAAAATTAACTTATTTCACATTACATAGAGTGTTTAATAAATATTTGATACATGGGGTCTCAAAGTGAATATAATTAGAGTTATATGAATTGAAAATTAAAATTCTAGAATCCATATCAATCAATGTATGAAATCATTTAAGAGGTGATTAACTATGTAATACTTTCTTACATATTAAACGGTCTCATATCTATTTAGTATGATGTCCTTGTTTATAGATGAAGTGGTATAAAAACATTCTAAACATTTGTAGTCACATTACAATACCATATTATATTATTATATATGTAATTAGCTAAGTATGTCTACTCTCACATGTGTAATAGAATTCTATGTGTTACCTTAAAAATTCTTACTGATATTATACTTTAATTTGTGCATTAATGTTTTCTAATTAATCTTAATAAAATGTACATGTTGTTAACCTCTAACCCTTAATTCAATAATAATATATTAACCTAATAAAGTTTTTTTGTTTATTTTAGGGTTAGATTATTTGAGGAACCAACTATATTCTTGAACCTTAATTATCATAATTACAAAAAAATACCAAAAGTTTTTGTCCATAGTTTTATTTTCATTCTCCTAACTCTTTGTTTGGTAAGCATTTGATCTCTCATGACCCACTCTACCTATAAATTACCTAGCTAATTTTTATTCAATAATACAAAAGGTTCCTTTATCAAGTAATTTAAACATTGCTTAAAATATTTCTTAAAATTTAGGTCAATTCAATTATGTGTATATTATAATAGAGTTAATTATAGACCTTTATAGAGATGAGCTACAACACAAACACTAATTTAATTTTAGAACTTAGATTTATGAAGGCACTTATTTAATTTTATAACTTATATTTATCAAAACAGACTTATGAAGGCACTTAGATGATATCAAATGACTTTTGGAGAGATACACGACTACATAATAATGAAAATATGACATATAAACATGGACGACCTTTAAAAATGGAATTGTGACCATAAATTAATCACACTTGAAAATGTTCCAAACTAACAGTACCATAGTATATGGTCCTTATCTTGATGTATGATATTAGACCTCCTCTGAACCAATTTATTTTACTTTTTAGGTTGTATTGTGTAAAATAACTTCCCATGATTTCAAGAAAAATTGTAGTCTTCTAATTATTTAGCAAAAAAGTCAATAACCTTTTTGACTTATGATAATTAAACGTGTAATTTGGTTATAATTTTATTACATTGTTTCTTTAATATTACATATTTTGGATAAGCATTTCCTTAATAAAATTTATACTTTAAGTGTGAAGTTGTAAACTATTAACTTAAAAACGAAATATGCAATTTTGTTTTGTGATGTTTTGTAGATTTTCACCATAGGGTTTATCAAACCGTTAATTTTTATTCACAATCTATCTTACATATTCTAATTTTTTGAAATGAGTTGGTAGTTTTTTATTTGTTTTTTGTGTACCTTAGTATATAATCTGATGGATCTGACAAGTTTTTTTAGTTCTAAGGCAACGAGGAGTTGAGTTATTATTTTCCTTTCAAAAATAAAATAGATACCTAACTAATCTTAAATACCTACAAGTTCTATTATTTTTTAAAGTAATTACACTACGTGGATGAAACATCCACGTACATTTCACATCACAACAATGTAACATCATGACTATAGACTGATGTCATGAATTACGAAGCAGTGTGGAGTGTCCTTATTGGTAAGTCACTGATAACAAATGAAATTTTTTAAGAAGGACTGATATTATGAATGACGAAGCAACAGGGAGTTTCCTCATTGGTTCATGACTGATAATGATTGAAAAGGTCTACATAATGAATGACAGTGTGATGCATGTGCATTTTGTGGCCATGCCTACCATCCCACTTGCCATGCTCCATGATGTGGCAATTTTTCTCGGCGCCGGAGGAGGTCGCATTACCCGCCAAACTCGCTGTTGCCTCTCAGCTGGTCTCCCTACATGATGGGATTGACATTAGAGATGTAGGAGATCTACGGCAACAACTACGGAGCAACGACTGTACCTAACTTATTTATTACAGTTCCCCGCTTTTACCGTAGCCGTCTCTGCCATGAATCCTGCTAAGCTTCACTTCTTTTATTTTTCTGTTCATGGGCGGACCCCTCTGCTGCACAACAAATATTCTGATTTCTGTAGTATAGTGGACTGCACCAATAAAAGTACAACACACCACAAATGAGCCGTTGGCTAAGATTCATGCCTACATCCTGCTCGATGGCCATTAGCCAGTTATTCCCTTCCGAAAGTGACTCCATTCAAATCTCCCTGTCGCGGCTAAGGAAATGCAAGTCAGTGTAAAACAATTCTGAACCCTAACAAGTAAGAGTTGAGTCTTTCAACAAGAGAATTCTTTTTATTTGTGTGTTTTCAATATGGGATTGTAACAACCAATGTGCACTTTAATAAAATTAGTCACAGAAAAATCAATGGCTGGAGGCGACCCTACACTCAATTCACACTAATGTATGGTGCCTCCCCCGCCATATAGGAATAAGGAAAACGTGCAGTCTAAGAAAATTAGTTACAGACAAATCAATGGCCGGAGGCTACCCTCAACTCAATTTGCACCAATGTATGGTGCCTCAATGTGATTGTAATATACAGGAATAAGGAAAACTTGAGAATGACAGAGACATGTTATAAACTAAAATTAAATTCTCCATAGATACAAAATGACAACATGTAATAACATCTAATTTCTTTAGCATTGTCCTCAACTTTGTTATCCAATTTCTTATGTAGGGGTCTCTTATTTTCTTGTTCATATACTTAAATGAAGGATTGCTAAAAAAGGCCAATGTCAATACAACTATTCTTGCTATGACTCCATCCAACTTGGGATGTATTAGCTAGAGATGTTCCTATAACAACAATACTTAATATTATTGCCATCATTTCATCCAACCCAAGATTTATTATTAGCTAGAGACATTGTGATTTAGTTATGAGAGTCCAATGAAGGACAAGTTTTGACCTTACAACCCATAATACTCATGTGTTAATACTCATGCTACATGGACAATGCAATATTTCAACTATAGCGCAAAACGCCAAACACAAATTTTATTCAATGGAGGAAATTCAGTTATAGACATATAACATGGATTTTTAATTATAATCTTGAAATTCAGATATTACAAGGATCTTGAATGGTATGTTCAAACAAAATGCTTCTACCGTAGTCATATAGGGTTTGAACGACTCTATGTGAACTAATAATGGTCAATTATTGTTACACTTGTTGCACAAACTAGAAGTATTCTCTCAGGTTCAAATCTATATATTCATACTTTTGATACCAACCCCTTTAATAACTCCAACCATCATATATATAGGTGCAAGAACTAGCTACATTAATTGAAGTAGTTCACCTATTTAATCCTCTAACTATTTGGTTGTGAATCATCACAATTTGATCGTTATGTGTTCTCAACCATCACGATCTTCCATGTGTGACATATGACACTTAACCGACACAAAACACAACACTTGTAATTCACTTCATCTCCTATATTCTCAAGTGTGTGCAAGTAACCAAAGTTGCAAGCAAATCTTTCTAACCAATTGCATGTGCCATCTTGCAAGATCTTGTGAGTGCATAATAATCTTGTTTTGTTGCACAAGCGTTACCTTTGTGCCATGCTTCAACACTTCTAAACCTATGGTGCAACTCCAACCTTTATGCAAGATGACTTCTACTTATAGCATCGAAATTCTTTATTCCAAGAAACTACATTGTGCATGCTCATATGTTTTTAATTTGGCTACCAACCCCTTCAATAACTCCAACCATCATATTTATAGGCACAAGAAGTAACTAAAACAGTTGAAGTGGGTCACCTTATTAATCCTCTTAACTATTTGGATGTGACACATCACATTTTGATAGTTGTGTCTTCTCAACCATCATGGTCTTCCTTGTGTGACATATGACATTTAACCAACACAAAATACGAAACTTACATGTCACTTCATCTCATATGTGATCAAGTTTGTGAATGTAACCAAAGTTGCACTTAATCCTTTCTAACCCATTGCATGCCCCATTTTGTAAGATGGTGTAAGTGCATAATACTCCCATTATGATGCACACGCTTGTCCTTTGTGCCATGTTTCAACACTTCTACACCTAGGGAGTAACTCCAAGCTTTATGTAAGATGATTACTATGTATAAGAACAGAAGTCTTTATTATATGACACTACATTGTGCATGTAAAATGTTGCATAAAACACTTTTCCCTAAGTTTTTTGGATGATGTGCATTTCTTTCACATTGTAATGCTCCTACATCACAGAACTCAAGTAAGATAAAAGAACCATGAAATCTTCCTCGTGCATTCCATGAGGTCTTCAATAGGTCCTTTATGTTTAGCAGATTTGTATACACTCAACCATGTTACACCTTCAACTTACCTTCCTTTCCACTTATCTAGATACTCATGGTATTCCCTTCTACACGTCATCTTACAATGGTTTCAATATCTTATTCATTCTCCTCACACACTTTTTCAAGCAATCATTTTCTCCAATCAAACTCTTAATAGATTGCACTATCATTCTATGTTTGTTTTTCCCTCGGTGTATGGGTACAAATCCACAACATGGAAGATAAGTGATATAACTATCCCATAAGGAAACACTATCTCATATGTGTTGGTTGTAAATTTCCTCAAAACCTTATATGGTCTAATCTTTTTCCACTTCAATTTGTAAAATGTAGAGTATTATAGTAAATGGTACAAAGGGAAGAAATACAAGACTTGGGAAGATAATAATGGCAAGTGATATATGTGTGTGTGTGTGGAGAGTTTTCAGTTTATTAATTAGGGTGTAGGTTCTGAGTTTTATTTTGTTCAACTACACACTAATACACTAATAAGGATGCATGTTAGGAATTTTATTTTGCTTATTTTGTGAATAAGGTTATTTTTTGATAAACTTAGTTTGGAGTTAGGTAGACCCTAGGGGAATAAATGTCAACCTCTAATTGAAAAGAATTCAGTGGCATTCTATTTAAGGTTATTTCTTAACAAACTTAGTGCACACTGAGGGAGACCTTGGGGGGAGATGGCTATCCTCCACTGAAAATGCACTCATGTATGTGCATTTTGTGGCCATGCCTACCATACCACATCTCATGTGCTACATGATGTGGGTATTTTTCCCAGTTTTGTTTATTAGATAGATACACAGGAGCATAAGTGGTGGTAGTGCCCATACTATATAGTATCTTGTTACTTGAGTTGTGGGGTCTATTCATTTTAACTATACATGCACCTCCTCAATGCCAGTTTAGTATTATTGGAATATTTTGTTTGGCATGACATGAGGGTTAGTTGTGAGTCCCCTTAATATGGGTTGTCTCACTTAATTCCCTCTTCTTACTGGTTAACTAGTGCTACAACGTATAGTACATTGCTTGATTGTGATCTCAAAAAACTTATTATGGGCCTATATTGCAAAACTTAAAATCCCAAACCTTATTTTTTTAGATGTATGACATATGTATAGTATATTGCTTAATTGTGATTCACAGATTGTTCTCTCTTTAGAATTTAGTGTCCTTAATGTGACACCCTTAGATTTCAACATCCTCATTGCATCCTCACAAAACTTAGTGGCCGTCTTGTCCAACATAACACGTTGCCTAATTGCTTCCTCCTCTAGAGTTCGTTTCCTTAACATAATCTGGTAATCTCACAAAACTTAGCATTGGTCTTGTCCAAACATATCACATTACCTAATTGCTACATCCTAGAACTTTGGTGTCCTTATTATAGCCCCACAAAAGTAATTGTTTCTTAATTGCTGTCCTCTTACTTTCATGATCTTGTTATGACCTTGCAAAATTTAATTTCGATCTTTTCTATCGCAACACATTGCCTACTTACCATGCCCTCAGAAATTATGGTCCGAAATTGTAAACCTCAAAAAGCTTAATATTGGTCTTGTCTAACATAAGTTGCCTAATTTACACCTCTAAAATTTCATGACTTTTAAGGATTTGGTAGAGAATCCCTTGAGAATCATTTCTTGAAATTATTCATAACCATGAGTGGGCCCTTAAACGCATGGAAGGGAGATCTCACTTTAACATATTTGAATGAGAGTCATGCTATATGTAACATGACCTTATAGTTCATTGGGCTAAACTTAGTTGATGACTCAATAACACTACATGTAACACGATCTTATAGTTAATTGGGATAACTTTAGTTGATGACTCAAAAACACTACATGAATCTCCTAAACCGACCAACACTACAAACATCTCCTAAATTAAATCTATAATGTTTGTGGAATTTGACCTTTCTATGTTTTATCTCAAAATGGCCTCTAAATAATCGTGAAATTAATAATTTTTTAATATTTTTCGATAATAATCACAAGATAAAATGATTCACTTAACACATAGACAACTTCTAAAAATTTACCCTCTAATATATTCTCTAGTGAGTCTGAAGGATGAAGAACTCATACTTTTGAAAAATAATTTCCAAGTTTGAATCACATGAAATAAACTTTATACAAAGTGGTCACATATAATATAAAATTTCTTCTATATACCAAAAATACAAAATATAGACTTAAATACTAAAAATAAGAAATAGTCTCATATACTCTTAATGACCTTATAAACCTTGACACTGAAAGTATATATTAATTTCATATACTATAAACTATCTTATAATTTCAAAACAAAATACACCACATCAATCTTTAGGGTGTTAAATTGATGTTTAGTGTATCCCAATTATTTTATGTGGGGTGACTAGTTAGTGTTAAAGGTGTCGTATAAGTGTTTAAAGTGTCCAAAATTATTTTAATGTGGGTGACTTAATATTATTTATGGTGAGAGAATTAGAATAATTATAGCTAATATTATGTTTCCATTCATCATTAGAATTCGAATACTTTTAGCTAATACTTCTAGAGATGTTATGTTAATGTTATAAACAATTTGTAAATTTATTGTTCATTTTATATAAACAATCATGCAAAAAAAAATTGTTTTTTGTGTGGAAGGAATACAAATCGAATCTACAATATTATCTAAATGAAGTTAGTGATCATATAATCTTTCCAAGAATAAGTAGGAATTACACTAGTATGTTAATAAGTGAGATCGATGAGAAATATCCATTACCTAATATAGAGAAAATAGGAAAAAAATTATGTTCTCGATATACACATGGATGGCTTAAGAAAAAATTTGTGTCGAATTTTTACATAGTTGCTTGGGAATACATGGAGGATGGCCCAAGATAATGGACTAGAAAGATGACACAAACAACCCGAGAGGCTATGTTCTATGGTTAGTAAATTTAAATAAGTCACATCAGCTCAACATGTGATGTCGATATATTTTGCTCCACATGTCTTGAACTCTATAGTGTCATGTGACATGCGCAAGTGAAATCCCTTAAAATTATTGTGTTCTAAGTAACTGCAAAACACTAGGAGTGACATTGCGAAAAACAACTAAACAGACACTAAATAATAGTGTGAACTATTTTATTATTGTAATATTTTGTTTAGTATATAGACACTAAATAATAGTTTGAACTAGTTTATTATTACGGTATTATTGTATTCACGTGTTTGTTAATAAATGATAGAGGATTCGGTAATTTCAGTAATTTGCATTTATTAATCATTGGTATGAGACTAGTTAATTATGTTGATATTATGTTGGTATTGGTTAAATATGGATGTGATCTTTGAGCCGTTAGTTGTGATTTCATTGCTCTTAACTATTTTAAATTAAATACATTAGGAAAATTTTGATTTCTTGGATGCATTATAGTTGTAAATATTGTGAATGTGGATATCATTTGTGTGTGTATATATATAATTAGTTGTTAAATATTGATAATTGTAATGCTGTGAATGTTTAATGAACGTTGAAGATATAAAAATTATGTGATATCATACTCTAACTCTCAATTTGGCATATGGGGACAAGTGCCTCTGCAAATACAGGAATCAGTTTGTGCTGAAGGGGCTTGCCCCTTAGGGTGCCACATCAATACGCCCAACTATCGTTGTGTGATGAAGGGGATTTCCCCTTAAGATTCCGCATCGATAGTTGGGTGGTATACTATGTTGAGAAGAGGTTTTTAAAGTTTCCCGCTGATCCTCCACTCTGAAATGCACCCTATAGTAATATCACAATTGTCCCTTTCGCAATGGACAGTTGTGATATTATGGCAGGGTGCAACCTGAGTGAACGATAGCCATTGGTTTTTTTTATAGTTGAAATTTTCATGGATATTGTGATTATTCTATCATATTCGATGACGTATATTTGATTTTACATGTATCGTACTAATGTTAATTGTATATTTTTGTTTTGTACTAGTTACTCTTTTGTGTAGTGAATATGAATACCATGAGCCTAATTTCTCATGATCCTATTTGTAAAATGAAGAGATGCAAAAATATGAGCTTCCGCATAAACTGAGGATGAATATTTTTCACATAAAGAGTTTGAAAACCGCAAGAGTTCCTAAAAATAGTCATCAATTTATTAACAATTTATAAATTATATGTATATTATAGATAATCCAGTATGCCAATGAATAGTAGTTGTTCAGAATCTATAGCAAATATTTTTTATTACGATTCAAAATATTAGCACCAATTCTTATTTTCAAATAAATTGGTGAAAATTTTGAATTATCTATATTCCTCAATTTTAGTTTGTAAGTTCAATTTTTTGAAAAATAATGGTATGTGGATGTTACAATAATTATTAATTTATTGTTGTTTAATTATTGTGTTTTGGCATGCATAAATGTATATATATATTTTTAAAGATGTTATTAATATTTTATTTTTTTATTTGTAACTTCTGTTTTAAATAAACATGTTCTTGTTTCGATAGTTTTTATTGTTTTTATCTAAATGTAATAATATTTTATATGGAAGTTTCTCTCCACATTGAATAAGTGTATTTGACATAATATTAATTTTGTAACAGTATTTGTCTCATTATACTTATTATGCCACATTATTTTTCACATTATAGATGACCATATTGTGATATGCTTATGCACTGCAAGTAGTAAGCATTCCTATAAATTGGTTTTTTCCTTGCATTTCAATATTGTCTTTTATACACGTGGCTTTTGAATTAGACCTCATTCTTCTTGATGGGTAAACATTGACTCCACATCAACATGATCTATAGGGATATAGGTTGAGTTTCCTTCTTGTTGTAAAAATTGACTCCACATCAAATACTTATAAGGTGGATAAGGGTTGATTTTTTCCAATGTGATGGAAAATGGGGTGCATTTTGCACCATGTTGAAAAATGCCCGGTGTTTTTTAGCACTTTGAAAAACGTGATCACATTCTCCAAAAGGTGTAATCCATGGTGCTTTTCCTTCTTATTGTAAACATTGACTTCTCATTAGCTACTTATTAGGTGGAGAAGGGATTATTTTTTCTAATGCGATGGAAAGTGGGGTGCATTTTCAGACACGTTGAAAAATGTATGGTGTTTTTCAGCACTTTGAAAAATGTGAACTCTTTCTCCAAAAGGTGCAACCCATGGTGCTTTTCCTTCTTGTTGTAAACATTGACTCCATATCAACTACTTGTCAGGTGGATATGGGTTGAATTTTTCCAAAGCGATGGAAAAAGGTGTGCGTTTTCTACCACGTTGAAAAACATAGTGTTTTTCAACACTTTGAAAGACGTGACCCCGTTCTCCAAAAGGTGCAACCCATGGTTCTTTTCCTTCTCGTTGTAAAAATTGACTCCACATCAACTAATTGTCAGGTGGATATGGGTTGAATTTTTCCAAAGAGATGGAAAGTAGGTTGCATTTTACACCATGTTGAAAAATGCACAGTGTTTTTCAGCACTTTGAAAAATGTGACCCCGTTCTCCAAAAGGTGCAACCTGTAGTGCTTTTCCTTCTTTTTGTAAACCTTGAATGCACATCAACTACTTATCAGATGGATATGGGTACAATTTTTCAAAAGCAATGGAAAAAGGGGTGCATTTTCCTCCACGTTGAAAAATGCAT
Source organism: Taxus chinensis (assembly GCA_019776745.2). Taxonomy (NCBI): domain Eukaryota; kingdom Viridiplantae; phylum Streptophyta; class Pinopsida; order Cupressales; family Taxaceae; genus Taxus; species Taxus chinensis. The sequence goes on from CM034151.1 coordinate 856,663,264, forward strand.
GGTGTTTTTCAACACTTTGAAAAATGCAATCACGTTCTCCAAAAGATGCAACCTGCGATGGTTTTCCTTCTTGTTGTGAAAATTGAATCCACATCAACTACTTATTAGGTGGATATGGGTTGAATTTATTCAATGTGATGGAAAGTGGGGTGCGTTTTCCACAATGTTGAAAAATGCACAGCGTTTTTCAACACTTTGAAAAATGTGATCACGTTCTCCGAAAGGCACAACCTGCAGTGATTTACATTTTTGTTGTAAACATTGAATCTAAATCAACTACTTATCAAGTGGATATGGGTTGAATTTTTGTAATGCAATGGAAAGTGCGATGCATTTTCCACCACATTGAAAAACGCACGGTGTTTTTCAGCACTTTCAAAAACCCAACCTCATTCTCCAAAAGGCATAGCCCGTGGTGGTCTTCCTCCTTGTTTTAAACATTCACTCCACATAAAATACTTGTCAGGTGGAGAAGGGTTAAATTTTTTCAATGTGATGGAAAGTGGGGTGCATTTTCCGCCATGTTGAAAAATGCACGGTGTTTTTCAAAACTTTGAAAAACATGACCCCGTTCTCTAAAAGGAAAAACCCGCGGTGCTTTTCCTTCTTATTGTAAACATTGAATCCACATCAACTAATTATTAGGTTGATATGGGTTGAATTTTTCCAATACAATGGAAAATGGGGTGCATTTTATACCATGTTCAAAAATGGATGGTGTTTTTTAGCACTTTGAAAAATGTGATCACGTTATCCAAAAGGCACAACCCACGGTGGTTTTCATTATTGTTTTAAACATTGACTCCACATCAAATACTTATCAAGTGGATATGGGTTGAATTTTTTCAATGTAATGGAAAGTGGGGTGCATTTTCCACCATGTTCAAAAATGCACGGTGTTTTTTAGCACTTTGAAAAACACGACCCCGTTCTCTAACATGTGCAACCCATGGTGTTGTTCCTCCTTGTTGTAAACATTGACTCCACATAAAATCCTTGTCAGGTGGAGACGGGTTCATTTTTTCCAAAGTGATGGAAAAAGGGATGTGTTTTTCGCCACATTGAAAAACGCATGGTGTTTTTGAACACTTTGAAAAATGTGACCCCATTCTCCAAAAGGTGCAACCCACAGTGCTTTTCCTTTTTATTTTAAAAATTGACTCCACATCAACAAATTTTTAGGTGGATATAGGTTGAGTTTTTTCAATGTGATGGAAAATGGGGAGCGTTTTCCACCACATTGAAAAATGCACGGTGTTGTTCAGCACTTTGAAAAACACAACCACGTTCTCCAAAAGGTGCAACCCGTGGTGCTTTTCCTTCTTATTGTAAACATTGAATCCAAATCAACTACTTTTTAGGTGGAGAATGATTGAGTTTTTCCAAAGCGATGAGAAACAGGTTGTGTATTCCGCCATGTTGAAAAATGCACGGTGTTTTTCAGCACTTTGAAAAACTATTTATACATTTATACCAAAACATTTACATCGAATCTGTACAAAATTGCAAAAAAAAATGAGAAGATGACAAGTTACACTTGAACAAATGAAAAAATCTTGTAGTCTTAATGAGTGGTAACACACATTTAAACTAAGATCATTCCATTGTAATGTATACGTAGTATGAAAATTACATGCTTCAACGAGAACTTCAAATTCGAATTCTCTATAATATGTACATTAACTAGAAGTAACATTCACAATACTTGAACATTTTAAATATTTTTCCATTTTAAATCTTTTTTAGTATGTTTTGATGGTATACTTATTATAAACTCTTTTAGAAGCAAAAATATACATTTAACAAACACCTGTTGATGTCAAAGGTCACATGGAAAGTGTCATTTTATTACAAAGTCATATTTTATGTCAAAGGTCACTTGGACAGTCTTCGGTGTGAGCGACTGGTAATTTTTTCCTCATTTGATGCCTTGATCAGGATGTACATCTTCTTCCATAATTCTTTGTGACCTTCGTGAATTTTAACAACAGAATTAAAACTTGCTACTTGATTTTAGAAAAATTTTTTGTTGGATTCACACGTCGTATCCCAATTCTTAATTTCTAATTCCAACTCTTGAACCTCAAGCTCCAAATCCATCTTCTTCAAGGAAGAATCTAGTAATTGGTCCAATAACTCCTTATTTATCTTTGACAATTTTAAATATGGCAGTCTAAGTCTTTCACACTTGATTTTATAAACATTTTCCTTGTTCATTTCATATTTTAGTTCTATTTTCATATGAACTGACGGGGAGGACTCATCTTCTTGTCCAGCTTCAACATTGTCATTTGCAGGGCTCTCTATAGTATTTCCGAGCACATTAGTACTGGGACTATAGAATTTTGCATAGTCTTTCGGCTCTGACACTGTTGATGCCTTTCACTTTCCAACCTTATTTTGTCTTGTCATCTAATTAAACATGTATTCAAACAACAAATTAATATTTTCTAACATTCAAACGTAATTGTAACCATTTACCGTACATGGAAGCAGAACCCAACAAAGTAACCATATACCATTTACTATAATCCACATTCATAGTCACATTAATACATTAACCATATACACTGTGACAAAATCATTATTTATACAATAAATGGAATGTCACATAACAAGAATAAAAACCATCTAATGTGCTATAAACAGAACCAAAAACGATATTCAATTTAACAAGAATGTAATACTAAATCGTAAACGTCAAACACATAAAAGTAACAACCTCATCACACATATATACAATTGTCTTCTAATCACACTTATATTACTCTTCCTTATTCATCACATTGCATACCAGATATAACAATTGAAATACATTATCTAAATACTAATTAATGTGCACATCATAACATTAACCGAAAAACAACCATATTAGTGTAAAATCCTATACATCTAATAGTAATAATTTAACCACATATGTCTATCCATATCATCTATTATGCTAAAAAGGAAAAATTCATCAAATATAACTAATTTTTTGCATACCACATAATCAATATCTATAAATATATGTCTAATATATAAGTAAAATTTTTCAAATATGTAAGTGAAATATAAAAGTTCTATGACTGGTATATTCATTTGTTATCATTGTCTTGGGTGGGAGTGCTTGCTTTTTTTCCCTCAATTGTCACCTTGGCCTACATGTACATCTTCTTCCATACTTCCTTATGATCTTCATGTGTTTTTAGAATGGTATTAAAGTTTTCTACATGATTTGTGAACACTTTTTTTTCTGCTTCACGCATTGTCTCCCATTCTTAATTTCCATTTCTAACTCCTTAACCTCGACCTCTAACTCCATATGTCTTGAGGAAATTTCTCCTATTTCATCCAATATTTCCTTTTTTTTTTGTAAAATATAAATTTTCCAATGAAAAGCTTTCGCACTAGTTTTGATATATCTTTGTCTTTTTTGTTACAAGTTTCATTTCTAAATCCATACAAACTGACGGGGAATGCTCGTCTTCTTGTGTAGAACCGACATCTTTGTTTGTAGAGCTCTTTGCATTCTTTTTGAATGGATAAGTGTCACTATCGAATGATTCATAATCATTTGGTTCTTGCACTAGAGAATCCTTATGCTTTCCAATCTTCTTTAGTCTTGCCATCTAAAAAAACCTGTATTATAACAATCAATTATTATCTGTTACCATTCAAACATAATGCAAAAGGAAATAATGCACTTAACTTATACATAACAAAATATTATCATGGATGAAATATGTATGAAAGTTTTGTAACCACATTAAACCCGAGTACACATACATGGATGCAAAATGCAACTATGTAACGATAAACCACAAGCCATAATCCATAATACACAAAATTTGAATTTTTTTTTTGTGAATTATCTGTGATTAATTACTGAACATGTCAAACCCAAACATGCATACAATGAATAAGAAATAAACTATGTAACCACATAGAAAAAACCGGAATCCACAATCCATACATTGGTGAGAATTGAGTGGAGGGTAGCCTCCGTCCATGGATGGTGCCTCCCCTGCCATGGACCATTCCAATTGCTCACCTTGAATCCTGATGTCATGCCAGAAACAGGCGTGGGGACCAAACAACTGAGCTTCATTGACATGTATGGGGAGGCACGGAGAAAGTGACCTAGATGCTAACTGTTGAATTTTAAATTCTTAATGTGTGGTCCCCCTCTCCCTCCATGCCAATGAATCATACGAATCTATTTTGTTCCTTCGAATACATTCTAATCCTGCATCTGAAATGAGGAGAGATAAGCACGAAAGGAAACAACATAATGAGGGAGAAATAATAAGACCACAGTTTTTGAGGAAGAAGCCGAAGGGAGGAAGAATCCTGTTTTAGTGAGCCATAAGAGGATTTCATTACAAAGGACAGAATTTTGGCATTTCTCTCCATTGTACCATAAGTTTCAAATCCCCAGTGTTTATTATTATGCCAAAGATAAGAATTTTCTTATGTATGAATAACAGATGTAAATCATTTGATAATATTCTCGGTGACCCATGATTGCAAATAGTAAATTCATTTTTGCAAACATATATACATCGTTTGATAATCTTGTTGGCAACCCATGTTTGAAATTAGTTAATAGTTGTAACATACAATAAAGAAATGTGGCCAAAGTTCATAGTGACATATTCCAATATTCCTATTCATAACTCTTCCTTTATCTTCAAACTGACTGCCACTATTAACTTCCCCACTTCCTCTTTGCCTGTATTTACTTTCCCTTTCCTCGTCTAAAAATACTGAAGCTTCTAAAATGTCAAGCACAACTCCAATTAACAAGGATTTCTATTCAAACAAATTTAGGGGTGGAAACTGATGTTACTCTCTTCCATGCTTGAGCATGCAAAGCCCATGCAAATATCAAACAATATTTTGAGTGTAAATCAAGAAGGGAGAGTTAACGGTGTTAATCTCCCTTGATTTAATATTGATGGTGAATCACATCACCCATGAATGTTTGCAAATCGATGGGTTGAGACTCTCAGTGCGATTGCATAGCATGGAACATTTCCCAAGTGTGGGACCTTGTGAATCGGGAAAGCTCTCCGGATGAAGGCCGGTTCTTATTCCTCTATTCAGATGCACACATAAAAATGCAGAGGGTTTACTCAAAAACCTAATCTAACTTGCCAAGGAGACAGGGTAAGAAGATGCATAAAAATAAACCTAAACTAACAAATGTGATGCATTGAGGAATGAAGAACACCTGTCTTGCCAATAAACACAAACCATTAAAATGTAATGCAAGATCATGCACAGATAACCAGATTTGTAGTGAAAGATCAAGAGGATGTAAATGAACACAGAGAGGGTTGAGAATAATCTACAGAAATGTATTATTTTCTCCAAATATTAACACAATACACTACAAAAATGCCAAGAGGCAAAGTTGCATTACAGTTTTAGATGGGAGGTTTGAACTCCACAAATTCACCTGCCAAAGAGAAGAAGGGAGGGGAAAAAACAAGAATGTCCAACCTTTAGAAACAATACCCTCCTTAAAATTTATAGGAAGAATGAGAGAGAAAAGAGGGAGGAATTCCAAATCTACCCCAACCACCTCTAGGTTGCATTTAATTCATCTCATTATGGTGGTAGGTGAGAACCCTAGCAAAACCAAAAAGTGGCAAACTGTATTTTGTATTTTTAAGATTTTTTTCCCACCCAATTAAAGATATCCAGTTATAGTTGGACAGAGGACCTCGTAATATTTCCAAAAAATCCAACCTTGCATGAATCTGAGCTCCCTGTGAAAAGTTATGGCCATCTGAATATCTGTGCCAGGGTTTGCTTCCTGTCAGCACTCAAAATGTTGCATCTCCCTAAGATGCACCATAGGGGCTGAAAATAACATGTCGACACTCTTTTTTCCTGCGTCTTGGTGCATCCTTTTTCATGTTGACATCTTTTACTGTGAGCCCTTAACCTGTGCCTTGGCGCATCCTTTGTTGTGCGCCCTTAACCTGCGCCTTGGCGCATCCTTTTTCATGTCGACATCCTTTGTTGTGCACCCTTAACTTGCACCTTGGCACATCCTTTTTTGTGTCGACATCCTTTGCTATGTGCCCTTAACCTACACCTTGGCGCATCCTTTTTCATGTTGACATCCTTTGTTGTGCGCCCTTAACCTACACCTTGGCACAAACCCTTTTTCGTGTTGACATCCTTTGTTGTGCGCCCTTAACCTGCGCCTTGGTACATCCTTTTTCATGTCGACATCCTTTGTTGTGCACCCTTAGCCTGTGCCTTGGAACATCCTTTTTCGTTCGGCTTTGAGTTTCTTTGATTTCCATATTCTTCTGCTTGTCTATATCTACCCAGGGGGAAAGATATATACAACAATTTGGCGACTCAACGGGATCACCTGCCTTCTAGGTAGAAGATCAGTGGCCTTTTAACAATCCATTAGGCATGCGGTCATAAGAAATAACCTGAAACTAACCTGATATATGATCCTGAGCCTGATACCACAACTTCTTCCCCGACAACACTCTGAACTATAGAAATTCAACCTAAGAGCAGCAAAACCTGTGCCAAAGCACTTAGGGAAATTGAAACCTAACTACAACAAGACAATGTGCATACGCACTTAAAGGAATTGAAATCTAGGTTAATATTTACAAGGGTAAACCTTTTCCCTTTAGTAGCAATGTTTAAGATAGATTCTGTTAACCGAAATAGGAAGTTCCTCTCCATCCAATGTAGACAATTGGAAGGAATTACTACTTTTACATCCCGTGACCATGTAGGGACCACTCCAAATGGCATAAAACTTGGAATGTCTTCTTGGTTTTTCCCGATCTGCATCCTATTTCAGAACTAGGTCCCCTTCCTGGAAGGTCTTTGCTCTTGCTTTCTTATCAAACCATCTTTTTACTAAGGCCTTATCCTTCTCAATCATCTGAACTGCATGTTCTCTTATTTCTTCTAATTCCATCAACTCTGCATACCTAGTCTCCATTGGTTCGAACTCAGACAACTCCAACTGCTTCATGAGCTCCAATGTTGGCAATTCTAATGATATAGGCAATACTGCCTCTTTCCCATAGACCAACTTGTAGGGAGAATTACCTGTAGATCTCTTTGGCATTATCCAATCAGCCCATAATGCTGATTTTAGCTTGGTATGCCATGTCCTTTGGTTTTCATCCAGAGTCCTTCTGATGATCCTTAGAAAATTCTTGTTCGTGGACTCTGCTTGTCCATTACCCTGCGGGTAATAATTTGAAGAGGTGCTCAAATAGATTCCATTCTTGACAACCCATTCTGTAATCTTGGAACCTATGAATGCCAATGCATTATCTGATATGATAGTGGCCGACACACCGAACCTAGTCACTATTCCTTCATAAAAGCCTAATATGTTAGACTCATTTGCTTCTTTGAGCGCTACTGCTTCGGTCCACTTGGTGAAATAGTCCGTTGCCATGAGAAGCCACTTGTGGCCTTGGCTTGAGTTTGGGTTGATTACCCCGATGAAGTCCAATCCCCATTGCATAAATGGTTGGTCAACCAAAATTGGGTGCAATGGAAGCGCTGCTAGTCTTTCTTTTCCCATGAAGAGTGCACATTTCTTGCACTTTCTTATCCATGTATAAAAGTCATTGAACATTGTGGGCCAATAATACCCTGCCTTCATTATCTTAAGAGCTGCTACTCGTGGAGCAAGATGTCCTCCAGAATCTCCATCATGAAAATCTCGTAAGACCCTCTCAATTTGACCTGTCCCAATGCACCTCAATAGAACTCCATTGATTTCTTTCTTGAACAAAACATCATCAACGAGCACATATGGGATGGCTTGTAATCTAAAGTATCTCCTCTTTTCTTTGCTCATTTCTGGAGGGCATAGGCCTTCTTGTAGGAAGTGTATCATATTTTGAGTCCAACAAGGAGCGGCCACATCATCATTTTCTTGTTCTTGACCATCCTACAGTACCAAGGCAGTCTCTTTTTCAACATCTGCTTCAACTTTCCGATTCAAAGCTAGTTGTTCACATAGTCCTTTTCCACGTACTAGCTTAGTGACCTTAATTTTGATGTCATATTGCATGACACGAGTGATCCATCCTGCACGTTTCTCATTGAAATGCTTGTTTAGAAGGAAGTCCTTGACTCCCGCATGAGAGACGAATAATTGGATCTTATTGTTTGAGACTAGATGCTTGAATTTCTTTAAGCTCTTGATCACTACAAGGACATGCTTTTCAATGAAAGAGTACCTAGTTTCGTATTCCTCTAAGCCTTGACTGAAGAAAGAAACTGGTTGTTCTAATCCTTCTTTATTTTGCTGTACCAAGATTGCGGAAATTGTGTCTCCACCACCAAAGGCATATAACATGAAATCCTTGGAGAAGTCTGGATTGACGAGAGTTGGAGCTTGAGATATAGCCTCTTTTATTGTCTCAAAACTTTCCTTGCCTTCAGATGTCCACTTAAATGTCATGCTCTTTTTCAACATCAGCGTTATTGGCTTTACGAGAGCTGCAAAGTTTGGAACAAACCTGCAGACAAAATTGATCCTTCCTAAGAAGCTTTGAAGAGCCTTCTTATGACTTGGCAATGGCAATGCTCGAATTGCTTCAACTCTTTCTGGGTCAATCATCAATCCCTCCTTTGAAACAATATGGCCTAGAACTTTTCCTTCGTGAGCCAAGAATATGCATATTTTGGGATTCAATGATACCCCAAATATTTTACACCTCTGAAATACCTACCTCAGATGTAAGAGGTGATCCACTACTTTTTTGGAGAATACAATGATGTCATCAAGATATATTAGAACTATTTTATTGATCAACCCCTTGAATGCCATATCCATTGCCCTTTAGAAATTGGCTCCAGCATTTGATAGCCCAAATGGCATCTTCTTATAGGCATAGGTGCCCCATTTGGTGGTGAAAGCCATCTTAAACTGGTCATCTTATTTCACCATTACCTGATTATACCCTGAGTAGCCATATAGGAGAGAGAATCTCTCCGAACCAGATACCACTTGCAATATTTGTTCCATTGAAGGAAGTGGGTAATGGTCTTTGAGAGATGCCCTGTTGAGGTCTCGGAATTCCACACACAACCTGATTTCTCCTCTCTTCTTCCTGAACGGAACCAAGTTTGCAACCTAGCTTGAGTGCTTGATCGGAAATATAATGCTCGCCTCTATTAGCTTGTTTAAATATTTCTTCATTAAAGGCTCAATGTGGGGGTTGATTGATCTCTGCTTCTGCCTGATGGGCTTAGCATCTGGATCCAATTCTATGGTATGTTGTGCCAACTTTGGATTGAATCCTCTCAAGTCTTCATAGGTCCAAGCGAAGACATCTGGGAATTCTTGGCAAAGCTGTATGAAATCTGATTTCTCCTACTCAGTGGCCACTTTACCAATTTGAAGTGTTCTACCTTCCCCAACTAGAATTGGCTCTGAATCTTCTCTCTTGACCTGCATTTTAGCCTTTTCCTTACGAAACTGGTCGTTAGGGTTGAAGATAGACTCCAATGTTACTAAACCCTTAGGAAGCTTGTTTGTCTGTAGCTGCACTACTTGATCACTGTACTATTGCTCTAGTCTATCCTGATTCCTAGCTGAGAATTCAGCCTCTTCTTGTAAGAAATTGATGATCTGTTGATCGTTCTCAAACACCTGCCAACTTGTGTGATTATCTAGAACTGCTGGCCTCACAATCACATGGATATGTGGTTGTGTTTTTTCCCTTCTGATGTTGTTAACCACATCAAACATTGCTCCAACTTCTGCGAGCCTATCCACGGCTTCATTTTTCTTCCTTGGTATGGACACAATGTTGAAAGCTTCAAAACCCTCAACGAGATCCCATACCCTATTCATGTAGTTCTTTAGCAGGTCACTTTTTGTAGCATGTTGTCCCCTGACTTGATTGACGATCAACTGGCTATCCTTGAACACCTGCAAGTTCTTTATACCTTGTTTCCTAGCCCAATGAAGTCCATGAATCAAGGCCTCATATTCAGCTGTGTTGGTTTGAACAGGAAAACTGGAAATGGAAAGCTAACTAATATTTGATGCCTTGAGGTGAAACAAGCATAGCTCCTCCTCCTGCACCTTGCCTACTCCTTGATCCATCGAAAAATAATTGCCATACCTCATTGTCATCCTTAAGGTTAGTTTTGGTGATGCTAGGAATAGGCTTGTTTTCTTCATGTATGCAATAGACTCCTAGCTCAGATTCTTCTATTTCTTGGAAGGGATCAAAAGCATGTACCTTTCTTGCCCATTCATTAAGATTCAAATTTGGGATGCTTCCAACTTTGGTGTCAGCTTCATCTGTGCTTGGATAATCTTCTTGATCAAATGCTGAACAATTGGCATTGATTTGGCTTGGAGTATGAGGCTCAATATGAAATTTTTCAATTGGTTCGGATTTTATTGTGACCTTAGTACCATATCTTGTTCTGAACAAAATGTGTGACCAGTCAACAGATAAGTAGTCTCTAATTCTAGCTGTGAAATCCCTTGATAAGCATAGGGCAAAGAGTGGTGGCAAATCTATCACTGACACATCTTGCAAAACAGTAACGTTGGGGCATGCATGCAAGGTAAGATTCAAACTTTTAATCACTCCCACAATTTCTACTGCTGTCCCATTCAATTGCACTACCCCCTTTGATATGACTTCATATTGGAGACCCAGCTAATCAGCTATTTGCTTGGGCATTACATAACTACTTGCCCCAGAATCAATCATGCAATTGTGTACTAGTTTATTGCTAATGATTAATGAAACATAGAATGGAGGGGGTTTCAAAACTTCACCTTGTTGTCCTCCATGATTCCCTTCAGACTGAGCAATATTTTTGAGGACCTTCTCTTGCATATGGACCTGCTGGTTTGAAGTTGACCAATTCTTCATGGTAGCTTGTAGAAGATCTCTTTGGCCTGGGATGGATAAATATTCCCACATTGAAATGTTCACATGTGTTTTCTTCATTTGATCGATGATGTTGAAAGGGGATAAAACATCTCTTTGTTGTCCTTTAGCCTACACATTCCTTTCTTGTGCATGGAAGCAACAACTGTGCAGCTGTGTTGGTTTACAACATGGTCTTGGGTTGATCCTTGCACATGTTCAGAGCTGTATTTGGTCTTACCAACCCCTTGTTGTGTGAGTGGAAGGTTGTAGAAACAACTTCGGACCAATGACGGTTGTCCCTTCATCTATATTCCTCTTCTTTGACCTTGTGTTGGCAGCCACGCACTCTGAGAAAGGCTGTTTGGTTAACTGCCACAGAAGTCTTCAGTTTGCCAATTGGCACAAGTGTGGTTTCATGTTGGAGATGTGTCCTTGCTGAGATGTCCCTTGTTGCTGATTTGTTGGCTTGGACTCACTTGACCCTCAACACCAATGGTTTGCACCATCAAGGCCTGATTTAGTGCACCATTGAAACATGTTGACTGATTGTGAGGTAGATTGCAAGGGTAACACCAATCGTACTCCTGTGCCATGTTATTTTGTGCTCGGGACTAATGCTTTAGAGGACAGATATGTTACATTTGGATTATAGGGCTGGAAATGGTCTATTGAGCAGGAGGCCTTGCTTTGATTCACATTTGCAGCCTGAGGTAGGTGGTCTATTTTATTGGTATGGGGGCCTATTAGGTTGAGCTTGAGGCTGATAAGATGGTCTAGCATCTTTGAGCTTGCTATCTTTTGAGTAGTCACAAGCTCATTTCCCAAGGTTCTGTAGTTGTTTCATAACCTCCTACACTTCCTTTGAAGTATCTAGAGGATGAAGTCAGATGCCCCATTTGATCCAGCTTTGATTTCTAGGAGTTGGAATGGGATTCAAACTCTGGTGCTTGACTGGTTGCTAGGATTTCCCCAGTATCCGGATAGAGAGGGCATTGGTGGCCTTGGTGCAAGCTTGCCAGCTTGGATCAAGACAGTTCTCTATCTCTGATAGCTGTGTCTATAGGCCCCTTGTAAGCGTTGTTCCTCCCATTGATTGGATCATCATGGCTATGTCTGAATTTATAGCCTTTAAGATAATAAAGAAAATGCTCCTTCAGCGCTGTTGGGTCTCACCGCTATTGGAATCCTGTCCCATGTCCGTTGGAATCTGAAGTTGAAATCTGTCATTTGTTCATTAGGAGCCCTTTTGATTGTTGTCAGCTATTCCAATAAAGATAAATTGTCTCACCCTTTCCCCGAATTGGCTCATGGAGAACTATGCATAACTGATTCCAATTTTGGATAAAACAAGCTCCAAGGCTCCAAAACCATTGCAATGCCTTCCCTTTGAATGAAGATGCCAACAATTTGATAGAAACATCCATTTCATTTATCTCATGGATTGCACAAACGTTAGCAATGTCTTTGACATGATCACCAGGAGTGGTATGATTTTCTCCAGGTGAAAAATGGAATGTTCTTCAATGCTGCAATATGGAACTAGATTCTGTGCATTGAGGGCAAGTGGGCTGTTGCCAGTGAAATTGACAAAGGGATTCGGTGGTAGATGTGCCATTATAATTGGCCTAAGAACTCTTGTTAATGCGAGAAAAGGTCTACCAGGTGGAGGTGTAGACAAAGTATGGTTAGGTGGAGATGGTGACCGTTGTGGTCTTCCTCTCCTTCCTATGCCTGGTGATAGCTGCAAGTGAACAAATATCCCCTCTTCTTGAGTATCAGACCTGGTTCAAATTCTTCTCATGTACCTGGGAAACCTGTGCTGCTATACCACTGAATTCTATCCCTTCGGAGTCACCAGATGTGTTAGAAAGTGAGCCTCAAAAGGCTATATTCTGCCAAGTTACACACCAAACCTGACAATATTAAAAAATAATATAAAACTTTGAAGGACCCGAAAGATACAGTTCTTTAATTCAGTTATCGGGTATTTTTGTGCCAGTTACTAATCCCCAAAAGGTATGGGCGAAACTCAGGTCATGCAAGGCAACTGGGGAAAACCCGAAATATCAAAAAACCATGAAATTTTGAAAGTCAAAATATCAAAAAAGTAAGAATACCCTTTTGAATATTATCCCTCGATCTATCAACTGGTGAAATTTTGACTTGTTTTGAGCAAGTTAAGTCCTTGAAAAATGATTTTGAAGTTAATCCTGGAAGGTAAAAAAATGAAATTGTAAAACCTATAATTTCTAAGTCCTAATTTCTTGAAAATTCCTTCAAATCCTGTGGAATGACCTCTTGGTCCCACCGGACGTTCCAAAACTATTGAAGGTGAATCACAGCACCCTTGAATGTCTACAACTCGATGGGTTGAGACTCTCAGTGCGATTGCATAACATGGAGCATTTCCCAAGTGTTGGACCTTGTGAATTAGGAAAGCTCTCTCGATGAAGGCCGGTTTCTATTCCTCTGTTCAGATGCACACATAAAAATGCAGAGGGTTTACTCAAAAACCTAATCTAACTTGCCAAGGAGACAGGGTAAGAAGATGCATAAAAATAAACCTAAACTAACAAAGGTGATGCACCGAGGAATGAAGAACACCTGTCTTACCAATAAACACAAACCATTAAAATGCAATGCAAGATCATGCACAGATAACCAGATTTGCATAGTGAAAGATCAAGAGGATGAAAATGAACATAGAGAGGGTTGAGAATCATCCACATACATGTATTGTTTGCTCCAAATATTGACACAATACACTACAAAAATTCCAAGAGGCAAAGTTACATTACAGTTTTAGATGGGAGGTTTGAACTCCACAAATTCACCTACCAAAGAGAAGAAGGGGGGGGGGGGGAAACAAGAATTTCCAAACTTTATAAATAATCCCCTCCTTACAATTTATAGGAAGAATGAGAGAGAAAAGAGAGAGGAATTCCAAATCTATCCCAACCACCTCCAGGTTGCATTTAATTCATCTCATTATGGTGGTAGGTGAGAACCCTAGCAAAACCAAAAAGTGGCGAACTGTATTTTGTATTTTTAAGAATTTTTTCCCACCCAATTAAATATATCTAGTTGTAGTTGGATAGAGGACCTCATAATCTTTCCGAAAAGTCCAACCTTGCTTGAATCTGAGCTCCCTGTGAAAATTTATGGCCATCTAAATATCTGCGCCAGGGTTTGCTTCCTGTCAGTGCTCAAAATGTTGCGCCTCCCGAAGATGCGCCACAGGCACTGAAAATTACATGTCGACACTCTTTTTTCCTACACCTTGGTACATCCTTTTTCATGTCAACATCCTTTACTGTGTGCCCTTAACCTGCGCCTTGGCACATCCGTTTTCGTGTCGACATCCATTGTTGTGCGCCCTTAACCTGCGTCTTGGCGCATCCTTTTTCATGTCAACATCCTTTGTTGTGCACCCTTAACCTGTACCTTGGCGCATCCTTTTTTGTGTCGACATCTTTTGCTGTGTTCCCTTAACCTGTGCCTTGGCGCATACTTTTTCGTGTCGACATCCTTTGTTGTGTACCCTTAACCTGCGCTTTGGCGCATCCTTTTTCGTGTCGACATCCTTTGCTGTGCGCCCTTAACCTATGCTTTGGCACATCCTTTTTCATGTTGACATCCTTTGTTGTGTCCCCTTAACCGGTGCCTTGGCGCATCCTTTTTCATCGGGCTTTGAGTTTCTTTTATTTCCATATTCTTCTGCTTGTCTATATCTACCCGAGGGGAAATATATATACAACATTTACATTTTAGACATGAAGATTTTAGACTATGTGATAACTTATAAATTTGCATACTGAAAAAAAATTCCTATTTGACTTGAAACTTGACAAGCCTTCTTTGCTACTACTTCCTCACATATACATTAACTTACAGTAAAGGGACTAATGGTATGAAATCCTTTAATAGCCACTGAATACTATTACAACCACTGTGTAGTAAAAAAGGCATGTATAATTACACAACAATATTAAAGACCCCTGAAAAACCGACAAGTGTTGATGTGTTGATATGGCCAAAACAACAACGAATAGTTACAACCATCAACCAAGCCTGAAAACCACCTCATAAAACAAGCATACATATTGATATGTATATAGTTGAAAGTCACTAAAACTATCAAAGGAGTCAAACACAACGCCACAAACATAATTTCATTGTGTTGCATTAAGCTCCATTTCTGGCCTATCTAGGTCTTCCACTCTTGCATACCTGATACTGATAGTAAATGATAATAAAAATTTAAAAATAACTGAGATCTCATAATAACGGTGTAACAGAAAACACATAATTATGTGTAATAACACCATAAACTAACATTTTAGTTATTTATCCCTCTTTAGTTGCATGATGATGATATTGAGAAATATCTGGTACAATCTCTCCCTTATAGGAATTGACCAACAGTAGTTAATTCACTATATGTTCAAATGGTTGAAAGGTAGCCTTTGTTCGACCATGTTGTCAACATTGCATGGTGCATCAAAGAGCTTTGATGAGATATGTGTGCTATGAATGAATTTTTCTTGTAGGAATTTGTGTAAAAACTATTTTGGTGTTGTTGATTATAATTTTAAAAATCCACACAAACCTCTAGAAATATAATTTTAAAAATCCCAACTAAGTATGACTAAATAAATATGTGATATTGTGGGATATGTACAAATGGGAATGTGTGCAACATGAACTATTTCAACCTTTAGAGTTGTGAGGAGTGCAATTGTGACTACGTGAAGAAGTTTGAAGAAATTCAACTTTTAGAGTTATGTAGGGGCGTAAATAAAATTGAATTTGTGTGCCTTAAAACAGTAGACACCCAAACCCCACATGTAAATAATTTACAATATTGTATCTACATAAACAAAGTACACTTGGCAGATTTATAAACTTTAGTAAGTGATTGGGAAAGTTGGCCTTTTTCCCAGCTTGTCAGATTTCAATCTTTAGTAAGTGAAAACAAGGTGTATACATATACTCTACCAAAAGTTCATCACATGCCATTATAGTGTAATTTGAGATGGTGATTTGGGAATTGGACCTACTATACCAAAATCTAGGTAAATAACTATAAAGAAGTAATAACTTAAGAAGTTAAACATAATGAAATATGCATACCTTTACTTAAGTTTCTACGTTCAAGTGAATGGATGTTGGATCCATCATCTCGACCACATGTAACATTTTAAAAATTACTCATGTTAACCCTAATAATAAATGACTACAAAGAAAAGTATAATGCAATGTATACAAATGAGTATAAAAAGTAAGTATAATCAATGTAGATATCTCTCAAAGGTAAGGGTGTTAGGAAAGGTCCAAATACACTATAAAGGGAAGGCTAAATTAGGTCCAAATCCTGAGAAAGGTGTAAATATGTACTAGGCCAAGTCTAGATAGCTATAAAGAGAGGCTAAATTAGGTCTAGGAGACCCTAAAGACATACAATGTATATAAAAGGAACATATAACCTCCTTTCGACATAAATTTTTCTTACAAACCTAGATCACTTTGTGAGCTAGGTATTTTTTTGTGGGTTAGCTCTAGAATGGTCATTTATTTAATACTATTTTGAGAAAGGATCCCTATAGATCATTATTACCTTACATGCAATATCTTAAGTTTATTCTAGTTTGTCGATAAGAGATCTACAATTGTAATATTAGGGTAATTGATTTGTGGGTACACCCATGCTTTATGGCACTCAAGATGACATTGTACAGAGGTAGGAAGTAGATAGGTGGGAAAAAACCTCATATTGTTATAATCTACATTCCTACCTAGTGTGGTTGAGGGATGTATATGTTGCAACCATTATCGATATTTATAAGGCAATTATAAATCTTATGGTGACATGTGTATTTTGTCACAAGTTAGGTTAAGATGTTCCACTTTTTTGTATAGCCATGTGTCAAGTGGTGCTAGATCAAGGAATAATACATTACATGAGTATAAATTTGGTACATTTGTACCATGACATTTATCATATATTAGCTCTATAAAATATGGTGATTAGGTTATTGATTCTATTTTTGACACGGATTTATAAGATGTTCATGATGCATATACTAATGGGGAAACATCTACATATTGTCGCAAAGTTTCACTTATTTGAGTGTTTGGCTTGGAATTCATTAGCAAGTGATTATATGAGATTAAGGGGATATTATGTGGTGCTCGTATATGGGGACATATGATACATGGGCATATTGTCCAATTATAGTATGAGCTCGGGAGTTGACAAAGCTCACAAGATAATTTTTATGGTGGGTGGATCCCCATTCATTCGAGCAACACTAGTGGACTTGCCTTAGTATCTGGTAAGATATGTTAAAGAATCGTGAGGGAGACTACAAGAAGAACCATAGTTACTAGTTATAGTGTTGAGGCCTTGGAGTTATCTCCAACATTGGGGGAGGAGGTAGAGGTAACGAATAAAATCAGTGCTAGTGTAATGATATCAATATTGAAATATTATTTTAAGACTTAGAATGCCAAAAATGCTAACACTTGATGTCTATATTTATGGTGTTTTTTGACGATTTAATAAAATTTAACTTATTGCATATGTTATATCTAATTTTTTCCTTTTGAAATGTGAAATTTATTAGCTTATCCTAAATTATAAAAGGTGATCACATATTAGATAATCATATTCAGAGAAATGCTTATTCAACCTAAGGTTCATATGCATTTTCATATTCAGTGTGGAAGAATCAAAGTCATGTGGTTGACAAAGTTTCTAGCTTCAATTATTGGACATGGGACCCATAATTTATTTATATTTGGAACTTTTTGCATCATAGGGTTTCTAACTTTGATATCCACTTATTTGCATTCTATTTAGATTTGGTGGCTCGTGCTTAATAGGGTGTCTAAGTCCAATTTCTAATCATTCATATTTTATTCAAATAGTAGGAATGCATTTGTTAGGTTTCCTAACTCCACAACATTTTTTATATAACTTTTCTTAATATGATCAATTATTTCATTTCAATATTTATATTTCAACTTTTATACCCTAAACCCCGAACCTTGAGGCCTAAACCCTAAACCCCAAACCCTAAACCCTAAGCCCTAAACCTTGAACCTTAAATTTTAGAAAATAATTATAGTTTTCATTATTATTATTAATTAATATATTTGAAACTGTAAGAAAAGGAAGCAATTTGATGTCATATCTATTACCTAATACTTTGTAAATAGGAACAAATCTATGTGCTTGATATACACAAGGACAAATATAACATGAAACTTTATCTTAAGTACAAATATATCGAACAATTGTTTGGAAGCATCTTTTCAAAACAAATGACGTGTTCAAATATTTTGTTTAGTATATAGACACTAAATAATAGTGTGAACTAGTTTATTATTACGATATTATTGTATTCACGTGTTTGTTAATAAATGATAGAGGATTCGGTAATTTCTACAATTTGCGTTTATTAATCACTGGTATGAGACTAGTTAATTATGTTGATATTATGTTGGTATTGGTTAAATATGCATGCGATCTTCCTTCTGTTAGTTGTGATTTCATTGCTCTTAGCTATTTTAAATTAAATACATTAGGAAAAGTTTGATTTCTTGGATGCATTATAGTTGTAAATATTGTGAATGTGGATATCATTTGTATATATATATATTATTAGTTGTTAAATATTGGTAATTGTAATGTTGTGAATGTTTAATGAAAGTTGAAGATATAAAAATTATGTGATATCATACTTTAACTCTCAATTTGGCATATGGGGACAAGTGCCTCTGCAAAGACAGGAATCGGTGTGTTGAAGGGGCTTGCCCCTTAGGATGCCACATCGATACGCCCAACTATCATTGCATGATGAAGGGGCTTGCCCCTTAGGATTCCACATCGATAGTTGGGTGGTATACTGTGCTGAGCAGAGGTTTTTAAAGTTCTCCCACCGACCCTCCACTCAGAAATGCACCCTCTCGTAATATCACAACCGTCCCTTTCGCAATGGACGGTTGTGATATTATGGCAGGGTGCATCTTGAGTGAAGGATAGCCGTTGGAATTTTTTGATACTTGAATTTGTCATGGATATTAGCTTTCTGATGTTGTGATTATTTTATCATAATGGATGACGTATATTTGATTTGACATGTATCATACTAACGTTAATTGTATATTTTTGTTTGCATGTGTGTTGTTGTATTTAGTTTGTATTTTGCGTGGTGAAAATGAATACACGAAGCTCAATTCCTCCTAATCCCGTAGGGATAACGTTGACAACTCCCAAATTCCAAAGGGAGGAATGCTTTAGGAGGTCCACATTTGTGGTCTATATAGACCATCATCAACAGAATAAGCTGCCCAAACCGGAAATTGCAGTGATGGTTAAGGCCCGACTCAATTTGCCCAAAACTTTTGTTATTTATTTGTCTGAGGCACTATAGGGCCACATTCGCGAGGATATGGTCTAGCTTATGACATGATGGAGGATGCCCAGAAGTATGAGCCTCCACATAAGCTGAGAAAGATGGGAGTTCCGGTCATAAAACCGGTGATAGATCAAAAAAATTGTGCAAAAAAAGATTGCACATGGAAGCAACTCCAAGTTTGCTGCTAAAAATAAAAAAAATAGTTACTATTTTTTATGTTTTGTTCTAAAAAACTTATGACGTGTTTGAGAAAAACCTATATAAATATTTAATTTTTGTCGGATGTTGATTCACACCAACATAAATATATTTCATTTTGTTGTTCGAATATATTCTTGATTCACACGAGCTTAAATATGAAATATGTTTTGCATTGGATTAAATATGTTTTCCTTAGTATTAATACATGTTTCTATGGATTATAGTTTTAAAATTACTAATGTTTAGATATTTTTATAGCAAGTTTAGATTATTAAAATTCATTTATGTTAAAATTATATTTAGGTAGGAAATGTGTAATGGTAACGATTTTCTAATTCACTAAGTATGGGATTATCATCATTTGTCCAATTTAGGATTGTATTGGTGCAATTATCATTTCCAATCATTTATTTATGTGTAAAGAGTGTTGTAATATGAGTTCAACTCATATAGAGATGCACATGTAGCCTACTTAATATACATAATATAGAAAACCAATATTGTTTGAAAAGGAGTTAATTCTAGAGAACTCGAGTACTCATTGAAGCATGTAATTTTAATACTAGATATACATTACAATGGTTATTTAGTGAATAAACTATAACAATTATTAGAATGTCGTTCGCAATACTATAGGCTATAACAATTATTGGAATGTCGTTCGCAATACTATAATTAATCAAATGTTTATAGATATTGATATTGCAAATAGATTGAAATCTATCTATTCATAATAAACTAATCAATTTATTAAGTGATTTATTCAAATTTAATATTTACCCATTACATTTATAAACTCATAATTATAGGAAAACATATTTTTAAAAAAAATGTAAATTGTGTTTGTATTAATTATATGTTAGCAACATAAAGTTATCTATTCAGAAAATGAGTGGAATGGAACCAAACCCGTGATTACGATTCCAATATATTCCAAAATATATTTGCACTTTAGTCTAACATACGAAATACAAAGTTTTAGTATTGTAAGGAATACAATGTTTCCCAAAAATAAGTCACTCACGAACACATGACGTTAACTCATTTAGAGTGTATGTCTGTAGACAAAGTACTAACTCCATTGACTCTCCAATAAGAAATCATTATTAATGAACGAACTCAGGAGAAAATGTTTTAGGGCCTTGTCATATGTTAAATTACAGATGTTTGTATTGAAAAATTCAAATTAGAAGTGTTCATTCTATTTTTTTTAATGTTTGCTTACGATATATTTTTGTCCATTGTAAAGGTAAGCATGGTTTGCCATTTGGAGATTGGAAATTCATGGAGTGTCGAATACCTCTGAAAATCTTGCATGTTCATCATTCATATTATACGACCCTGATGGAAGCAAGATAGTAGAAAGAGGTACAATTGTCAGAAATGCCACTATGACCTTCCACCAGGCTGAGTATAGGGCATTGATATTGGGTCTTGAGGAAGCGATATGCCACGATGTTCAGAACATTTGTGTGTTTTCTCATGATATGCTTGTTGTGAAACAAATTACTGGTGTATACCAATGTAACAATGTAAATCTTTCAATTCTTCGAGTTCAAGTGCTAGAGAGTGTATCTCGCATTGCGAAATGTTCATACGTGCATGTAAAATTTAACAGAGGTAGGTTAGATGTATGTCAAGTGTCTAGGGACACTATAAACCAAGAAGTGGTAGCTTTGCTAGCACTTACCATGGAAGACATTTCAATATGATATATGTGTATTTCCTTTTTGTGTAATGGTATGGTAGACATACATTATTTATTAGATTGTGAATAACTAATATTATGTGAATTGTCTCTAGCGTATATATTATATATTTTGTGGATAATATGATGATACATCATATAGTGTTGGTTGATAAACTCGGGCATTTTGGATACATCATGCTTTATCCTATCTTCTCTTTTAACACACTTGTAATTCACATTTCATGTTTAGTTCGGAAACATCTAGAGTCGAGTATCCAGTTTTGAAAAAAATAATGTGTGCGGCTAATTTCATCACAAATCGTTTATTGTGCATGATTTTCTCAATATGAATGCAAAATATGAATAAATAAGTTTGTGCACCATTTGTTTCAGTTTAACTTGTTTTACAATGCGTCGCTTCAATGATGGTTATGACAACACACATGAATGAAACATGTGGAAGCTCGGCGACATGGGCCGATCCATGTTCACAATCCGTTCTTATGTTTTCGGGGAAGACATAAATAATGAGACGGTAATATATAACTTTGTGAACATTAATTGTTTGTCATAGTAATAATTATGTCATTTGTTGGGATAACAATTATGAAATTGATGTCTTTTCATACAGGTTTCTTCACATTCCATGATGATAATATTTGAATATGTGAACATTACTTCTTTTGCAAAATACTTAATATTTTATGTTGGGCTAATAGTTATGCACTTGGACTCCGTAGATACAAGTACCTTCACATCACATGGAGCGTACACATTTCACAAGCGTCACAGAGGAAGCAAAGGGAGATGATCCTCCAATATTTGATGGTGATACGTCAGATGGTCCTTCAGAGCCCATTCGCTCAGATATCCATGAGCCACCTATAGAATATAAAACTGAATATGTTAATGGTCGTATTCGTTATGTCTGTCAGCATGGATCATGTGCTAATAGTGGGGATGTTAGGTTTTCCAAGTTGCATAGACTAAATAGACATCACCAAGTAGAACACAATATTCCCTCTGTGGAACCTCGTAAGTGTTTCCGTAAGCATATGGGGAAACAATCACCTATCTCTCAAGATAGAAGCAGGGCATACATGCAAAAGAGGGAGGCGGATGTGAACTACGTCCTGAGGCAACGATTCTACTTGCAGCGGAGGAGGGTTATCGATCACGTTTGTAAAAAAGAATGCAAATATCGATTTGAGGAGTTGAGCTGAGAAGGAAAGAGGGAGGTGGATGATGCAATGCATGCCTATGATTCAGTGGAGATGCGAAAGGTGAGAGAGGAGCATTGGTTGAGAGTGAGAGGAAATAAAAACTCAAATATCAGAACAGAGGTAAATT
Organism: Taxus chinensis; assembly: GCA_019776745.2. Lineage (NCBI taxonomy): Eukaryota > Viridiplantae > Streptophyta > Pinopsida > Cupressales > Taxaceae > Taxus > Taxus chinensis. The sequence continues at coordinate 856,685,823 of CM034151.1, forward strand.
TAAGATTAGTATAGTATTTTATATATAATGTTTGGTTGGAAATCAAAAACTTGATATTCTGTCATGAACGAGAAGCTAGAGAAGAGGGTGGAACAAGTAGCAAAAATGTTGACCCCCCTACGAATGATAACATAAGTAATTATTGGTCTTTCGTAAGTAAAGATACAATGTAGTTTTTGTGTATTTTTGTATATACTAACTGTAGGCGTGCGTAGGATTATGACATTCCCTTGTGTCAACTCTTACGCTGAAAGAGACACTCGATTCATTGTGCGAAACAAGAGAGGTAAAAAAACCACTTAACATGCACTTGAAAAATGTATGTTGCCTTATGTTGTTGATACTTTAATTGTCTTGATGGCTTGATTGTTATAGGTGGACGTTTGCGATAAGATGCCCCCTTCTCAATCAGCATGTGGTCTCGATCTTATTGGAGAGATAGCTTCATGAGGTAAGAGAGGTGGAGATGAAAAATACCAGAGTTGACAAATTATTTTCCAGTCAAGGAGAGAGAGGGTGATGAGGGGAGGCACGAGGAGAGGGACACAAACACCGTTGCTGGCAGTACGAGAGAGGGTGGAACTGGACTGGTAAGTTATTGAATGTTCTCATTTGCTTTTCTGTATTATTTTTTGGTGAAATTAAGAAAAATTTATTAATGCAATTGAGATTGTCGTTATTATAGGCTTTTCTTGATGGGGCTGAAGTCAGGTTAATGTCAGATGATATGGTTTTCACGAGAGGAGTGGTTTGTGATAGTACCCCACACGTGAAGTGTCATGGCATCACACTCCCCAAATTTACCGTCAAAGTGATTATTTCTGAGGCCATTATTCCCACTACTCCATTGCCCTACCCTAATACATTTGCAAACACTTTGGCAGAGTGTGTCAAAGGGTTTGCTATTTGGGATCTTAGTGATATCAGACTTGACACTCCTGAAGAGGCAAGTAGTTGTAATGAATGATTTAATTTAATTATGTGTTTAACTGAGAGATTCATCTACGTTCACTTATTTACTATATGGTTGGCTTTCAGGATGATGTGGTACATGTTGAGACAAGTGTGCCATACTCGGATAAAGACATTGGATGCCCCACCCATTCTTGGCATCATGCCAAATTTTGTTCATAGAAATGAGAAGAAACATATTAGATTTTATGATGGAGTATTGTCTGTCGCTAACACTAGGCAATGAAGGAGATGAAAACCTTTATGTATAACATTGATTGTGAGGAGTCAGATTAGTATATATGTGTATATGATGATGATGTTACTTTAATGTGTTTGAGGTTTATGACTTAGTACTGCATTATTGATATATCGAATATGGTTTTTGGTTATGGGTTACATAGAGTTATCCATTTACGATCTGTTTATAATGCATTAGATGATTTTTATTCATGTTATGTGACATTCCATTTACTGTATAAATGATGATGTCATTGTGTTTGTTAATGTATTAATGTGACTATGGATTATGGATTATGGATTTTGGTATGTGGTTACATAGTTGAGTTCTTATTCCTTGTATTCATGCTTGGGTTTGACATGTTCAGTAATTAATCACAGATAATTCACAATTTTTTTTTCAAATTTTGTGTATTATGGATTACGGCTTGTGGTTTATCATTACATAGTTGCATTCTACATCCATGTATGTGTACTTGGGTTTGATGTGGTTACAAAAATTTCATATATATTTCATCCATGATAATATTTTGTTACGTATAAGTTAAGTGCATTATTTCCTTTCACATTATGTTTGAATGGTAACAGATAATAATCAATTGTTATAATACAGGTTTATTTAGATGGAAAGACTAAAGAAGATTGGAAAGTGCAAGGCTTCGCCAGTGCAAGAACCAAATGATTATGAATCATTCGATAGTGACACTTATCCATTCAAAAATAAATGCAAAGATCTACACAAACAAAGATGTCGGTGCTACACAAGAAGACGAGCCTTCCCTATCAGTTCGTATGGATTTAGAAATGAAACTTGTAACAAAGAAGACAAAGATATATCAAAACCAGTGTGAAATATTTGCATTGGAAAATTTATATTTTACGAAAAAAAAACAAGGAAATATTGGATGAAATAGGAGAAAGTGCCTCAAGGCAGATGGAGTTGGAGGTCGAGGTTCAGGAGTTAGAACTGGAAATTAAGAATTGGGAGACAATGCATGAAGTAGACAAAAAAGTGTTACGTAAATCATGTAGAAAACTTTAATACCGTTCTTAAAACACACGAAGATCAGAAGGAAGTATGGAAGAAGATGTACATGTAGGCCAAGGCGGCAATTGAGGAAAAAACACCATGCACTCCCACCCAAGACAATGATAACAAATGAATATACCAGTCATAGAACTTTTATATTTCACTTACATATTTGAAAAATTTTACTTATATATTAGACATATATGTATAGATATTGATTATGTGGTATGCAAAAAATTAGTTATATTTGATGAATTTTTCCTTTTTAGCATAATAGATGATATGGATAGACGTATGTGGTTAAATTATGATTATTAGATGTATGTGATTTTACACTAATATGGTTGTTTTTCGGTTGATGTTATGATGTGCACATTAATTAGTATTTAGATCATGTATTTCAATTGTTATATCTGGTATGTGATGTGATGAATAAGGAAGAGTAATATAAGTGTGATTAGAAGACACGTGTGATTAGAAGTAATTGTATATGTGTGATGAGGTTGTTACTTTAATGTGTTTGATGTTTACGATTTAGTATTACATTTTTGTTAAATTGAATATGGTTTGTGGTTCTGTTTATAGCACATTAGATGGCTTTTATTCTTGTTATGTGACATTCCATTTATTGTATAAATAATGATGTTGTCGCTGTGTATATGGTTAATGTATTAATATGACTATGAATGTGGATTACGGTAAATGGTATATGGTTAATTTACTAGGTTCTGCTTCCGTGTACAGTATATGGTTACAATTACGTTTGAATGTTAACAAATATTAATTGGTTGTTTAAATACAGGTTTAATTAGATGACAAGACAAAAGAAGGTTGGAAAGCATAAGGAATCACCAGTGCTGGAACCAAAAGACTATAAAAAATTCTATAGTCCCAGTACTAATGTGTTCAGAAAGACTGTAGTGAGCCCTGCAAATTAAAATTTTAAAGTTGGATAAGAAGATGAGTCGTTCTTGTCAGTTCGTATGGATATAGAACTAAAACATGCAATGAACAAGGAAAAGTTTTATAAAATCAAGCGTGAAAGACTTAGAATACAATATTTAAATTGTCAAATATAAATAAGGAATTATTGGACCAATTACTAGATGCTTCCTTGAAGAAGATGGAGTTGGAGCTTGAGGTTCAAGAGTTGGAATTAGAAATTAAGAATTGGGAGACGACGTATGAATCCAACAAAAAAGTGTTTGAAAATCAAGTAGCAAGTTATTATTCCGTTGTTAAAATTCATGAAGTTTACAAAAAATTATGGAAGAAGATGTCCATCCTAACCAAGGCATCAACTGAGGAAAAAAGTACTAGTCGCTCACATCGAAGACTATCGAAGTGACCTTTGACATAAAATATGACTTTGTAATAAAATGACACTTTCCATGTGACCTTTGACATCAACAGGTGTTGGTTAAATGTATATTTTAGTTTTTAAAAGAGTAAATAATAATTATACCATTAAAACATACTAAAAAATATTGAAAATGGAAAAAGATTTAAAATGTGCGAGTATTGTGAATGTTACTTCTAGTTAATGTACATATTATAGAGAATTAGAATTTCAAGTTCTCATTGAAGCATGTAATTTTCATACTGTGTATACATTACAATGGAATGATCTTAGTCTAAATGTGTGTTACCATACATTAAGACTACAAAATTGTTTTCATTGGTTCAAGTGTAACTTCTCATCTTCTCATAGTTTTCTTGCAATGTTATACAGATACGATGTAAATGTTTTGGTATAAATGTATAAATGGTTTTTCAAAGTGCTGAAAAATACCATGCATTTTTCAACGTAGCAAAATACACAACTTGTTTCTCATCGCTTTGGAAAAAATCAACCCTTCTCCACCTGACAAGTAATTGATTTGGATTCAATGTTTACAATAAGAAGGAAAAACACTGTGGGGTGTAAATTTTGGAGAACGTGATCACATTTTTCAAAGTGCTAAAAAACACCATGCATTTTTCAATGTGGTGGAAAACCTACCTAATTTTCCATCGAATTGGGAAAACTCAACCCATATCCACCTAAAAATTTGTCGATGTGGAGTCAATTTTTAAAATAAGAAGGAAAAGCACCGCAGGTTGCGCCTTTTGGAGAACAGGGTCATGTTTTTCAAAGTGCTGAAAAACACCATGTTTTTTAATGTGGTGGAAAACACACCCATTTTTCCATCACTTTGGAAAATATGAACCCTTCTCCACCTAACAAGTATTTGATGTGGAGTAAATGTTTACAACAAGGAGGAAGAGCACCACGGGTTGCACCTTTTGGAGAACGGGGTTAGGTTTTTCAAAGTGTTGAAAAACACCATGCATTATTCAACATGGTGGAAATGCACCCCACTTTCAATTGCATTGAAAGAATTCAACCCATATCCACTTGATAAGTAGTTGATGTGGATTCAATGTTTACAACAAGAAGGAAAAGCACAACGGGTTGCACCTTTTGGAGAACATGATCACATTTTTCAAAGTGCTAAAAAACACCGTGCATTTTTCAACGTGGTGGAAAATGTACCCGATTTACAATTGCATTGGAAAAATTCAACCCATATCCACGTGACAATTAATTAATTTTTATTCAATGTTTACAACAAGAAGGAAAAGCACCGCGGGTTGCGCCTTTTGGAGAACGGGGTCACGTTTTTCAAAGTGTTGAAAAGCACCTTGCATTTTTCAACATGGTGGAAAATGCACCCAACTTTCCATCGCATTGGAAAACTTGAACCCTTCTCCACCTGAAAATTATTTGATGTGGACTCAATGTTTACAATAAGGAGGAAGACCACCACGGGATGTGCCTTTTGGAGAACGGGGTTGGGTTTTCGAAGTGTTGAAAAACACCATGTATTTTTCAATGTGGTGGAAAACGCACCCCACTTTCCATTGCATTAGAAAAATTCAACCCATATCCACCTGATAAGTATTTGATGTGGATTCAATGTTTACAAAAAGAAGGAAAAGCACCGGGGGTTACGCCTTTTGGACAACGTGATCACGTTTTTCAAAGTGCTAAAAAACATCATGCATTTTTCAACGTGGTGGAAAATGAACCCCATTTTCCATCGTATTAGAAAAATTCAATCCATATCCACCTGATAAGTAGTTGATGTGGATTCAATGTTTACAAAAAGAAGGAAAAGCACCGGGAATTACGCCTTTTGGACAACGTGATCACGTTTTTCACAGTGCTAAAAAACATCATGCATTTTTCAACGTGGTGGAAAATGAACCCCATTTTCCATCGTATTAGAAAAATTCAACCCATATCCACCTGATAATTAGTTGATGTGGATTTAATGTTTAGAACAAGAAGGAAAAGCACCGCGGGTTACGCCTTTTGGAGAACAGGGTCACATTTTTCAAAGTGTTGAAAAACACTGTACATTTTTCAATGTGTCAGAAAATGCACCTCACTTTCCATCACATTGGAAAAATTGAACCCGTCTCCACCTGACAAGTATTTTATGTGGATTAAATGTTTAAAACAAGGACGAAGACCACCACAGGTTGCACCTTTTGGAGAATGGGGTCAGATTTTTCAAAGTGTTGAAAAACACTATGTGTTTTTCAATGTTGTGGAAAATGCACCCCACTTTCCATCACATTAGAAAAATTCAACCCATATCCACTTGATAAGTATTTGATGTGGATTCAGTTTTTACAACAAGAAAGAAAAGCACCATGGGTTACACCTTTTGGAGAACGTGATCACATTTTTCAAAGTGTTGAAAAACACCATGCTTTTTTCAATGTGGTGAAAAACGCACCCCACTTTCCATCACATTGGAAAACTTCAACCCATATCCACCTGATATGTAGTTGATTTGGATTCAATGTTTACAACAAGAAGGAAAAGCACCGTGGGTTACGCCTTTTGGAGAACGTGATCACGTTTTTCAAAGTGCTGAAAAACACTGTGCATTTTTCAACGTGGAAGAAAACGAACCCGTTTTTCCATCCAAGAAATCAAACTTTTCCTAATGCAGTTCTTATATTATGGGAGAGTGAATTTCTGAGTGAAGGGTTGGTGGGTGACTTTTAAAACCTCTTCTTACCACAGTATACCACCCAACTATCGATTCAAAATCCTAAGGGAAAGCCCCTTCATCATGCAACGATAGTTGGGCGTATCGATGTGGCATCTTATGGGACAAGCCCCTTCATCACACATTGATTTCTGTCTTTGCAGAGGCACTTGTCCCCATATGCCAAATTGAGAGTTAGAGTATGATATCACATAATTTTTATATCTTCAACTTTCATTAAACATTCACAACATTACAATTACAAATATTTAACAACTAATAATATATATATAATATATATATATATATATATATATATATATATATACAAATGATATCCACATTTACAATATTTACAACTATAATGCATCCAAGAAATCAAACTTTTCCTAATGTATTTAATTTAAAATAGCTAAGAGCAATAAAATCACAACTAACAGCTTGAAGATTACATTTATATTTAATCAATACCAACATAATATCAACATAATTAACTAGTCTCATACCAGTTATTAATAAACGCAAATTATAGAAATTACCGTAATAATAATTTCATGGTTATGAATAATTTTAAGAAATGATTCTCAAGGGATTCTCTACCAAATCCTTGAAAGTCATGAAATTTTAGAGGCAGAAATTAGGCAACTTAAGTTAGGCAAGAACAATATTAAGCTTTTTGAGGTTTACAATTTCAAACCATAATTTCTGAGGGCATGGTAAGTAGGAAATGTGTTGCGATAGAAAAGATCGACATTAATTTTTGCAATGTTATAACAAGATCATAAAAGTATTAGGATAGAAATTAAGCAAAAATTACTTTTGTGGGGATATAATAAGGACACCAAAGTTCTAGGGTGTAGCAACTAGGTAATGTGATATGTTTGGACAATAACAATGCTAAGTTTTGTGAGATTACAAGATTATGTTAAGGAAACTAACTCTAGACGAGAAAACAATTAGGCAACGTGTTATGTTGCACAAGATGGCACTAAGTTTTGTGAGGATGCAGCGAGGATGTTGAAATCTAAGGGTATCACATTAAGGACACTAAATTCTAAAGAGAACAATTTGTGAATCACAATTATGAAATATACTATACATAAATCTAAAAAAATAATGTTTGGGATTCTAAGTTTTGCAATATCGGTCCATACTAATTTTTGCGAGATCACAATTAAGCAATATAATATACGTTGTAGCACTTCTTAACCATTAAGAAGAGGGAATTACGTGAGACAACCCATATTAAGGGGACTCACAACTAAGCCTCAAGTCATGCCAAACAAGATATTCCAATAATACTTGGTTGGCATGGAGGAGGTGCACGTATAATTAAAATGAATAGACCCCACAACTCAAGTAACAAGATACTATATAGTATGGGTACTACCACAACTTATGCTCTTGCGTATCTATCTAATAAACATAACTGGGAAAAATTACCACATCATGTAGCGCGTGACATGTGGTATGGTAGGCATGGCCACAAAATGCACATACATGAGTGCATTTTCAGTGGAGGATAGCCATCTCCCCCCAAGGTCTCCCTCAGTGTGGACTAAGTTTGTTAAGAAATAACCTTGACTCGCTAAAATTCCCTAAATAGCGTGCTACTGACTACTTGTCAATTAGAGGTTGACATTTATGTGGGCCCTAGGGTCTACCTAACTCCAAACTAAGTTTATTGAAAAATAACCTTATTCACAAAATAAGCAAAATCAAATTCGTAACCTACATCCTTATTAGTGTATTAGTGTGCAGTTGAATAGAATAAAACTCACAACCTACACCCTAATTAATAAACTGAAAACTCTCACACACACACACACACACACACACACACACACACACACACACACACATATATATCACATACCATTATTATATTCCCAAGTCTTTTATTTGTTCCCTTTGTACCATTTACTATGATACTCTACATTTGACAAATTGAATAGGAAAAAGATCAGACCGTATAAGGTTTTGAGGAAATTTACAACCAAAACATATGAGATAGTGTTTCTTTATGGGATAGTTATATCACTTATCTTCCATGTTGTGGATTTGTACCCATAAACCTAGGGAAAAACAAACATAGAATGATAGTGCAATCTCTAAACAGTTGGATTGGAGACAATGATTTCTTGAGAAAGTGTGTGAGGAGAATGAATAAGATATTGAAACTATTGTAAGAAGATGTGTAAAAGGGAATACCAGGAGTATCTAGATAAGTGGAACGGAAGGTAAGTTGAAGGTGTAACATGGTTGAGTATATACAAACCTTCTAAACATAAAGGATCTTTTGAAGACATTGTGGAATGCATAAGGAAGATTTCATGGTTCGTTTCTCTTACCTGAGTTGTATGATGTAGGAGCATTAGAATGTGAAAGCAATGCTCATCACCCAAAAAACTTAGGGACAAGTGTTTTATGCAACATTGTGCATGCACAATGTAATGTCATAGAATAAATACTTTTGTTCTTATACATAGTAGTCATCTTGCATAAAGGTTGAAGTTACTCCCTAGGCGAAGAAGTGTTGAAGAATGGCACAAAGGTCAAGCTTGTGAATCATAATGGGAGTATTATGCACTTACAACATCTTACAAAATGGGGCATGCAATGGGTTAGAAAGTATTAAGTGTAACTTTGGTTACTTGCACAAACTTGAGCAAATATGAGATGAAGTGATATGTAAGTGTCATATTTTGTGTTGGTTAAATGTCATATGTCACACAAGGAAGACCATGATGGTTGAGAACACACAACAATCAAAATGTGACGAGTCACATCCAAATAGTTAAGAGGATTAAGAAGGTGACGCACTTCAACTATTGTAGTTACTTCTTGTGCCTATAAATATGATGGTTGGATTTATTGAAGGGGTTGGTAGCCAAAGTAAGAACATATGAGCATGCACAATGTAGTGTCCTGGAATAAAGAATTTTGATCCTATAAGTAGAAGTCATCTTGCATAAAGGTTGAAGTTTCACCCTAGGCTCAGAAGTGTTGAAGCATGGCACAAAGGTAAAGTTTGTGCAACAAAATAAGAGTATTATGCACTCACAAGATCTTGCAAGATGGCACATGTAATTGGTTAGAAAGGTTTGCATGCAACTTTGGTTACTTTCACACACTTGAGAATATAGGAGGAGAAGTGAATTTCAAGTGTTGTATTTTGTGTCGGTTAAGTGTCATATGTCACACATGGAAGATTGTGATAGTTGAGAAGACATAACGATCAAATTGTGATGATTCACAACCAAATAGTTAGAGGACTAAATAGGTGAACTACTTCAACTATTGTAGATAAATATTTCACCTATATATATGGTGGTTGGAGTTATTAAAGGGGTTAGTAGCCAAAGTAATAAATATATAGATTTGAACCTGAGAGAAGACTTCTAGTTGGTGCAACAAGTGTGAAAATAATTGACCATTATTAGTTCACATAGAGTCGTGCAAACCCTGTATGACTAGGATAGAAGCATTGTGTTTAAACATACCATTCAAGATCCTTGTAATATTTGAATTTCAAGATTGTAATTAAAAATCCATGTTATATGTCTATATCTAAATTTCCTCCATTGAATAAAATTTTTGTTTGGAATTTTGTGCTATAGTTGAAATATTGCATTGTCCATGTAGTCTGAGTATTAGCACATGAGTATTATGGGTTGTATGGTCAAAAATTGTCCTTGATTGGACTCTCACTACTAAATCACAATGTCTCTAGCTAATAATAAATCTCGTGTTGGATGAAATGATGGCAATAGTATTAAGCATTGTTGTTGCAGGAACATCTCTAGCTAATACATCCCAAGTTGGATGGACTCATAGCAATAATAGTCGTATTGACGTTGGCCTTTTTTTTTGTAATCCTTCATTTAAGTATACGAACCAAGAAATAAGAGAACCCTACATAAGAAATTGGATAACAAAGCTGAGGACAGTGGTAAAGAAATTAGATGTTATTGCATGTTGTCATTTTGTATTTATGGAGAATTTAATTTCAGTTTATAACATGTCTCGGTCATTCTCATGTTTTCCTTATTCCTATATATTACAATCACATTGAGGCACCATACATTGGTGCGAATTGAGTGGAGGGTAGCCTCTTGCCATTGGTTTTTCTGTAACTAATTTTCTTAGACTGCACATTTTCCTTATTCCTATATGGTGGGGGAGGCACCATACATTGGTGCGAATTGAGTGGAGGGTAGCCTTCGGAAATTGATTTGTCTGTAACTAATTTTATTAGAGTGCACATTGGTTGTTACAATCCCATATCAAAAACACACAAATAATTTTTTTTCTCTTGTAAAAGACTCAACTCTTACTTTTTAGGGTTCGAGAATTGTTTTACACTGATTTGCATTTCCTCAGCTGCCATAATGAGATTTGAATGGAATCACTTTCGGAAGGGAAGAAGTGGATAATGGCCATCGAGCATGATGTAGGCAGGAAGCTTAGCCAATGGATCGTTTGTGGTGTGATGTATTTTTGTTGGTGCAGTCCACTATACTACAGAAATAAGGATATTTGTTGTGCAATAGAGGGGTCCACCCATGAACAGAAAAATAAAATAAGTGAAGCTTAGCAGGATTGATGGTGGATACGGCTACGACAAAATATGGAAACTATAAAAAATAAGTTAGATAGAATATTTTCTCTATAGTTGTTGCCGTAGATCTCCTAGATCTCTAATATCAATCCCATCTTGTAGGGAGACCAGCTGAGAGGTGACAACGAGTTTGACAGGTGATGCGACCTCCTCTGGCATGAGGAAAAATGGCCATATCATGCCGTATGGCATGTTGGATGGTAGGCATGGCCACAAAATGCACATACATGAGTGCATTTTCAGTGGAGGGTAGCCATCTCCCTAACATAACAATGCCATTCTTTATGTAGACCTTTTCAATCATTATTAGTCATGAACCAATGAGGAAACTCCTTGTTGCTTCGTTGTTCATAATATCAGTCCTTGTTAAACATTTTCATTTGTTGTCAATGACTTACAAATAAGGAAACTCTACATTGCTTCGTAATTCATGACATCAATCTATAGTCATGATGTTACATTGTTGTGATGTGAAATGTATGTGGATGTTTCATCCACGTAGTGTAAATACTTCAAAAAAATATAGAACTTGTAGGTATGAGTTGAAGTGACATGTAAGTGTCATATTTTGTGTTGGTTAAATGTCGTATGTCACACAAGGAAGACCATGATGGTTGAGAACACACAACAATCATAATGTGATGAGTCACATCTAAATAGTTAAGAGGATTAAGAAGGTGACCCACTTCAACTGTTGTAGTTACTTCTTGTGCCTATAAATATGATGGTTGGAGTTATTGAAGGGGTTGGTAGCCAAAGTAAGAACATATGAGCATGCACAATGTAGTGTCTTGGAATAAACACTTTTGATCCTATAAGTAGAAGTCATCTTGCATAAAGGTTGGAGTTGCACCCTAGGTTTAGAAGTGTTGAAGAATGGCATAAAGGTAAAGCTTATGCAAAAAAATAAGAGTATTATGCAATCACAAGATCTTGCAAGAAGGCACATACAATTGGTTAGAAAGATTTGCATGCAACTTTGGTTACTTGCACACACTTGAGAATATAGGAGATGAAGTGAATTACAAGTGTTGAATTTTGTGTCGGTTAAGTATCATATGTCACACATGGAAGATTGTGATGGTTGAGAACACATAACGATAAAATTGTGATGATTCACAACCAAATAGTTAGAGGATTAAATAGGTGAACTACTTCAACTATTGCAGCTAGTTCTTGCGCTTATATATATGATGGTTGGAGTTATTGAAGGGGTTGGTAGCCAAAGTAAGAATATATAGAGTTGAACCTGAGAGAAGACTTCTAGTTGCTGCAACAAGTGTAAAAATAATTGACCATTACTAGTTCACATAGAGTCGTCCAAACCCTGTATGACTAGGGTAGAAGCATTGTGTTTGAACATACCATTCAAGATCCTTGTAATATTTTAATTTCAAGATTGTAATTAAAAATCCATGTTTTATGTCTATAACTGAAGTTCCTCCATTGAATAATTTATTTTTTTGGCGTTTTACGCTATAGTTGAAATATTGCATTGTCCATGTAGTCTGAGTATTAACACATGAATATTATGGGCTGTATGGTAAAAAATTATCCTTCATTGGACTCTCACAACTAAATCACAATGTCTCTAGCTAATAATAAATCTCGGGTTGGATGAAATGATGACAATAATATTAAGAATTGTTGTTGAATGAACATCTCTAGCTAATACATCCCAAGTTGGATGGAGTCATAGCAATAATAGTCATATTGACATTGGCATTTTTTGGAAATCCTTCATTTAAGTATACGAACTAAGAAATAAGAGACCCCTACATAATAAATTGGATAACAAAGTTGAGGACAGTGGTAACACAGGACCAAATTCAAATTCCTGGGACTCCTTCCCACCCAAATTGCCCTTCATGTCGTCTTGACTGCCTACACCCTTCTCCTCCACCAAACCTCCGTCTACCCTAGTTTGCATCCTTTTGGTCTGCTACAGATCCACAATAGGAACTCTGACATCTCCACCGTTCCCACCAGCACCTTAACTGTATGGGCACCCAATATAGTCCTATCTAATGAGACATCTACACCAGGTGAGGAAATAGAAGGTCGAGCATAAGGATTATTTTCCTAATATGCCACCACATTTTAAGATTCCCACTCCTCTGCTGACAAGCCATCATCCATTTGGATGATCACACACTCCCTCAGTGGATCCTCAATAGAAAAACACTTCTTATATTCATATCTTACCCTTCTACAATTGCTACAGAAGATTAAATAGTTGTCCATATCAATCTGTTGTTACCATCTTCCCTTTGGAAAGTTTAGGAAGATTCTTTTGGGTATTTTGGAACCCATGGTGACTTTAATACATAACCGGGAACTAACTAATCTAGTTTGAGACTTCATAGCATGGTCAACAACTATCAACACTCCCATGGATATAGCTATCCCAATGATTACTTTAGGCTCCCAAAAATTCAAGGTCGGGTTAGGGAGACTAATCCATACTGAGAGGTCTTGAAAAGTGAAATCATGGGGCATTCTTGCCTCCCATTAATGGAGGCTAAGAGCTGTATTTCCATAAAACCAAGGGGCTCCTATAAACACTTTTTTACATTTCTAGCTCATCTTGAAAGTAATAAAGAAACCCTTCTCCTGCAAGTACCCTAACATCGATAATGCAGGCCCATTTTCTTCTACACCAATCTCTAACAAGATCAATGTTTTGTATTAGGCTTGCAAAGCTACCCACAAGCATAAATCTGAATATTTCTTTTGCTTTATCAATGATTTCTCATAGGATATCTAACTATTGTTCAACGTCTTTCCAAGAGGGTACGAGCTTCTCAAGCTCACAATGAGCAGCCCAAAAAATCCTCACAGCCCAAGTCTTCCATGCTCCCATTGCTCCCATCCTATCGAATCCAACTTGTCTGTTTTATGTGATAATTAGGTTAGAATTTAATATAGTGATTCTTTTTTGGTATTTTATTGTTAATGATAATATTATTTAGTGTGAGCATTTTAATATGTGAGTCATTGTAACTAACCATTCTAGATTATGTTTAGTTGAGTGAAGTTAGCTATTATGTGTCATAAGGCTTGATTACTTTCTAGGAAATCAGTAGATCAAATATGTAACTCTCCATTTTTTGAATATTAACTTAAGACATCAATCCCTTTTTATAATTAATTTTAAAGGGACACAATTTTTATACATGCGATGGAAGAATAAAATGTGAAACCTTTGGTAATTTCATTATATGATTAGTTTCCTCAAACGTAATTGATTAGTTTGTAAAATTGATTACAATATTTGATTGATACATTAGTTTAAAATATATTAAGCTATGAGACTATGGGTTACATTTTTTTTATCATGACCATGTGCTTAACTTTTAAGGACAACCTCTCTTCATTTCTAGATAGAATACAACATTTTCCTTCAAAGAAATTTACAACTAATTGAGTTTTAATTACAAAAATGAAAAAAGTATTATTGTCTAGGTTGCATTTTTTATTTCCATTTGATCTACACATACACACAAGAATAGTATTTAGTTTTTTACATACTTTACTTGTTGCCATTAATTGATCATTTAAAGATTATATGCATACAAATATTCTAATGTTAGCAACTAAGTCTTCCAATTTTCATAAGACATGTCTCTCTACTACCTTACAAAAAATATCATATTTCATTTGATATCCTACCTTAATGGTGATGATGTTTCAAGGTTGATGTTTGCTAGTATAAACATAAAACCTATAGTTTAGACACAATATTTTTTTCAAGAATTATTTAAAAGAAATTCACAGATCATGAAAATCCTAATGTATACACTCACACTCTAAGAAATATCTCCTAATTATAGCATAAAAAAATTTATTTTCATAATATTTTTAATTTATTTTGTTGTGCATTTACATGTTTAGTGTATCATACATCACCCCATAATATTACTATAAACATATAAAATTAATATAGAACAAGCATGTGAAATTTGATATAAACACATTCCATGGAGCCTAGAGTTATCTATATAATACATGTGAAAAGTGCTTTATCTAAAGCAATGTATGAATAACCTTTTGAGGCTTAAAAAATATCCACTTGTAAAAAAAAATTAATGGACCTACGAGGATGAGGCAAGAAAGCACTAGCTTGGTAGAAAGCACTAAAATCACTTATTAGAATGAAATCTACTTCCCCACAACAAGATCTTAACAAACACTTAATAGCTCAAGAACATTAGCTTGGGATTCTAAATATTTGGGGAACAATAAGTTTAGGAAGGCATTTTCAAAACCAAGAATAATAATCCATTTAGTAATTTAATTTAGGAAAAGAAATAAATAAAATGTAAACTGAATGGAAATGAGGTTAAATATTTTAGTCATGCGTGATCCATCAAAAAATTTATGAAACTTTTTTAAAAATGACGTCGGACTATATATTTAATAAAATAATTTAACTATCCTAAGTTATTTCAATTCCATTTTTTTACCAATGCTAATCTACAAAAGAGTGATATAAATGGCCTTGCATGAATTGAATTCATCAACAAATGATGAGATGATCAAATTTTAAACCTCAAATTCATCATGTTTCCATCACAGATAAAGGCCTAATGACCATTGAGTGTAATATATGATGAATGATCATTACACTAGTCACTCAGAAAATCTAGTATTTTTAGAGACAACTAAATCCCTACAAATCCAAAATGTTGTTTCATTATGGCTTAAAATTTTCCACATCCAACCCATCAAATTATTTTAATTTGTAAATGGATTGGACTTTAGAATATTTTCTTGCATTTCCTTTTGTATGATTTTACTCTTGTAAGAATGGAGTGTTCATATTCTACTTTTGTGTGCATCATTCAATTTGAAATTAATTATAACTTTCTCTTTATCTCGTTCATGAAATTTCTCCTATAAGACATGCCAAAAATAGAATGAAGTCGTCAAAAAATATATAACTTTATTCTCATATAACCGCTCAATAAAATAGTACGTAACTATATCTAGACACTTTTTGCAAGTTCCTTTCACCTTCAAATCAAATAATGGTAATGACCATTTCTATACAATTATATTTTAAATATATCTAA
The DNA here is from genome assembly GCA_019776745.2 of Taxus chinensis. Lineage (NCBI taxonomy): Eukaryota > Viridiplantae > Streptophyta > Pinopsida > Cupressales > Taxaceae > Taxus > Taxus chinensis. The sequence goes on from CM034151.1 coordinate 856,701,786, forward strand.
TGATAGTATTTCACTATTGGTTATTGAAAGTCCATTTACATTGTGAGTGAGACTAGGTGATCTAGCCATCTAAGGAATCTAGTTAGTAATCTTTAATTTTCCTTCGTCATGAACCTTAAACAAAGGTAGTTTCAAAAGAATAATCGTGGACCAAATATTCATTCATGTTGTACTTGAGATTAGGTGGTCTATCCATCTAAATAATCTGATTACATGTTCATAATGACCCATCATCATGATTTTTAAACAATACATATTCATGAAAAGTTGTGTGTGTCCATTTTTTTTAAAGAATATGATCTTATACTATATTAACATGTAAAACAATACAACATAATTCACAAAAAAATAGGTAGTATGGAAGCACACCCTAAAGCCACAAGATCAAACTAGGTCGAGCCTAGGAAATTCAACTATATAACTAAATAATAATAAGCATTGAAGCAATGAAATTATGTCACCGCTGCAAATTGTTAACCGATAAAGGATGGATTCTGATTAGGCAGGCCAGGTCTATGTGGGTCCTTGCCACTATCTGACACATCCCATCCAGATCCAGGTCTTCTCCCTTCTTCGACATCATCAACACTATCATGAGTGGGAAAAATGGAAAGAGATAGCTTGGGATACTTGTCTTGTGGAGGCAAGAGGCTACAACAGTCATGAGTTCACGAATCAGGTACAGTCAGTGAGCCCCAAGAGAGTTGGTTAAGTGATCGATGAGTACCCCAATCTTCATGGTGAGATGAAGGTGGAGGGGAGTAGCTTCTCCGCAGAGGATGACTACATAGGGACCGGTAGACATGATTGAATTATCAATGCTACGAGTGTGTCTGACAATCACCACCTCGGGGATGAATTCCATGTGGTGGGAAGCACCATGAGGGGGATGGTGGCTAATGAGAAATGTTGTAAGGGACATTTCCGCAGTGTCAAAGAAGAGTTTGGAAGTGCTCCACCTCGAGGTCTACCTTATTTTCTTGCACTTGTATCTAGAGTAATACATTTGATATTGCCACAAAATTATTATAACTAGAGAAATGATAATCAACTTCAACATTTGTAAATAAACAAGATTTCCATTCTTTCCAAAGCTAGAAGAAATTTTCCTCTTTGAAAACATGGAAAATATGGGAACAATTGTGTGGCATTCTAGGATTATCACTTAAAATAATATGATGCCAGGTAAAAAAATTTGGTCTAAAGGGGAGAATGAATGAGTGCATCCAGTTCCAAGCCTTTTGGGTTTTACTACAATACCAAAATAGGTGAGACATGGTTTCCAAGTTTCTACAGAAGGGGAATTTGTGTGCCAAAACACCAAGATGAACCAGATGAGCACCAATCGGAAGGCCTTGGTGAAGAACACACCATAGAAAATGTGTGATTTTGGGTTCCACACATGTGGACCAAATAATATTGAATATCCTTCTCCAACTAGATGATTATGAAATCAACTGCCATTGAGTATTGAGTTTTTTAACCATGGGAAAATGAGGTGAAATCCATGGGTAACCTTTTCCAACAGAGTAATTCCAGAAAGGGGTGTCAACATAACACTTCCCATTTGTTTACCAAGGATGAGAAGTAAACACAAATATTTTATCGATCGTATGATCAGGAAAAAATGAGATGATATCATTGATAATGGCATGATCATGTGGAGCTAAATTGAATTGAGCCTTAAGCTCATTCCAAGGCCGCCAAAAACTGAACACATTCATAAAAAAGGTCCTGGATAATGTGAATTCCATTTTTTAAAATCCTAAGTGCATGAATCCTAGTAGCCTCACCAAGGCACAGATCCTAGAATTGAATGCTAGGAAACCAATATAAGGTGTGGTAATTAATTGAAAGGCCATTACAGAATCCATCTCCATTCCATATAAGCCATGGCTTGACTTTCTCAATATATTTCCAAATAATTTTTAGCATGAAATTTATGACCATTTTGATTGGGATGGGAGCAATCATAATATTGGAAAATTGAATTCCTTTCCAATCCAATCAGCCATAAGGGGAGGCATCAATGATGTCATGGCACAGAAGAAATTTCCAAGGTTCCTACCCTTATATACTTCGAATTATCCATTTGGCACAGAGCTCTTGTCCTTGACATTAAATGACGCCTAACCCTCCACATTCTCTAGGAAGTATGTGCATATTGATAATTGATACATAATTATTTTATATTTACTAAAAATGGCATTTAGAGAATGAACTATTGTAGAGAAAAATGTACTTCACCAAAATGAGGAAAACAATTTTTGATACACACAATTTATCTATTAAATGTGTCTTTGTACAACCCTATACATGTAAATCATGTATGTCCATTGAATGGATCTCACTAACATCATAGTTGTTATACATGAAAATTTAACATTTTAGATCTAGAAACTCTAAAATCTTCAAAAACACTCAACTTTTTTCATCTACAATTTGGAAACATGATCGAAGACTAGAGTGAGAACCACTAATGTAATGCTTAGTTTAGTTAGATTATTAATTACATAAAAACTAGGAAAAGAAAAATTATTTAAAATTTCATTATTAAAGGGAAAGAATTTTAAATTAATTTATGTATTAATTCCCACAAATAGCCAATCCATCCCCTTATAATTATAAAATCATATAATGTAATTAAAATAATGAAGCATAGTTGCATATGTAGAAGAATACAATTTAAAAATTACATCAAATAAGAGTAAAATAAATAATCTAGTAGAGATAGCATGAAGAAGCTAAGAAAATGATACGTCCCAGATAATAAGTTGAGCAGTATTGCTATGGAGAAAAACTTATGACACTCAAAGTGATGAAGAGGTTTGTCATGAATGTGTGGCCACATGAGTCATTGACTCTTGGAAAATTTATTTTATAAGATGTTAATCTAGAGTATGACTATTAAACATCTTCCTAGTGATGAAAAGAGATGGTTAGAAGTGTACTTTAATCAAGCTTGTGTTATCCCCCTTATAGACTTATGATAGAGTATCCATTAAATTTTTTTAAACCTATTAGGGAGGAAGAAAGGTAAAAATACATGATTTTCATAATCCATGAATTTGTATAAATTTACAAGATAATTCCTTAAGAAAAAAATTATCATCCCCTTATATTTTTATAAGGAGAGCATAAAAAAATAATATCTAGTTGATGTGGATAAATTTTAAAGGATATAAGTTTTGATCCAACCGTTGCATCGTCTTGAAAATTTTCAGGGTGTTTGTTCTTGATTGGAAATATTCCATAAACATATTTTCATAAAGGTTTTCATACTTTTTGGCATATTTTCAAGGCCAAATTCCTTCGTCTAGTGGTCCAAAATTGGCTCTAAACATTTTTTTTTGTTTTGTCTAGAACTTAAAGTTTTAATATATTTTGTTATTATTAATGTAATAAGTCAAAATTTAGTGTATGGATTAATTTAAAAATTTATATTTAGTATACAAAATATGGGGCCCATCCAAGCTGTTTTACTAGTACGTATTTTTTATGTTTTAGGGTTGTGTTGCATTTTAGGGTTTTTTAGAGATATTGACAATAATATGAATATTATAATGTTGTAAAAGTTAACGTGGATTCAAAAATGAGAAGAAAACTATTTTTAATTTTTCTTGAGAATTGTAGAAATGTGTGTGTGTGTTTTGGAGGCATTTTTACCTCTTGCAGTTGAATCCACATCAATTGGTATCAGAGTAGGATTTGGATCTTGTGGGAAGAGTGAAGGTAATATAACTTATACTTGTCTGTGTGATTTATAACCTCTATTTTATATAAGCATGGCTAGACATTAGAGAGAATATTATGCCCATATGAATATGCATATGTAGGAGCTATAAAGACAAGTTGTTGAGATCATAGTAGAATTTACTCACCTCAGATGGAGACATGCAAATGAGGATCTTGACCCTGATAGTGATATTGAAGAATTACCTCCATTAATGAATAAAGGAGGAAATGAAGAAGATGATAGATATGAATAAACATTAAATGAGCGGTCATTCGAGGATAAAATGATCAAATATTTAGAGGGAAAGAATGATGGTATAAATATTAATGTTCCTGATTATGGTGGAGGGTTATAACCAGAGGAGATGATTCGCTTGTTGATTCACATGAAAAAAATTATTTGATTGGAAAACTCTTTCAAAGGAGAAGAAATTTAATTTTTCTTTTACTAAGTTAGTCAGACATGCATTGATCTGGTGGGATCACCAACAAAATGAAAGATAAATGAAATGAAAGGGAAAGATCGGGAACTAGAATAAAATAGTGAAGAAGTTGAAAGAAAATTTCCTTCTTGTATATTATTCCCACACACTATTTTAAAGGTTTCAAATAATAAGAAAGAAGTATCTCATAATTGAATAGTATACCAATGATTTTTACATGTTATTAATCCATGTGAAACAAGTACAGTTTGAAGAAAAAAAGGCTACAAGGTATGTAAATGGGTTGAGTTATACTATACACAATGAATTGAGTATACTCTAGATCCATACTCTATATGAGGCTTATAAAACCACATTAAAAGTAGAAGAAAATAAGGAGAGGAGTAATTTTAGAAGAGGAGTGAATAGATGACCATCATCATCTCCAATGATAAGGAGAGTATATTTGATTCCCTAACAAATAAATCCTCTGATGTAGAAGGGAAGGAAAAATTTGGTCGAGGTCGAGGTAACTTCAAAAAGGGTAGGGGTTTCAAATAGAAAGATAATATGGTGGAGGACAAGGTTGGAATAACCCCCAAAGGAAGTATACTTGTTACCAATGTGTTAAAGAAGGGAACAAATATTTTGAGTTTCTGAATAATCCTACACAAGATTAATGGCAAGTGGAATAGCTAAAAAAAACCTAGTTGAAGTTGAAGAAGAAGAGGAAATGGAGGTTTCTACAGACTTAGGTGAAACCCTCATGATAAGGAGAATGATGATCATCTCAAGGAAGGATAAAGAGCAAGATGGTGTTGGTGGCGATTCTAGGATGCGAAAAAATATCTTTTGAACAAGATATACCTCTAGAGGGAAGGTATGCAAAATTATTATTGATGTGGTGGTTGGGAAAATATTGTCTCAAATATTATGTTTAATAAATTTAGTCCAAAATTTGAGAAGCACTGATATCCCTAGCACATATCATGGATCAAGAAATGGAATGATGTAGCCATAGATAAAAGTTTCTTCGTAATGTTTTTGATTAGGAATACTAAGATACCTATAAGGATGAGGTGTGGAGTGATGTTATCCAGATACATGCACACCATATATCATTGGGGAGGTTTTTGTAATATGATAGAAAGGTTACGCGTGATGGATGGAAGAATTCTTATAAATTTTGAAAGTATGGTGTAAAGGTGATCTTGTTCTCCTTCAAGGAAGAAGAGAAGAGTGAGGGCTTGTTCTGTACAAAGGATTTTGTTGTAGAAATGTAATAAGTTTGGTGGTGTTATGCATTGTTTGAAAAAAAAGGTGGAACTAGAGGCCTTTTGTATACCTTTAGTAGCAGCAAAGGTATTGAAACAATACACAGATGTAATATCATATGAGCTACTAGATGGGTTACATCCAAAGAGGGATATACAACACCATATTAATTTGATCTCAGGATTGACCCTTCCAAATCAGGAAGCCTATAGGATGTGCACAACATACAGTGAGGATTTGAGTAGGAATATGATAGATCTAGTATTGAAAGGGTTAGTGAGAGAAAGTATGAGTCTATGTGGAACTTTAGCACTATTGAATCGCAAAAAGGATGAAGACTGGAGAATGTGTGCAAACAGTAAAACAATAAAATCTAATATTGGATGATCCGATCATTGGATCATCTTGAAATTTTCAAAGATGTTATATCTTTATTATTAATATGTAATGACCAAATTCTCACAAATTTTATGTGACTTTATGAATATTTTTAGGGCCAAATTCCTTTGTCTAGTGGTCTAAAATTGGCTTTGAATTGTTTTTGTTTTGTCTAGAACTTAGAGTTTTAATATCTTTGGTTATGTTTTATGTAATAATCTAAAATTTGGAGTACACATTAATTTACAAAGGAATATTTAGTACACAAAAAATGGGGCCCATCCAAGGTATTTTACTAGTAGGTATTTTTCAGTGTTTTATGGTTTCGTGACATTTTAGGGTTTTTAGAGACACTGACGATAAAATGAATATTGTAATGTTATAAAAGTTAGTGTTGATTTTGGAATGAGAAGATAACTATTTTTTACTACTTGGGAGATTTTTAGAATCATGTGTGTGTGTGTGTGTAGGTTTTGGAGGCATTTTGACCTCTTGCTGCTCCATCCACATCACTAGTATTGCACTTTAGAGATAAAATAAGAAAAAACATACCCTCTCAAGTGAGATGATGGTCTATTTTACCATGAAATTTAAAGGTTACAAATATAAACAAGGAAAGAGTTATTTTCATTAAATAAATTAAATATAGAATTGAGTATACTATCGATTGGTTAAACTTGTCACGTAATTAAAATTTAATATTTTTACTAGTATTTTTGTTTTAAAGTGAGAGAATCTTTATGTTGATTCCATGAACTAAAAATATTCTATAGAAATATAATTTTGAATTCTATTGTCCATGTCTCCCCCTTGGAGATATGAGGATCAATCACAAGAATGCTATGAGAGAGTTTCCTTTAAATATCAAGATGAATGAGGTGAACCAATGAGGAGGCTATCGTATACCAACATAAATGAACCAAAAAAATTTAATACTACATATATTATCATAAAGAAAAGTATTTATAACAAATGTGACAATGATTGGATTCACCCAATAACCTTAGTTTTAGTATCGTGGTCAACATATGAAATATTATTGAAACTAAAATTGTTTATGAGACAAATTATATAAGGTTGACATCATAATCAATCAATTTCTTGGAATTCCTCAAGAAAGAAATATGAACATGTATGTTTTAATAATAACGAATTCCCAAATATTAGATACATTATTTACAAATGAAATTAATTAAGTCATTACAAGAAAATAGTATTTCACAAGTTCATATGAGGTTACTTGAAGATAATCTAAATTACGTTCTTATGGTTGATTTCTATAATTTTGAACTCCTAGTTTCTTAGGATTTTTTTCATATATATTTCCATGATCTTCATATCATAATATATAAAATATGTTAAACCCATTTAATAATTAAGCCTATACGAAATTTTCCTTATTTAAAAATATAATATATGATTTTTTTAATATGGAAAGTGTCTTAATAATAATTAAAGTTACAACATTTTCCATACTTATAGTTTAAAATTTATCTAAACAAGAAATATGTAATAAGAAGATAAACATGAATTAATATCATGTAGGCACATTAGTAATGCATCCTATCTATAAGAGGCATTCAAGAATACCATATTATTAAATTTTAGTAAAAAAGTTACTTTGTCAATTAATAGTCATTAATAATAATATAAATTTTGTTTTCAATGACAATAACATGGTGATTCAACCCTTAAATAAATAAAAAATATTTTGTTCAGTTAATGTGTTATTATTTACTTAAGGGTTAGAACAAGTTGTATATTTGTATTAATTATTAAACAATAGTTCCTAACTAGACATATTTTTATCAGAAATTTGCAAGATACAATATGGAAAGTTTTATTGAAACACATGAAAGAAGATAGAATTTTTATAAGAAATGTAGTAAGCTAATGTAGAAATTTTATTTCATTGTATAGGATGGAAAGAACTTGAAAGTGCTTCGCATGTGGATATAGAGTGTAAAACTTAGAAATTATGGAACCATACCTTCTATATGGAATAATCAAATAGTTTCAAACATATCAAATAGTTTTGTACAATGATCCACTATCACTTAATGACATTATGTGTCTATGTGACTAACTATGATGTACTTATCTTAAAATTATTCATTTCACAAAAGTCCATAAAATTCTATATAATATGAAATAACGTCAAACCCAAACCATGGGTATAGTAACCTCTAAAAGTATTAGTGGCTTAGTTTATGTAATTCCACACACCACCTAGATATTAATAATACTATGGAAAATCTTTAAACAACACATAGTTATCAACCTACATTTTCATATCTATGTGGATGAAACTACTTTGAAAACTTGACCACTAAAAAAATAGAAGAAAAATCATTGGGTACACATTATGAATTTCATTTAATGGTATATAGATTTAACATAATTAATCTTAAACATAGTTGGGATTTATTCATGCATGTGTTGCATTTTATCTTTGATCGTGGTATTAATTTTATTGTACTTAGGACAATGCATTATTCAAATATGTTATTGAAAATTTTAGGTGATTATTTTCTGAGGTAAATAAGTGATTAATAATTAATTATAAATGAATTCATAGGTAATGTATCAAATTATGGACAACCTATAGAATATGAAATACACCAAATTAGATACCGAATCGAAAAAGTGACCATTGGGTGATTCAGGCTAGAAAAAACATCAAAAAACAACTATAAGATAGTTTGGTCCTCCAAAAATTGTATCATATAAGATGTTTTGGGGATTGTGAAAATATATGGAAATCATATTTGGTATGAATATATTATTGGTTAATGATGTAATTAGTTTTTTAAGAGATTGTGTAATTTGAGTAGCTAGGTAATTCATGCAAGAGAAATAAGTATAGGTCACCTAGGCTTGGAAGGTTCCCAAAAATAATGATATAAGGATAAAGAATAAGTTTTCATTATGTAGTGATATATTTCTAAATTTATGTGTCTACATTCTCCTCCCTTCAGTATGAAAATAAATTTACTTTCTTAAATTAAATAATACTTGAGTGTGTAATAACACTATAAACATTTTCTATTTTCTGAAGGTTATTGTATCCGCATGATATTGACATTTTCCATGATCAAGTTGTTTCACCTCAAAGTAATGTGATAAAATAGATAAGGGTAATGGGCATGGGAGGAATACTTATTAATAGTCAAAAGAAGGTTGCATGTGTTGTAGACATTGAATCAGACTGATTGTAGAGAGATTCCCTTTGGCTATGAGGAACAACCTGTATAAGAAACACAACAAGATCACAAAATAGCATTAACAATATAGGTTAGTGGACTACCTAGTGAGTGCTAGATTTGGGAAATGAGATGCTTCCTAGAAGGTTGTAAATCCACTTTTAAATACGATTTAATGTAGTGAACACCATGAAATAAGGAAATCCTACTATAGTTTTATGATTTAGGTATCTCGTGCAAATATAATAAGTAAATATAATCTAAGAGGAAAATTTATTGTTAGATCCAGTGGTTTGGTAGATTGTTTTGGGTTTACAGGTATGATAGAGGATTATAGGTGAGGTGTAGTTAAAGTTTGGTAAGTTTCTGGTATATTTGGGAGAAGTTATGAGCTTGCTGGTTCAAAATATATTACCAGTCTCAGAGACCAATGTTGGCTATAGGTAAAGGACCAACACCGGTTGGGTAACTAGTATTGGTAAGGGAAATTTGGTAATAATATCAAAGACTAAGGTTTGGGCACTCTCTGTGATTTCACAGAGAGTGATTGGGATTTGGATGGGTTTGTAGGATTTTTCTTAAGACTCGAGAGTATTGATGTGTAGTTTTTGAAAGTGTATGAAAGGTAAACTACGTAAAAGGTTGGCCAGGGGTACTATGGGAGAGATACATGTAAGATAAAAAGAAGGAACTGAGATAGATAACTAATAAAATAACCAATCTACTGAAAATAACCAAGAAGGGAAAATACTTACTTGTTATATGTATGTAGAAATCATGTGATGAGGGTGGTTGTGAAGAAACGTGGTCCCGAACGAATGCAGGATTAGATGGAATACATGGTGCTTCCCAGAGAGTGCACTGGAGGTCTGGATCAAACTGTGAATGATTGCTATGGTCTCTAAATGCAGTGATTATTTTTGGTACGTCATCAAGTTGCTGGAGAACTCATGAAAAAAAAATGCTAGGTCACAAAAGCTAGATGACAAGATTCATAACCCGATCAATGAGTTAAGATTTTGTATTTAACCTAACTGACGATGGTTAGGTGACTAGCATCGGCTGAGGAATAACTGGCACTGGTTAAGGATAATTAGTCCTAGGTGCCAAAAATATCCTGATCTTTACTAATTCTAGTGTGATCTTGATTTCTAATCTAGATTTTAAGTGAGAGATGACACTTAGATAAGTGGGAGTGTTGTTGGAGAAGTAATAAGACTTTAATATTAGGGTTTGAAAGAGTCTCAGTTGCTTAAGATAAGTAGAGACTTAGTATCAGTTAATTAATAGACTAATAATAGGTCTTAGGGATAGGTGGAGGGTTGATGTGGCTATTAATTTAATTAAAGTAATTAAATTAAATAATAGTGTGAGGAGAGATATTAATTTAATTATTGGTGATTAAATTAATACCAATGTGGGAAGGGGGACATGGTTAGGTATATGTGTCAAATTAATGAGTCAAAATGCGGTAAAGGGATTTTGACCCAATTTTGGTGTCTACATTTTCCCCATTTTTGTCACGTAGCTTGTATTGATAAGTGATGCTAACAAAAATAGGAGGTAGGTGTCCCAGGTATGAGTGAAAGTTAGGTTTCCCTAAGTAAGGGTGGATGTGATCCCCCTCAAACTAGGAACTGATGAAGCGATAGGTTGAGTCAGTGGGTGGTTTGGTAAAGTTATAATTGATGAGAAATGAGGTATAGGAGGGGTGTAGGTAATGATGATATCGATGTGGGTAATAGGTATTGACAATCAAATGTACGTACACGTATAGAATGCGACAAGGTACTTGGATGAACAACATAGAAATTATACATTGTCAAAGTTTGATAGGTTTATCCAAACAAGGTTGATGTGGTCTAGGTATCCAAGGTATAGTATGTGTTCCTGAAACACAACTTGGTGAGGTACAGGAATGAGTAGTAGTTATGTTCTAGAGCACCAAAAATTTTGGTCTAGATAAACTACACAAAATTATGTATGAAAAGGTCAATAGGGTAACCAACATGGGTAATGTCATCACAAGGTATAATGAGTAAGAAAATTTGAGTGTCAATTAGGGAGGTTTGGGTTGGGTTGATAGGTAAGGCCATAGGTAAAGACAAGGTAGAGGCAAAAACATGCCCCATTTGATAGTCCGGTTTGGTATTTAGGTTATAAAGTCATTATGTAGGGTTACATTGCTGGGGTGAGGAGCTAGTTGTAAGAAAATGGTTTCAGTTAGCAAGAATAAGGGTAAATCAGGTGTAGGCTGGTGGAAAGGTGATAGACACTGATTAAAGTGTAACTGACATTGGTAAGGGATAACTGATATTAGTCCATTAGGGTAGAAAACTGACATTGGTCAAGTCAGATTTTGGGATAAAATAAAAAACCACGTAACCAAATTTTATTTGAGATTTTTTCCTTTCTAAAAATGACATTATGAGTGTATTTTTTTCTAAAGAATCAAGTAACAGTTCAAGGAGGTTGATTTGGCGATAGCGGAGTGGGTAGAGAGGCTGAGTGGATGAGTCCACAAGATCTTTTGGAGTGATTTGATTGGCTAGAGGTGGAAATGGTGATTTCAGTGATGAAAGCGGCAAGAGAAGGTGTACGAGGACCTCTAGTGTAGAGACTAGACATCCCATCGAGGATATGACATCGGGTAGAGGTAGGCTCACTCCCAATGGTTTATTTTAAATTAAGATTTAAGGTTAAAAATAAAGAATTGGTTTGTGAAAATTGAAATTTTAAAATTGGGTAAAAAGTAATGGAATTGGGTATAGAAAGGGCCAAATATAGGCTAAATAGATTAGAAATGAATGGTGGTAGGGAGTTGAGGGTTTTTGGTAGGATTTTAGGTTCTTTTATCAATTTTATAAAGTGGGGGGCATGGGGGTTTGGCTTTGGGGCTGAACTAGTGACTGTCGCTGGTCAGGCCTCGACCATTGTCAGTAGGCTTGCTAAAAATCGTGGGGGTTAAATGTGTATCAGTTCCAGTTTGGGTGACTAGTTCTGGTCACTGTAAAAGGTGACTAAGACATTAAAATGGGGTGGAGATGGCAAGAATAAGGAGTAAATAGCAAGGTAGGAGAAATGGAGAAGTGACGAGGTAGTAGTATATAGATTAGGTGTATCAAATGATTGAATTGGTGTGGTTTAGGTTGAATATAGGTAGGAATAGTTAGGTATTACATGAAATTTATGCCAGAATAGTGAAGGAAAGAAAATAGTGAAATATAATATGGGGATGTGTTTAAGTGAGATAAAATTATATGATAGGTAAACAAAGTAGGTACAAAAAAGATAGATAGGTAGGGAAATTAAGGTGTGGGAAAAGGTTTGGTAGGAGAAAATAGATGATTAAAATAGGTAAGGACTTGAAAAAATTATATTGGTCATGATGAGGGTGCATCACCAGTTGACTATGTGTGATAGGGTGCCACCTCTGTTAGTAAAAATATGAGCGAGCATCAGTGAGGATGAGAGAGACCACATGAGAGATTTGGGGCTTGTGGGTGTGCGGCAATACATGATTATCATTCGATATCATAGTCTATTGTTTACTCTCATCAATAAATGGGATGTAGTGACCAATACCTTCCATCTACCCATTGATCAGATTACTATCGTGGTAGAGGATGTGTACAATATTTTACATCTACCGGTCATGGGGGAGCCAGTATATTAGATTTCGTCAGATGAGGCATTTCATCCTATAGTAGTCATTTTTTGAGAGGTGGGTGGTGACCTGACTAAGCATAATGCTATTATCATTTATGGGCTAATGTACACTGCACATCCTTAAGAGACTAGGTTGGCAGTGTTGATGATGGTGGTAGTGGGAAGCTATGCACTCCCTGTTATCTCATTTTTGAGTTTACGCCAAATAATGAGATAAACCTGAGAAATTTTTGTGCTGGTTCTCTAAAAATTACCTTTCAGAGAGATAATCGGGTTTTCGGGTTTCACAAGCAAGACAACATGTGTCTTGGATGCTTCATGTTGTGTGTTCCCCGAAACCCGAAACCCACATCAAGTAAGGCGAGTTGGGTTTGTGGATCTTCCAAGCATCGGAACATGCCTTCGTCAAAACATGCTTCATGTTGCATGTCTTCTGAATTCGTACGAAACCCGGTTTACTCTTTTGTTTCAGGTTTCTAGAGGCTATCAAACATCATGGCTTCATGTCGATTGTTTCCCACAACTCTGAAACCCGAATTACTCTAAAAACCTTTGTGTTGGGTTTCCGGATATCCGAAGCATACTGACATGGCATTTAATGCTGAGTTGTCGGGTAGTTGGCACATGTCAACTGAAGTGTATTAAATGTGAATTTTCTTATATATATGCGGATTTCCACGTCATTTTTACCAGACGTACTTTTTACCTCGTGGATTTTCGCGCATGCATCTTCAACCCCGAAACCCGAAACTCGCCTCTGTGCCCGATTGCATTGCTCGTTTTTTATCATTCCTTGTCTGGGCTGAAGGTATTTTTCTTCATTCTTTGCTTGTGGTTTTTGTGGATTAATTGTGTAAGGAATTTTTCCCAGTTTCTTATAAGGGTTGTTGTGGAGTTTTTTATCTTTTTCCATTCTGGGGGTTGTTTTCTTAAAATTAGGTTTATGTTTTAGGGTTTATCCCTCTTTGGAATTAGTACTTTGTATTATCCCTCAGAATGTTGTTGGAATAAAAAATTTTTTTGGTATATGAATGGTGAAAGAAAAGAACTTGCATGTTTTAAATTCAACAAATACCCCTGTTCCCTCTTCTCGGGTTTTCGCAGGGTGCTGGGCAATGTTCAAAAACCCGCAGTATATCAGAAGATTTGGCATGTCGGGCTTCTAAAAGTTTCCGACATCTTCAAAGTGCCGAGTTTTCTCAAAGTTTCCGACATCCTCCTAAAGTGTCGGGTTATTCTCAAATCTCTGACATCCTCCAGCGTGTCGGGTTTTCCGGATTCCCCGACATCCTCCTCAGTGTGGTGCTCAGACTCTTCCATCTTGCTGGCATCTCCAGTAGGTCGGGGTTTTCACAGTGTGCAACATCTCATGATCTCCGAAACTCTCTTACTTTGAAATCCTTCATGTCGGACCCTGGTCCATCACAAGAAAAGACTGAAGAAGTTAGGAAGGATGAAATACAAGTTCAGAAAGGTGGAGTCTCCATCATATATCGGTTGCAATTATCAACATCCGAGATACAGAGCTCGAAAATATAGATATTGAGGATTTCTGGAGTAGGGTCAAGGAGTTCGTCCCAAACTCCATGGATGAAATCAATAGCCGATAGCGGTTTACCTCTTGCAGCGAGGATTCCCCATGTCCGCTCAGAGCCCTGAATTCATCTTAGCCTACGCTTCCAGTTATGACTCTACTTCCCGTGCTGTGAGAAACCAGGCGAGGAGAAGTTGTGATCAAGTTAGACGGAGGTTACTTTGATGACCTTCTCAAGCTGCCCAATTTTGAAGAATATGGAGAGTATAGATATCAAGTAAGCTCAGAAAGCTTGGGACAACGATCAGGAAGATTGTATCAAGCATGTAAATAAGAAGTTCATGATCAAAGCCAAAACCAACTGTCTCCAGATTCCCAAGACTTATCCCCAGGGGTGATTTCATTCAGGAAATCAATGACATCATCACTTTGTTGAGTTGAGTTTTTGGTTTACCCGAATCAAATGTTTTCCAAGGGTGGATGTATCAATTCATGATCACCATAAATAAGAATCAATAGGGGATTGATTTGGGCACTCTTGTCGGTAACGAGATAGATTCCCAAATGACAACAGTCCTGTCCACAGGGAAAATTTTACATGTCTTCATATATCACCTATGCAGCGGCCAGGTATGAGGAACTATCCCCGGTTGGATATCAAGGGAAATAGGACGAGTAGAACCAGGTTTATCAGTACTTCCCTTAGCTCACAAGAAAAGGGTCTCAAGACCAATTCAGAAGGGTAAACGATGCCTTCTTTTATGAAGAACATCTGCAGGTTAAATCCTGAATTGAGGAAAACAAGAGTCTCAGATGAAGCTATGGGCTGAAGTTTCCAAATGGGGTTGTGTCTTCTTACAATTCAAGAAGTTCACATATCTTTGGGTAGTCATGTACTCAAGAGATCCTTTCCATCTGCCCCGATATCTAGGTGATAAACTGATATTGATGGATTTGATCAGGCAACTGTTGGATTTCCATAAATTCCAACAGAGTAAACATAAGGCTGCCGTATCCTTCCCAATTTCTATTGGAAGATACACTTGTTCAATAGTGGTGAAAGATAAAAACGTTATCCATGAGCTTCAGGACAAGTTGAAGAAGCACATGAAGCCCCGAGACAGGTTTGACATTCGAGGAGTCCTTAGGGCGTATGGAACCTCTGCACCTGCACAGACCAAGAATAGAGGACATCTGGATTGATCTGCGTGATGAGGTTGCTGTTCGTAGAAAAGATCATAGCAGATTGACTCTTGTTGAGATTCAAACACTTGAGCTTTCTGACTTACTAGAAGGTACTAGTGACAATGAAAGTGTTCTGGATCTTTCCTATGATGGACTAAATGAAGATTAATATGTTTTCCCCACCTATTGATTGGTCAATTAGTGAAAAAGCCTCCATTACAGATAGGTCGGCTCTGATTCTTACACGCACCAAAGCATGGCTCTCCTCTTGGGGAATGAGTTTTAAAGATGATAAGTTTTCAAAGTTGGCTACTTTAGAGGCAGGGCCATCCAAAAAAGGAAAAGGACTAAAAATCTTCTAGGGGGCCTATAAAGGTTAAGTTTGTCAAAAAGAGGAAAGAAAGAGAAATCTCTTCAATTTATTTCTCCAGTTGAAACGGTGGATGTGTTAGAATCACCAACACCACCAGAAATAGGAGAAATTACTTTGGAAGAAGAAGGAAGCCAGCCTCTGGTTTCATCATTTGTTGATTTCCCAATTGAAGAGACATTATCTCTCTTCCATCCCAGGCTTTGGAGTCTGAATCTGCGCCTCCCCCCCTCAAAACCACTCCTACCTCCTCATTCTCCATTAACTTCTTCAATCATGGCCGAGTATTTTATCTGGACTCTCACCCCTCTCTGCTAGGACCCAAGTGATCACCAACACGCCCCCTCCTGTGCCTCTTTTTATTGGATCTACTACCACATTTGGTAACTATTCCCCCTTTACTACTAGAATCCTTCTCCCCTTGAGAGTATGATACTAGCTTCTACAAGAGTGGAAACTTCCTCTGATACGCTGCAATGGTTACTCAAGCAAACTCCAAGGAAGAGGAAGGTGATTGTACCCATACCAGCCTTTGATTTCAGCTCACTCAAGGCTTCTACTGCTAAATCAGCCAGAGAAACCTAAAACAGTTTTAAGGGTTTTGGTGGACGCTTCAGGGGATACGTTCGCAGAGATCGCCACTCCCGCGACTGACAAAACTAAAGAGGACATAACAGCCTCTGATTATCAGATAACCAGGGTGGATCTAAGAAGAGGTGACAGCATGGAAGGAGCACAACAAGATGCACGGGATGCCACAAACCGTGCTGTGCCAGAAGTTGAAAGAAACAACAGACAACAGAGATGAGCTTAAAGGAAAAGTGGAGCAGTTGAATGAGGTTTTGCTTAAACTCTCAAAACCCCTTGAATCCATACCATCTTCTTCTGTCCCTGTCGATATTCGATTTCTCATCAGTGCCTACAATTGAGAAGATTGCTAAAAAAGGAAGGGTGGTCGATGAATGGATCCAAAGGCTGCTCCAACAAGGGAAGGAAGTGATTCAAGATGTCGTGTGAAAGTTCTATCAATCTTTGGGGGACATGCAGAAGTGATGGAGAAAAGATGGACGATGATTTCTCTCAAGAAATTGGACGTCTTGATTTGAATTTTGAAGCTCTCCAGGTATTAAAGCAAATGCCATCACATCTCTTGGTAGAAGAAGGCATCATCCCACATACGGATAAGCATTTCCAGCTGACCAAAGCCATGAGGTTCAGGATAAAGATTCTCAACGAAGCCTGTACGGTAAGTTGAGAGAATCAAGGGATAAATTGATCGATGGAAAGAGCGATCTGGAGGAAGAACTGTTAAAGATCTGTCCAAAAGGTGTTAGTTGGAAACTCAGGTATCCTATCAGCCAGATGATCTTTTCAAACAAATCCAAGAATTTGTTTAGCATGAACCAGCGCACGGAGTTGGGTATTGAGATCATTGATAGGTTTGTAATAATTGAAAATTCTTTGGAGGCCTTGAGGAAAGCTCAACAAAAGATTGAAAAAGCTTCCCGGCAAGTGCTAGTGATACCCATGAAACCTGCAAATTTTTGAATGATCATTCCACTGCGCCTGATGAAAACGAAATGCAAGGCATAATTCGAAAGTTCCAAGAATTTCAGAACAAACTAGTCTCAGTTGGAGGAGGAGAAAGATGAAGAAGCGAAAGATGATGATTCAGATTAAG
The DNA here is from genome assembly GCA_019776745.2 of Taxus chinensis. Taxonomy (NCBI): domain Eukaryota; kingdom Viridiplantae; phylum Streptophyta; class Pinopsida; order Cupressales; family Taxaceae; genus Taxus; species Taxus chinensis. Next base: position 856,719,238 of record CM034151.1, read on the forward strand.
TCCCAATGTGATCATGTCGTTTCAATCTTGAAATTGACATGTCTTTTTCATTTCTGTTTCGTCGCATTTAGGAAGCAAATTTTGACTTGGTCTCCTGCGCGAGAGTCAAGCAACAATAGAACTCTTTTTAAAGAACACTATTTTCTAGGATTTTTCCTATTTTCTCTCAGTACTCCTTTTATTATAAATAAGGGATGCTTATGCATTCCAAAGGGTCGAGATTTTTGTAATATTCGGAGCTATTGGAAAGAAGAAAAACTTTGTGTTTTCTTTTAATCATTTTGAAGAATAGGAATTGATATATATTTCGCAAACTTTGTGTTGTGGGATATATCTTTCTTAAGACATTGTTCTTACGTTCATGATCTTAAGCTATTCTTTGCGTAGCATCTTAGTGTTTCTAATCATCTCAGACATTATATTTATGATCTAAAGCCCGTATGATTATTTCATGCTCTGTGTTTACTCAAAAGAAAATATGTTTCTTTCATTTCCTTTCCATTGTGTTTCTTCCATTGTAATAGTTTTCTGACTCTTGTCCATTTACGAAAGCACGATACCTTCCCAATCATGTGGATGTGGATTTTAGGATTTTATCCCAACCGTAATGATTAGATTAGTGTGAATACTGTATACATTGTTTTTGCTGTGTTTTAGATTAGTAATAAGCAGGCAGCCTCACCTGTCCTTGAGGAGGGATTTAATCCCATATACTGTGGTTGAACCTCATATTTTGGATTGACAAAATATCCAACCAACATAGTTAAAATTTTCAAGTTGGGGGCATGGGGGTTCGGTCCTAGGGCCAAACCAGTGATCGATGCTAGTCAGCTGTCGACTGACATTGGTAGGTCTACCGGTGTCGGCAGTGTTGAATGGTGACTGGTATTGGTTAGGGTAACTGATGCTGTTCACTGTGAAAAGTGACCAAGTATGGAAAAAAATAGGTTGTGAAGGCAAAAATATAGGGGATTGGTAATCGAGGACTTTGTTAGGTAAACATGGGTAAATTAGGGCGAAGCTAGGTTGGAATGATTGGGTGAGGGTGAATGTGGTTAGAAATGAATGAATTAGGTGTAAGTTAGGTATGAAGGGGTGGAAAATAGATGAGGTACATATTATAGGAAGGAGTTAGAGGGTTTATATGTTATGGACATAGTATGATGACCATATGGGGATTTTTCTACTTATAGAGGTATGACACATGAGTTGAGGGGTTCAAACTTGATCAGATGCATACAGGAGAGGCATGTTGATGTGAACAAGATGATACCAGTTGATATAGTTAGACTTCATTTCAGGCTACAGTATGATGTGCCTCCACCATTTCCTCAGTATCGCAGAGACGATGTGGAGAGACTGTTGTGTGTAACACATCTGATAGGGCCAAAATGGTAGGAGGAGATGGTGGTGGATAGTAGGATCAATGACATAGGAACTACTAATGGATACATGCGCTGGTGGATAGCCCACCTACATGTAGCACCTCCTAGACCAGGGTAGCTAGATGTGGCCACTATTATAGTTTAGAGGGATGTGTTACATGGTCAGGTGACTGCCCTATAGTTACATCTCACATAGGCTTAGGAACATGTGACCACTCTCCAGGGGCATGTAACAGGGTTACAGGGACAACTGACAGGGTCCCAGGTATAGGTGGCCACTATATAGGCACATGTGACTACCCTATAGGCCCAGGTAGGACAAGAAGTGGTACAAGATGTGGATGGTGATGGGGGATAGGTGGCAAGTTTGCAGGCTCATGTAGCTGCATTACAGGGGAAGCTAGCTAACTCACAAGCACAGGTGGCTGCATTACATGTCCAGGTAGCTGTACAAGCACCAACAGCGGGACGAGGTCCCATTGGAAAGGTACATGCACTAGTACAAGGCCTACTTGTATTAGGTAAGGTTCCATAGGTAAGGGCAAGAGTAATGGCTCTCCTGAGGTTTTACCAATGGACATGTACAAATATGCTGTGTCTGAGGCTAGGTTTATTACAATAGGATCTTGGATGTTGGTATTTAGGTGATGTCATATGTCAAGAACAGGGCCCAACAGACATTAACCAAAGGACTAGTTAAGGGACCCAAACTACCAGCAGCTCTGAGATCCATCATCCACATAGGTAGGGGTGAAAGAGAGGTGATTAGTGCATGCAGAACAGGGCCAAAGGAGTATACTTGTGAGATGATTAGTAGGTAGAAACTGGGACTCGATGAGAGTATTGGAGATAGTAATTGAGGAGTTGGCCCCTATCATGGGTGAGATAGATTTGATATGGTATTTTTATTTTTGACATATATATTTTTCCGAAGATGTAACATTCTATATGAGAGTTGTTTGAGGTACTGTTATCACTGAATCACAACACCCTAATTTTTACACAAGTGCATATGTTTGAGTTTATGGTGTGATTGGATAACATGGGTACTATCTCCAAGTTGTGTGACTTTCTACTTGAGATAGACCTCCAGAGAAAGTTTGTTCTTTCTCCTAAACTACGTACCATAATCTACTCTAATGTAGGCAAAACTAAATGTCCTAATATAACTTTCCAAGGGACCAAGGAGAGAGAGTGCATAAAAAATTGAAATCCTGCACTATATCGATGATAAACCAAAAAAGGAGGGGTGTGAGAGTAGCCTTCCAACATATGAAAAATAGGAGTAAAATGCATACTAGAGGGGGTGATAACAGTTCTCCACAATATGGCAAATGCATTCACAAAAATATTTCATACACGCACAATAATAATGATTCTTTGTAGGAGCATAAAGATAGACACAATACACTTGTAATCAAGGTTGAAGGGGCAAGAAGAATGCAAGAAACACAGCAGGGGAAGATGCATCCACAAAATTATATTTTATTGCTTCATGATATGCACAGTTTGATCTATTACAAGATAAGGGCTTGGATCACCATGTAAGGAGTCCACTACAAGGGCCTGCAACACATTGGCTTCATAACGAAATTGTGATAAATCTTTCCTACAAAAAAAATACCTCCTCTTACAATGAGCCTAACACTCTAATTTATAGAAAAAGAGAAGAGAGAGAGAAGGGAAAAAAGGAAATCCCAAAATTTTCCCTTCAACCACTTGTAATATGTATTAAATGAAGTGAAATGATTATATGTTACTTGCCAAAGGCTCCCCATACTGTCACAGGTGCTGCAGCAGAGAGAATGATGGCCATGCCTCTTAATTGCACTCTCAACTACCAAATAAAACACTGTCATGAACCCGGAAACATTTTACGAAAATCCTCCATTTAATTCTACTCAAATCCCAAATTTCTTGATTTTTGTGTGTTAGGATTGAAGCCATGATTCCAACGGTACAAATATTGTGCAATTTCGTTGAGAAATACAAAAGTTGTGGCCTTCTGAGTGTGGGTAGCTATTTTGGGTCTGCCAGGCGTTCTCTGTCATTTGACAGGAATGAGCATTAACTATCTTGATTTCGAATATGTTTATTTTATTTAAATATAATTAACCTCATTAAAATAAATAAATTCCACAAAGTCCTATTCCAATTTTGTGAGGCAGAGGATGTCGTTCTCGTTCCAAAAAGTCCAATTTTATAAAAATCGGAGCTTGGAGTCAAAAGTTATGCCCATTTGAAGTTCTGGGGTCAAACTTTGACTTTTCCTTTGAAATGTGGGTATTGTGGAAAAATTGGGTCCATGTGTCCCGACTGTCTCAGAAATTTTCATTTGCATCACCTGATTCAGGCTTCCCTGTCCTTGCGCATCTGCCATTGATCGGGCCGTGAGGGCCATTGGCCTCCGCATCGCCCGATTCACTTAGCCTGGCTCCTCGTCTCGTGATTTATCCTTTGTGTGTCCCATGTGTCCCACATGTACTTGTGTCCTGATTGTCCTGAATGAAAATATCCATGCCACCCGCAATAGACTAACTTGCGGCAAAATTTGTCGATTGCGTCCCGCACATCCCTGTTGAATTTGTGCAATCTGGGACAAAAATGTTTGATTTAGCCGATTCCTTTGTATTTCAGCTTCAAAATTGGTACGAAGAACCTTGGTATGACCCGCACTAGTATGACCCATAGCCTCTAGACCCGTAATGCTTTAAAACAAGCTTGCGACTTCAATTTTTTGATTTTTTTCAATTCTTTCTAACTCGTTCGATTTTTCCCTTAGATGGGGGAGCTAGAGAGAAACCAGGGGAACCCCAAAAACATGATTTTGGGCCTTGAATCAATTTTACTTTCTCAGGACTAAAGAATTTTATGCATGTTGTCAACGTTACCTTGAGGGGTGAATTTTGGATAATAGGTACTTGTATTTATTTATATCTGTGTTTACATTTATTAACACACAAACCTTCCATTTATATAGTTGTTGATGAGTTATGATAGATGATGTGTTTGGTTTAATTTCCATTATATTATTATTATGGAAACTTAATTTGATAGATAATATTTGTTGTAAATACTATATAAGTGTAGGCATGGTTGAGTCAGGTATAGGCATGGTTGAGTTAGGTATAGGCATAGTGGAGTCATGAAAATTAAATGGTTTATGTATGATGGAGTCAGTTGTAGGAACAATTGAGTTGAAAATTTCCAAGTTATTTTTTTAATGTAAATTAGATGATTTAGGCATGAGTATGATGAAAATATGTTATTTCTATTCTATTGATGTCATGGAAACTTAGTCATGTAGGCATGGTGTGATTTTATTTCCAAGTAATTGTTTTCATAGAAATTAACTAAGTGAGTTTAATGTGGGGGAAATGATGAGGTAAAAGAGTGTTTGAGCTAACCTCCAAGGGCTCCATGCCCTCGGAGTGCTACCTACATAGCCCTAGTGAAAGGGGCCTCATGTTGATATAGTTCTCCCATAGGAAGGGAAGAATAAGACGAGGGTGTAGTGAAATGGGAAAGGTAAGTAAGGCATGGTTGAGTAAGATGAGTTGAGTGAAGTAGATGATAAATGTAAATGGAGGTGAAAGAAGAAGAAATCCTAGAAACTAAGTGTTGAAGGTCTTGTCCTATGTAGAAGAATCAATAAGTAAACAAAGGAATGAATGGTAAAAAGGAGAAAATTCCCCCTAAGTGGGAAGAACCATTATGAGCATATCAAATATAGTCTTATGAACTTAAGACCCTAAAGGAATTGCATGATTAACCTTTATAATAGTGAAAAAAGTTACATGATCATGAAGTGTCGCATGTGTGCCACATCCCTTAAGTAGGTAGAAGAAAAATGGAAGGAAGATGAGGTGAAGTGGTTTGTTTAGCCTAACCTTGTTCTGAAACAACATTATCCTTTTGCAAGATACCCAAAAATGGAATAGGAAAGTCCATGACCAAAAAGTTGTATTGTTCTTGATTTTTTTGTTTTTATTTTTTACTTTTGTTTAATAGACTTGTCAATGTGGGAATTCTATGTGGGAAGAATAAAATATCTCCTTGAGGTCTTCATGAAGCTGATCAATGGGGGAAGCTTCTATATATATATATATATATATATATATATATATATAGTAGAAATAGTCATCTTTTTTAATAAACCATGTACAATGGGGATAGCTTTTTATAGCTGTCCTTTAAGGGAGCAGTCTATTTATATCATTAAGATAGAAAGATAGATGTCCTTTTTGAGGGATTCATCTATTTTACACAAAGTTTGACTCAAGGAGTTTAATGTGAATATCCCATATATTACTTTTACATATTTTATACTTTTAGGTCATGGACAAAACTATAAAGGAGTATAGGCATCCTTTATGAATGAAAAACCATAGTATGCAAAGGATAACTATGAAAGAAAGGTTTTAAGGGATGAACAACCATGTGATTCCATTGTAAAAAGGATGAAAAATATCTATGAGAATCATGCCATGAGTAGAGCCATGGTACTCATATTAAACACAAGGCTGATTGGTGACAAAACATCATATAATTCGGGTTTAGTCGTTCATCCTTAAAAGAGGTAGATGAAAGAAAATTTTACTCAAGGGATGAGTGTGTAATAGACAAAAGGTGATATATTAATTGATTCAATAATAGAATGGTTTAAGATGCAAGGAATTGAAGGGATTAGTTTTAGGTTTACCTTTGAGAAAAGATAAATTATAAGCACCTAATCCATAGGCATGAGTAATGATATAGGGTCTAAGCCAATTAGGATCAAACTTACCCCGTTTACTTTTCTCTAATTTGGTTACATGTTGATTTTCCTTTAGGAAAAGGTCACAGACCTTGAAGCTTTGATTATGGACACATTTTTCATAGGCACATGTGATACATTTTCGATAGATTTGAATATGATCAAGAGCATTTAAATGACGTTCGTCTAATAACTCAAGTTGTGAAAAATGGTCTTGGTGAAAGTCATCATCATTGAGCATATATTTGAGTAAGATATGAAGAGATAGAATTTGTATTTCGAGAGGAAAGACAACTCATGTACCGTAGACTAAAGAGAAATGTGTTGTAACAGTTGAGGTGCAAATACTAGTGCGATAATCCCATAAGGAGAAAGGAATGTGCGTGTGCCAATCCCTACCACTATTGTCAACCAATTTCATAAGAATTTTCTTCAGAGTTTTGTTAGGTGATTCAACTTGACCATTTTTTTGAGGATAATAAGGGGAAGAAAAACTAATTTGAATGCCAAAGGCATCACATAGTCTACACAGGGTTTTATTTTTGAATTGTTTTCCATTATCAGTGATGAGGCAGTGAGGAACATCAAAGTGAAAAATGATGTGATGGTTGATGAACTCACATATTCTTTCATCCTTTTTAGAAATTAGAGGCATGGATTCCATCCATTTATTGTAATATTCAGTCAAGGTAATAATCCATTTGATGACGTTGTGAAGAATTAGGGTTAATCTCTCCATTGAGATCCAAACCCCATTGAGAGAAAGGCCAAAGGTCTCTGGCGACCTATAAGGCATGACTAGGGGTATGGTGAAGATTAGCATTTTGCTGAAATTTCACACAACATTTAACATAGTCACATCAATATTGGTTTAGGGTTAGCTAGTACTAGTCAAGGTGAAGGATGCGATTAGTGATGACGAGGCCACTAAAATCACTACTACAAATCCCATCTCAAACCTCCTTGATGGTGTATGGGATTTCAAAAATTTTAAGGCACCATAAGAGGATACCGTCAAAACCACATTTGTATAAAAGACCCCCCATGATGACATAATCAGAGACACTTTTGAGGAAATGTCATTGTCTATTTCGAGTAAGATATGGAGGAAGAATGGAAAGTGAAAAGTAGTCAACAAACTACTTATACATAATGTGGCATGGGTCAGTTTCAATTCTTTCTAAAAATTTAACGTCTCGAAACAGATAAGAGGGTGATGAAAACTATTGTACTGTGACAAATATTTTCAAGTCTAAAGCGAAGCAGGTATTTGAGAAGAAAGGAAAGCCATGGTGTTTGAAAATTTGTTAGTAGAACACGAGGTAGTTTTAATTGCATAATGATCGAAGGTAGTGAAAAGCACGTTGATTCAAAATTCTTTTGAATTGTCTTGTTACAACACTAGTATAAACTATTGACTTGGTTCACTACCAGTATCACCACAAATATTAATCGAGTTAATGTCTAAGGCTATGGTGGTTTGAAGACCTAACTCAAGTGCTCTGTATTTGGCAATGTTTCTAGTGTATTCAAAATCTAGTTTGAAAGATAAGAGAATAGTCTCACCATCAAGAGGAATGAGGATTATCCCTACGCCACCCCCATGCTAAAATTTAGAACCATCGAAGAATAATTTAATCTAATAAACAATATCATCAAGGGAGAGCATAATAATGGATTTATCAGGGAAATCAAAGTTAGAGGGTTGATTTCCGAAAATAGGTGCATCTTCAAGTTGATCGACAATGGTTTTTCCTTTGACATAATTTTGATGGACGATTTTGAAATCTATGCATGTAAGAAGCATGAGACAGTGTGTGGAACATTGGTGTTGGTAAGGTTTAACATAAATATAATGCAAGGGGTCAGTGTTGGTGACTATAAAGGTTTTGTGGTTAAGTAGGTAATGGAAAAGTTTTGTGGCAATGAAGACTAAGGCTAGATAATTTTTTATAGTGTGAGTGTATCTGGTGTCATAGTATAAAAGATTATGTCTTATATAATAAACCATTTTCTCCCTATGTTGCTCATTGTGATGAGAAAGCATGACACCTAAGGAATGATTTGTTTCAGAAATGTAGAGGTAAAATGGTTTGTCATCCTTTGGTGGGATGAGCACAGGTGGCTTAAGAAGGTATTCCTTTAATTCTTTAAAATATTTTTGTCATTCATCATCCCAATTGAAGGAAACATCCTTTTTAAAAATATGATGGAAAGGGTGACATCAGTTGAAAAGTTGAGAAATAAAACGTTGAATAGATTGCAACTTACCTTGCAAACTACGAAGTTGTCGAAGGTTATTAGGTGAAGGCATCCCAAGAATAGCCTTGATTTTTGTGGGATTGAATTCAATACTCCGCAAAGAAATGATGAAACCAAGGATTTTTCTAGAGAGGATGGCGAAAATGCATTCTTTTGGTTGAATTTGGACGCAATATTTGATGATACGGTCAAAGATGACTTTAAGAACCACTAGATGCTCAGCCCAACATTTAGGCTTTACAAGAAGGTCATCAACATAATCTTCCAAAATTTCATGCATGATGTCATGGAAGATATATTTCATGGCACTTTGATATGTAGCACCAGCATTTTTAAGGCCAAAGGGCATGAAATGATAAGAGAAGGTGCCCCGAGGGGTGATGCAGGTAGTTTTGTGTAGATCTTCTGGTGCGAGTAATATTTTGTTATAACCCGAGAAACTGTCCATGAGTGATAACATCTCATGGTTGGTGGTGAGATCAAAAATTTGGTCGCTACTAGGTACAATAAAGTCATCTTTGGGGAAAGATAGGTTAAGGTTGCAGAAATCTGTATAGATACAGAGTCCCCCTATCGCTTTGGTGACAAGAAAAATGTTCTAAATCCATTAGGGATAATCAATAGGTAGAATAAAAGAAACAGAAAGAAGGAATTGGAGTTATTCTTTCACAAAAAGGGCAATGTGAGGGTGTATTTTTCACAGCTTCTGTTTCACAAGTTTACCATCAGGAATAGTTATGATATTATGAACCACAATATTTGGGTCAATACCAGGCATATTAGTGTAAGACCAAGCAAAACCATTGTTATAGTATTGGAGAAAAGAGGTGAAGGCTTCCTATTCAGTGGAATCTAAAGATTGACTTATCTTTAGAAGGTGATGGCAGTACTAAGTGTGAGTGTTGATCTCTATGGTTGATTCATACAACATGGTTTACGTCTCAGAAGGTAACAACTGGTGGATATAAGAATCCTCAACACTTAATTAGGTGAGAATGGAATCATCATCCTGACATTGAACAACATTGATAGAGGGAGTGTCGTCATTGATCATGTTAGGATACAGGAAGGAAAGAGAAGAGGGAGACTCACCATCGTGATGATAAGTTAGAGGTCCCAAGGAAACGGTGTTCATGAAAAACAAATTTCGGAGGAATGGATCCTGGATCCATAAAATTCATCAGTAAAGGTGGTGGGGTAGGTTAATGAGATGGAGAAGGTGTATCTTACTCTACGAGATTGATATGGGATTTCTTAGAATAAGGTTCGTTAGAAAATCCAAGGCTGTGGTGGTCTTTATGTTTTTAGGTGGTGCAAGGAATGACTATGTGACGACCCTGTTCATACAGACCAAAGCCAAAGCCTTTCCAATAACATCAAATGAGGAATATGTGGGTGATGCGGTGATTGGTGAGGTACTGGAAATCAGATGAGAATGGATGGGTTTCATTGGGTGGTTTTGGAGTATGTGAAGAAGCGTCGAGTCCCCCATATGTCAATTTAGTGCATAGACGAGGTGGACCGTATGGAAATATATCTTATACTTGATGGTTCTAATGTGAGTGTTGATGGAGGCTTCCATACTCTTGAGGAGTATGGAAGGTGTTGATGTTATAGATATGATAATCCCCTAAGGTAAGGCATTGAAAGAAACCTATTAAGGGATCAGAAGTTGGAATTTGGGTAGGAGGAATGGAAGAATCACTAGAATCCTGAGAAGAAGAAGCATCAGGTGTTTGTGAAGTAGATGGGTTGGCTGATGGGCTAGCTATGGAAGTAGTGGGAATATAGGAGTTGGTTGTGGAAGATATGGCAACATAAGTGGACGATGAGGCAATAAATGAAGAAGATACAGTAGTGGTTGTAGATGGGGTAGCGACTAAAAAAGAAGCATTAGTGGTGGCAGATTCCTTAACTAGGATAAGGACATCGTTAGGTCAATGGAGCATATTACAAGTATCACATGATGAAGGATATGCCATAATGGTGTAGTTGTGCCCATCTTGTTCAAATTTTAAACATTGATGTAAGGTTGAAGGAAAACAACCAATGGCATGAATCTAAGGTCGGCCAAGTAGTAGATTGTATTAGAATTCCCCCTCTAAAACATAGAATAATTCAGGAATGGTAGGGGGCTATATGGATGTGGAGAAAGATGGTGCTGAGGGTGTAAGTTATAACATCATTAGATGAACGTAGCATAACTGGGTTATTATGCATGTAATTAGAATGGATTCGCATTTGTTTGTACACATAAAAGGAAATGATGCTGATACTGGAACCCCCATAGATCATAACACATCAAACGCATGTATTATAGATGTAAAAGGTGATGAAGAGGGTGGGATCAATATCATCTTATTGGAGAGGGACAATATCTTCTTCAGAGAAATTAAGAGAATAGACTTGATGAAAGTTAGCGGGAGAAGAAGATGGATGTGAAGTGGTGACAAAAGCCACATGATGAGGAGTGATAATAACGACAACAGGTGTGGGGTCATTAGGTGGAACTTCAATAGATTATATGACCTCAATGAGGTCCTGGTGTTGAGAGTCAAAGGTTTGGATGAGGTTATACAAAGACATTTTCAGGGGTGATTGGTGAAGTTGTTTGATCATGGTATGATGTGTGAATCTGTCAAAAATGGGATATGCCAGTCCACATAGGGTTATTTTGGGTGGTGGTGCAGAAGGAATATTGGATAAAGATGTAATGGATGGTTTGTATGTTATCTCTTTTCCTTTGTCTTTCTATGCTCAGTGGAAACTTGAACCATATTGATTTGAGGAAGAGATGGAGGTGATTCGTAAAATGTATAACACACAAGAGGGGAAAAAACCTAGTGTGAGATAAGAGCTTTTTGAAATGAGTATAACACATTGTATTTTTGGAGGGGCTTGGGCTAGTTCCCTAATCCAGACCATATTGATCTCAAAGGTTGGGGGAGGAATAGAATTTTGTGAAGGTGGAGGTGAATATTTCTTAATATATATGGGGTGAGGTTGTGTGACGATAGGTGAAGGTCGAATGATAACTTCATCTAGAAGGTCATCTTAATCAAAGACCTCTTCGGGAGAACACAGTTGAAGAATAATATTCTTCAACTGAATTGTAATTTTCAACATCATGTCCTAGAACATGATGATAGACAAAAATATTGGTATTGCCAAACCCTACTAGTTTAGGTTTGAGTGGGTCGTAAGGCTTGAGAGGTGGTAATCTGATGACGAAGGTTTCCAAAAGTTTAGCAAGGATGTTAGCGTAAGACCTTACCAAAGGATCACAATGAGAAGTGAGAGTGGGTTTGGCTGGAGGTTTAGGTATAATTTTTGGAAGAGGCACTCCTCGAGCTATATTTGGATGTTGAGTAGGTGTAACTACCTTTCTGGTAGGTAGTGTGGTTTTGAGATTGGGCTGCACCTTTTTGGGTAAGGGTTTAAGGGTAGTGCATGAAGTAAAAGGGAATGAAGAAGATATAAGGGGATGAGTAAACCAAGGTGAGAGTGGATTTTCATGAAGGTAGTGTTAGGAGGTGATACATGAAGTTTGGGTAGAATAGAAGGTAAAGACATGGGCAGCAGAGCAGGCAATGATAATGCATAAAGTTTGGGTAGAATGGGAGGTTACAATAAGGATGTAGGATTCCTCATCTTAGTTTTACCTTGGATAGGAGGTTGGTTGACCAAGGTTGATGGATGGGGTCCTAAGATGGATGGAAGTGGTGATGGTGAAAGAGGAGAGGGAGAAACTGGGGTACTAGGCCTTAGAGGTTGGCTTTTCTACTTAGGTGGGGGGATAATCCTCGTGATAGTTTGGGAAGAGGTGGAAAAATCAATCTTCATAAGAGGATGGATTAGAATTGGTATTAACACGTCCCCTAATGTAACGTTATGTTTGGTTACAGGTGAGGATGATATAAGGGAGGTTATTATAACCACCTAAGGTGTGTCGGGTTTAGTTGTCTTGAACACTTCAGGATAAATAGTTGAAGTGTCTGTGGACGACATTTGCATTTGAGTTGAGATAGGAAGTCGAAGACGTCCCCAAAGTAGGGAGTAGTCAACATAATCCAAGCTATCAGCCAAATTTGAGAATGATGTAGAAGTGGAAGGGGATGATGATTATTTGGTAGTAATCCCTATAAATAAATATGATGTCTGTGAGACAAGGAAATGGTTACCTTCAGACTCTTTGGGTTGAAGAGATGATAGCACATCAACAAGGTCTTTAAAATCCATCAGGGAATTGTAAGCAATAGGAAAAGATGCTACAAGTGGATTTTGTGTGGGAAAAGGACAAGGCAAGGTGGATGGTGTAGTCTCTTTTTTTAGTGAAGAGGAGGGGAATCTAAGATATTCTAAGGGTAGAAGAGTAATTAATGCAGGTTTCTCGATAGGTAGAGTGATGAGTGGGGTAGAAGAATTTGTAGATAAGGTCAACTCATTTGTGGGTAGAGGAGAGGATAAGGTGGACTCCTACATGGGTAGAAGATCAGATGAAATAGGTCCCTCCATGGATGGAGAAGCTCATGCAAGAATTTCCTCAATATATGTGATAGGAGGAAACTGAGAAGAAGGAGCTGGTATGATATCAAAAATGGCATGATTAGATGATGGGTATGATTTTGAAATGGATTCTTAAAGATGTGAAGATTTTTGTTAGCCAGTTCATTGGGGTCATCCAAGACGAGATCTCCATTATCTAACATTTCTTGGACAATTTTTTTGAAAATTATACAATTACCGTCACTATGACCTCTGACACGATGATAGTTGCAATAATTGTTTTCCTTATACTATGCGGGTACAGGATGGGAAGGGTCAAAACTAGTATGTGGTTTGACGGGTGGAAGAGTTATAGCTCTTGCATTTAACAAATTTTCAAAAACTGAGGAATAAGGTTATCATATGGGAGTATATTGTCATTGTTCATGCTTATATTGAAATATCTGAACAAGAGAAAGAGTGGAAGATTGTTTTTGTTGGTTAGTGTTATCCAAATAACTCTCCTAGTTATTTTGGATAACTTGTATGTGCATTCTGACTATGATGTTTCACATTTCAGGTTACATGCCCACATGCTTGCTCACTTGGAATTTTCCATAGGCTGCAATTCTTCCATGCACCCGGTATGCTTTACTTCCTTTTTACCTACCCGCTTCCTTTCCTCTACAGTTTGTTATCCCTTTTCATTTTTTCTTCACACTTTCCTTCTACACGCCTGCTTTCTCCTTATCATGTTGCACACTACTTGCACCCCCCTATGTAGAATTTCCTTCCGAAATGGCTAAGTCCCTAGCATTCCTCTTACGTACTTAGATGACCTATTTTTTCATGCACCCTCTTTCCTTGCACATGCCCATGCACACCTTCTGCCTCTGCACCCTCTTTCTTCCCTATGCCCATGAGCTCACCTTCTTTCTTATCCCCTCGTGTCCTCCTCGTGTGCCCTCTTTCCTTTCTTGCCACCGTGTGCTCTCCTTCAATTGAACACCTATGCGCCCCATTTCCATTCCTTCTATAGGTATGCCTCCCTCCTATGCATGCACTTATGCGTGTGCCTTCTCTTTTTTTCCCTTCCGTGCCTTGCGCCTAACTCTCGAACTTCAAAATGCCATAACTTTTGATCCAGAGCTCCGATTTTCACAAAATTGGACTTTTCAAAATGGTCACGATGTCCTCTACACCCGAAAAAATGGATTTCTTAATTTTAATGAGGATAGATATATGGAAATGAAATAAACATATCCAGCTCCAGTCAACTAAATACCCAGTCCTGTCAAATGCTAGAAATCCCTGGCAAACCCAAAACAACTGCCTCCACTCAAAATGCCATATCTTTTGCATTTCTCAATGAAATCACACAAAATTAATATTGTTGGAATTGTGACTCCAAGAATGATGCACAAAAATCAAGAAAGTCAGAATTTGATATATAATTGATGGTGATTTCACATAAAACTCGTCCAGTCAGAATAATGTTTTATTTGGTAGTTGGGGTGCATTAAATGAAGCATGGGCAAACATTTGTCACTAATGCAAGTTATGGGACAGTATGGGGGTCCTTTTGCAAGAAAAAAATAATAATTTCACTTCATTTACTACCTCTTGCAATTGCTGAGAGGGAAAATTTCAGGATTTTCATTTTTCCCCTCTCTCCTTTCATAATTCTATAAACTAGAGTGTTGGGCTCATTGTAAAGGAGATAATTTTGAGTAAAAAAACTCTGTCAATTTTTTTTTGTGAAGCCAATGTGCTATAGGCCCTTGTAGTGGACTCCTTTCATGGTGATATAAGATCTTATTCTATAAAAGATTAAACTGTGCATATCATGAAACAATAAATACAAGTTTGTGTATGTCTCTTCGCATGTTGTGTTTGTTTGCATTCTTCTTTCCCTTTCAAACTCATTATAAATATATTGTGTCTATCTTATGATGTTGTAGGGATTCATTATTATTGTGCATGTATGGAATATTGTTGTGAATGCATTTTCTAGATTGTGGAGAATTTTTATCGCCCCTTCTAGTAGGCACTTTGCCCTTATTTTTCACATATTGGAAAGCTATTCTCATTCCATCCTTTTCATGTGTATCACCGCTTTAGTGTAGGCTTTGGTTTCATGCACTATCTCTCCTTGGTCCATTTGAAAGTTAGATTAGGAAAATATAGTTTTTCCTGCATCAGAGTAGATTATGATAGGTAGTTTAGGAGAAAGAACCAAATTTATCTGGAGGTCTATCTCAAGTAGCAAGTCCCACAACTTCGAGATAGTACCCATGTTATCTAGTCACACCGTAAGATCAAGCATACATAATTGTCCAAACGAAAGGGTTCTGTGATTTGGAGATAACAGTTAGATGGATGAGATGGACCAAATTTTAGGACCACTGCATTGGCGAATACTTTGGGTTTTGAATGATTGGTTTGTGGTTTGGAAGATGAAGAAGAGTCATTTGATTTGAACGAATTTCTCTTATGACACAATTGTAATTTCTTCTCCTCGATAGCACATATTTCAAGCTTCTAATCCATGTTTCATGCCTCATCGAACATTTAGAAGGTTTAAAATTAGAGATTTGGAGTGATATGTATGGCACAAGCTCTAGTAAACAAGTCTATTAGTTTAGTTTGAGGTAATTGGAAAGTGAGTTGATTAATAAGGTTCCACCAGCGTGTGAAATTTTTTTCAATAGACTCGTCCTCATATTGGCGTAATGAATACAATTCAGTCATGGTAACGTTCTTGACAATGTTAATGGAGAAATGATCAAGAAATTCCTAAGCTAATGTATTGAATGAGAAGATAGAGTGCCTAGGTAAAGCACTATATGATTCTAAGGACGATCTTGTCAAGGACATTGGGAAAGTTTGAAGAAGCAAGGTGTCATCATGGACAATTAGATAACATACATGTTTAAAACATAGAAAATGTTATTGTAGATCTTCCTTGATATTAAATTGGTTAAACTTTGGCATTTCCTAATGCCCCAGATAAGGATGAATTGAAACAGAAGGGTGAATTGGCTCATTACAAATATTGTCGTAAGTGAAAGAATTGTGGGAGATGGAAACATATGATTATAAGGTATGCATATTTTCCATCATCATCTGGATCAAATCATTGGTTAGATTGGATTCATGCACACTTCCAATAGTATGAGGAGGTGGATACAATGAGTAGAACATAGAAGGTACACCAGTATATGGTGGTGCCAAAATAGCAAATTGAGAAGGGGGATATAAGTAGCGGTAGAAGATGATGGCATATACCCTAAATGGGGAGTGTAAGTGATAGGTGGTGGCTAAGACAAGGTATAGGTGGGAGGAATGTGTGTAGGAACCCTATGGAAATAGGTGGTAGATTAGTAGGTATAGACATGACCAAAATATGAAAGGGGGTTGACGAAACTGGAGGTTGCGAGGTAATAGCAACTGATGAGGTGGGAATACCTACACTAGGTTCTGTAGATGATGGTGAGGCAGATGTCGAAGATGTGATAGATGGTGTACGTGTGACATAAATAGAAGATGTAGGAGTGATATGAGAAATGACAAGTGGTAAGGTGGAACTAGGTACCGCTATACTAGTGATGGCCGATATGCAAGTGGGGGCCAAAACAAGAGGAATGGATATATACATCTCATATATGAGATTTCATGATGAGTAGTGGGTAGATAAATGAGAAAGGTAATACTACAAGGCGATGGTATTGTGATCAAGGAGTATTATGAATTCCTTTTCACCTGCATGTATAACAATAGGAGAGGTGGGGTCCATGGGTGAATAAATAAAAGGTGGTGAAGGACTAGTTGGTAGTGGTTAGTGGCTACATGAAAAACCAGAGCGTTGGATTGTATGGGAGTCAAAACCATGTGAATGGAGGTAGAAAAGGTAATCTAAGTTCTATAGATAGTACAAAAACAAATAAAAATATAGTAGAAGTAATCTAGAAAGTGGAATTTAGTCGCTGTTTTGATAGAAAAATCAAAACACAGAGACCGACACCAGTTGGCGAACCAATGCTAGTAGAGAGGGGTAACCGATGCCAATCACTGGATCGATGCCGGTTATGAGAATAAATAGTATATTTGAAAATATGGAGATGAAATGGTGAAAATATAGTGAACTTGGACTCTAACAATGATACTAGAGACTCAGAAATATGATGAAGTGACAGAATATGTCACAGAAAATGTTTATTTGTGAATTGAACACTTTTTTGGGAGAAATAACCAAAACAACAGGGAACCGATGCTAGTTAGTTAAACGACGCTGATATGAAGAGGTAACGGATTCCGATATGAAGAGGTAATTGAATGCCAGTTACAGTGAAATTTGAGAAGATAATGAAAATTTAAATTTTAAGTGATTAAGTCAAAGGAAGAAACCAACCTAGGAACTGAGTATGACGATAATGAGTATTAAAACACCCAAAATGAACTGGAGTACACTAGTTATAATGGTGGTGTGTGAAGGATAAGTAAAATAAAAGGAAACTACCTCACACCTCAAAATAGAATTCAGGGAAAAACTAGCAAACATGTAAAATCCTATGCTTTCAGATTTTAATGTTATGTGGCTTATGCGATTTAGAACTGACTATGAATAGAATAGAGTTTTTTGTCAATGAGGGTTCCTTATAAGTAGTATATGTCTGGTTTCAAGTTTGCTTTGGATAAAGGGACCCAATATACCTTTCGATATGTGTGGTAAAATGCTAATCTGATTATTATTCATTAACGGTAATTGTCAGGAAGGAATATGTTTAAGAAGTGTGTAATTTGTTCAAGAGATTTTGATAGGGGTGTTTGTGCACAAAGCATTAACTATGCTTCATTCCCACCAACCATCAGCTGGTCATGACTTCCAACATATAGGTTGTAAATAAATTTAGGTGATCTAGATGCAACATACATAAGGATGAAATTTAGAGATTTTTAAGCCCAAATCAAAAGTGAAATTATATGTAGAAAATAGAGAATAGGTCAAGAGGAGGATCTTTCAGTAGATGCAAGTGCAAAATAAAGTAAGAAGAATTATTTCTAAATACCAAATGAAAAGTTTCCTTTAGACAAGTAGAAGTAGAGAATTTTAACCAGAGAGAAATTTAATGTCAACTTTTTAGAAAGAAAGAAAGAAACAATTCCCTATATTAAGAAATGAAAAGAACCCACAAGAGGGTTCCACTAGGCGTGCCAAAATGTTTCACCTTAAAGTAATGTGATAAAATAGATAAGGGTAATAGGCATTAAAGGAACACCTATGAATAGTTGAGAGAAGGTTGCATGCGTTATAGATTTTGAATTATAATGATTGTAGAGAGCTTCCCTTTGGCTAGGAGGAATGACTTGTTTAAGAAACACAATAAGACCACCAAATCACATTAACAATATAGGTTAGTGGACTGCCTCGCGAGTGCTAGATCTTGGAGGACAGATGATTCCTAAAAGGATGTTAATCCACTTTTAAATACAAATTAATGCAACAAATGCCATGAAATAAGGAAATCCTATTGTAGTTGTACGATTTAGGTATCTCGTGCTAATACAATAAGTAAATATAATCTAACAAGAAAATTTATGGTTAGATCCAGTGGTTTGGTAGGTTTTTTTTTGGTTTACACGTCTGATAGAGGAGGATAGATGAGGTCTGGTTGAAGTTTGGTAAGGTTCTGGGCTATTTGGGAGAAGTTATGAGCTTTCTCGTTCAGAATATATTACCAGTCTTAGAGACTGATGCCGATTAAGCGACCAGTGTTGGATACTAGTAAAGGACCAATGCTAGATGGGTAACTGGTATTGGTAGGGAAAATTTGGATATAATATCAAAAATTAAGGTTTAAGCGCTCTCTGTGATTGTACAAAGAGTGATAGGGACTTGAATCGGATCATGGGATTTTTGTTAATACTCAGGAGTATTGATGTGTAGCTTTTGACAGTGTATGAAAGGTAAAATAGGTAGAAGGTTGGTCAGGGGTATTGTGGGAGAGATACATGTAAGGTAGAAATAAGGAAGTGAGATAGGTAGCTAATAAAATAACCAATTTACTGAAAATGAGCAAGAAGGGACAATACTTACTTGTGGAATGTACGTAGAAAATAGGTGACGAGGGTGGTTGTGAAGAAAGGTGATCACAAAAAAATACAGGATCATCTTGAAGGCACGGTTCTTCCTAGAGAGTGCATTAGATCTCTGGATCAAATTGTGGATGATTGGTGTGGTCTCTGAATGTAGTGACGATTTTTGGTATATCGCCGAGTTACTAGAGAACTCATGAATAGGAATGCTAGGTTAAAAAATGGTAGATGGCAAGATCCGTAACATGATGAATGAGTTAATATTTTATATTTAACTTAACCAATGATGGTTAGGTGACCAGTACCAGTCGAGGAAGAACCGACATCAGTTAATGAGAATTAGTCCTAGGTGCCAAAAATAACCTGATTTTTACTAATTTTGGCATGATCTTGAGTTCTAATCCGAGCTTTAAGTTAGGGATGGGGCGCATATAATTGGGAGTGTTGTTGGATAATTAATAGGGCTTTAATACTAGGGTTTGAAAGAGTCTCAATTGGTTTGGATAAGTAGAGACTTAGTATCATTTAATTACTAGACTAAGAATAGGTCTTAGGGTGAGGTGGAGGGTTGATGTGGCTATTAATTTAATTAAAGTAATTAAATTAAATAATAGTGTGAGGAGGAATATTAATTTAATTGTAGGTCATTAAATTAATACCAAAGTGGGAAGGGGGCCATGGTTAGGTATATGTGTCGAATTGATGATTCAAAAGGGGGTAAAGGGATTGTGATCCAATTTTGCTGTCTACAGAAGTGTGTAACAAAAAGTGTATACGATTTAATTAATATTGAAATTCATCTCATCTTTGATAATATATTTTTAACTTCAATATAAAATTTGTAACTTGTAAAGTAAAAGAGAAGAAAATATGGAAGGAGGATATCTGTTTGCTTTTATGATGAATAAAAACATAATTTTCTTGTTCTTAGAGATGATTAATTTTTACACTAATACCATAAAGGATTGTGTGTAATGAGTTATTAATTTTCCTAAAATAAATGTTGAAGTGAGTAAAATGATCCAAATATGACATCAATCAATAATAAATGAGTTATGCATGCCAATCTATTCATTCCAAGAAAGAAGAAGGGTGTCCATCTATTCTAAAGAGGGTGAGAAGAACATTTCAATAGGGATTTTTTAGTCACCCTAAAATTATTACACCCATGATCCACACCACTATAGATGAATCTAGGTACAAAAAAAACCAAAACTTTGAAAGGGAGTGACATGTATCATTATGTGAATACATGGTATCCCATGCGTATTATATATGAAATACTTAATATAACAACAAAAAATGAATGCTAATTCCTCCATATGATGTAGAAAAATGGTTATCATTCTATGTAGTGATGGAAAGTAACTAATGCCAAAACCTCCACATTGTATACCAAAATGTACTATATCTTTTCCTAGATTGTTCTATATACCTATAAAAATGTATCTGTTGATGAGAATATTTATCGGGTGGATAAATTTGTGGATTTCTTGCCAACGCTATAGGAATCAAATTCCCTCTACTTAAATGGTGCAACTTCTATATTTGCATACCGAGTAAAGTGAATTTTTTCTGCTAGGGATCCAACAGGGGCACTCCACGGACCCTGCGACAAAGCTAGCAATTTCTCACAATAGAGGAATTTTTCAAGAGAGCAGGAAAGGGGGTGAGAATATGAAATAGGGGGAAACTAATGTTGCAAGTAGGAAATTAGATGCTTACAAACACTAGTTGGAAAATATTACACACACATTTCAAAAGAAGAAGACAACATGATTTTGGGGCTAAAGTCTAGAGGAAACTATACCTAAAAAAGCGTACACATTCATACACCTTGGAGCACACAAATTTATTCCTTTTATAGTTTGCAAAATCAGAGTTGTACATAGCGAATAAATGAAGAAATTAGAGATAAAAATGGATAACTCTTTTCACTCACAAGTAATAAAAATCTCTCTCATGAATTTACAAGAATACAACCAACTAGAAGAATTTCAGAATTAGAACCCCTTTGAATGAGGAGTTCATTAAAATTTATAGAATTTTGGAAGTCTCTTCGCTTATCCCCAATTGACCCTTCATATGCCTTGAAAAATTTCACATTCTTAGGAAAACATTAAGTCCCCTTTTATAACATAAGTGTGACTTATTACATTAAAAATAAATACATTTTTAATTAATTAAAGCGTTATGAAAAAGTGCAACCCCAACAAAGAATTAAAACTTGGAGGAGAGAGAAAGTGGGGGGAGAATAGAGAGAAGGAAAAGAAAGGATGTTTCTCCTGAAGAAGTCCACTGATTCTTATCATTGGAATGCTCCAAGGAGATGAAACTCTCAATCTCCAAATATTTTTCCTCAGTAAAAACACCTTAAGACTTGCACTCAATACCGAATTGTTCTCTGTCTCGTGCCAATGAGAAGATACCCACTCCCTTGATTTCCTTGTTACGAATGATTCACTCATGTTGCAGAAAATTTGTTGCTAACGAGAAACTACGTTTTGATGACTTACAAACACCACATACTGAGTTTTTAGAAATATTTTTGATTTATCCTAATGGTGACCATGGGTGTTGCTCATGGACATCCACTTTAAAGAAGAATAAAATGGAAATTGCCTCCTGTGATGACCCTTTTCAACATTGTTGTATTCTACCAACATATATCCTATGGAATGATACATTTGTTCATACAGGTGCTAGGTACTAATGATCATACTAGTGAAACTATGAATGTTTCTTCAACACTTGCTATTCTTGAACGGAACAACTTACTATATTTAGTAAGTGTAAAAATAAGATTTTTCAGGCCTCGACCTGCCTATGAAAGTTTGAACTTCTTCTTCTCACTATATTACTTTTTTGGGAACCATTTTCTGTACCACCTTGCCATTTAAGGCAGGTGTTTATGGTAAAACTTACTATTTTTAGTAAGTGTCAATCTTGGGCCCAAATGACCCTTTCGATGATATTTACCTGTGATACTTCCCCTGTGTTCACCAATTTCTTCATAGCTTCTTCAAATGGTGGCTTACCTAAAATTCCAGGAACCCATGTATGAGGACTTACTATTGTTAGTAAGTGGGTCTCTGGTGATCGGATTGTGATGGATCACATATTTTATGAATTGTCTCATCATCGTGATATCATTCTCTGAATTTCACTTGATTTTTCCCACCATAATATTTGACAAAAAAATTAAATTTTCACCTGGCAATGACTTTGGGCATGGAGCTCCCATGACAGCCATTAATGGAGATTCGAAAATTTTAGGTCTAATTTTTGCCTCCTATCATGATGAAATTAACCCCATTGTGATATGTGTTTTATTTAGAGTCAGTGTGCAAGTTTTTAGCACAACTCCATTTTCAGATTGATGGGAAACTCTACAAATGTGATCTAGGGCACGAAAAGTAGTTTTCGTTGTAAAAAATGATCTGGAGAATCATTTAATATCTCATTTATTGCATCTTGATCATATTAAAAAAATAGGAAGTCTACAAATATGTAATCTTGATTCGTGCTCTAGATTGAGAGAAACGAGCATTTCTTTATTTTTGACTACAAGGGTTTTCAGCAAAAAAATATTCATTTTAGTCATTCTTCATTTCATTTTATTTCATTAAAATCCATATTTCTTTGATATCTCTATATTCTCACAATATGGAGGACATGAATTTTTTTTTGGGTGTAACAATGGTGGCAAGAAGTTCTAGATAAATTTTGGCAGCATACCGGCAGGGTGGGTAGATGTGGGGGGAAGAAGCGAGCACAAAAATGGATAAGTGTTGTGTATTCATATAGAAAAATTAAGGCATGGGGATGGGTAAATTTGTTTTTCCCCTATGTCCCTTTAGCTAAAGGAATGAAACAAACATCAATTTGCAATGTGAGGATAAGCTCTGGCAAGCTCTTGGGGACTAAACTAGCGATGTGGAGGGTCATATGAGTGATTAGGGGGATAAAAAGGGATAGGAGAATTTTATTGTCCCATATTTACCTTTTCTAAAGGAATGTAAAGGAAATAAATATGTGCTAGGCTGCGGGATATGAGACGTGTCCTCTTGAAAATTTTGCTAAGTGTTGAATGTGTTCCTTGAGTCAACTTGTGATGGTGATAACTTGGGCTCCCAGATGAGTTCAGAGGTGAATGTTTATATGATATGGAATGAAAAAAACTAAATTAATTTAATGGTGATGGTTTGGAGCTCCAATTATGACTCCATCACCTTCAAAATCCCCATTTTTTCTCAGGATCACTAGTTGTGCACTGGAAGAATGAGTTGCCTAGGGAAGTATATGATGTTTCACGAGGTCTCATTTTTTCAACCATTTAGGGCATGGAAAATACCCTATATAAGAAATTTTTTGAGCTCTTGAATATTTAAAAATATCTTAGAATCCTAACTTAAATCCTAGGCACTCCTTCGCGGTGTATGCTCCTTTAGGCCCGAAAACCCACTTTTACTGAATCTACTCTAAAAAGGCTCTCCTGGATTGATCCCAATGCCTTCGAGCCCATTGGAAAATTTAAATAACCATTTTTGATGATGAATTTAAATTTTTATCCAATTTATATTTTTATCATGCCTCACCATGGAATCATGTTATTTTTAGTAAGTGTGTTGTGCGTGTCAGATTGCAACAAAACAAGTTTTGAAATTCAAGGTTTTATTTTGGGGTTCCATGCTCTAGATTTTGGATAATTTCTTCCTCTGAAAACATGGGAAAATGATATTTTCATTGGTATGGTAATAATACTGATAAACAACATTTCCTTCTATATCCCTAAAAAATAGGGACTTCAGGGCGTGAAAACTAGTTTACATAAAACTAGATTAGTCAATGATCATCCCCTTGAATTTTTGTGCAATTTCACCCACTAGAACCTTGAGAAGTGAAGAGGTAGATCGTTGAATTTTTCAATAATATTATTCATGTGATAGGGAAAATTTATGATGAAAAATCTTTCCTCTATATCCCTAAAAAATAGGTACTTCGTGGTGCGAAAACTAGTTCATGCGAAACTAGATTTTTCAATGATCATTCCCTCCAATTTTCATGCGATTTCATGCACTGGAACCTTGAGAAGTGAAGAGTTAGCTCACTTCATTTTTAACTACTATTATTCAAGTATTCCATTAATGGAGTCTTCAATCTTTAAATACCACTGATATGGTGATGGAGGAGAATGAGAGGGAGGCTAGGAAAAAACATTTAGGAGCTGAATTTTGGGTGCATGAGGAACTACAAGGCTCAAGTGGGCTGGGGGAATTTTTTATCCCCTATTTCCCTTTCATATATGGATGAAATGGAAATGAAATCCTATCAGGCTCCTGGTGTTGACACGTGTCTTCTTCAAAAAATGACAAAGTATGAGAACTTTAGAGAAAACTTGTGAAGGCCATATCTGGCGTTCCCGATATAGTTTCAAGGTGAAATTTTATATTAATTTCAAATAAAATGGCCTTATAAATCCAATGGATTAGTTATCAACTCTGGATTCATCAATGTTAACCATGAAAAATCATATTTTTTTGTTCTATCTCGATGACTGAGTATGAGAAAACTTGGATTTAAACATATTTTTCCTAGGTGTTGTGAAAAATATGATTCCACCGTCATGTAGATCTATGAATTAAATTTCTGACTATGTGTTTTTTAGCTCCTAAATCCTTATAGAACTCCTTGAATTTCTTCTCGAAGATCAAGCGCTTTTTTAACATTGTGCGCTTTCTAGGCCTGATAACCCATCTCTGATGAACCTACTCCAAAACTTCCAAATCTTCCCTGAATCTTCAAAAATATATTCCTTGATGTTCTTTGATATTTATTTAATCTCCACATTGAATTTGGATCCTTATTTTTTCTCCAGGGAGGTGTACTAGTCCTAGGAAGGCCAATGACACCCTTTCCCAGAACTGCTCAAAACTAGGCATTCTTTACAAAGTCCTAAAACCACCTAGGGGGACTGAATTTCATTTCCTAAATCACCTAGAGGTATTGAATGGATATCAAATTTAGGACCATTATGTGAACTAGGTAAGGATTTTTGTTAAGGACAGGTGGACTTAGGGTTTCTTGGAAAGGTAGGATTTGAAAAATTTGGCACGGGGGTATTCTTGTCATTCTTAAAAATTGGGAATGTTCTTGTTGCACATTTGCATGAAAATAATATCATAATACTATAACTATCTATAAATATATTTGAAATAGGATATTTATATAGAATTCATCCATTGAAAAATATCTATAAATTAAATGATAAAATCTAGTGGTATTGTCCCTAGTCGATGTTTTTATCTTGAATGTGTGTAATTTTGTGTGATTTGAACCTTATTCTAAAGTTTATCCTCCCACTTAGTAATGTAATAGATACTATTGATGGGGAATCTATGTATTAAATCTCGGTAATGCTATTAAGTATCATCCCACATGCATGTTTGTTATTGAATTTCATAGACACTAAAGTTCCACTACCCCTAAATTTCAATAAGAATGGTCTTAGGCCCAAGAAAGTGTATCTAAGAGAACTATTATTCCCAATGATATTTTAGCAAAGAAGGTTTCTGAATGA
This sequence comes from Taxus chinensis, assembly GCA_019776745.2. Lineage (NCBI taxonomy): Eukaryota > Viridiplantae > Streptophyta > Pinopsida > Cupressales > Taxaceae > Taxus > Taxus chinensis. The sequence goes on from CM034151.1 coordinate 856,744,802, forward strand.
TAGATTCCTATGACATATGTGTTTCTGAGTTGAAGAACAATTTGTTATCTCAATATTTCTTAGATTTTTTTAGATAGAAAAGGGAACTATGTTAATCCTCACATCTCTATCATCCGATCACTATCTCTAGCCTTGTGGGTAGATTATTGTAGAAACCATACACTCTAGGATAAAATCCAAAGATCTACATCTCATATGCATAACTCAGTGTCTTTTAATGTGCATTCTCTACGTATATCATAAACAAATTCACATAAGTGAAAATATCCATCCTCATAACTATGCCCAGTACTTCGACATACAGCGCTAAAAAACATTACTATGGTTACCATTTGGGCCTCTGGAGGAGGTAGTATGGTGAAACAAGTAGGCCATGACCTAAATATTTTAATATAGGAAGATTGGTACGCATTCCCAATTGACTAGTTTCCACAAATATAGATAGAGATGTGAGAAAATGTCTGTGGCTAGATCTATAATCAAATCCTCAGCCCCCACTAGTTTAGGGACTACCATTGCATCATCTTGCACCATGAATTTTGTAAATAGGGAGAGGTTACAACATATCAAGCTATGTGTATTTCTGGTAGAAAGAATCATCTATCTCCATTAGGCACTATGATCTAAGTCTTTTTTTACCATGATCAAATAGAATAACTAGGAAGGGAAACACATAGAGTAAGTCATAGGCGTAGAAGGATTGGTGATCATTCGATCCTCTATAGAAGTACCCTTGTTTGTTCAGAAAAGGATTAACTTTCTCATTAAAATTAGAGGAAAGTTAATAAGGAAATAGGTCTAAATAAAATCCCAAGGGTTAGCATTGTTTGGACAAATAGATCTCTCATGTTATAGTACCTTGTGAAGTCTCATGTAGGGTTGGTTAATAACATATGAAATTGAAGAGAAATATCCTTGAGTGTCCATATGGAAGATGCTGTCCACTTGAACTTAGTTTGACAGTCCCTACAAGTTTGGGTGTCATTGATAGATCAATCTATGGTTTTACCAAAATACAATTCTATGTTCAGTATTCCCCTCATTGCTTCAAAATGGTTCCACAGTTTTGTTGTGGTCCATAATTCTGATTGTTGTTTTAATCTTTGAAATATTTTCTAGCTTATCCATTCAGAGGTCTTTTGTAAATGGCTTTGGTATTGATTCGGGAATCTTAATCAATTTGCTCCATGGAATTGGGTAAAATTCCATTCAAGCCACTATCAATGTGAACTCGTATTTAAATGGGAGGATGACTAACCATGTCTTAAACCACATTAATAAAAGGATTACAATGTTATTAGTTCCTTTGATTGTTCACCCATACCATGGTGTTGTTATTTAGAGCATTTGGCTTCTTGAGATTGATCAGGTAATCATAAATCCATTGTGGCACGCCGATTATCAAGGTGAAAGAATTTGGGTCCTTGAAGGTGTTCATTTAGAAATAATCTATGATAGCTTAGAATATTTCTAAGTAGAGCATGACCAAGTGAGTTGCCTAGGTGTGTGGGCCAATGAAGTCCTGTGTTTGATGTCTATCACCTCTTGGTCAATGAGAAGTGTGCCCTCTAAGTCACTTTTCATAGCTTTGGAAGTAGAAGGCATGGTGTTTCACTTCCTCCTTGATTTCTAAATTAGACTTAACTCCTTGGAGGAATATGTCACACAAGTCACTGGTGGTTTAGAAGATGCAGGTATATTTAGGAGCATGTGAGAATTATAGATGTTAATAGAAAACTTTCTACCTAGTGCTACTGGAAATGAATTTGGTTGGTATGCACAATATTTTGTAAGCTCTATGAGGTTTGATATGAAATAATTCTATAATCCCTGATCTCAAACAACATGTGTCATGTCAGAATCCTTGAAGTGAAACGTTTAGCATATGAGATTACAAGTGTAAAGTTTCCATGGGACCTAGAGGCTTCTAGCGATTCTGTAGGCATGACCAATCAATGGAGATATCATAGTTAGAACGAGGTCTTAGTGACAGTTTATTCATTATGCGAACGACCACATCTCAAAGGGATGTAGCTCTTGGTCAATTGCAGTGGCATAATGCCTAGTTTAATAGTGATGGAATTTGGATTCACTGTATCCCCCTTAGAATAGTTGTGAGGTCCTAGGAAATACGAATATTTGAGGATGTATATGATTCACCAATATTGTAGGTGGTGGTAATTCTAAAGGTTCTTGACTAGGTAACTCATAGTATGCACTCCCATAAGCATATGATTTCGACAAGGTAGATTGTTGGGATCTAGAGTTTGATACATTAAACAACATAGGAATTAGTCAGGAAATAATGAACCCCTTGTTACTAAGCATAAGGTCCATAGAAATGAGTACATATCCACATGGGAGTGTTTCAGATCTTTGTGAATACATGTGTAGGTCTACAGAGGAAATATAGTTTAAGATATGGGCCTATAGTTGGGCAAAATGAAGGAAATCTTAACATTGCCTAGAAGTTAGGTGTACATTTGGGAGCTTATACGCACTTCCTGTTGGCCCTTGTTGAGCTTGGGATTTTTTAAACATCATATGAAGGATGAGGCACCATTCCCTAGTATGGCCAAATCTACAAGGATCATTTTTGGTGGCATGGTGGACGTTAGGATCTGACCCAAGTATGAATCGTTCAGGATATTGGTGGTTATGGTCTATAAGAACTCGTCTAGAAGGACCATGTAGTTTTACCTTATTCATCCATGATAGGAAGTAGAAATTTGGTAGGGTTGAGGAGGCTTGAGAATTTCTAGTTCCTTACATTCATTCCCACAAAGTCTTGAGATTTTCATCAAGTGTGTGAGAAGGTAAATGTTGTGCAAATTTTGTTTCTAGACGTATGCTCAGGCCTTGTTGAAGTTGTCAAAGAGTGTGTGGATACCCCACTATAAAATGGGTATGTTCATCAGATCCACCCATGATTGTGTAGGTTCCTTAGATCCTTTCTATTTTTGGAGGATAGGCGGAAACATGCCATGGTTTAAGAAGAGCATCAGTGTATATCCTTGCATACTTTGAACTATAGTCTGATTGAAAATCTCCTAGCATTAAGTAGACAATCACCACTCTGGAGTGATGTTTTGCCAGGAAACTGAATCATGTTGGTGTTAAATAAAAATGATAAGGAATCACATTGTGATAGGATTTAATTTGAGTATTTGGATAATTTTTACCCATGGACAAATATTTTTTGTTCTCCCATGAAGTCCATCGGATGTTGTTGGAGTTGTAGAAATATGGATTCGCTACACTATTTGCCTTAGGTTGTGTTTGATCTACTCAATCCTAACTGGTCGATTGCTAGATGTTAAAACCATAAGAGGGTTGCATGTTATGATTCAAATATGTGTTTGTAGATGTAATTTTATATGCTTGAGAATCAACACGTGATTCATAAACACACAGTAACCATTTCTGACCAAGGTCATGTTGGTACAAGAAGATTCATGAGATGGATGAGATGAGTAGTATGATGGGTCATTAATGAGATGTAGTTATTTGGGATATAATATAAAGTGAGTTAAATCAAAAAATAGAATAAAACCTAATGTAATTAACTGATATAAAAATGGTAAAATTTGTTTTTTGAGAGAAGATAACATGCTATGTCTTGATATAAAACTCGGGGGTAAGATTGTACAGATCAAGGATATGATTGTCATATGAAATTCATGGTAAATATCAGTAGAGCCAAAAAATAATCTACTTGGCATGTGGGACACAGCTCGAACATTTCCCTTTGTTTATGAATTCCATCTCTGTCAAGGGTAGTAATTTTTTATACCCGTCTCAAAGAATCAAGGAAATCCCATGCGTGTCATCCTATCACCCAGTGGAAATTGGGTGCTCACCCGAGGCACACGCGGGTGCCGAGTCCCTCCTTTATTTGAGTTGTGTGAGAATTCATTATTTACGATGCAGAAACTTAAGTGAACAGATTGGAAAGGAACCATACGTTAATCTTAGAGCTCACAATGAATTCTAGACCAATGTGTTCATTCATATGAGAAAAACATTATAGAACATATATATAAATCATAAAAGAAAATAAATGCATAGGGGTTTACACCCACTCATGTGAAATATATATATAATATAATATATATATATATATATAATTGATCCATACATATGTAGTAGAACTTGAACCACACATATATTCATATTAAGCATGCTGATAACCACATTACATTAACTCAGGAAATCATAGATTCATATGATATTGCAAATCAATGTCATGTGGACTTAGGCCCTTCATAGTATGAATTAAATTGTTCAAACCCATCCCCTTAGTACAACATACTCCTACAGATCCTCTAAACACAACCTATGGACCTCTCATAGTATTCTTGCATGGATTCACCTCTTTTTCCTTCTATATCTTTTTCTTTGTCGGGTGCTTGTATTTATAGCCTTAGCAAGCATCGTCATGCCTTTATGAAGGTGTAGATTGGGTGCCAAGTATCCAAGTGGTCCACCATGGGAGCATGATTATTTAGATGTGAGGTCTCCATCCTTTGTCATGATGAATGTATGGAATCTTCTATTGCAAGGTATATTCCTTTCATGGGCTCCAAGCTACCAGGCTGACACCTTATCCACCCTACATTATGTGCATTCAGGTCATGCTTTCCTCGTATTCTTCCCAATATGCCAAATATGGCTAAGTCCCATGATCTTTTCTCATCCTTGTGCACACCATTGGTTCTCCTAAAACCCTGTCATGTGTGCTTTCTCCTTGCACACCCTTGTTCAAATAGGCCTTACACCCCAATGAGCCTTCTTGTACTTAGCCAATATTTTAGGGGCCCAACATCACCCCACACTATGCCTATTATCTACCCTCAGGAAAACCTTATTAATGAATAAAGAATGAGTGTCCTTGAATAGTTTGGAGAAAGAATAAAGGAATGAATAATTTTGTGGAAGAATGAAAGAATGGGGAACTATGATTATTTGTGTGAGAGGAGAGGGAAATATTTTGTCAAGTTTTCCTCTACCTTATTCAAGGTTTTGACTTCACTTTGTGCTTGTTGAAAAATTTCGATGACTAGGCCACTCACCTCTTCAAAGCTTAGCCCTTATCCATTGGCACTCATGGTTTCCACAACCTCTTCCAATTGCTTTCCCATATCCTCAAGTGCGTGCATCCTATGAGTGATCTGGGGATATATTTCTTTAAGCTAATTCTTAATTGAGCCCCAAAAGGTATCAATAGCTTCTGATTTCTTCTCAACCTTGGCTAGAATTTTTTCATGTTCCACTCTATTCCCCTTGTTATTCTCCTGTAACTCCATGAGCTCCATTTCATGGGTGGCAACCAAAATGCTCGCCATTTTATCTCTATTAGTACAATTTTCATAGGTGGCCTCAACAACTTGGGTGATAACTTTCACATCCACAAGGAATTTATTATATTAGGCCACAATGGCCACAACCTTCATCTTATCCTCTTTTTCTCTGTGTGTTGATGCCTCCTCTACAAACTCTATGGCTAGTGGTTTGCCTTTCCATTGTGAGAATGCAAGTTAAGTGTTCCAGGCATTATAGGCTTGATTCATATCTTTGTGTAGGTTATGTCAAGTCTTGATGCTTCAAGATAATGGCACTTGTGATCATCTTGACCTTATTGGAGACTTTGTGTACCCTTTCCTTCTCTTCATTTAATTCATGCCTTAGCTGAGCATTGACTAGTTCCTCATGTTTTAACTCCTTAGTTATCTTCTCTAGCTCCTATTCCTTCTTATCCATCTGTTCCTCTAGAAACTTCACTCTATCATTCCTCTTAAAGAGTCTGGCCTCTACTTCCACTGTAATGTTATTTAGCGTGTTGAAGATTTGTTTGTCTGATAGCCACTGAGCATTTACGAAGGGGTTTTCACCTTTTTACTCTGGTACCTTTATTATTTCCCCTTAGCTCACTTCAAATTCTAGTTCAATGATGTGGGAATCAAATGCCCAATAAATCATTTTCCTTGTCTGAGGGTATACACCTTCCTCATCGAATGATTCCATAGCCAAGAGTTTCTCTATTGGTATGGTGCTTTGATAGTGTGTGCACAACACCTTCTTTGGGTAATCAATATAGCCCATCCTCTGAACCTATGATTCCTCTACACTTTTTCTTCATGTGTATGCAGCCTTAAGAAAGCTCACATCCAAACTAGGATCCCCTCCCATGCTGACATATTCCTTTTCTATACTTCCCTCCTTTGCTTCCTTCATCACTAGGTCCTCATTGCGTTCCATCTCTTTCTCTACTAGGTCATTAATGATCTTGGCTACTTCCTTCTCTGCGGCCTCATATATTTTGTCCTTAGTGAGGGCTTGGGGTCCTTTCTTCTTTTGTGACTTCCTCACTTACCCCCTTGTTCTGAGTATCTTTTTCTTCCTTTTCATTCTCCCTCTTGGTAAATATGTATTCATTTTATTATTCCTCTCCTTCCTCCTCTGAGTCAATAACCTCATAGATAGGATGGTCCTCGCCTCCAGATTCATCTTCATCATCATCATATCTCTCACCTATATAGGCCTCCAAGATATTTTTGTCCTTCGAGTAATTTTATTTTGTCACCTTCTGCTTCTTCCTAGTAGGAGATTCTACTATCTTCTCCTCCTCCTCTAGTTACTTCTCCTTGGTGAAGGGTTCTTCGTGCTATGGTGCTTCTTCCTCTGGATTATTTTCTTTCACCAGGGACTTATTTCTCTACATTTAAGTACTAGGCTTAGGCTTATCTCTGGTGCACTTACCATTTGTGTATCCTAAACACTTGGTGCTTTCTACACCTCTTCTCCTTCCCTCTTCTTTGGCAGGGGATTCTTTCTTCCTGTGGGGTCCTTAGTGATGGATACATCATTTTCCAAGTACACACCCTTCTCAAATTTTAGCCTGATGTGAAAGTATATTCTTTCTGTAACCCTTCTAGTGATTGGAAAATTCAATGGTTTCATCAGTTGTATCTCATGGGAGACATATCTCTCTATGTATGTGCACTTCTTGGGGTAAACCAAATTTCTACGTATCTCTCTTTGGTCTTGATCTACTTCACTAAGGTTAAATCGTAGTCTCTTGGCCTATTTAAACCTATTCAACCCTGCTTAGAAATATTGCATGGTGAAGGAGAAGGGAATCTGGCACCAAGGGCCCATGTTTTCACTTGTCAACCCAAATCTGCCAATGCAGAAGTGTTGATATACGATGAATTCTTCCTCTCCTTTCATGAGCACAGGTAACTATTGTAGAATCCTCAATTCTACCCTAAATGCATCCCTCATGCGCTTGTACCATTTCTCTAAATGCACCTTATGAGTGGTTGTCATTGTTTCACAAGTATATTTTGTGAACCGCTTCATGGGTGAGAGATTCTCTTCTCGGTACTCCCAAAAAAACCTTTCTGAACCATCAGGCACTCCTATTTCTAAGAATAAAATTTTAAGGAGAACATTTCCAAATAGTATCTTCTCTCCTTCTTATGCACTGCTGATTATTTCATCCGCGATGAAAGTGGACAAGTTGTAGATGGTCCCCTCAGATATTTTCTGGCACGCATTAATCCATGCCTTATTCACTTGATTCCATCTCTCTTGGTCATTGAGCTTGGTTACCAAGTGTGTGGCCATCCTCATCATGGGGTCTAGGATCTCCATAATGTCAAAGTAACATGATCCTTTCTTCTAGTCATATGCAACAACTATTTCCTTGATGGCCTCCTTATCACTTAGGTCATCGTCAATGTTATCCCCTTCACAGATAAGGCCTGTGAACTTGGAAATTAACTAGGGAGTTATGAAATATTTTTTCCCCACAAAATAAAACTTATCTTTGTGAACGTGCACCATTAGCCATTGCTATAGGCACTCAAGTTTTCTGAAGTAAGGTAATTCATAAAGTTGCAGTAACCTTGCCTTCTCCAATTTAACCTTTGCATCTTCACTGTAGATGGACATGCCTTCTGGTGTCCTTTTATTTGTTGGGTGAACCAAATCCAAAGCCATTTATTTTTCTGTCATGCTAGTGCGGTGATTATAGTCACTTATAGACATCTTCCATAATTGAGATTCACATTTTTTCTTAGAAATACCCTATCTGGGTATTGCATCTCTACGTACCATTCTTCATTTGTGATTGCGATGGCAGCCATTTGCTTCCCCTTACCCTTTCCCTTCTTCTTCTTTGGTGAGATGGTTGATTTCTTTGGTGTCATTCTTCTAGTTAGGTTATCACTTCAAGCATATTTTCCTTTCTCTACTTTACCACTTTATCCAACCCTAATGCACAACTTTGTGAAGAAACCCTCCTACACCATACCCTAGCCACTAAAACCTAACCAGAACAATACTTCCACAACATGACACTTATCAACAACTTCCTCCATGCCCATATAATCCTTTCCTAATGGTTTGTGGATCTTATCTAGTCACTTCCTCTCAGATTTATTCAAAAAAAAATTTCACAGATCACCTTTAGATGCCCTAGTTTGTGAGAACTCTCTTTACTTGGTTAACACAAGGTAAAATAATGAAGTACCTGACTTCTTATTTATAGCTTTTCCTTCTTTCCAGCCTTAAATGCTATTTTACTTACCATCGTACTTGACACTGAATGTAACTTTTTCCACCAGTCCATCCTTACACCCTTTCACTTATGCACCCATCTTGTTTGCACAATATTCTACAACCTTCTAGCATGCAACCAATCCATCATGACAGAAGACTCGTACGTGTGTGTTAACAGTGCTAAAAGCACTTCTTCTATTCTTCACCTGAATTTTTCTCTCACCTACCTCATTTTTTTTCTGTGCTTATTTCTCGTTTGTATGTGGTTTCTATGAAGTCTTATCCTGATACAAAACTTTTCCATCCACCTCTTCTTCCATGCACTTTCTTCATTCTGTGTGCTTTGTATCCATCAATCGGGCCATTCACTACAATTTCTACTACCAGTTATACTTATAGTATTGGCCTATACTTCACATCACTCCACCCCACACTAAAAAAATACATGGTCCTCTATGCATGCACAAACTTAAAAAATTAATGTGGTTACCAGCGCCCAAGGTGCAAAACAAACAAAAAAAATATACGATGAGAAAGGAAAATAACAGAAAAAGAAATTGCATAAAGGGAAACCTAAACTAACTGACAACATGTCCTTATTTACAAACACCAAGAAGACTTATTTATAGTAGGGCTTCAGCCTACTCCCATTGAAGTGACCTGGTAATCTTGTCCCATCTAGTGCTTGTAACTGGCAAGTTTCTAAATCAAGAATGTATGATATGAGGTAAGGTCCCAACTAATGGAATTTTAACTTCCCAGGATGGTGCAAATACTTGGAATCATACAATAACACCAAGTACTCCACTTCAAACTTCTTGTTATTAATAGGATGCTCATGCCATGATTTTTTCATTTCTTTTTCTATCTTTTGACTCCACCTAGCAAGTGATTTCCTTTCATCTAACTTTATCAATTTATCAATTCTTTCTTCCAGAACTTGCTCATCAACTAAACCTCCTGCGCATGCTATATGCAATGATGGTAACATGAATTCCACTGGTAAAATAGCCTCCATGTCAAACAAAAATTGAAATGGTGTGCCATTGTTCAACCTTTTATAGGTTGTCATGTATGCCCATAGAATGGTTGATACCTTATCATCTCAATCTTTTCTTCTGATGTCAAAGATCTTAATTAATGTATGACTTAGTATTTTTTTAATTGCCTCAATAATCCCATTTTCTTGAGGGTGATACGGGGTAGTATTATGATGGGCCACCATAAATTCTACCAATAGGATCTTGACTATTTCATTGAGGAAGTGTGTACCCCTATCACTTGTTACATTTAAAGGGAAACCATATCTATTGATTATATTCTCCCATAAGAATATAGCAGTTGTCGTCACGGTGCAATCCTTTGTACGTGTTGCCTCTGCCCACCATGTCAAATAATTAGTGCAAGTGATGATATACTGTAAACTAATCCTTTGCGCCACTGGAGAGATTGGTCCTACAAACTTGATAGCCCATTTTTCAAAGGGTTCAAAACTAGCCATTGGTCATAAGGGATTTTCATCCCTCTTTCAAGGTTTTCCAAGGCACTGGAAATGGTTACAAGCCTTGCAAAACTCTATATAATCTTGGTAAATGGTTTCCCACTAAATCCCTACAAGGAGAATATTCCACATGGTCACATTTCTTGCATAGTTTCCTCCTATAATCCCACCATGTGCTTCTTCCATAATTGTAATGCACTCATGTTCTAGCATGCATCAACATAGAATATCAACTAATAAGTATGTAGGGTGTGGTGTGAAATGCCAATTGCTTTCTCTCCACAGCCTTCATCCCTTCGGGTGCCACACCTATTTTTAAGAACATTGCGATATCTTCCAAATATGAGGTCGTGCACTGTAATCTAAATAGTTATGCATCTGGCATGGTATCCTTAATGCTTTGCACATCCTCTCCCAAATCAATCCTTGAAAAGTGATCGGGCCCTAAATTATTCTTTCCTGGCTTCACCACCACTGTAAATTAAAATTCCTGAAATAGAAGGACCCAATGACATATGTGCCCTTGCAGAATGGGTTTGTTGACTAAGTACTTTAATGCCATGTGGTATATGTAGAATGTGAAGGGTGTTGCCATTAAATACTGTCTAAACTTATGTAGCATGTAGATCATTGACAATGCTTCGTGCTTAGTAGTTGTGTAATTCTGCTCTACTTGTGTCAATTTCTTACTTAAAAAGTTCAAGCAATGATCGACAATTCCTTTGCTAGGTTGTGCTAGTACTTCCCATTTTTTTCCCTAAGGCATCCACATGCACATGGAAAGGCTTATCTCAAGAAGGAAAATGTAATATGGGCACTATTACCAGCCTTTCCTTTAAAGTGTCAAACGCCTTCTACTATGCCTCTCCCCAATGAACGGCGCTTTTGTGTTTCAATAATTCTTCTAAGGGAACGTGACAATTTTGGCTTACCCCTTGATGAACATCTTGTAATATCCCATGTGACCAAGGAATCCGCATGCGTGGTGCTTTGGTTAGTAGGCTCCCCCAAACCCACAATGACTGCAAATTTGGTGGGATCTACTAGTAAACCTTCTTTGCATATGATATGCCCTAGTAAGGTTCCAAATGGGTTAGCAAAGATACACTTCTTGATGTTGAGGGATATCCTCAACTGTCAAAACATTTCAGAACATTAGTCTCAAGTTATCACAATGGTCCTTGAAAAGACCATACATAGTCCAATCATCCAAATAGACCTGAAATAAATTTATGGATGAATTCGTAGAAGGCTTGCGCTACAATGCGTGAGAACACAAAAGGCACAGTTTTCAATCCAAAAGGCATGACCATGTAGGAAAAACTTCTGCATTTAGTGTTGAAAGTTGTATTTCTCTAGTCTTGCCTTTGCAATACGTACCTGGTGGTACCCCTGAGAATCCATCCATGTCAAGGAGTAGGCTTTGTGCATCCGGACACTCCCTTTAATATTTCTTTGAGTAAATGGGGTAGGGAAGGGATCTATGACACATACTACATGTAACATTCCCATTTTAAGACTTTAGAAACAAGGGAATTTTTTTAACACAATGTTCTCTGTTCTAAATAAATATAATTTAGAACACACATTCCATGCCAATCAATCTCATAATAGATAACCATATGCAACTGTAACTGACTTGGTAGATTACCGATATCTCATTTCATGACTCGGTTTCTAACCGATCTCTCATATTTTTCTTTAAGTATAGAATAATTTATGTATACTACGTATACTTGGTTATCCTACCCTATCCTGGGTACTTAGTGATCTGTTTAATGAACCTATCTGAATATTTGTTACCAATATTCATCTGACATCACCTCTCTTTAAACTAGGTGATATAGGACAACACAACCAGTAGCTTGTGATACTTTGGCTAAATATTTCCAACAAACTATTCATGTTTCTATTCCTAGATGACATACTTGTCAATTCAGAATACGTCCTTCATCTCACTCTATTGTTATCTAGAATGTTTTGTACTGACTTCTGTCAGTCCACTTGCCCAAGGTTTGACCCTAACCCCAGTTAGCAACATAATTTGTTATAGGTAGATGCTCATAATGACTTAGGGTATATGGGCATACTCGACTGACCTAAGTCGACCTAATGTGCCTAGGTACCCTACATCATTGAAAGCTACTTCCTATTCTAATCATGCTACTAACTTGACCTAGAGAGAAACTAATTTTAAGTCCAGATGTGTGTAGATCTAGATGAACAATTATGGAAGGGTTTTACCACATGTCAACTACAACATTATATCCTCGAGAAGCCTTTAGTCTTCTCAAAGGTACAATCTTATAGTTGGCATGTGCCAAAATCCATTAGAACTGCTTCATCATGATGTACATACCCCTTGGTGGTCATTAATTCATAATTAAATTTGGATTAAGAGTCAGATTGCAGCAACCTTATAAGATCCTAATTCTAACATTCCTTAAGTTCTTCTTCCATATATAGTTTGATTAATATTAATAACTTCATTAACTCATGATTGCTTATATGTTCTTTAACTCGGCATAACAAGTAGTTATCTAAAAATGGAACAGGGAACATCAAAAGGTTAATTTAATGTAACTTAGCTGTCCAAAAAAGGTGTATCATCCACATAGGTTCATCTAGAATTGAATTGCTAGAAAATGAAGTACAATGATTAATGATTATAACCACCATTCCTTTTGTTTTACATTCTTTTGAAAGAGGAAGGGTCTTCCTCTACATGATTAAATGTTAGGGTTATTATACCCTTTTTATCTTTCACAATTCATATAGTTTAATTACATGTCGAATACTCATTCCATAATTATACTTTAATTGCTTAGATAGAGAACAACATCTTATGCAACTTAGTAGGTTGCAGCTTAGTAATGTAGATTAAACTATTCCCTTAATCCAACTTATCAAATGATAACAATAATAAGTATACAAACAAATATGAAAAATATTGAAAAGATAGCATTCCAATTTCATTCATACAAGTACAAGAGAATTTTACACCACAAGTAGAAGTAACTTCCAGACTTCAAACTCATCATGATACAATACACTTTTTATAATATTAAGCAATTCAGACATATTGCATGTCAAACAACATCAATATCAATAAGAATACAACTTTTCCTCCTTCAACGTATTTAAACAATGAGTCAGAATTTACCTAACAAAGATCCATATTTGTAAGAAACCAATACATCATATTAGATAATGCCTCCTTTTATCACTTACAAATTCCATCTATAAAAATTGTTGGCACGGGTCAGTCCATTGAACTGAGCATGATAAGCACTAAACATTAAAATGAGATACCTTCAAATAATTGTTTCATTAAAATAACTCTACTTTTATGAACTGCAAGAGTAAGCAAGAAAACGTTCATAAGTAATAACTATTATAAAAAAAATTACAATTACTCAATAAGTAATAAATTATAAGAAAATATCTTAGTGCAAACAGACAATTTACAACATCATAATAGATAAGTAAAATTCCAAACAATTACTTATCTAAATCAATAAAAGTTCTAGCCAATTAATTTCAAAAGTCTATATGCTTTTGAAATTTAGAACCAATATCATTAAATAAATAAGAGAGTTAATTTCAGAAATAAGAACCTTCTTAATTGTTTACCAGGTACCATGCGAAAGTAGGAACAGTCAAGTTTCAAAAAACATCGTAAAGTTTTTATGATGATTCATCTAATATGGTATACAATAAGAGAATCACATTCCAAATGTGGAATCCTAATTATAATTCCTATACATTTCTTAGGTTCATAGATAGGCTTCATGTCTACAATGGATAATAATTTACTCAGCAACATTTACCACTTCATACCACTATAAAAATGTTTTAATTCCTTAAATACAATAAAAGCGGGGAGATAAGTATTACCAACTTTTACCCAATTTACTCAAATAGAAGTAATACATTTGAATCAAAAAACCCTACTACTAGGTTTATATTTGGATGGAATAAAAACTAACATAAACTGTCTAAATGTCCTTTAGATTTTAGTTATCCTACATTCCCTTATTCATTTTAGAAATGAAGGATTTAACATACAACTTCCGCAATTTCCAAAACAAACAATAGAGAACTTACCTCCTAGAATAATAGAATAAGGAGTTAAGGTTAGAAGAAGTTTCCAGTCATTGTTTCCAACATATACAGGAAGAAAAAGGACCCAGAAAGACCATTCTCAAACCCACAATTATTTCAAGAAATATAATCATGAACAAAAGATACATAACTAAATGAACATATAACTAAATCCTTCAAATTAGTCTACAAGTAATTATCCTTTTGAGAATGACAACTATCATTGATATGCCAAGTTCATTCCATAAAGGATGCATGAGAAAAACACATAGAATGAATCTCTAACAAACTAACAATCTAAGAGTAAATTATCCATTCAGTGAACCCCTCAGAGCTTCACAGTCTGATAATCATATATATATATATATATAAACACTTTACCAAGTAAATTTCCTAGCTTGAGAGCGAACAGGTCCTCATCAACCAACCCAAGTTCAAAGGAGACAAGAACAGGAAGAATGTTCCTAAAGGAATCGAATAGAATTAAGTAATATGTTCACAATGTTGACTTAAAGAAAGTCATTTACCAAAAACATGACTCATCGTTAAACCAACCAAATCAACTCCCAAAATCTCAGAGGAGGTTTGAAATCCTAGTAAACAACAGAGAAGAATCCCCATATACTATTTCTATAATAACTTATAAGACCCAACAACTCATAAAACAATTCACAAGGATTCTGAAGAGAAAGAGAGAAAAATCGTTAACAAAAGAGAGTATAAGTCACACTTTTCTTCAGAATCTTCAAAATCTTGAAACATAATAGTAAGCTCCCAAACCTTTCCTACTTAGCTTCTGAAGTAGTGGTTCTATATATTTAAAATTCAAGAGCAAGTAGTTCCTTCATGCTTCCTTTATACAAGTCAAATACAATGGTTTAGAAATCAATCCATAATTCCCCTTTACCCAGTAATCTTCTACAAAGCCATTTCAAGTTCATATTTGCAACACGAAATACACGTATAGCCACAAAATCGAATATGATAATGGAAGGGTAATCATTTACCTTCAAGAAAAAAAATCACAGGTATTCAAAATGAACATGCAAAGTACATAGTTAAGTCAAACACGATACCCTTTCCCTGCTTCCATCTAAATATTACCTTTTCGATCACTAACAAATATTTATCTCAAGAATATGCACAGAAGATATAGTCCTTGACATAACAAAGAAACAATAGAGAAGTAAAATTTTTTGAATTTACAAACTAATACAAAAACTTTGATACTACTTCATCAACTTAATATCTATAACCCATTCGGGGCAGACAAGCCAAATCACCAATTGTTTTTCTTAACTCATTCACAGTGAGTATCAAGATGATTTTACCATTCACCAACTTAGGAAGACAACCCATTATCATCATTTCATCAAGATTCATCATTTAGAAGGAAAAAAGAGAAAGTAAACAAGTAGGAATCTCAAAGTCCCACACACAACTATTCTTTTGTATTACAGCAGAGTTATTTTAATAAAACATTTAGAGAAAAGTAAGCAATCTTAAAGGATAGATCCTATCATTCCTAATAGTGCTTCTACTGGTTCGAACTAGATTTATAGACGAGCCTCCAAAACTTCTTTTTCTCCAAAATCAACAACAAAAATACTTTCTCCTCAAATTCCTCAAATACTTCCCTTGAATCGAAAATAGATAGAGGGAATCAAAAATAGCTACCAATTGAAAATAGAATTGCTGGCTCGAAGAACCAGATAGTTCCATGCAGAGTGAAAATAAAAATGCATGAAAGACCAAAAAACCTCCAACAAATCCACCCTCATTGTTTCCAAGATGGTTTGCTTGCAAAAATAGAGATTCATTAATGCCATTAATTACAAAATTCCCGCACATCTCTCCATGCCACTGCCATCCAAAATTGGTGAATGCTATTTCAAATTCTGCATGCATTTCCAATTTTAACAATTACTCCACATAAGTTTCCACCAATTTTATGTCTCTGCCAAAAATAGCAGTACTTCCTATTAATTCGAAAATCAAATCAAATAAATGCCTTAGGAACCATCACCAACTTCCCACATGACCCTTAGGTCCCTTTCATTAGTTTAGGATAGATATCCTTAACTTAGGTTATGACCTTAGGGTTAGTTTACAAAGATTTACCTTAGGTTTATAAACATTTCCTTTGGTAGTTTGCCAATTTAAGATAGTTCATAATTCATACCAATTTAGTGGTAGGTAATAGGTTAGAGTATACCTAGCATCACCCTAGATTTTTCCCCATCCCAACATAGAACATGAAGCTTAGGATAGATTACGACCCATTTAAGTAGACATGGCTAGGAAGTAGGTACATTTACCTTAATTTAGAATCGTGTTTGGATAGATCTCTTAGGTCTAGGACTTAGATTATTCTTCAATAGTCCTGAATCAGGCCTCATTCACTTAACACTATTAATCCTCCAAAAGAGATCAATCAAGAAAATCTGAGCACAAAACATACAACAAAATACATGCATGATCTTACAAGACAATTAAGAATTTATAAACATATAAAAGTTTAGTCCATTATATCTCTCAAGTTCCTCTGAATTTCAGTTTACCATTCAGACCAACTAAGGAGATTTAAAACATTCCTTGGAATAATGGAATTGATCCAAGGATGAGTCAGTTAATAAAGATAAGTTTGCAACCATTATTACCAAATGTAAAAAATGGATTCTTTACAAACTATATCATTTCACTCTAATGAATCCAAGAGCTGAAATGATTTATCCATAACAAGCATGATCTTGTACAATCAAAGGAAAACACCTTATTCAAGAAAATCACATGTGAATGCTTGCAATGCAAAAGATAAATATAATAGTTTGTCCAAGTTGTTACATAATTCCCTGCTAAAAAGAATCATCATCGCGATGATTATCTTATTTTTGACAATTTGTATTAAGAACAGTCAATTTATTCACCTTCCTTTCATATGTTTGCAACATATTAGAATTTTAAAGTTCCTAAAATCAGGATTCACATAGTTGTTTATTTAAATTAAATAGATATCTGCTTAAAACTGGCAGACTTATTGTCAAATAAAGATAAAATCACAAATTTTTATCAGTCAATAGAATCAATTCTGTTCAAATAAATACGAAAAATTATTTTTCATATCTTCTAGAATTTCTCAGGTTTCACGTTCTTCATTAAACTAGTCCCACTGGACCTTACATTGACTTATTTCACGATTTCTTAAATGCAACTAGTGAGTTTCTATCACTCTTATGGGTTTAACCATGATTATTCCTGGGTCTTGGACCTGCAAGGAATTCCAATTTAATACATGTGATAAATCTAAAATGTATTTCTTAAGAAAATAAATATGGAAAACATCATGCATTCTTGACAAAGTAGGAGGTAATGCTAAACGATAAGCTGCATGGTTGATTACTTAAACTATTTCAAAAGGTCCCACGTTATGAGGTGATATCTTGGAAGCCTTGTCGAAAGTTATAGAACTCTTTTTCGGTCTAACCCGAAGAAAGACCTTCTCACCAAGTTCAAATTTCCTATCAACCCACTTTAAATCAACATAACTCTTTTTCTTATCTGCTGCTTCTTTCAAGTGTTCACGAATCATTTTAACTTACTGTTCCATTTCCGTAAGGATTTCAGGTCCAATTACTTCTCTATCCTCAATGTTGTCCCAACTAACAGGGGCTTTGCATTTTCTTCCGTATAGAGCTTCGAAAGGTGCCATCTTAAGAGACACATGATATGTGTGATTGTAAGCAAACACAACTAGTGGAAGTTACTCTTCCCACTTATACTGTTGATCCATATAATACATTCTTAACATATCCTCTAAAACTTGATTAACTCTTTCAGTCTGTCCATCCATTTCTAGATGATACGCAACTGAAATTCAGCTTAGTTCCTAGAGCTGCATTAAGTGTTTGCCAAAACATTGAAGTCAATCTAGGATCTCTATCAGATATGATTAATTTAGGTACTCCATGTAATATGAAAATTTCATGTACAAAATTCCTTGCCAAAACAAGAGAACCATCCTTCAGATTACCAACAGTAAAATGTGCTACCTTTGATATTTTATCAACAACTACCAAAATAACATCATGTTTATTTCTTGAGATAGGCAACCCTTGTACAAAATACATGCTTATTACTTGCCATTTGTACTGCGGTATGCTGTGAGGATACAATAAATCGACTGGATGCATATGTTTAGCTTTAACACATTAACATTCCAAACAATGTGTCACAAAATCAGTAACGTCCTTTTTCATCCCTTTCAAGAAATATCATTGTTTTACATCAGTAAGCATCTTTGTAATACCAGGGTGTCTAGAGAATGGTGAATTGTGAAATTCTGCTAACAATTTCTTTCTTAAATGATTTAGCAAAGGTATGCATACTCTATTTTCAAATCTTAAGATTCCTTCATTGTCAAAGTGAAAACCTTTATATCTCATATCATTTGGATATGCAGCAAGCACTATTTTTACTTGTTGAAAGTAAGAATCAGATTCCATAATACTTTTTACTTATCCTTAAACTGAGTTCTTAATGTTATAAGAGCAGAAATGTGCTTCCTACGACTTAGAGAATTAGCTACTATGTTTTCCTTACCTTTTATGTAATTTATGTCAAAATCATATTGTGACAAAAACTATAACCATCTTCGTTGTCTTGCATTTAGATTTGGTTGAGTGAAAATATACTTCAGCCCAAGATGATAAATTTTTAATTCAAAAGGTTTACCAAGAAGATAATGCCTCCAAACTTGTAGTGCATGAACAATGGCAGCAGGATCTAAATAAGGTGGAGCATAATTCAACTCATGCAACTTTAGTTTTCTACTCTTGTAAGCTATGACATGATCATTTTGTAACAAAATACCTCCTAGACCTTTTGCAGATGCATCTGTTACAATAGTAAAGTCTCCATTAGGGTTTGGTACAGCTAAAATAGGTGCTAATGTTAACTGATCCTTCAAGGTTCTGAATGAAGATTCACATTTCTCATTCCAAAAAAACTTCTTATCCTCTTTTTGCATTGAATTTATTGGTGCAGCCACTTTGGAAAAATATTTTACAAATTTTCTATAGTAACTGGAAAGACCCGTGAAGCTTCTAACTTCATGTACATTCTTTGGTGCAGGCCACTCAGTTATAGATACAATTTTAGAAGGATCTACAACAATTCCATCCTTACTTATAACATGACCCAAATAGTACACTTTTGTGTCATAGAAAGAACATTTAGATAGCTTACCATATAACCGTCTCTTTCTCAAAATTTCTAGAACAATCCTTAAATTCTCCTGGTGTTCCTCAATACTTTTAGACTATATGAGAATGTTGTCCAAGAATACAATAAAAAAAAATTCCAAGTATTCTTGAAAGATATTATTCATTAAATTCATAAAAGCTATAGGTGCATTTGTTAACCCAAAGGGTAAAATTGTGAACTCATAATGTCCATACCTTGTTCTATAAGTTGTTTTATGAATGTCCTCATCCTTAATCCATAATTGATGATATCCATATCTAAGATCTATCTTAGAATATATCGATACTCCATGCATCTGATCAAATAGATCATCAATTCTAGGGAGTGGAAATCTCTTCTTGATTGTTTCTTTGTTTAGCATTCTGTAATCAATGCACAATCTAAGGGTTCCATCTTTCTTTTTCACAAAAATTACCAGTGCTCCCCAAGGTGAAACACTCAGTCTAATCAAACCTTTATAAAAAAGTTCTTACAATTGTTCCTTCAGCTCTACTAATTCTATAGTAGTCATTCAATCTAGTTCCTTAGAAATAGGCTCAGTTCCAGACTTGTTTTCAATTGTGAAATCAAATTCTCTTTTAGGTGGAAGACCTGGTAACTCTTCCAGAAACACATCATTACAGATATCATTCCATGACATCTTAGCAGATTCAGAAATCTTTACTGCATATAAGGTACACCCTTTATTTTTGGCCTTTTTAAGTTGCATAGTTGACAGTTTCCTAACAGAAATCTCACGTTTCACACCCTGAATCTCTGTGTTTCTGCAGGTTATCTAAACAACTAATATGTTTTTCAAAATAGTCCACTTTTAATTTATGTTAAGCTAACCAATTAACACATATGATTTACATCATAAGACCCCAAAGGTGCAACATAAAGATCAAGTTCAGTGGAAAAAACTAGGTAAGTCAAGGACTTCTCCAAAAAAACACATACTAACTGTATGAACAACATTGTTTCCATAATGCACAGTCAATGTTTTATCTATTTTTCCATCTTTTCTTTTAATTTTCGAAGCTAATTTACTAGAAATAAAACATTCAGTAGCTCCAGTATCAAAAATAATAGTTACAGGTATGCCAAATAACTTACTCAAAACTTTTATGGGCGTGACCTATTTTTTAGCTGCTTGCTTCTCAGCTACTGTAGTGTGTATCTTGTGCTGCTGATTAAAATCTTCCATTTTTAAAGGACATTGATTTGTGTAATGATCTTTTCCATAGTTATAATAGCCTCCCACAGGTCCCTTTCTAGGCTCAGATTTATTTCCAGCCTTAGAGGTATCATTCTGACCTCTATAGGACTTCTGTCTGTTATTATTATTCTTGATAAAGTTGTTTTGTGCATTTCTAGTAGACTTATTTGTTGTTATTCTATTATTATTACCAGCTGAAAACTTACTTTTCATACCAAACTTCTTCTATGGTCCTTTCTTAGGTGCAAGCGATGATGAAAAGGAGTTTGGAACTTTCTTCCTTACTTCCTCTTTCTGAGCAGAAATTGCCTTTAATTTATGTTCCTGCCTTATGGATTTTTCAAAAACCCCTTCCATCGTGGTTGGGCTGTGAAAATCCACCTCTCCTCATATAATGGGATTCAATCCCATGATGAATTTCTATATTCTGAACTTCTCATCAGTTTGATACTGAGGTACATACTTAAGGATTTTAGTAAACCGATCCCAATACTCAATTACGGTTAGCTTTCCTTGAGCTAAGTTCTAGATTTTAGTCATTTTTTTATCATAATAAAGTTGTGGCATCCAACGTTTCCTAAAGTAACCTTGTTATCTCCGTTTTGAGTTCAGGAAAAAATGATTAGATAACCCCTACGAAATTTTTGGAGTTGATTTTGCATTATGGCCTCTTTCAGAGAAATTCAGGTTTTCGGGTTTGTCTGATAGTTCAACATGAGTTTTAACATGCTTTGTGTTGCCTGTTTTCCGAAACCTGAAACCTGCTTCATATTGAGAAAATTAGGTTTTCGGACCTCCGGTGCATCGGAACATGTCTTATTCAAAACATGTTTTGTGTCACCTGTTCCCCGATACCCGAAGTCCGATTTAGTCCTTCGTATCGGGTTTTCGGAGCTGTGAAGCATCTAAACATCTCGTGCTTTATGTCTTGTGTTTCCCGAAACCTGAAACCCGAATTGCACTAAGTCCCCTTGTGTCGGGTTTTTGGACCTCTCAAACATGCTGACATGGCATTCATGCCGAGTTGTCGGTGAGTTGGCATGTGCCGAGCTGAAGTGTATTAATTACAATTTTTCTTATAAATACGTGGATTTCCACGTCATTTTTACCGGATGTATTTTTAACTCGTGAATTTTTCGTACATGCTCTTCCAACCTCGAAACCCGAAAGCTCGCCTGTGCCCAATTAAATCGCCATTTTTTGATCTTCCCTTTCTCTGGTTGAAGGTATTTCTCTCTCCACTCTTTGTTCCTAGTTTTTATGGATTGATTGCGCGAGAATTCTTCCCATTTTCTTGGTGGGTTTTGAAAGATTTTTATTCTTCTTCTTTCTAGATTTCTTTTGAAAAAAGGGGTTTAGGTTTTAAGGTTTATCTCTTCTAAATTACCATTTGGTGCTATTTCCTCAAAATTTTATTATGTGCCTAGTACATGAATGGTTAAAAGGAGATTGCATGTTTGAAATTCAACGAAAAACCCTGTTTTTCTCTTCTCGGGTTTTGAAGGCTGTTATGCAGTGTCGAAGACCCGAAGTATATTGAAGGCTTGGTGTGTCAGACTTTCCAGATTTCCCAGAATCAACACAAGTGTCGGGCTTTCTTCCGTTTCCGACATCATCGGTAGTGTCGAGCTTTCCCAAAAATCCGACATTATTAAACGTATCGGGTTTTTCAGAAGTTCTGACATTTTCAGCACATCGGGTTTTTAGGATTTTCCTACACAATCTTCTCCAGTGTCAGACTCTTTCGTTCTTCCGGCATATCCAGCAGGTCAGAATTCTCACATTGAGCAGCATCTTCTGAGCTTCGAAACTTTCTTCCTTTGACGTCCTTCATGTCGGACCCTGGTCTATCTCAGGAAAAGACCGAGAAGTCAGGAAGAATGAAATACAAGTTTAAAAAGCTGGAATCTCCATCATATATTGATTGCAACTACGACATCCGAGACACCGAACTCGGAAATATAGACATTGAAGATTTCTAGACTAGGGTGAGGAGTTCCTCCCAAACTCCATGGATGAAAACTATAGCCGATAGTGGCTTGCCTCTCGCAGTGGGTCTTCCCATGTCTGCTCAGTGTCCAGAATTCATCTTGGCTTGTGCATCCAGTTATGACTCGGCGTCTCATTCTATGAGAAGTCAATCAAGTGAAGTAGTGGTAAAATTGGATGGAGGTTATTTTGATGATCTCCTCAAATTGCCTAATTTTGACGAGTATCGAGAGTTGGACATCAAGTCAGCTCAGAAATCCTGGGACAACGATCAGGAAGACTGCATCAAACATGTGAACAAGAAGTTCCTGATCAAGGCCAAACCAGCTGTCTCCAGATTTCCAAGGATTATCCCCAGGAGTGATTTCATCCAAGAAATCAATGACATCATCACCCTGCGGAGTCAGGTTTTTGGTTTGCCTGAATCGAATGTCTTTCAAGGATGGATGTATCAATTTATGATCACCATCAAGAAGAATCAGCAAGGGATCGACTGGGGTACTCTCATCAACAATGAGATTGATTCCCAAATGACAACGGTCTTGTCAACTAGGAAATTTTATATGTCTTCATATGTCACATACACAGCAGCCGGGATGCGAAACTATCCCGGGCTGGATACCAAGGGAAGAAGAACGGTGAACCAGGTTTATCAATACTTCCCTCAATTGAAAAAGAAGGGGTCCAAAGACCATTTCAGGAGGGTGAATGATGCCTTCTTCTATGAAAATATCTACAGGATAAACCCTGAGCTGAGGAAGACAAGAGTCTCAGATGAGGCTTGGGCTGAAGTTTCTAAATGGGGATGTATCTTCTTACAATTCAAGAAGTTTACATATCTTCGGGTGGTCATGTACTCAGGAGATCCTTTTCGCCTGCCCCGATATCTAGGGGATAGACTGATATTGATGGAGTTGGTTAGGCAGCTGTTGGATTTCCATAAGTTCCAACAAACATAAGGCTTTTGTATCCTTCCCAATTTCTATTCGGAGATATACTTGCTCAACAGTAGTGAAAGCCAAAAATGTTGTTCATGAACTTCAAGACAAATTGAAAAAGCATATGAAGCCTCGAGATGGTTTTGACATCCGAGGAGTGCTCAGAGCATATGGAACCTAGCATCTACACAGGCCAAACATAGAGGATATTTGGGTTGATCTGCGTAACAAGGTTGCTATTCACAGAAAGGATAATAGAAGATTGACTATTGCTGAGATTCAAACATTGGAGCTTGCTGATTTACCAGAAGGTACGGTTGACAATGAAAGTGTTTTGGATCTTTCCTATGATGGACTAAATGAGGATCAATATGTCTTCCCACGTATTGATTGGTCAGCCAGCAAAAAATCCTCTATTACAGGTAGGTCGGCTCTAATCCTTGATCGCACCAAAGCATGGATCTCCTCTTGGGGAATGAATTTTAAAGATGATGAGTTTTCAAAGTTGGATGCTTCAGAGGCGGGGATCTCCAAAAAGGAAAAGGACAGAAAGTCTTCTAGGGCGCCTATAAAAGTCAGCATTGTCAAGAAGAGGAAAGAAAGACAAATCTCCTCAATTATTTCTCCAGCTGAAACGGTGGACGTGCCAGAATCACCAACAACACCAGAAATAGGAGAAATTAATTTGGAAGGAGGAAGCCAGCTTCTGGCTTCATCATTTGTTGATTATCAAACTGAAGAGACCTTGTCTCTTGCATCCCAGGCTTTAGAGTCTGAATCTGTACCTCCCCCCTCACAACCACTCCTACCTCCTCATTCGCCATCCACTTCTTCAGTCATGGCTAGTATTTTCTCTGGAATCTCACCCCTCTCTGCTGGAACCCAAGTGATCACCAACACGCCCCCTCCTGTGCCTCTCTTTATTGAATCTACTACCACATTGGCAACTATTCCCCCTCCAATAGTAGAATCTTCTCCTCTTGAGAGTAGAATACCAGTTTCTACAACATGTGTAACTTCATCTGGTACGCCTCAATGGCTACTCGAGAAAACTATGAGGAAGAGGAAGGTGATTATACCCCTACCAGACTTTGATTTCAGCTCACTCAAGGCTCCTACTACGAAATCAGCCAAGAAACCCAAAACAGTTTCAAGGGTTTTGGTGGATGCTTCAGGAGATAAGTTCGCAAAGATTGCCACTCCCTCGGCTGACAAAACTAGAGAGGATATAACAGCCTCTGATTATCAGGTAACCAGGGTGGCTCTAGGGAAAGTGACAGCAGAAGGGGCGCAATAAGATGCACAGGATTCCATAGACGTGTTGTGCCAGAAGTTGAAAGAAACAAAGGACAGCAGAGATGAGCTTAAGAGAAAAGTGGAGTAGTTGACAGAGGTTTTGCTTAAACTCTCAAAACCCCTTGAATCCATACCACCTTCTTCTGTCTCTGTCGGATTCGATTTCTCATCAGTGCCTATAATTGAAAAAATTGCTAAAAAAGGAAGGGTGGTTGATGAATGGATCCAAAGGTTGCTCCAACAGGGGAAGGAAGTAATTCAAGACGTGGTGCAAGTTCATCAGTCTTTGGGGGACATTCAGAAGGAGGGAGAGAAGATGGATGATGAATTCTCTCAGGAAATTGGACATCTTGATTTGACTTTTGAAGCTCTCTAGGTGTTAAAGCAAATACCAGCACATCTCTTGGTAGAAGAAGGTATTCTCCCACATACAGATAAGCATTTCTAGCTGACCAAGGCCATCAGGTTCAGAATAAAGATTCTCAATGACGCCTGCATTAAGTTGAGAGAATCAAGGGATAAATTGATTGATGGGAAAAGTTATCTGGAAGAAGAATTGCTGAAGATTTGTCCAAAAGTGTTAGTTGGGAACTCAGGTATCCTATCAGCAGATGATCTCTTCAAGAAAATCCAAGAGTCTGTTTAGCATGAACCAATAAGCGGATTTGGCCTTGAGATCATTGATCGGTTGGTAAGGGTTGAACATTCTTTGGAGGCCTTAAGAAAGCTCAGTAAAGGATTGAAAAAGCTTCCCGGCACTGCCAGCAATGTTCATGAAACCTGCGAAATTTGGAATGATCATTCCACTGCGCCTGATGAGAATGAAATGCAAGGCATAATTCGGAAGTTCCAAGAATTTCAGAGAAAACAGTCTCAGCTGGAGGAAGAAAAAGAGGAAGGAGCAAAGGATGATGATTCAGATTAAGTCCCAACGTTTCATGTCATTTCAATCTTGAAATCGACATGTTTTTTTTATTTCAGTTTCGTCACATTTTTTGAATCCTATTTTTGACTTGATCTCCTACGTGAGAATCAAGCAAAACAGAACTCTTGTTAAAAACACTATTTTTTAGGATCTGCCCTATTTTATCTCTACTTCTTTTGTTATAAATAAGGAATGCTTATGCATTCCAAAGGGTCGATATTTTTTTGGAATATTTAGGGGCTATTGGAAAGAAGAAAAACTTTGTGTTTTCGTTCAATCATTTTGAAGAATAGGAGTTGATATTATTTTACAAACTTTGTGTTGTGGAATATATCTTACTTAAGAAAGCGTTCTTATGTTCATGATCTTAAGCTATTCTTTGCATAGCATCTTAGTGTTTCTGATTATTTCGGACATTATATTTGTGATCTAAAACTCGTATGATTATTTCGTGCTCTGTGTTTACTCGAAAGAAAATACGTTTCTCCCATTTCCTTTCTATTGTGCTTCTTTCATTGTAACAGTTTCTAACCCAGTTCATTTACGAAAGAAATACCCTTGAATCGTGTGAATGTGGATTTTAGGATTTCATCCCAACCCCCAATGGTTAGATTAGTGTGAATACTGTATATATTGTTTACCGTGTTTTAGATTAGCAATAAGCAGGCAGCCTCACCAGTCTTTGAGGAGGGATTTAATCTCATATACTGTGGTTGAACCTCATATTTTGGTTTGACAAAATATCCAACCAATAGTTTTGGCGACTCCACTGGGGAATACGGATCCATAGTATAAATCTTATCCTCTTGGTGTCTGGCGACTCCGTATTTTCCTTATTTTCAACAAGATCTCCTTTCAGTTCAAGCTGGCCAGGAAGATCTTTACTTGGTCCCGCCGAGCTCAAGGTGAAATTGATCCACTCTTTGAGTTACTGCAACAGCACAATTTCAGTCTTTCTCCCGATAGCATTGTCTCTAACCGAACAAGAAGTTCTTCGCCTGTTCGGAGAAACCGGATCCCCGTGGAAGGGGAAGGATCTGCAATTTATCGGGCACTACTCTTGTCTGATACTCGGATCCCTGAACGCACTCTTTTCAGAAGGATGGCGGTTTAACCTGTGCCTTGGGGCACAGTTATTGGTCCTCTTTCTTTGACTCCTCCATTGCACGAGTTACCACGTGGATCACGTAAAAACATTCCCAAGTTCAATGGGGATGGGAAGCAGCATCCTGACGAGCACATTGCATCTTTCTTTATTGCATGCGGTGTCCTCGGAGTAACCCACGAAGATGTCTCCGTCTGACTCTTCGTTGAAACGTTGCAGGGTGTAGCTGCTGAATGGTTTTATCACCTCCCGAATGCATGCATCACAAACTGGGCTACCATGCGGACCAAGTTCGAAGCACGTTTCAAACCAGCTGAAGATTCCCATGCTTTGTTAGCTCAACTCACGCATATGAAGAAGGAATCGCATGAACCTATGTGGGAATTCATGGCAAAGTTTAACAAGCTAATCCAGAAGATTCCAGAAATAGTTGTACCTACTCTGGAAAACCAAAAATGCTTCTTCATCAATGCTCAACCTCCTGATATAAGATTTTTATTAAGAAGGTCGGTTATCCCAGATTTGGCTATTGCTCAGTCAACAACTACTGAAATAGAGGATGATCTCATCTTGGTCGGAAGGATCAAGAAAGACGTACCCAAACTCAAAAATCAAGGTTCTTCTCAAGGTAACACAGATCCTATGTTTCAAAAAATGGATAATGATTTGATTGCTTTAAAAAAGCAAATTTCCCAGCAGGTGAGCAATGTTCCGTATCGGGATATCCCTAGACATAATTTCAATAACAACAATGGTGCACCTGCCAGAGATAGGCCACGGTTAACTCCTGCTCAACCGAGACTAGCAATTGAAGCTCCTCTCGTCAATGCAGTAGTAGAAATAATTGAAGAAGAAGATGAACCAGAAGAACAAGATTCCCGTGAGGCTTTCGAAGCCTCAGGATATGCTGACGAGTCTTATGACGAGTCAGCTGGTGACTCCAGCATTGGGTATTTGGAATATGATGAAGATGAATGTGTGCCAGATGGTCAGTCATTTGCTGTCTTCACTCGGTCCCAATCTCAGAATCCTAGAAAACCTCTTGAAAACACTAAGGAGAAGAATAAGGAACCTCCCATATCCATAGTTAAGAGGGGTACCCCTATTTCGGCACAAACTGAAAGAGAGGTTACCAAAAAGGCAGCTGCTCCTTATTCTCCTTCTCCTAAGATCAGTGCCTCGGCACAAGCTCATGTAATTAGAACTGAGCCTACCATCACTCCTTCTTATACTGCTTTTGACATTGTTGATCATGCAAAGAGAACCAAAATTCAAATGTCAGAAGCCGAATATCTCCAGTCGAATCCTGAACAGTTTGAAAAGCTGGCCAAGTTCATCAGAAGTAAAGTGGCTGTTCCATCACCTTCAAAAGGTATCCTTCCAAATCCTACTCAACTCCCACCACAGAAAAATCTGACCTCTGCTTCTTCCTCAGGAAAGATTGAACCATTTTATTTGTCTCTACTTATAAATGGGTTTAAACTCAGCAATTGCATCATTGACTCAGGGGCCTCTGATAATGTTATGCCCACAAAAGAGGCCCATGCCCTTGGACTTACTTTGACTAAGTCATATGGACGGTGCTACTCCATGGAAACTAAACAAGTCCCTTTGATTGGTTAAATCAAGGACGCACAGTTTGCATTTGTTGCCTTCACTGAGAAGAGAGTGAAAATGACTATTCTGGTTGCCGACATTCCTGCAGCTTACGGTATCCTCTTGGGTAGAGGATTTTGTAAAGACGTTGGAGGAGAGATTAATATGGATTGGACCAAAGCTAAGATCCCGATCAATGGGGTTCATCAGGTTCTTCATCCTGAACCACAGGTGAAGTATTTGGTGACCAAATCAGATGATCCAAAAGCTCAGATTCTTTTCGAAGATGCTAGCTTTGGGAATTATTTCATGACTTCAGAGATACCCATTGTAGATGTTGAAGAAGAAGATCCCAATGCTATTTGGACGCTCGAATTCGATGGTAGCTTCTCAACCTCTGGATCAGGCGCTGGTGTTGTCCTTATATCTCCTAGCTCTGAGATTTTCCCATCAGCTTACAAGTTGCAATTTGATAATACTAACAACATGGCCGAATATGAAGCCCTGTTATTAGGATTAGAAATGGCCAGACATAAGGGAATTTGAAATCTCAAGGTTGAGGGAGATGCGGAGCTGATTTTCAATCAGGTCAGGGGTATATATCAGGTGAAAAATTATCGGTTGAAACATTACCGGAATAAAGTTTGGGATAGTATAGAATGCTTTGATGCATTTTCTATTAGGGCAGTTTTGAGAGATTATAATGACAAGGCTGATTCTTTGGCCATATCTACATCCCTTCTTCTTCCTCATCCTTAGTTCAAGCAAGATACATACTCTATCGAGAGTATGTATCGTCCTAGTATCCCAGATAATGCAACTCATTGGCAAGTGTTCAATGATGATCAACAGGTGTTGGCTTTTCTAGAAAAGGATGACAATTTCAGTGAGTTATATTTTGAAGGTTCAGAATCAGCCTTCCGTGAAACTATTTCAGATCCATATCAGGAGGTTGATGGTGAATTTATCCAGCTGAAAGGCAACAAGATACCTAAAGGTTTGGTTTCTTTGGAGGGCTTGTTTGATAAGCATGATCGTTTTATCCAAAACAAAAGGCAAGTCGAAGGATTTTCTTCCTCTGAAGTAGATCAAATCAATCTAGGTTCGTCTGATCAACCTCAGATGGTGAATATTGGGAAATGTTGTTCTCCTGAAGAGAAGGCAAGATTTACTTCACTTTTAAAGAAATACATCGATGTGTTGGCCTGGTCTTATGCAGATTTAAAATCCTTCAAGCCCAAAGATGTACAGCACAGTATCCCTTTGAAGCCTGATGTGAAGCCATGCAGACAAAAGAAAAGACATTACAATCCCAAGATCTCAGGAACTATCCTGGCAGAAATTCAGAAGATGTTAGATGCTAGAATTATTTTCCCAATCCATCACTCCACTTGGATTGCTAACATTGTTCCTGTTAGGAAGAAGAATGGCGAGATCCAAATCTGTGTTGACTTCTGGAACTTGAATCAGTCCTCACTGAAGGATAACTATCCCTTGCCTATCATGGATCAGGTATTACAAACTATTACTGGATCAGAAATGCTATCCATGCTCGACGGATTTTCAGTATATAATCAAGTCGAGGTAACCACAGAGGATCAACACAAGACGGCCTTCACGACCCCATGCGGTACCTTTGCTTACAGGAGGATGCCTTTCAGCTTGATCAACGCCGGAGCCACTTTTCAGAGAGCTATGGACTTGGCATTCAGAGATCTGATGGGTAAGGTCATAGTTGTGTATTTGGATGACTTGACCGTTTTCTCTAAAAAATGGAGTGATCATTATGATCATTTAGAAAAAGTACTTTTGAGATGCGGACGTCACGGGATTTCATTGAATCCCAAGAAGTCCATGTTCGGGGTGACCGAAGGAAAGCTGCTGGGTCATATTGTGACTAAAGAAGGAACCAAAATTGACCCAGAGAGGGTAAAGGCTATTCAGAGCCTTACCTTACCCACAAGTAAAACCGGATTTCATTATTTCTTCAAAAAGGTTAATTTCCTGAGAAGGTTTGTACCTTATTTGGCTGACAAAACCAAGGATATCCTTGGAATGATGAAAGGAAAAGTTCCATTTAGATGGAGTACAGAAGGGAAGCTTGCATTCGAAGAAATCAAAAGGGCAGTTTCTTGCGCTCTTATCTTAGTATGTCCAGATTTCAAGAAAGATTTCATCATGTATAGTTACGCCTCTGCTCATACAGTGTCCGCCATCCTGATGCAGGAAAACAGGGAAAGCATTGAAGCTCCCATCGTGTTCATGAGCTGTCCATTGAAGGAGCATGAATTGAAGATGTCACAGATTGAAAAGCATGCTTACGTAGTGGTACGAGCAGTAAAACATTTTAGGTACTATGTGCTCAATTCCCATACTCTCGTTCTCGTTCCTGATACTGCTGTTAAATCCATTCTGACTCAACAAGAGCTGGGAAGTCAACGAGGGTACTTGGATAGCTAAGGTTCAGGAGTACGATTTGGACATCAGGCCTACTAAGTTGGTATGAGGAAGGGGCCTGTGCCAATTAATTACAGAAAATCATGCCGAAGCAGAGTATGAAAAGACTCAAGACACTTCTTCAGAGATGCCCATGGTGCTTTTCGTGAGTACGACCGATGAATGGTACACGGACATTGCTTTCTTCCTAACTTATGGTGAATGCCCCCCACATTTAAATCAAAAGGAGAAGAGGACCGTCAAGTTGAGATCTGTAAAATACCTTTTGTGGAATAATGCAATATACAAGAAAGGTATTGATGGTGTTTTCCTGCGTTGTGTTGATAAATCACAACAGGAAAATTTATTAGAATCCTTTCATAGCCTAGCATGCGGAGGACATTTTTCATCCTCTGTAATAACGTATAAGATCCTATGGGCTAGGTACTATTGGCCTACTCTCTTCCGGGATTCAGCAGAATGGGTGTCCAAATGTGAAGCTTGTCAACATTTCGTTGGTCACCCCAAGCTAGCAGCTCTTCCTCTGAAGCCTGTAGTGATTGAAGAACCTTTTCGCCAATGGGGGATTGATTTCATCGGAACATTAATCCTGCTTCCAGTGCCAGACATAACTACGTGCTGACTGCTACAGAGTATTTTACCAAGTGGGTAGAAGCCGCACCAATCAAGCAAGCAACTTCTGAAGCTGTTTGCAAGTTCCTTAAAGAAAATATAATTGTCAGATTTGGTGTGCCTCATAAGATTGTAGCTGATAATGCCTCTAATTTCTCGTCACATGAGTTGAAAAAATTTTGCTATGGATTTGGCATCACTCTGGCTCACTCATCTGATTATTATCCCCAGGGTAATGGGCAAGCTGAGTCTAGCAATAAGAACCTGGTTACCATAGTTAGAAAACTAGTGGATGAAAACCAGAGGACATGGCACAAAGCATTGTATGATGCATTGTGGGCTGATCGAATCACTCCAAAGCGAGCCATAGGGATGTCTCCTTTCTAGGTGCTATACGGGATTGATACTGAGATACCTATCTCAGTAGAATTACCGGCCTTGCAGTTGGCAAAAGTGGTTGAAGATGTGGCTTTTCAGAATTCTATCGAGAAGAGGGTTATATACCTAGCCAGGCTAGAAGAGGAACGAATCAAGGTGGTTGATCATATCGCAGATCATCAGAGCAGAGTGAAGAATTTTTTTGAAAAAAAATCAAAGCAGCGTAACTTCCAGATTGGAGATTTGGTGTTGCTTTGGGATAAGAGAAGAGAACAAAAAGGAATGCACGGGAAGTTTGATTCTTTGTGGAAAGGACCTTTCAAAATCCATGAGCTGAATGGCAAAAATAGTTTCCTGCTATCATATCTGGATGGAGGACTACTCCCGTTGCCTTTCAGTGGACAACATCTAAAGTTGTTCCACCATTAATGCAAGATGCTCTCTTGGATTGTACATATTTTACTTTGTTTTGTTGTGTTTTTGCTTTTGGTTTTCTTTCTTTCTTCGTTTTGTTTTGTTTTGGTTTTTTTCTTGACTCCGTAGCCCAATGAATAAGGCTCTGGTCCGTGAGACCAGAGATTCTGAGTTCTCTTCCTTTTGTATTACAAATAAAGTCCCCAGCTGGAGCCAACTGTTATCTCCATTTTGAGTTCACGACAAAACGATTAGATAACCCCTACGAAATTTTTGGAATTGATTTTGCATTATGGCCTCTTTCAAAGAAATTCGGGTTTTCGGGTTTGTCCGACAGTTTGACATGAGTTTTAACATGCTTTGTGTCGCCTATTTTTCGAAACCCGAAACCCGCTTCATATTGAGAAAATCGGGTTTTTGTACCTCCGACGCATCGGAACATGTCTTATTCAAAACATGTTTTGTGTCACCTATTCCCCGATACCCGAAGTCTGATTTAGTCCTTCGTATCAGGTTTTCGGAGCTGTGAAGCATCTAAACATCTCGTGCTTTATGTCTTGTGTTTCCCAAAATCTGAAACCTGAATTGCACTAAGTCCCCTTGTGTCGAGTTTTCGGACCTCTCAAACATGCTGACATGGCATTCATGCCGAGTTGTCGATGAGTTGGCACGTGCCGAGCTGAAGTGTATTAATTACAATTTTTCTTATAAATACGTCGATTTCCACGTCATTTTTACCGGACGTATTTTTAACTCGTGAATTTTTCGTACATGCTCTTCCAACCTCAAAACCCGAAAGCTCGCAAGTGCCCGATTGAATCGCCATTTTTCGATCTTTCGTTTCTCTGGTTGAAGGTATTTCTATCTCCACTCTTTGTTCCTAGTTTTTATGGATTGATTGCGTGACAATTCTTCCCATTTTCTTGCTGGGTTTTGAAAGATTTTTATTCTTCTTCTTTCTGGAGTTCTTTTGAAAAAAGGGTTTTAGGTTTTAGGGTTTATCTCTTCTAAATTACCATTTGGTGCTATTTCCTCAAAATTTTATTATGTTCCTGGTACATGAATGGTTAAAAGGAGATTGCATGTTTGAAATTCAACGAAAAACCTTGTTTTTCTCTTCTCGGGTTTTGAAGGTTGTTATGCAGTGTTGAAGACCCGAAGTATATTGAAGGCTTGGCGTGTTGGACTTTCCAGAGTTCCTGCCATCAACACAAGTGTCGGGATTTCTTCCGTTTCTGACATCATCGGCAGTGTTGGGATTTCCCAAAGTTCCGACATTATCAAACGTATCAGGTTTTTCAGATGTTTTGACATTTTCAGCACATCGGGTTATTAGGATTTTCCTACATCATCTTCACCAGTGTCGGACTCTTCTGTTCTTCCAGCATATCCAGCAGGTCAGAATTCTCATAGTGAGCAGCATCTTCTGAGCTTCGAAACTTTCTTCCTTCGATGTCCTTCATGTCGGACCCTGGTCCATCTCAGGAAAAGACCGAAAAGTCAGGAAGAATGAAATAAAAGTTTAAAAATCTGGAATCTCCATCGTATATTGATTGCAACTACGACATCCGAGACACCGAACTCGAAAATATAGACATTGAAGATTTATAGACTAGGGTGAGGAGTTCCTCCCAAACTCCATGGATGAAAACTATAGCCGATAGTGGCTTGCCTCTCGCAGTGGGTCTTCCCATGTCTGCTCAGTGTCCAGAATTCATCTTGGCTTGTGCATCCAGTTATGACTCGACGTCTCGTTCTGTGAGAAGTCAATCAGGTGAAGTAGTGGTAAAATTGGATGGAGGTTATTTTGATGATCTCCTCAAATTGCCTAATTTTGACGAGTATCGAGAGTTGGACATCAAGTCAGCTCAGAAATCCTGGGACAACGATCAGGAAGACTGCATCAAACATGTGAACAAGAAGTTCCTGATCAAGGCCAAACCAGCTGTCTCCAGATTTCCAAGGATTATCCCCAGGAGTGATTTCATCCAAGAAATCAATGACATCATCACCCTGCTGAGTCAGGTTTTTGGTTTGCCTGAATCGAATGTCTTTCAAGGATGGATGTATCAATTTATGATCACCATCAAGAAGAATTAGCAAGGGATCGACTGAGGTACTCTCATCAGCAATGAGATTGATTCCCAAATGACAATGGTCTTGTCAACTAGGAAATTTTATATGTCTTCATATGTCACATACACAGCAGCCGGGATGTGGAACTATCCCGGGCTGGATACCAAGGGAAGCAGAACGGCGAAACAGGTTTATCAATACTTCCCTCAATTGAAAAAGAAGGGGTCCAAAGACCATTTCAGGAGGGTGAATGATGCCTTCTTCTATGAAAATATCTACAGGATAAACCCTGAGCTGAGGAAGACAAGAGTCTCAGATGAGGCTTGGGCTGAAGTTTCTAAATGGGGATGTATCTTCTTACAATTCAAGAAGTTTACATATCTTCGGGTGGTCATGTACTCAGGAGATCCTTTTCACCTACCCTGATATCCAGGGGATAGACTGATATTGATGGAGTTGGTTAGGCAGCTGTTGGATTTCCATAAATTCCAACAAAGCAAACATAAGGCTACTGTATCCTTCCCAATTTCTATTGGGAGATATACTTGCTCAACAGTAGTGAAAGCCAAAAATGTTGTTCACGAACTTAAGGACAAATTGAAAAATCATATGAAGCCTGGAGATGGTTTTGACATCCGAGGAGTGCTCAGAGCATATGGAACCCAACATCTGCATAGGCCAAACATAGAGGATATTTGGGTTGATCTGCGTAACGAGGTTGCTGTTCGCAGAAAGGATAATAGTAGATTGACTATTGCTGAGATTCAAACACTGGAGCTTGCTGATTTACCAGAAGGTACGGGTGACAATGAAAGTGTTTTGGATCTTTCCTATGATGGACTAAATGAGGATCAATATGTTTTCCCACCTATTGATTGGTCAGCCAGCGAAAAAGCCTCTATTACAGGTAGGTCGGCTCTAATCCTTGATCGTACCAAAGCATGGCTCTCCTCTTGGGGAATGAATTTTAAAGATGATGAGTTTTCAAAGTTGGCTACTTCAGAGGTGGAGCCCTCCAAAAAGGAAAAGGACAGAAAGTCTTCTAGGGCGCCTATAAAAGTCAGCATTGTCAAGAAGAGGAAAGAAAGACAAATCTCCTCAATTATTTCTCCAGCTGAAACGGTGGACGTGCCAGAATCACCAGCACCACCAGAAATAGGAGAAATTAATTTGGAAGAAGGAGGAAGCCAGCTTCTGGCTTCATCATTTGTTGATTATCAAACTGAAGAGACCTTGTCTCTTGCATCCCAGGCTTTAGAGTCTAAATCTGTACCTACCCCCACACAACCACTCCTACCTCCTCATTCTCCATCCACTTCTTCAGTCATGGCCAGTATTTTCTCTGGACTCTCACCCCTCTCTGCTGGAACCCAAGTGATCACCAACACACCCCCTCCTGTGCCTCTCTTTATTGAATCTACTACCACATTGGCAACTATTCCCCCTCCAATAGTAGAATCTTCTCCTCTTGAGAGTAGAATACCAGTTTCTACAACACGTGCAACTTCCTCTGGTACGCCTCAATGGCTACTCGAGCAAACTCTGAGGAAGAGGAAGGTGATTGTACCCCTACCAGCCTTTGATTTCAGCTCACTCAAGTCTCCTACTGCGAAATCAGCCAAGAAACCCAAAACAGTTTCAAGGGTTTTGGTGGATGCTTCAGGAGATAAGTTCGCAGAGATTGCCACTCCCTCGGCTGACAAAACTAGAGAGGATATAACAGCCTCTGATTATTAGGTAATCATGGTGGCTCTATGGAAAGTGACAACAGAAGGGGCGCAACAAGATGCACGGGATTCCATAGACGTGTTGTGCCAGAAGTTAAAAGAAACAAAGGACAACAGAGATGAGCTTACGAGAAAAGTGGAGCAGTTGACAGAGGTTTTTCTTAAACTCTCAAAACCCCTTGAATCCATACCACCTTCTTCTATCTCTGTTAGATTGGATTTCTCATCGGTGCCTACAATTGAAAAAATTGCTAAAAAAGGAAGGGTGTTTGATGAATGGATCCAAAGGTTGCTCCAACAGGGGAAGGAAGTAATTCAAGACGTGGTGTAAGTTCATCAGTCTTTGGGGGACATTCAGAAGGAGGGAGAGAAGATGGATGATGAATTCTCTCAGGAAATTGGACATCTTGATTTGAATTTTGAAGCTCTCCAGGTGTTAAAGCAAATGCCAGCACATCTCTTGGTAGAAGAAGGTATTCTCCCACATACAGATAAGCATTTCTAGCTGGCCAAGGCCATCAGGTTCAGAATAAAGATTCTCAATGAAGCCTGTAGTAAGTTGAGAGAATCAAGCGATAAATTGATTGATGGGAAAAGTGATCTGGAAGAAGAATTGCTGAAGCTTTGTCCAAAAGTGTCAGTTGGGAACTCAGTTATCCTATCAGCAAATGATCTCTTCAAGCAAATCGAAGAGTCTGTTCAGCATGAACCAATAAGCGGATTTGGCCTTGAGATCGTTGATCGGTTGGTAAGGGTTGAACATTCTTTGGAGGCCTTAAGAAAGCTCAGCAAAGGATTGAAAAAGCTTCCTGGCAGTGCCAGCGATGTTCATGAAACCTATGAAATTTGGAATGATCATTCCACTGCACCTGATGAGAATGAAATGCAAGGCATAATTTGGAAGTTCCAGGAATTTCAGAGCAAACAGTCTTAGCTGGAGGAAGAAAAAGAGGAAGGAGCAAAGGATGATGATTCAGATTAAGTCCCAACATTTGATGTCATTTCAATCTTGAAATCGACATGTTTTTTTAATTTCTATTTCGTCACATTTTTGAATCCTATTTTGACTTGATCTCCTGCGTGAGAATCAAGTAAAACAGAACTCTTGTTAAAAACGCTATTTTTTAGGATCTGTCCTATTTTATCTCTACTTCTTTTGTTATAAATAAGGAATGCTTATGCATTCCAAAGGGTCGAGATTTTTTTGGAATATTTAGGGGCTATTGGAAAGAAGAAAAACTTTGTGTTTTCGTTCAATCATTTTGAAGAATAGGAGTTGATATTATTTTACAGACTTTGTGTTGTGGAATATATCTTACTTAAGACAGCGTTCTTATGTTCATGATCTTAAGCTATTCTTTGCATAGCATCTTAGTGTTTCTGATTATTTCAGACATTATATTTGTGATCTAAAACTCGTATGATTATTTCGTGCTCTGTGTTTACTCGAAAGAAAATACGTTTCTCCCATTTCCTTTCTATTGTGCTTCTTTCATTGTAACAGTTTCTAACCCAGTTCATTTACGAAAGAAATACCCTTGAATCGTGTGAATGTGGATTTTAGGATTTCATCCCAACCCCCAATGGTTAGATTAGTGTGAATACTGTATATATTGTTTACCGTGTTTTAGATTAGCAATAAGCAGGCAGCCTCACCTCTCTTTGAGGAGGGATTTAATCTCATATACTGTGGTTGAACCTCATATTTTGGTTTGACAAAATATCCAACCAACAAACCTTTAAATTAATCCCAAGCGATATTAGTTTCATCAATATTTAACACATCCTTAGAGTTGTCTCACCATGAAGATGCCTCATGGGAAGCTGATATGCTCCCCAGATTGTCTTTGTTTCTTCCAAGAAATTCCTTATTGCAAAGTACTTGTCCATTTCACTTAGCCAATTCTTAGCTCCATCTCCTAATGTGGTGCCATAAAACTTGGGTGGACTTATCATTTTTATATCATTAGTGAGTTTAGTTGTCAGCTTAGCGTTTTTGTTTTCA
The DNA here is from genome assembly GCA_019776745.2 of Taxus chinensis. Classification (NCBI taxonomy): domain Eukaryota; kingdom Viridiplantae; phylum Streptophyta; class Pinopsida; order Cupressales; family Taxaceae; genus Taxus; species Taxus chinensis. Next base: position 856,782,950 of record CM034151.1, read on the forward strand.
AGTTGATCAGGAAAGTTCACATTATTATTATCAACACCTAAATTGGCGTTGTCCTCAGGAGGTGGCTGATTATCATTACCAGCATCTTCTTCCTCCTCATTGCCCATTACTTGCTATTCAAGTACAACCAAATGATCCTTTTTGTCCAATAGGGCAGCAAGGATCTCATCAAGTTTTTTGGGTAATTATTGCTCTTCCTTAGGTGGAGGATTATTTACAACATTTCCTCTTGTTCTAACCATTTTCTGTTAACAAGAAAATTTAAGTTTTATCAGATTATGGACACAATAGGTCAAAGTGCTGCAACCTTCAACTTTGATACCAAGATGTAACATTCCCATTTTAAGACTTTAGAAACAAGGGAATTTTTTTAACACAATTTTCTTTGTTCTAAATAAACATACTTTAGAACACACATTCCATGCCAATCAATCTCATAACAGATAACCATATGCAACTATAAATGACTCAGTAGATTACCGATCTCTCATTTCATAAATCATTTTCTAACTGATCTCTCATGTTTTTCTTTAAGTATAGAATATTTTATGTATACGACATATACTTCGTTATCCTACCCTATCCTGAGTACTGAGTGATCTCTTTAAAGAAATTATTTGAATATTTGTTACCAATATTCATCTGACATCATGTTTCTTTAAACTAGGTGACATAGGAGAACGCAACCAGTAACTTGTGATACTTTGGCCAAAGATTTCAAACATACTATTCATGTTACTATTCCTAGATGACATACTCGTCAATTCAGAATACATCTTTCACCTCACTCTAATGTTATCTAGAATGGTCTTTACTAACTTTTTTCAGTCCACTTGCCCAAGGTTTGACCCTAACCCCATTTAGCGACATAATTTTTTATGGGTAGATGCTCATAATGACTTAGGGTATATGGGCATACTCGACCGACCTAAGTTGACCGAATGTTTCTAGGTACCCTGAGTCATTGAAAGCTACTTCCTATTCTAATCATGCTACTAACTTGACCTAGAGAGAAACTAAGTTCAAGTCCAAATGTGTGTAGATCTAGATGAACAATTATGGAAGGGTGTTGCCACATGTCAACTGCAACACTGTATCCTCAAAAATCCCTTAGTCTTCTCGAAGATATAGTCCTACAATTATAATGTGCCAACATCTGTTAGAACTACTTCATCATGATGTACATACCCCTTGGTGGTCATTAATTCATAATTAAATTTGGATTAAGCTTAAGATTGCAACAACCTTGCAAGACCTTAATTCCAATATTCCTTAATTTCTTCTTCCATATATATTCTTATTAATATTAAGAACTTCATTAACTCATGATTGCATATATGTTCATTAACTCGGCATAACAAGTACTTATCTAAAAACAAGATAATGAACATCAAAAGGTTAATTTAATGTAACTTAGCTATCCAACGAAGGTATATCATCCACATAGGTTCAGCTAGAATTGACTTCATAGAAAATGAAGTACAATGATTAATGATCATAACCACAATTCCTTTTGTTTTACATTCTTTTGAAAGAGGAAGGGTCTTCCTCTACATGATTAAATGTTAGGTTCATTATACCCTTTTTATCTTTCACAATTCATATAGTTTAATTACATGTCCTGTACTCATTCCATAATTATACTATAATTTCTTAGATAGAGAACGAAATCTTATGCAACTTAGCAAGTTGCATCTTAGTAAGGGAGATTGATCTATGCCCTTAATCCAACTTATTAAAGGATAACAATAATAAGTATACAAATAGATATGAATAACATCGACAAGATATCATTCCAATTTCCTTCATAAAAGTACAAGAGAATTTTACACCATAAGTAGAAGTAACTTCCAGACTTTCAATTCATCATGATACAATACACTTTTTACAAGATTAAGCATTTCAACCATATTACATGTCAAACAATATCAAGATCAATAAGAATACAACTTTTCCTGCTTCAACATATTTAAACATGAGTTAGAATTTACCTAAAAAAGTTCCAGACTTTTAAGCAACCAATACATCATATTAGATAATGCCTCCTCTTATCACTTACAAATTCCATCTGCAAAAATTGCTGGCATGGGTTAGTCCATTGAACTGAGCATGATAAGCACTAAACATTAAAATGAGATACCTTCAAATAATTGTTTCATTAAAATAACTCTACTTTTATGAACTGCAAGAGTAAGCAATAAAATGTTCATAAGTAATAACTATTATAAAAAAAGTACAATTACTCAATAAGTAATAAATTATAAGAAAATATCTTAGTGCAAACAGAAAATTTACAACATCATAATAGATAAGTAAAATTCCAAACAATTACTTATCTAAATCAATAAAAGTTCTAGACAATTAATTTCAAAAGTATATATGCTTTTGAAATTTAGAACAAATCTCATTAAATAAATAAGAGAGTTAATTTCAGAAATAAGAACCTTCTTAATTGTTTACCAGGTACCATGCGAAAGAAGGCACAGTCAAGTTTCAAAAAACATCGTAAAGATTTTATGATGATTCATCTAATATGGTATACAATAAGAGAATCACATTCCAAATGTGGCATCCTAATTATAATTCCTATACATTGCTTAGGTTCATAGGTAGGCTTCATTTCTACAATGGATAAAAATTTACTCAGCAACATTTACCACTTCATGGCACTATAAAAATGTTTTAATTCCTTAAATACAATACAAGCGGGGAGATAAGTATTAACAACTTTTACCCATTTTACTCAAATAGAAGTAATACATTTGAATCAAAAAACCCTACTACTAGGTTTATATTTGGATGGAAGAAAAACTAACATAAACCGTCTAAATGTCCTTTACCTTTCAGTTATCCTACGTTCCCTTATTCATTTGAGAAACGAAGGATTTAACATCCAACTTCCACAATTTCCAAAAAAACAATAGAGAACTTACCTCCTAGAATAATAGAACAAGGAGTTAAGCTTAGAAGAGGTTTCCAGTCATCGTTTCCAACATATGCAGGTAGAAAAAGGACCAGCAAAGACCATTCTCAAACCCACAATTATTTCAAGAAATATAATCACGAATAGAAGATACAGAACTGAATGCACATATAACTGAATCCTTCAAATTAGTCTACAAGTAATTATCCTTTCGAGAACGAAAACTATAATTGATATGCCAAGTTCATTCCATAAAGGATGCGTGAGACACACACATAGAATGAATCTCTAATAAACTAACAATCCAAGAGTAAATTATCCATTCAGTGAACCCCTCAGAGTTTCACAGTCTGATAATCATAAATATATATATAAACAATTTACCAAGTAAATTTCCCATCTTGAGAGAAAATAGGTCCGCATCAACCAACCCAAGTTCAAAAGAGACAAGGACAGGAAGAATGTTCCTAAATGAATCGAATAGAGTTAAGTAATATGATCACAATGTCGACTTAAAGAAATTCATTTACTAATAACATGACTCATAGTTAAAACCAACAAAATCAACTCCCAAAATCTTAGAGGAGGGTTCAAATCCAAGTAAACAGTAGAGAAGACTCCCCAAATACTGTTTCCACAGTAACTTATAATACCCAACAATGCATAAGACAATTCACCAAGATGTTGAAGAGAAAGAGAGAAAAATCGTTAACAAAAGAGAGTATATGTCACACTTTTCTTCAGAATCTTCAAAATTAATTTTAAAATTCTATCTGCTTTTGAAATTTAGAACCAATCTCATCAAATAAAAAAGAGACTTAATTTCATAAATAAGAACATTCTTCACTGTTTACCAGGTACCATGCAAAATAAGGCAAAGTCAAGTTTGATACAACCTTGTAAAGGTTTTAGGATGATTTATCTAATATGTTATACAATAAGAGAATCACATTCCAGATGTAGCATCCTAATTATAATTATGATACATTGCTTAGGTTCATAGATAGGCTTCATGTCTAGAATGGATAAGAATTCACTCAACAACATTTACTACTTTATACCACTATAACAATGTTGTAATTCCTTAAATACAATAGAAGTTGGGAGGTAAGTATTAACATCTTTTACCCATTTTACTCAAATAGAAGTAATACATTTCAATCAAAAAAACCTACTACCAAGTTTATATTTGGATGGAATAACAACTAACATAAACCATCTAAACACCCTTTACCTTTAAGTTATCCTACATTCCCTTATTCATTTCAGAAATGAAGGATTTAACATCCAACTTCCACAATTTTAAAAAACAAACAATAGAGAACTTACCTCCTAGAATAGCAGATCAAGGATTTAAGCTTATAAGAGGTTTCCAGTCATCGTTTCCAAAATATACAGGTAGAAAAAGTAATGAAAAAGAGCATTCTCAAACCCACAATTATTTCAAGAAATATAATCACGAATAGAAGATACAGAACTGAATGCACATATAACTGAATCCTTCAAATTAGTCTACAAGTAATTATCCTTTCGAGAACGAAAACTATCATTGATATGCCAAGTTCATTCCATAAAGGATGCGTGAGACACACACATAGAATGAATCTCTAATAAACTAACAATCCAAGAGTAAATTATCCATTCAGTGAACCCCTCAGAGTTTCACAGTCTGATAATCATAAATATATATATAAACAATTTACCAAGTAAATTTCCCATCTTGAGAGAAAATAGGTCCGCATCAACCAACCCAAGTTCAAAAGAGACAAGGACAGGAAGAATGTTCCTAAATGAATCGAATAGAGTTAAGTAATATGATCACAATGTCAACTTAAAGAAATTCATTTACTAACAACATGAATCATAGTTAAACCAACCAAATCAACTCCCAAAATCTCAGAGGAGGGTTCAAATCCAAGTAAACAGTAGAGAAGAATCCCCAAATACTGTTTCCACAATAACTTATAATACCCAATAATGCATAAGACAATTCACCTAGTATTTGAAGAGAAAGAGAGAAAAATTGTTAACAAAAGAGAGTATATGTCACACTTTTCTTCAGAATATTCACAATCTCAAAACATAATAGTAAGCTCCCAAACCTTTCCTACTCAACTTCCAAAGTAGCAGTTCTATATATTTTAAATTCAAGAGCAAGTAGTTCCTTCATGCTTCCTTTATACAAGTCGAATACAATGGTTCAGAAATCAATCCATAATTCCATTTTACCTAGTAATCTTCTAAAAAGTCATTTCATGTTCAGATTTGCAACACGGAATACACGCACAGTCATAAAAAGGGAAAGTATCTAGCTCTCAACAAAATGGAATATGATAATAGAAGGGTAATCATTTACCTTCAAGAAAAAAATCACAGGTATTCAAAATGAACATACAAAGTACATAGTTCAGTCAAACACAATACCCTTTCCTTGATTCCATGTAAATATTACCTTTTCCATCACTAAAAAACATTTATCTCAAGAATATGCATAGAAGATATAGTTCTTGACATAAAAGAGAAACAATATAGAAGTACGAAGTTTTGAATTTACAGACTAATACAACAACTTTGTTACTACTTCATCAGCTTAATATATACAACACATCCGGGGTAGACAATCCAAATCACCCAATGTTTTTCTTAACTCATTCACATAGAGTATCAAGCTTATTTTACCATTCGCCCACTTAGGAAGACAACCCATTATCATCATTTCATCAAAATTCATCATTCAGAAGGAAAACATAGAATGTAAACAAGTAATAATCTCATAGTTACACACACAACTATTCTTTTGCAATAGATCAGAGTTATTTTAACAAAACATACAAAAGTTTAGTCCATTACATCTCTCAACATCTAAATGTTAGTTTACCGTTCAGACCAGGTAAGTTGATTTAAAACATTCCATGGATAAATGGAATTTATCCAAGGATGAGTCAGTTAGTAGAGATAAGTTTGCAACCATTATTACCAAATGTGAAAATGGATTTTTTGCAAACCATATCATTTCACTCTAATGAATCCAAGAGAAGAAATGATTTATTCATGGAAAGCATGATCTTATACAATCAAAGGAACACACCTCATTCATTAAAATCACATGTCAAGACTTGCAATGCAAAAATGAAATATAACAGTTTGTCCAAGGTGTTAAATACTTCCCTCCTAAAAAGAATCATCATCCTGATGATTATATTATTTTTGAAAATTTGTATTTAGGAAAATCAATTTATTCACCTTCCTTTCATATGTTTACAACATATCAGAATCTTAAAGTTCATGAAATGAGGATTCACATAGTTTTTTATTTAAATTAAATAGATATCTGCCACAAACTCTTGCCAATTACCTGCTTGAAAATACATTTCTAAATGAATGTACTATACACGTGCACATCCTGGTAAGGTGGAGTACAACTTGTGTACCCACAACAAAGGTGGTAATGCTTCCGCACTTCCCATCTAGGTTTCCTCACATGATTGGATATAAAACGAAGTGGTTTCTTTTCTATGGTAGTCTTATATAGTTGTGGGCACGTTTCTCCTTGAAAACATTACAGAGAGCATGATTCTTACCTCGCACCACTCCAAGAGGTTATCTCGATGTGTAGCCCACCAACATGTTGTAGTCTCAATTAGGTTATATCTGAGCATTCCTCTTCTTTTTTCCTCATATCTCCATTGAGCTTCCATTTCTTACACAAAACTCTTAGGGAATGTGCCCCCAAATAGCTAGGAAACTTCTTTCCTCCTATGCGCTTGACTGAGTGTGCCTATATCACCCTTATTACAGGTTCTTTTAATGGTCACCTAGTTAAATCATAGGTCCCATGCACCCAATTTTCACATGCCACGCTAGTGGTATCACTCACGGACTGAGTGTCTTCGAATTAGTTGATCCCCTCCATATGGTGAATTACCTAATGATTTGTGATGGAGCACACATAGATTCTTTCAAGGAATTATTCTCCCAATGGATCTGTGTAGGGTAATGACTTCCCATCTATCAAAGGGATGGCCACTCATTCTTCCTTTTTTACAAAACTGATATATCCTTTGTTAAACCTTATGTCAACATTATTCTTGTAACACCATGGGTGCCCAAACAACACTGGAAAGTTGTCTTCCTCGGAAAGCACCAAAAATTCAAAGTCTCCAGTGAACTTGTCCCCTTGAATGGTGATAATTACATCCTTTAAGACCCCAATGGGAATTTCTTTAGTATTTTTCACCATATACAACACATTTAAAGATGGTTGTAATGCAGGCCTTCCCATCTGATGCCAGAAATATAAGCTAAGAAAATTCACCTCTGCTCCTGTGTCGATGAGGATATTTCTTAGAAGCCATCCATTAACAACTGCATTCAAAGTAATCTCCTTGTCATATTCAAGGCTGTGTGGAGAAAGGTTTTCATGTAAAACTTGTCTCTCGTGCTCCGATCCGATGTGTGGTACCTTCTCCCTTAGCCATTATCCTCGCAAGGGAATAATATTTTCTCACCTCAACATTTTACATACTTCTTTAACTTCATCCAAGTCACTCCTTGGAACCTTATTATCCTTTTGCTACCCCACCTGCCTCAATTACTCCTTGAGACACTGTATCTCCCCTTGTAAACTTTGAATCATGTCCACAGTCTCCTGATATAATTATTTCTGATGGAAAGGGTCCAGGTACTTTCCATGTAATACCTCCTCTCTAGAAACTAGTGTCACTGGTCTTGGCATCTCCCTAGCGTACACATCCGCTACTCACATTTTCACCAGTACAGGTTCTAGTTCTAATTCATGCACCACTCTTGTCATCCATTGTAAATCAGCCTTTTTACGCTCGCCATAGCAATGCCCTTATCTTTCTGGTGCTTTTGGTTCATATGCTCATAGAGTTCAAGACACTCTTTATACTTGTTCTTCTTCCCACACCATGAGCATTGTAATATATCAAGACAATCACATTTATAATGCTCTGTAGATCCACAATTATAACATGTTCCTCGTGGGAACCACTTATCCCTCCTCTGCAGTTACCATGACCACGAACTCCTCTGTAAAAGCCTCTTCCATGCGCATCTCCATCTGTGTGTCCTTCATAATGAAGGTCATCATCCTTAGAACTTCCAACAAGGCTAGTATCGTGCACACCAAGATCAATGGCATCATTGATCTGGTTAATCAGTTTGTAATGATTGGTGTCATGGGTTGTAAAAGTGCATATATTGCAGTAGAAAGAAACATTCTTTTGGATTACATGCTGGAGTAGAGGGCATCTACTTGCATCATGATACCCGTGGTAGATCTCACAGTCTACTACCATAACACACACCGAATTCTGAGGGAAACTATCCTTTACATGTCCCTCCACTTCGCAGTATGTACACCAAATCCCACTACGAACCTCATGCATTGAGTTTGTAGACAACTTCTCCAATTGTTTGACCATTATAGTAATTTGGGCCTCCAAAAATAGACTAACACTAGTATCAACACTTTGAATAGCTTCAGCACGTAAGGCAACATCTAAAGCCTAGCATGGTTCAGTGAATGTTTTATGTGACAATGCCCTCCTAAATGGATTGATCAACCCTCCAAAAAACTATTGAGCATTCTGTGAGGGGTGGATGTCATATGAAAGTTTAGACAAGAGAGTTTTTAAACCATGCATCATACTCCCGTACACTCTCTGCCATTCCCTATTAGATCTCCTTCAAAGTGCTAATGCTCTTCTTCTTGAACTCTGGAATATGGAACTCTATAAGGAAAGTGTTTTTCAAAGTTGTATAGTCTATCACTGTTTGATGGGGGTCATACTTCCTATACCATCTATGCATGTTCCCTTGCAATGTAGTTAAAAACTAGCTTGTCTTCCACTTTGGGCTAGTGATCCCTTTCACGTGCCATAGTAACTCACAGTTGTGCACATTCTCTGTAGCATCTTCAATACCCTTATAGTCTGATAAGTGAAAATAAATCTTAAAAAACACTTGGCGGTGGCTGAGGTCATTATCCTTCCACTCCAGAGCCTTGGTTCCCTCCAGTGTTTCCTCCATTGTTCACAACCACTAGATCCACTAGGTCCACCAAGTCTTATTCCTCCTAACCCACCAGATCGATCGGATCCACTAGGTCCTATTCCTCCTTACCCACCAGATACACCACCTGCAGTTGGTACTAGGTCCTGAAAAGGTTGCGCTACAAGGGTTCTCTAACGTCCCACTGAACTACACACCGATGATCTGTGATAATGTCCCACTACACAGTAGTGTGCCCCACCACCACTCTAGATGTAATACCAAAGGCTTGTGATATCTTTACTTTTCCTAAAAATTCCTCCAAACACCGAAATGGTATGTGTAGCTATGGATGTCCCAAAAGAAAAATTATATCTCCTGGGTGTCCGATTGGTTACTCCCACTGATTACCAACTAGGTTAACAATACTCTTCCCTTTATCTAGAAAACTAAGTGATAGGGATTGGTCACCAGGTGGGTTTAGATGCACACCGATGGCTCTTCTTTCTCCATGCATGATGAAATCTCATTAGAATATTAAGGGGCTTCTCTCATGTGCTTGCCAAGATGGGGGTAGCACAAACCATTCAGGTTCCATATCCTTCGTGTGAACTTTCAACACCCTCTCTTATTTTTTTCCTCCATATATCCATCACACTTGTCTACCTCATGTTGTCTAGTCATCTCCCTTTCACGAGCTTCATTATACTTGAGTCGTCTCTCCTCCCTTTCCTTTTTATCCGCAACGTCTACCATCTTCCTCCACCCTAGCTTCCTCTCCCAACGCTCATGGAGAGATTATTCGGACATGGGGAATGCTTCTAAACTCAAAGTAACAACCAAGATATTCATAGCTAGAGGGAATAGTAGGAAAAAATGATCCTCTAGGCTCCCTCAAAAACTCAAACTCAATGATCTCTAGGAAAGAATACGTTGAAATGGATGTATTCCAAAGTATTACTAGTCAGTACCCTCTTCCACCAGTGATCAATAGCTCATGTCCATGTCAGATATGCAACTTGTAGCCTCTGATAGTCATCTTGGGTCCACACGCATGATCTATACAACCAGCTTGATCTAGATGCATGTATGTTGAGATCCATTCATATAGATCTACCAGAAAGCAGTAAAATAATCGTCTCATATAGCTCAGTGTATAGTTTCTCTTCTACCCATCCACGAGTACTGAACTCGGGTACTAGTGCTAAATATTTGAGCAAACTCATCCTCCATGCTCTTGAACCATGTTTTAACACTTTCTAAAGTCAGGTGCATTGTGTCATTACACATCACAAAGACAGAAACATGTATGCCATTTTCTTACAACAACTTCAAAAAGAGGTCCTGGCAACATGAAACCAAGATGTAGTCAATTTTATGCCCTTCTCAAAGAATCAAAGAAATCCCTATGCGTGTCATCCTATCACCCAGTGTGCACTGGGCACCTCACCCAAGGCACCTGCAGGTGCATCAAGTCCCTCCTTTATGTGATTTTTTTGAGAATGCTTTATTTACTGACAGAAACTTAAGTGAATAGATTGGAAAGGAACCATACATTCATCTTAGAGCTCAGTACGGCTTCTAGACCAATGTGTTCATTCATATAATAAAATCATTACAGAACATATATCTAAATCATAATAGAAAAGAAATACACAGGGGATTACACCCACTCATATGATATATATATATATATACTGATAACCGATCCATTTAGATGTAAGTAGAACTGGAACCACACATATATTCATAGTAAGCATGTTGATAACCACATTACATTAACCTGAGGAAATCATAGATCTCATATGATAGTGCAGACCAATTTCATGCATTGGAACTTGGACTTAGGCACTTCATAGTACAAATAAAAATGTTCAAATCCATCCCCTTGAGTACAACATACTCCTACATATCCTCTAAACCCAACCTATGGAGTTCTCATAATAAGCCTGCATGGATTTGCCTCTTTGCATTCTCTAACTATGCATCCATCTTCTCTCTTTTCTTCTACCATATTCTTGTATATATAGCTTTTTCAATCAGCCATGTCATGCCTTTCTGAAGTTGTAGAACACTTGTCATGTGAGCAAGTGGTCCTCCATGGGAGTATACTTCTTCAGATGTGAGCTCTCCATCCTTTTCCATGATGACTTTCTAGAATCTTCTATCGTAAGGTATATTCCTTCTGTGGGCACCAAGTTTCCAAGATGGCACCTTATACACTCCACATGCACATTTGGGTCATGCTTTCCTCATGTTTTTCCTAATATTGCCAAATATGGCTAAGTCCCAAGATCTTTGCTCTGCCTTGCATGCACTGCCACTAGTTCTACTAAAACCCTCCTAAAACCCTGTCATGCGCATGTTTTCTCCTTGCGTGCCCTTCTTCAAATAAGCCTTACATGTGCCCACGATGCCTTCTTGTGCTTAGCCAATATTTTAGGGGCCCAACATCAAGGATTGTTTGAGGTTTTGAGACATGAAAATTTATAAAACACAAACATCTAAATTAGGATAGGAGCACTTAGGCACTTGTGACTGGTTTTGAGTGTTAGTGTTTTCCCAGATTCTTGGGTTCTAATATATTTTTTGAGGAGGACCTTCAGTCTTAGTTTATGATTGTGGCTCTCATCTCACTTCAATGTCATCGATTGTATCTATAACCTATGAAATAAATTCCTAGATACACATACCCATACACCACATCAAATCGTAAAAAATAAATATGTAGTATGTGGATTCCGCTTGAATCCAATGGTCACTTGAAGAGTTAACTTAGTACTGAGCGCTGCAATAAATTTCATAATCCATGTATATCTATGTGTAAGTGTGCATAATGATCCCTTAAGATTCCCTTTTACAATTTGTGTAATTATTGTGGGCTAGATATAGAATATAGAAAATGTATAGAATGTGTGAGATGAAATGGAATAAAATTTCCCTCCTATGTTGTGTATACAAAAGAATGCAACCCTTAAATTCCCTTGAGTGAATGTGGTAAATGGATGCTTTGTAATTCTCTTATTCCTTTGGATGCTACTGTATGTTGGTACTTTTAGAAATTTCCTGTTCCTCTTCATCATCCTTGTTATGCATGACTTCCTATTGTTGCAGTAGCTTTACCATCTTATTAAAACCAACTATCGTATCTAACATGTTTAGTGTTATTAAAAAAAATGTGGTAAGAAGAGGGGAGTGCTCTTAGAACAATGAGAACGAGAGCATCATCTGTGACTTCTTCTCCCAGGGCTAGAATTGAAGCCCTCAACTTTGCAACTCTTCTTAAGAAAGATTATATTTTCTCATTCTATTTGAACTTCAGTGTATGTAACTGACTCTGTAAATTCAGCATGACATTCTTACTTTTGGCCTCATATACTGTGCTCAAATTATCCCACACTTATTTGATTTTTTTGGCATCTCGAATGTGGGGTTGCATATCGTCGAATACTCCAAACAAGATGATGATTTTGGCCTTCTAATCTACTTTATCAAACTGTCGTTGTTGTGTTGTATCAATTGTTGATCTAGTCATAGTACCAGTCACAACAGGCTAGATCTCTTCAAACTCAAGTTGTGTCTTGATTTTTGTCTTCCAGGAAGCATAGTTGTTTCCTCTAAGTAGTTGTGAATCTGGAAGAGAAAAAATTGGGGGCATTGGTTCCCATTTTACAAAAATCACTGACAGGGTTTGGCTCTTATCACTCCAGGTATAAGGTCTCCCAATCTATATACCACCATTCCAATATACCGAACCTCTCTATATGTGTTCCCTTCCAATATACCTGATTATACGTGGAAGAAGATTTCCCTTTCTATATACCTGGTGGTACATGATACAGGCATTAACGTATGTGAAAGAATTTGATACATGGCACCAAGAAATTACTAAAAGGGATCTGTGTGATTATTGACACCGGATCAAAGAAATATCCTCATATGTGCAAATAACTTCGCTATATACTAAGATAATTTCTCAGTCTTGATTTATGTCATGCATTCATTCACAGATGGATGGGATGGCTCATAGTGTGTGTACTGTGACCTTATTACTCTCCGTCGATTTAAAGAGTTGATGCTCAGAAGATGTTTTTGTAGCTATATTAGGCATAAGTGAAGTACTAGTCGTGACGAATTTACCCGTGAACGCTTCCTTGAGGCATTGTATATACCGAATGCTGCAGATGAGATCAAGGATCTCATGAGTGTTTTTGAACAAAATTTAATTGTTTTTGAGTACAATATTCTGTCATTTTTTGAGAAGTTACAAAGTTTTTGGTTGACTATGGCAACCTGCAAATTAGTACAGTATACTAAAGCATACAATTACATTCAATTTTTTTGAAAAAATTGAATGGAAGGAAAAAATGTTTTGTTTTGTGGGCCTTGGTGGCCTTCATAGTCCAAAATGACTCTCTATGCAAAAAATTGCAAAAAAACTTAAAATGCAATTTTTTTGTGTACCCCCTTTAGCAAATGTTTCTCGGAATGAAAAAATAGGCCTATTAGAATAATTTTTCCCCCCTATATTAGGATTTTCTCACTAAAATTTTAGTGACCTATTTAGTTATGACTAAACTGTTTGGAGGAGGTTTTTCTACTAAATTACCCTCCAAATTTGGTAGTTTATCCAAATTTTCCACTAAACTCAATATTCAAAAATATTGTGTTAGGTGTGAGGGTCGAACCCCAAACCTCATCTACCTAAGGCTTTCTCTCTATCCACTGAGGCACTCAATGCGCTATGTATATAAATTAAAGCAAATGAATTTTATATAACTTCAAAAATGACTGACTTGGATATCCGAGTGGAACTTGCATAGCAAGGGGGAGATTTTAGGGTTTCCATTTTAAATGGATCTGCAAGAAATGCCTTTTTTTGTGTTGTTGCCTCTTTTCATTTTATTCATGCCTTTTTTTAATTTCTCTCTGTTTGTATATAATGTTGATTGCCTTGTTTTTTTTTGTTTATGTAGGTCTTGCGTTGGAGATTGAAGCCATATTTTTTTCTTTGTGCAGGTTCATGGTGAGGAGTGAAGGCTGGTGTGGAGGCATGAAGGTGTGATCTTCCACTATTTTTCTTCGATAAACACCTTTGTTGATTATTTACACTGATTTGTAGGATGCATGATCTAATTTTGTTCATTGGATTATGTATTTTGATCAAAAAATATAGTTGTGTTTTATATTGTAGGTCGACGCTTTGTTGCAGGTCATAGGTCACTAAGGGATCTCGAGGAGGAATACAGTCAGCTCAGTCGTGTCAAAACAATTTTCTCATTTCTTTGTGTAGGTGTTGTTCGAAGGACAACTCAACCATGACTCATTTCAGAGGATTATGAAATGCCTTAGGGGTTTGATCTAGATGACTTAGATTTGAATGCTTAGCCCCTCCATTTAACAAACAACCAACTCAACCTAAACAATAGCTCAGTTTTCTTCAAGATCAACTCATTGATAAATAATGCAATGATAAGACTCAGTATCAAAATAATGCAAACCGATACAGCTTGATGAAATGCTCGGTCTGCTAGAAAAATCAAACTACTCGAAAAATAGCTTGGTCTAAAGAGCTACTAAATGTAGCAGTAGCTAAAATATCCTCTAATATTAGAGGTAAAACCCCTATATGGGAAAAAATATTTAAAATAGAAAATAAAATTTCTGCAACAATTTTTTCCTTATGGAGGGTGCACCAGTGCAAAAAAAAATTACATTCCAAACACCTGGAACAAAAACGAGGGTGTGGGGAGATAGGGATGGGGCTGGGAATTTACAAGTGTCTACATAGGCTCTCAATTGCTGCAAATGCTTCTCCAATCTCCTCTATCTCTTCTGCTCTCTCTTTCCACACCTTCTCTACTTCACAGGTCCAGATTCTCGTTCTGCTACCAAATGTATTTTCACAAACAAGGATGAAATCCTATATAATTTATTAATTTGAAATCAATTCCTAATAATAGTGCAAGCTACGATATTTATACATATTGGATACCCTAGATACAAACAAATATGGAGTTGTAACTATGCAACAACAAACTAAAATACAGTAGCTTCCAAAATACATCTAGGAAGCACAAATGAATAATGACATAATTTTTATAACAACATAACAATTATACCCATGAATATAATAATAAAAATATTGTTAATAAAACCATATAAAATTAGACAACTAATTAATATAATGTAATAATGTTTATAAAACTATATAACAATAATTCATTAAAAACAATAGTTAAATAATTAATTATACAATGCATAATTAATTATCCTAACATAGTGTTCATAAAAATTAGTATAATCATTAGTGAAAAAAGTGTGAGAGGTATAGATGATGATTCTAAGGATGATTCCATGGAAAAATAATATTTGACTTTGTTTCGAGGGTGAAGATAGTTAAATTAGCTTGGTCCAGTTAGCTTAATCCTTATATATAATTAGCTGGATGACTTGGTGTGATGGATTTGAGACATGAGGTTGATAGAGAAGCATGGTCAAGGCATGGATAACATGAATATAACATGTTAATACACTTGTTTGGATCTCAAAGTGCAGGTACATGTTTGAGCATTGTTTACATGCGGTATTTAGACTTAGTCCAGGTGATAGGAGGACTAATAGAGCATGAAAGTGAGTTTAAGAATTAAGTAATCCCATGAGGGAATGTAGAAGGATGATATATCATGTTTCAAAGGAATTTAGGTGTTTTCATGATGAATAATAAGGAAAATTCTTGAAACTAAGGTTGAAATAAGCATAACGAGGCCTATTTCTAAGACCTAGTGTAGGCATGACTTGGAGAATGGAATGAAGAGAGATAAAATAGGGTAATAATAACATGAATTATGTGTTTTGATAGTGTAGATATGATATAGAAGGTGTTATAGGTCAAGATACATCTTGTAGAGGCATGATTGAGGTCTTTTGAAGGCATATTCTTTAGGATAATCTAAGAAAGCATGAGAAAATCAAATGGGTTGATGAGTTTTAAATAGGTACAAAGATAAATTATAATGGGAACATGTGAAGGACATCAAAAAATCATTATATAAAAATTTTCAATCCAAAATACCAAAGGAGAAGCAAGAAAAATGGTTTTAGGTGCAATAGAGTTCTCAGAATGGCCATTTCTAGCTCGAGGGTGAAGTTTGAGATGTTCCTTGGAACATTGAAATTTTGCATGGAGATTTAATCAATGTTGAGGTATGGTGTTAAGATTAATTTACAAGTAGAATGTGTAATAATGAGGTCCTATACATTATGAATGATGTTTAAGAAAATAACTATGTTCTAAACCCCAATTAAACCATCCCTTTAGACAGATAGGTAAAATGTGAAGATTTTGTTCATGAAAAAAGTTGTAGAAGATAATTTTACTCTTTGGGAGTGTATATGACTCCTTCTAGCTCATTTTAGTGCCATTTTATTGCTCCAAGACAATTGGTAAGATACAAAAAAATCAATGTTTTTTTTAAGATTAACATGTAAAGTCATCGATAAAATGCCTCATGTTGAAAATATTGAAGTAGGATAAATTTGAGGATGTTCCCTAAGTGTTGAAAGGAAGATTCAAGTAGGTTCAATGTAAAATTTTGGACAAACAGTTCACTCAAAATGACCTACTACTTAAGGGCTAGAAGAGAAAAAACTAGTCACAATATTTGAAAGAGTAATGGTATAAACACATGTTGTTAAATTGAAATATGAGAATTTATGTTTTATATATGTACAATACAGTATGTTTGAGCCCTTGAATTTATATCGTGATTTCTTTTATGTTCCATTGGCGCAAACTGCCCCTTCTAGGCTTATTAAAAAGGTCTAAGAAACACGGGTGAAAGTGTGAATTTATGCTCATAACATATTCAAGTGAGTGTATTTAGGTGGATTATAGGTCCTCTCTGAAGTTTTCCATTTTTTTGTTTGGCATGAAATTGGAGTTATGAGTGGTAATAGCTAACTAAGACAAGACTGGTTTTTAGGATTTGAATCCCAATATAAACATTCCTAGAAAGGCAATCCTAGGCATGCCTTATACTATGAATTGATGCATTTTAGTTTAATAAGTTGAATAAGGATCTTATCCTTCCATAAATATGAATTTGGATACCTGAACATTTGTGTTAATGCACGATCTTTCTCATTATGTAAAGTCTTTTTTTCTGAGTATACAAGCCCTTTGAGACCTTCTCCTGATAATTGTTTCATGGAGTACATTAAGATGGTTGAGTATATCTAAGTCCTTCAAGGTGAAATTGAGGTCACTAAAAATATAATCCAAGAATTAACAAGTTTTGAAAGCTCATAATTTTGTGTTTGTGAAGAAATATGTTGACTGGTACTTGATCTGCGATGATTGTGTACACATCCAACTAAGAAGAAGAGTGGAAGTGAAGTCCCTAGCCATGAAATTCAACATTCCAAGAACTTGGTAATGTAGGATACATCTTTAAGACCCCTCCATATTTTTTAATTGCATTATTTGAAGCTTAGAGTTATTATCTACATCCAATTTGAAGACTGTATTTTGAAGGTATTAGATCTAACAGAGCTAACGAGCTCTAATGGAGACTTCAAGAGTAAGTAGCGAGTTGGAAATTTTTTTAATATTGTAGAAGGAAAAGATAGGATGATTTTAACGTTCAAAAATCCTCATAACATTTATTTCATTATATAATAGTTCAAAACCAAAAATAAGGCTATGTTTAGAAGAAGAAAAAAAGGAAAACCCGTTACAAAAATATGTAGGCAAATGATAGTGGAATATTTTCAGTTGCATCAATAGTACATCGATCCAAGGAATATTTTTTAGTACTTAAAATGTGTAATGAATGTCTTGAAATTTCAGATAGGGAGAGTACCTGTAACTGACACACTTGCAGATATAATTATGACATTGTAATAGTTATAGATGATGTCACCTAGGATCTTGCACTTGAATTAAAGATGTAAGAAGTTGAAGAGGTTAGAAGGTGAGTGATGTGAATCCAGCTGCAAGAGGTTGAAATACCTCCAAAAACACACATAAACAGCTTTGCAAATAAAACCAGGAGTTTCACAATAGCTTACTTCTCATTCTGGAATTCACACTGATCTATTACATCATTACAATTCTCCTTTTATTTCAAGACTACTCTAAAACCCTAAAATGCCAAAAAACCCTAAAATGAAAAACAACTCGGATTGACCCCAAAATTTGCGTGCCAAATATGCATTCATAAATTAGGGCTCACGCGAAATTTGGACTTATTCTGATAAGCACAACAAAAGTTATTAAAGTTCTAAGACCTAGAGAAAAGCAGAAAAAACATTCAGAGCCAATTTTAGACCATTAGATGACGGAATCCGAGCCCGAAAACGTGCCAAAATGAGCACAACCTTGCAAGCAAAGTTGTCCCCAGCATAGTACTAATGTATATCTACCACCCTGTAAAATTTCAGGACGATCCAACGGTCGGATCAAAAGTTATGGCCTCTGCAAGTTATGCTCCCGCATCAGTGAGCAGTGAGAGGTTTCATCCTTATGTATATGAATGCCTCCATGTTCCTACATATTATATTTTAATTCCAATATTCCATTTGAATGAGCTAGTGATTGAATGAAGTTTCAGAGGAGTAAAGAGAGGTTCAACCAAAAATGTGTGAGCCAAAGTGGGGAGGTGTAGAAATCTTCATGAAGAATTATTTTGAACGTGTATGAAATTATGAAGAGTGATAGGTATGAGATATGGTCATCAAATAATTTATTTATGAAAAAAGTGCATTGAAAATGGCTTCTGAAGACTGTTTTAATAATAGTATGAGAAGATGAGAAAATAGGTGAATCAACGTGAATAAAGAAGGATGGTGAAGATAGAGGAGAAAAATATGAGGTCACAATTTGTTGATTCAAGAAACTAGATGAATACGATAAATATTTTGTAAACTCTAAGTGGGTTCTTACAAAAATTGGGAGTTGGTAGTTCTATGCAAGTAGGAGTTTGTAAAAGTAAAGTGGGTGATTGAATGAATTTTTCAGAGTTGATGCTTCCATGTCAAGTAGGTGTTCTAATAAATAATTGGATTTTGTGCTTAAAGTTGAGTAGGTGGTCAACAAATGAAATCCTTGTAACCTCTTATGGGACAATTGTCCAATTATTGCATTGATTTCAGTGTGTTTTTCTCCCTTTAAGGGTTTCGCACAATAAAAATTGTATTCATGTGTGTTTGATTGCTATTTTCTCATGTTTGAATGTATTTATATTTTAATTTTTAAATTTAATCAATATTAAATGGTTTGTCAATTGATATAAATTTGAAAATGCACAATATAAATCAGATTTGTAGAAATTATATATATATATATATATATATATATATATATATATATATGTATGTATGTATGTATGTATGTATGTATGTATGTATGTATGTATGTATGTATGTATGTATGTATGTATGTATGTATTCAAGGGATTTCAATTGTTTTAAGTCACGAGTAAGAGGTTTTCTTCCCTTGCAAGATACCTCTAAAGGGGTTTTCATCCCAATAGATTTGAAATTGATTTCAAAATTTCAAGAAGAACTAATTCACCTCTCCCCTCTCAATTCTTTTGTTTGCAACAATTTGTATTAGATCCAAGTCATTTTGGAATAATTTTGATAGCTTAGAGGAGATCCTTGAAGCAAAAACATGGATAACTTTTTTGAAACATTTCTTAAAAGAAAGTTTGAGAATGTTGAGTGCTTAATTTATGGATTGAAAGATAAAATCAAGTTTATGGAAGTTGAACTTGGTCAAGTCCTCAAAAGAGATGGAATCTCATGTTGAGAGTCTGTCAAAATCCCTGAAACGCAAGGAAGATTATTACCCTCAAGTAGCAAGAAGAATTAAGATCTGTGAATGTTGAATTAGAAGAAGAAAATATTAGGTTGAAGATGTATGGAAATTTGGAGAAGAAATTTGATGTTCTTGATGAAATTTTTGAGAGTGAAAGAGTAGAAAGTAACAAGGTAGGCCTAGATTACAAAGAAGATCATATGGAGAAGTGTTAAGATGAAATATCTTATCCTGGTAGATAAGGAACAATGAAGGAGGCTAAGGAATCAATATCAAGAAGACTGAACCCTATTAGGTAACCAAATGCATCAAGGTATGAAAGATATTTCAATGGCTATTGGTATACTTCTAATGGTTTTGGGCATAGAGATAAAAAGTGTAGGAAGTTTTTCAGATATGACAATCTATGGAGATATTGTAGAGATGAGAAATCAACTAATGTCACTTGTTTTAATTGTCAAGAAAAAAGAAAAATGACCAAGTACTAATTATATGAACCATCTAGTCAAATTTGGAGAAATGAAGGCTCTAGAGGTTAGAATGCTATTGTATGTTATAACTAAGATAGGATTACACACTTTTCTAGGAATCCTTATGATAATACAGATTCTAGTAATTGTTGGAATGTCAATTCACATCAATCTATAAGTAAGAATGATGTTATATGTTAGAATTGTCATGAACATGGACATTTTATAAGATATTGATATACAAATGAATCTTCTAGGAATAACAATAGGGTTCAAGCATTCAAATGGAAATTTAAGAAGGTGTTAAAAGTAAATAATAATCCTATGAGTGTGTCTAAGTCAGGAATGTCTCAGATAGCCATAGGAAAGAATATGGTTGACCACAAGTATAAGGTAAGAGAAACTAAATCTATGTCTGGAGAGATAAAGCATGAAAAAAAGATAGTATGTGTAGATGGTAGAAAGGAGAAGTAATCAGAGAGTCATAGGACAACCTATCTCAAGTAAGACTTAAAAAATTGTTGATAAATCTAAGAAAGAAGAAGACAAGCCTAAGGAAATTCATGAAGAACCTTTAGCGATAACCAAGAGAGAGAAAGTGGATGAAATAAATCATCTATTTATTTCAGAAATATAATTATAAGATGTAAATATAGGAGTTAAAATTATCACACCTAAAGGGGCATCCAATGGGAAGAAGATCTAATAGGAAGAGAGACAAAAGATAGATTCTTTGAGTTTGTGTGATGATTATGTACTATTCTAGTAATTCAAAATTAGGGTGTTTCTTCTCTAGGATTATATAACTCATTTATCATTTGAAAGAAGAATGGTCCATTCTTGAAAGGTGAATTACTATCATTAGGTGTTGATTAAGGTCTTTATAATGTGTAAAATGTTTGGATAGTCAAAAGGTATGTATGTTTTCCCTCTCATAAGATATGTGTACATGTATTATTAGTATAATGTCTTAAAAAAATGTAAGGTTGTGAAAAAGTGTCTTGTGATCATGTCCGTGTATGGTTTATTAGGTCTACCCTAAATCACTCTATCTAGTGATTAACTAAAAACAGTATATATTTTCTAACTATTTTATGATTTAATCTAAATAGAAACTGAATGATATATTGAAATGTTGGAACTAATTATTCTACTTTAATATTTGAAATATCTTACAATAAATGTAAATAAGGGGAATATGATACTAACCTTGAGTTAACTTACCTCGTTGTGTGCTGGACTATAGTAGATTGGTATATAGACTGGGAAATCTATGACTGAATGGCCTCAGGAAGGGTAGACACAGGTTGCTTTCCTATAATGAGGCACATGGGAAGACACTAGGGTGCCCCGAGGTTCCCTGGTATGTAATTTGGGTGCTATAGACTGTAAAAAAATTTAGAACTTGAGTTCAATAGTTTCAAAATACATTTGAAATACCTTTACTCCTATTGCACATGTGTCGTATTACTATCACCTATGTCACTGTAAATGATGTATCCTACAAAACCCTATCTAAAGCATTAATTATTAAAAAATAAAAATGTATATGAATAGGTCAGACTAACCTCAGCTTCCAAACCATTGGCCTTACGACTGAGCACTACACTATATTTTTGACCCAATGTAGTTCTATGTGCTTGTGTGTGTAATTTTGTGCCTAGGATTCCTTAGCTTCAATGATGTGATAATAAGGAGAAATCAATATATGTAAAATGTAAATGGTGGATGGAATGGAAATAATACAACCCTATCCCGTATACAGTGTGTGATATAGATGTAGAAGATGCCCAAATGTAGACCCATTCCTTAGTAGATAGCTTCCCTTGATAGTGAGATGTCCGCCGCTAATGTAGTGAGTACACTATGTGTATATAGGGATATCTTCTTCAAATATGGACATTAGTGACCAAAAACTACCGACTACGACCTAGGGGAATACACGAGGTAACCGTTAAGAACAACCTCGAACAAAGAAATTAAGACCACTAATAACGACGACATATGTGCCTTAAATCATGTATTGGGATGCCCTAGACACCCCAGTTCAACCTCAGGCACTCTAGAGTAGACCTTAAGACAAAAACTGAGAAAATTACGACAAATGAGTGAAATATGCTCAAAACTACAAAGACAAATGATGATTGAACTGGAAAAATAATAATGAAAAGTGATCAATTGACTATAAGAATAAAGAATGGGTCACTAGTGAATACTTTTATTATTCAAGATTGATATATAAAATAACATACTTCACAATATTAATGTAATAGTAAGTGCATGATTTTGTGATTACATTTTCCCCTACTTTATGTTGGTGAGCAGAAATCCCAGTAACATAAAGTAGATAGATATTCATACCTAATAGAAAGATGGAGAATATAAAGATGTATAAGAAAGCACAGATATATAGTAGAAGTGTTCCGATAGAACTATAAAAGTGCATCAAATTATGGATCAATGAGTCGATCCATAAAACGTATCAAAAAATGTATATGTCGTGATGAAGTGTGAAAATTGAAAATGATGATTAGGATATAGGATGATTTTAAACATAGTTTAATAACGAATAGGTGGGTAGGGGGTGATCAATTCTTAACCTGAACGTTTGTGTATGAATGGAATTATGGAATGATTTGTGTTTATTACGACCCGAGGAAGAGTGTAGGGAGAAAATTGTGTTATTCTCCAAAATTTGACTACATCCTCAAGATATAGCCACTAGAGATTAACTCCGATTAAGTTAGGGTGATTTTCAGATCCAAATGATTTTGATTAAAGAGTTGACCCATATAGGAGTGATAAAGGGAAGGCACTCTTACCCCCACTCCACGAGTGTCACCAAAATTTAAAGGCTTCTAAGTTAGGTCATCTAGAAGTGAACACAATAGAGAATGAGATTGCCTCCAAGTTAGATCATTAGGAATCAAATGCAGAATGAATGAGACTGCTTCCAACTTGGGTTATCAGGAAGAGAACATGAAATATAGAATAAAATCCAAAGTTAGGTCATCTGGGAAAGAAGTGGTGAACGTAACTCCCAAGATAGGTCATCTGGGAGACCACTTATGGATTTGAATGATTTTATTTGAATGTGTTGAATTTCATTGGTTGATTGATTTTTTTAGTTGGTTACTCATGGATAGGTTTTTCACTAATTTCCCCCATGTTAGATCATTAGGTGAAAATTTCTAGAAATTGATGAGATATCGTGTAAAATTATTTTTAGTTGCTTGTTGCCCTAAGTTAGGTCATTAGGGGGAATTGATAGGTTGTACCGTATGATCATGTTTGGGAAATGTTCAATGATTTTTCCCCCAAAATTAGGTCATTAATGGAGAATGATGGTGAATGTTGTGGTATAAATTACAAGGTTTTGAATTTATGGTATTGAAATATGTGGTGACATAAGGGAGGATTATAAGGGGATTACCAATCATATGCCCCCTTTCAGAGAAAGAGGGAGTGATGAGAAGAGTGAAATCTAAACCAAATGTAATGGAAAAAAGATAAAATGCATATGTGGTGGATAGTAAAGTGTGATGAAAATAAATAATTCATGTTAAATGTGTACCATATGGTGGTACGTGGAATTCTAGAGATAATTCCACAAATGAGTTGTAAATCGGATTAAAAATGCTCAATACATAACCAAAATGGTGTAGCGTGTATTAGTTACGCTAATAAGCATAAAATATGAAGTAGAGTAATATGCGGTAATAAGCACGATATATGGACCATAGTAATACAAACATATCTCATCTCATATCCAAATGCCCCTAAAACGAAGGTAATATGTGGGGCAATAGCTCCAAACAACCGTGTCAGAGTCTACAATATATGATCCACTATAATGGGAACTATCTACTCCCCTTGTATCGACAACCTGAGAATGTGGTACACATCCTCCAAGGTGATCATCATTTCACCAGTCCTAAACTAGAATTTGAATGAACTATCGACACTAAAATTTTCCTCCGTGATTTCTATTTCCTTAATGTATATATTAGGAATAGGGTGTTGTTAAGTATAATTAGTAGTAGTTTGTGATAAAAGATAATGACACTGCCAATATGGCACGACCAATAATGTAGAGTATGGTAGTAGTCAAAGTACAATAGTAATGTTGTGGTAAAAATTAAATATTTATCGTAAGTGTTCTAGGTAATGTTAAAAGGGTGAAAAGTCCATAGGGTCTACATGATTAGGAATTAGAAATATTATATTTGTAATAATGAAAAATAGTGATGTCATAAATATTTTGTGTATTTTCTTTGTAAAAAGTCTAAAAACATGGAACCCATGTGAAATGGTAAGGTTTATCTTATCTTAAAAGATAAGCCTACATGTAAAGATAAGAGTTAAGGTATGCAATATTATTTCCCTGAAGGGATTCCCCATCCTATCTTAGAGATAAGGCAAATAAGCCCAAATATTCTATAAATAGACAGGCCACCCCTCTCATTTAGCATAGAAGGAAGTAGTGAGAAATATTGTATGAGAGAGTTTGTTGAGGAAGCCATCATTTAGAAGGTGTGTTAAGGAAGCCAATACGAGGGGTAATTGTGAAGTTTCTCCCATGGTTATTGTTGTAAGGTGATTGGATTTGGTAACACTAGGAGTAATTCATGGGTGAGATTGTAACAATTTCATGTCGATAATATAATTTACACTTGTATTTCAGATTTGTCATGATACTTTTGTATCATAGTATATGGTATTCTTGTATTATGTCTAGTATTGTGTTTTCTGGATTACTACCACCAAACCAAAACGTGTGCATTACTAAATAATCATAGCACGAGGAGTTCCCAATGGAGAATTATCATAGTACTAGATTAGTGATGACATTTTGGTTCCATTTCTAGGACCATTCCTCATTAGTGGATTTTCTGGAGAAATATTCCCACTTAGTTAGAAATCATTTGGAGGGTAACCTTGGTTTTACCGTTCATAGTATTTACTGCCGTAAAATCACTTTTTACCATGCATAGTATTTACCACCATAAAGTCACTTTCTACCATGAATAGTATTTGCCCCAGTAAAGTCACTTTTTACTGTCAATATTATTTACCATAGTAAGTCAAGTTTTACCATAGTAAATGTAATTTTACCGTGGTCATTCCTATTGTACTGCAGAAAGGTGTAAAGTTACTTTCTAATGTAGTGATTCCAATTATTTGAGCACATAAATCTTGTTGATTGTTCTTTTGGGTTGGTATTTCACCATGGTTACTTTTGAAAATGGGAAAGATTCCTATTTGTCATCGCAATCTCATGAATATTATCCCTCTTTCATTCAATAATTTAAACGATCTTGCATTTGTAATGGCCTTATAAGAAGGGAGCAATAGAATAAATTGTTTCCTACCTTTTTGGATGGTTTAGCCATTAGGTGGTTTGAAACACTAGGTGATAATGTTAAAAAATCATCAGATTTATTAACTAAAAGTTTTCTTGAAGAATTTAGTACACAACAGAGGTATGCAGATCTAATGATCGAGATCACAAGGCTAGCCCAAGGAGAGAAGGAGAAGATCAAAGATTATCATGCTCGTGTCTTGGAGTTAAGGATAAAGCTCAATGCCTAGATCTAGAAGGAAATATTAGTAGATGGGTTGATGAATGACATGGATAATATCCTCTGTAAGCACTTCATTCTTGGGATGAAGCCAAAGATTAGATAATAAATGAAGTAATATTTCCCAACCACCCTTGAACAAGCAATAGATATTTGTAGAAGGAAAGAAGAAAGCATGGAAGAGGATGAAAAAGGGATATGCGAGAACTGATATTGAAACAATGCACCACAATGAATTTTCACTCTAATGGTAATGTCGTAGACCCAACACAATAAGCAAGATTCAAACAATGGAAAGAATATGCAAATAAGAAAATAGGTATGCTAAGACTCATAGATCAAAAAAGGAAGTACAAATAGGGGTGTTGTGTAACCCCCATGCCTAAACAAGAAAAGTAACTCCTATGAAGCCACTGACTCATATGATGTGACTGACACACATAAAGCCACTAAAGGAGGAGTTACAATTCCAAATAAGGAATGTAACTCCTATGACACACTGACGTAAATGACAATGACAAATTCCATGACAGAATCTGACACTTGTCATTTGACTCCCTAAGACCTATGAATCTCACAAGGTGAGATGACTCACCATGTGATGTGGATGATGAATAGGTAAGTCACACACACCAACACCCCCCCTTCATTGAATCTGAGGTAGAGGTCATGATAAGATAAAATAGAAAAGAAGAATCCCCTAGACAACTAAGAAAGATGTGCCAATGGGGCCCGTAAACTAAATGCCTAATAAGGTGCCCATATACAAACAACATATTTCTAGAAGGAAGAAGAGGAGGAGAAAAATTTCTATAGCTCAAAGAAGATGGGCAGCTGCAGTAGACCTCACCACAATAAGAGACCCCCAGTGAAGAAATTTCACCTCAGTGAAGGGCTTGGTAAAAATTTCTGTAACATGATCAACATTCTGAACATACTGTATGTCGATGATGTTTTAATGTATCAGCTCCCGTATGAAGTGCATTTTAATCTCAATGTGCTTCATCCGTTGATGCTGAACTAGATTTCTGCAAATCGAGATAGTTCTCATGTTGTCACAGTAGATAATGGTAGTCCACCAAAAGTGGATGCCAAACTCATTCAAGATACCCTATAGCCAAAAAGAATTTGTGGCATCGTTAATTGCTCCTATGTACTCTTATTTTGTTGATGATATGGCAATGGTGTTCTTCTTCTTGTTAGACCAACTGACAAGATTTGAACCAAGAGTGAAATTTTATCCTGAGGTAGACTTCTAATGATCTAGATCACTGGCCCAATCTAAGTCTGTAAATCCAACCAAGTCAATCTTAGTCCCTCCTAAGTGATGAATACCATTTGTGTGAGTGCCATGAACATAGTGAAGGATCCACTTTTCTGATTTTAAATGCAGCTCATGAGGCTCCTGTGTAAACATTGACATGATCCTGATAGCATATGATACATATGGCTGAGTGTGAGTAAGGTAGATCAAGCTCCCCACCAACTGTCGATAAAGGGTACTGTCAACCAAGGGGGAAGGGCAATCAAAAACCAACTTGACCCAAGAAAGAAAAGGAGTAGGTGAGGACTTACAATTAGACATGTGAAGCTAAGAAAGTAAATCAAGAGGTTACTTAGGCTTTGAGATCATAAATCCTAAGTTAGATTATGAAATATGGATCCTAAGAAAGTGATGAAGCAATCCTAATTCAAACATGGAGAACTTCTTGGCCAAGGAGATCTTAATAGAATCAATGATAGAGGAAGATCTACCCATGATCAACAAGTCATCAACATAGAGAACCAGAATAAACTTGGAGTCATCCTACCACATAATATACACATTTTGGTCAGAGTGACACTGAGTGAACCCTGATGCAAGTAAAAAGGAGTCCATGTTGGCATACCAATCCGAGGGGCTTGTTTAAGGACGTAGAGAGAGTTCTTTAACTTGCAAATGAGGGATGGATCATGGACATAACCCAAATATTTTTCCATATATATATTTTCCTCTAGGTCCCCATGAAGGAAGGCACTCTTAACATCCATCTGGTGGACTTCCCATCTGTGAGCGGTAGTGATGGAAAGGGTCATTCGAATGGAAGTCATCTTCACAACTGGAGAAAAGGTTTTTGAGTAATCAACCTCAGCTACATTGGAGAAACCCTTAGCTACAAGTCACACTTTATACTTCTTGACTTCTCCATTGGCTCCATACTTTGTTCGATATATCCACCTACACCGAATGATTTTTCTTCCTTTCAGAAGAGGGGTAAGATCCCAAGTGTCATTCTTTATGAGTGATGAATACTCCTCATCCCTAGTAGAATCCCACTTAGGAATCCCAGAAGCTTCCTGGAAAGACGGTTGATTAGAAGCATAGGTGAAGAAGTGGGGTCTAACAAAATTCAAGCGAGTATGTCTCTCATCTGAAGGATCGCCAACTAAATCTCTAGCACTCTGTAAAGTTTTCCTGACCTAAAGAGGTCCCGAAGGTTCAAGCTCAGAGTCATAAGTGTCTTCACTAAAGTGAGAAAGGACATAGTCCTCATCATCACTACTATTAGAATCAAAAGACTCATAAGTTTGAGGATCAGGAGGAGCAGGGAGAGGAGGAACTCACTCAACAACATCATCATTTGACAAGTTAGAATCTAAATCAGTGGGAAAAAGAACCTCAGTGGAAGTAAAATTCAAGGATGACTCATCAAACTTCACACTCCTCTCAATATAGAGCTCATGGGTTGTAGGGTTCAATAATTGATATCCCTTCACTCCATCAGGATACCCAAAAAATATACAAGGTTTAGATTATGGATCCAATGCCTTATGTTTCTACTTGGGAATTTGAGTCATATCCTTGGATCCAAAGACTCAAAAGTGCTCAACATCAAGCTTGTATCCAAACCAAGATTTAAAGGGTGTCATCCCTCTTGCTGCCTTTTGTGGAACACGATTTTGAATGTAACAGACACAATTCATTGCTTCATCCCAATACTATGGAGGAAGGGACTTCGAGTGAACCATACAGGTAGCCATCTTCTTTAGAGTTTGGTTCTTTCTTTCTACAACTCCATTTTGGGAAGGGTTGTAAGCAACTATAGGCTGCAAATAAATCCCCTCAGAAGTGCAGAAACCGTCAAACCTATTACTCACATACTCACCTCCATTGTTGGTTCCAAGAACTATGATAGACCATTATACTTGGTTCTCAGTAAGAGCCTTAAAGTTCTGAAAATGATAAAAGACATCAGACTCAAGCGTAAGAAAATATACCCAAGTATAACGTGAAAAGTCATCAATGAAGGTTAGTATATAGAGAGCTCTAGTAAAAGAAGGAGATGGAAAGGGGCTAGAAACATCACTATGAATAAGATCCAAGGGATGAGTATCTCTCCAAGATTTTCCCTTATCAAATTTTTTTTCAGGGTGCTTTCCGAGGGTACAACCCTCACAAAGACCTTTATAAAAATTAACTTAGGGTAACCCATTGACCATTTTGTTTTGTCTCAATTATTCAAGGTAACGATAATTTAGATGCTCAATATGATTATGCCATAGCTTGCTAACCTCATTTGCATGAGTGAGTAAGGCATTGGGCATCGAATCAGAAGAGAAGTGGGAAAAGGTATACAACCGTAAATGGTGATCCACCTTTCCCTCAGACATAGTGCAGTCAGAGTTAAGCTCACAAATAATCACCAAGTTAGGAAAAAATTCCACTTGCATTCCTTCACCAAGGTGGGTGATTTGGTAAATCGATGGGAGATTGGTAGAGAGATTGGGAACACTCAAAACTTGGTTAAATATTCCACCTTCTATCTCTACCGGTCCACTACCAGAAACTGACACATGAGTGTCATCACCCAGCGTGATTTGGGACACGACACATGGTTCAATGCTAGAGAATTAAACCTCTAAAAATCCATGTGGTGCGAAGCACCAGAATTGATAATCCAAGTTTATGATGGAGATGATCTAGCTACATGGGCCTTACCTTTCTTCTTTTCATTTTTTAGACTTTGTTGCTTTAGAAGACTCACCCTTCTGAGAATTTTGTTTGATAGATTCAGGAACACTTATTTTATTCTTATCAAGTAACTGATTTAAGTGCTCAATTTGTTTCGGAAAAAAATGATGCTTGTATTGACCAGGATACTTAAAATAGGAGCATTTATGATTTTCCTTCTTCACTTTAGGCTCAAAAGTTGAAGTGTTAGTATTGGGCTTAGCTAGGGTTTGGTTAGTCTTGGTTTATTTCTTAGGTTGGTCATTTTTTTCTTTCCTCTTTTCATTTTTCTTGCCCTTAGTTGCCACAAGGGAATGTGACTTGGATTTTAGAGTCCCCATTTGAATGATTTTGTCTTATTCTCGAATGAATTGGGATGAAAAAATGTCAAATGAGGGCATTTTCTAGGAACTATCCAAGGCAGATTTCGTGGCGTGAAAAGTTAAAACGAAGACAGAGTATTTGGGACCTAACTTAGAAATAATTGACAAGATCAATTGAGAGTCTTTCTTCTCCAATTTACATTCCTTTAGAAGTAGTATAGTGTGGAAAAACTTTGAGAAGAAGGCATGTAGGTTTTCAAAGTCACTAGGATTTAAACCTAGTAGTTTTTTCTCCAACTCATGTGATCTCATGTCATCTTGCTTCCCAAACATCTCGTCGAGCATTGTCCACTCTCCATTGGGTGTCGAGGAAGTTTCAATGTGGAAGAGCAAGTTGGAAGAGATGGACATACAAAGAATACCTAAGGCTTTATCACAGCGGTTGAACAGTTTAGATCTTTCAGGTTCATCATCAGGTTCTATCTCTAACCCCATGGTAACATGGTACAACCCTTTACTTCACAAAGCTGATATAAATTTGGATCTCCATTAGAAGAAATTAAAAGGTGTGAGCACCGGTACTTTAGAAATATCCATAATGAAGAGATAGAACCAACGAAGGTACAAGGAGAGAGAAAGGAAACAACCACCCCAGAATAAAATTACACCCCTGATTTTGGTACTTTATAGTTTAGTGCATTGATTACAATCAAATGCGACTGTCCATAGAGAACCAGTCTGTCACTCACCTTGCAACCAGTGTAATAACACAAAAGAGTGGAGACCACAATCAATGTTCATTGGGCACAACAGTTCAACACCGTAAGCAAGCAAAAGAAGGGGAAGGAAAGGCCTTGTGAGAAATGGCATGTCATGTCACATGAAAAAACCCCTTTGCCATAAGACTTTGGCAGACATGGTCACAAGTCTACAAGCAATAAAAGGGATAATACAATGATTAAGATGATTCGAAATGAGATGACACAAGCAATACAATGACAACCCCCAAAATGTGACTTTATAAAATATAAAATATATAAAAATGATAATCCTATCATGTAGTGTACGAAAAAACATGCAACTTTGACTAAAGAAGTGCTCAAAATTGAGAAACGAGTCAAAATTTGTAGCAAAAAAATGATTCCCACAACTGATGGAAAATGCCAATAAGTTCTGCAAACAGATTAAAAAAGTTCCCTAAACACATGCAAAGGGTGTTGTATGTATACTCATTAGAAATGGCACCAAATTTTAGATAGGGTTTATTTTTATTGCGAGGGGGGATTAGCCTCCTGCCAACCCTAGACCTCACCCTTCATCTTCGACACTCGAAGGAAGGATAATAAAACAAGCAAAAGACCCAAAACATTTACACTGCCAATGAAATAAATGGAGATTAATTTTAGAAATGATCAATTCCAAAAAAAGGATGGAGAACGAGCTAAGAAAATGTTGACTGAGATGCTCAAATTGTATGGTAAACCACCATGTATATTGTGGCACCCGAGTTGAGGTAGAGGGGATCCACTGAGTTGACGGCTAAATCTACCAAGTTCGTGTGAATGTGTTCACTGATCCAATGATAAGGTCTGTAGTAAGTCAAGACGTCCACCCGAGTTGAACCACGTGTGGTGGAAATGTATATCCCCAGATAAGCCACGTGTTGACTGTAACCACCATGCATAGAGCTACAAACATAAAATCCTTGCAGTGTACCCAACACCAAGCAGAGAAAGTGCAAGTTGTGAGCTGAGTGTGCAGAGAATGAAAGCAAGGGTAATGGCTATCCACATAATCATTTTGACGTGGACAGAGATCCCATAGAACTTGGCACAAGGGCAATGATAGCATAGACCACCATACTGAAATAAACCCAAACATGTGGATGGAGGCCGAAACCTGAGTTGGATGTAGGCCCACGAGCTCCCACAGAAAACCTAAGCCATGGATCAATGCAAGGCACGAGTTGGATGGAGCAGTGAAATGAACAATGCAGGGTATGTGTGCATGAGGGACTCAAGCTTTAAAACTAGTACAGAGTTTGACGATCCAAAGAAACAAACCCGTAAATGTTTGAAAAAAAACCAATGCATGAGAAACGAACCAATATGAGCTGCACAGACAAATGAAGCCAATGAAAGGAAGCAGGCGAAAAGAGAAATGCATGGGAAGGAGCCAAGGAATAGTTCAATTAGATCACCATAAAGGAGAACTTAAGCCAAGGTACCACGTTGAGACCTTGAACAATCCAATATAGTGATTTTTAGACCATGAACAAGCCCAAGTCCAAGCAAATCAATCAATGGTGAGTCAATGTAGAGGCACGAGCAAGCTGCACATTGAGTGAGCACTTAACCATAGAGCATGAGGTGAATATGATGACCCTTACTTGATCACAACAGAGTCAAAGAAAATGCAAACAAGCCATGAAAGAGGGTAGTAAGAGCTCGAATTCACAGGTGGATGGAATGCACGAGCCAAGAATGCATGAGTTAATAAGATAGAAAATACCACGAACACCCAAAAATGAGCCACGAACAACCCCTCAAACTTACAACTACAGAAACCTCAACGCGAGGTGAGCAATACAATTACAAAGTAATAATAAAAAAACTTACACGAGGAAATAAGAAGAAACCAGAACTAATAAGCAACTGATAAATGAAGAGGGTACGTTTTACTAAAACCATCTCTGATACCACAAAAGAGGGATATATGAGAACCGATATCGAAACAATGCACGACAACGAAGTTGCACTCTGATGGTAAAGTCATAGATCCAATGTAATAAGCAAGATTTGAACAATGGAAAGAATATGCAAATAATAAAATAGGTCTACTCATACTCATAGATCGAAAAAGAAAGTACAAATAGGGGTGTTGTGTAACCCCCATGCCTAAACAAGGAAACTAACTCCTATGATGTCACTGACGCATATGATGTGACTGACACATATGATGCCACTAAAGGAGGAGTTACAATTCCAAATAAGGAATGTAACTCCTATGACACATTGACGCAAATGACAATGATAGATTCTATGACAGAATCTGACATGTGTCATTTGAAACCCTAATACCTATGACTCTCGCAAGGTGAGATGACTCACCATGTGATGTGGATGATGACTAGGTAGGTCACACACACCAACAGAGGAACCCAAAGAAGTTGTTATTAAGGTGGAGCCTACACCAACACTTTTGGTCTAGACACCATAGCCACTATTGGTGAGCAAAAATTCTCCCTCTAGTCCTTCCAGTGCGTATGAAGATCTCCTTAGGAAGATGGGCTAGTTAACTATTAATCTTCTTCAAGGAAAGGAATTTAGTTCCCAAAATTCCTAGGGAGACAGGGGTTTAAAAATAAATATATATGAAGTTATATGTTATGGTTGTCATAAGAAGGGTCGTTATAAGTATAATTATCCTGATAGAGATTCCACGTCTGGTATAAGAGATAATGATAAAGGAAAAACACATCTGAATTCTTTTGATGCAGTATATAGGAGTATAAATAATGAATTAGATGTGCTTGTGACAAAAAGAAAGAAAGAGTAAGATAACCATGATGGAAATCATCCTAATAAGATGAAAGGAGAAACTAGCAACAACCATATGAGAAGAAAGTTGGGTATGTAGGATTTTCTGATTTCATAGGGGCAAGGACCATACTCTATTTTATAAGATATGTCCAAAAGGCCCAAGAATATTACTTATGGACAAATTATTGCTATGTCTTCTGAGAAGAGGTGGGATCTGCGAAGTGGACTCAATGTTTGATGAAGGAAGGAGGTTGAGGTCCCTATTTTGGAATCAGAGACGGATCGCTACACTCCACAAGCTGAGGTATTATGTAATGGTATTTCAATTCATGATGTCTTAGTAGATGTCAGCGTTGCAGTTAATGTAATGACTGATTCTGTAATGAATATGTTGGGTTAAAAAATCGATCTCCCCTTGAGACTTATGTTAAGATCATTAAATAAGGGAACAACTAAACTAGAAGGTTTTGTTTCAGATGTGGCAATTTTTTTCATGGGTGTTGTATGTGTGGTAGAATTTTAGGTGATGAATAATGGTACTATTTTGTACCCAATGTTATTGGGAGGGCCATGGCTAAGGATAGATGATGCAAGAAACTAATGGAATGAAGACTTCACACCACTTGGACGTGGAACAGAGAGGGTGAATATAAACATGATCCCTCGACATCATTAGAAAGAACCTATGGATTCAAGTGATGAAATTTATGATTGGGTGTCCTCTAATTAGTCTAGTACCAACGAAGTGGACACAAAAGATGAAGAAAGTGAGGTTGATGTGTCAGTCATGCATATCCTTCCAGTCTCACTGAATCATGAACCCATTAAATTATTTGAGGAAGAAATTGAAAATCATCTCTTGGAGATAAAGATTAGTGATGTTGTGAAGGAGAGTGAGAAGGTATCCTACCTCTATCTCTTTCAAAGGTACATGCACTTATTTACTTTTGTTTACAAGGAACTCCATCAAGTAAGTTGGGTAGAACGTTCTATTCAGATGGTAGATGGTGCTAAACCACTAAATCAAATGCCATATAAAATGAGTCTTGATTTTTCCAAGACTATAAAAAATAAATAGATAAGTTACTTGATTCATGATTCATATTTGCTGTTGAGAATTTCGAATGGGTTTCTCCCATTTTTATCTCAATAAAAATGAGTGGGAAGCTACATATTTTTGTTGATTACATGAAGCTCATTAAGAAAACAAAGAAGGATCATTACCCTCTTCCATTCTCAAACTAGATCTTGGACGAAGTAGTTGGCCAAGAGTGCTATAGTTTTGCAGATGGATATAACAGGTACAACCAAGTTTGTATAGTGAAGAAATATCATCTCAAGACTACGTTCACCACTCATAAGAGAACATTTTCTTATAAATTTATTCCAATTGGGTTTTGTAATTCTCCAACAACATTCCAACACCTAATGAATAGGGTGTTTGAACCTTACTTTGGAAGCTTCATAAGAGTATTCCTAGATGATTTTTTCTTCTATGGAAGAAAAATGGACCACCTGCACTAGATGGATATGGCATTTCAAAGGTTAGATGAAGAACAAGCCTCACTAAACCCTAAAAAGTGTATCTTTGGATGTTTTAAAGGCATCTTGTTAGGGCATGTTGTATCTAGAGATGGTATTGGTACCGATCCTAATAAAGTTTCAAAAATCAAAGAGTTATAATTTCCTATAAATAGAAGTAAGTTGAGATCATGTTTAGGCCATGCAGGTTACTATAGAAGGTTCATCAATAATTTCTCAAAGATTTCACAGCCACTAACCCAGTTCTTGAAGAAGGATGTTACCTATGAACCAACAAATAAGGTGCATGAAGCTTTTGAACAACTAAAGGAAGATTTGGTATCTTCTCTTGTTTTAAAGAATCTAGACTAGAGAAATTCATTCATTGTGTATATTGATGCTTAAGATGAAACACTATAGAGTACTTCGAGCTAAAAGGATGAAAATGGGAATGATCATCCAATTTACTTTGGGAGCAGACAAATGATCAGTGATGAGGTAAATTATACTGTAAATGAAAAAGAGGCTCTATCATTTTGTTATAAAGAAGTTTATAAATTAATTATTAGGGAATAAATATATAGTTGTAACAGATTATCAAGCTCTAAAATACATCGTAAATAAGCATAACCCATCAGGAAGGATAGTAAGATGGATAATGTTTCTACAAGAATTTGAATTTGATATTATAGATAGGCCAGGAAAGAAGCATGTCAATACAAATGAAATCTCTCAAGCCTATTATGGTTTAGGTTCATCTTGTGTGATGATGATGATTTCCTAGATGCAACATTGTTATCCCTTGACAAAATTCCTAGTGAATTCATAGATATTTGGAATTATCTTAATGATTTCAAGTTTTTTGATGGTGCCAATATAAATACTAAGAGGAAGATTACTCAATCCATTCGTCCATATTCTATTCTACATGGAGTATTATTTCAGATAGGGATGTATGGATAGTATAAGAGGGTAGTTGGACATGATCAAGGAAAGGATATAATAGAATAATTACACGATGGTACATGTGGAGGACACTTATGTGGAAAAATTACAGCAAGAAGGATATTGGATGTAGGTTATTACTAGCCAACTCTTTTTAGATATTGTTATAATTACAGTAAGACATGTGCTATTTTTCAAACACATGGGAATTATAAGACTTCATAAGCTCAATTATTCCCTATTCTTCCACTTGGTCCCTTTGAAAAGTGGGGATTAAATATTTTAGGTCCACATGCAACTACCCCCCACCAAAAAAAGTATGTTGTATTTTCCACTGATTATTTAACCAAGTGGATTGAAGCTAGGCACATGAAAACAACTTCCATGGATGAAATGGAAAGGTTCATGTATGAACGCATTGTCACAAGATTTGGTTTTCCATTATAAATTATAAAAAATCAAGGAGTCCACTTCATTAATGAGGTGGTAGAAACCCTGGTAAACACGTTATCTATTAAGCACATGAAGGAAACAACTTACAAGATAGGCAAAAATGGATAGGTGGAGCGAATAAATTATGTATTTTGTCAAATCCTATCAAAATTTGTAGCTTTTTAGGTGCATTCATGGGATAAAAGGATTCATGAAGCATTGTGGTTATATAGGGCACCATCAAAGTCAGCAAAAGGATACTCCCCATTTAAGTTGGCTTATGGAATTAATCTAGTTCTTCCTATTGAGTTTTATATTCCCACTCTGAGAGTTATGAAACATGAAAGGATGGATGAAAGTTATTTGGTAAGAGAAAGGTTGGTACATATTCATTTTTTAAAGGAAATGAGGGAAATAACAAAGGATATAAGTTATAAGTAGAAGATGAAAAAAAAGGGGTACTTTGATCAAAAGATCCTCTGGTCTCCATTTGAAGTAAATGAATTTGTTCTAGCATATGATTCCCGATACGAAAAGATAAGGCATAGAAAACTTCTTCTAAAATGGATGGGACCTTACAAAATAGTATTTGTGCATGAGAATGGTACATATCGACTAGAGGAATTGGATGGTACTCCCATCACGAAATGGGTCAACCATGAAAAACTTAAGATTTTCCAAGCACTGACTTCAGATTGTACATAGTAGTCTACTTTTATGATAGAGTAGAAGCTAGGGAAGGGGAAGATGTTGACATTAAAATTTTCCTCCATGATTTCTATTTCCTTCATGCATACATTAGGAATAGGGTTTTGTTAAGTATAATTAGTAGTAGCGTCTAATAGAAGATAACGATGCTGCCAATACGACATCACCAATAATGTACAGTATGGTAACAGTCAAAGTACAATAGGAATGTTGTGGTAAAAAGTAAATATTTTTCATAAGTGGACCAGGTAATGTTAAAAGGGTCAAAATTCAATAGGGTCTACATGATTAGGAATTAGAAATATTATATTTGTAATAATGAAAAAGAGTGATGTCATAAATATTTTGTATATTTTATTTGTAAAAAGTCTAAAAAGGTAGAACCCATGTGAATGATAAGGTTTATCTTATCTTATAAGATAATCCTACATGTAAAGATAAGAGTTAAGGTATGTAATATGATTAGCTAGAAGGGTTTCCCTATCCTATCTTAGAGATAGGGTGGATAAGCCCAAATATTGTATAAATAGAGAGGCCACCCCTCTCATTTAGCATAGAAGGAAGTAGTGAGAAATATTGTATGAGAAAGTGTGTTGAGGAAGCCATCATTTAGAAGGTGTGTTAAGGAAGCCAATAAGAGGGGTAATTACGAATTTTCTCATATCGTTATTGTTGTAAGGCAATTGGAGTTGGTAACACTAAGAGTACTTCATGGTTGAGATCGTAACAATTTCATGTTGATAATATAATTTACACTTGTATTTCAAATTTGTCATCATACCTTTGTATCATAGTACATAGTATTCTTGTATTAGGTTTGTTATTTTGTTTTCCATATTACTACCACCAAACTAAAAGGTGTGCATTACTAAATAATCATAGCATGAGGAGTTCCCGATGGAGAATTATCATAGTGCTGGATTGGTGATGAAATTTTGGTTTCGTTGCTGGGACCATTCCTCGTTGGTGGATTTTCTGCAGAAATATTCCCACTTAGTCAAAAATAATTTGGAGGGTAACCTTGGTTTTACCATGCATAGTATTTATTGTAGTAAATTCACTTTTTACAGTTCATAGTATTTACCACAGTAAAGTCACTATTTACCATGAATAGTATTTACCCCAATAAAGTTACTTTTTACTGTGAATAATATTTACCATAGTAAGTCAAGTTTTAATATAGTAAATGTAATTTTACCGTGGTTATTCCTAGTTTGCTTCATAAATGTGTAATGTCACTTTCTATTGCAGTGATTCCAATTATTTTTGCACACGAGTCTTGTTGATTGTACTTGTGGGTTGGTATTTCACTGTGGTTACTTTTGAAAATGGGAAAAATTCCTATTTTTTCAGCCCAATCTAATGAATATGCTCCCTCTTTCATTTAATAATTCAAATTATCTTGAATTTTTAATGGCCTCATAATAAGGGAGAAATTGACTGAAGTTTTTCCTACCTTTTTGGATTCTTCAGACCTTAGGTGGTTGAAACACTAGGTGATAATGTTAAAAACTCATGTGATTTATTAAATGAAAATTTTCTTGAAGAATTTGGTGTACAACAGAGGTATGTAGATCTCATGATTGATATCACAAAGATACCCCAAGGAGAGAAGGAGAAGGTTAGAGATTATCATGCTCGTGTCTTGGAGTTAAGGAGAAAGTTGGATGCCCATATCTGAAAGGAAGGATTAGTGGATGGGTTGATGAATGGAGTGGATAATTTCCTCTGTAAGTACTTCATTCTTGGGATGAAGACAAAGATCATACAATGAGTAAAGTATGAGCACACAACCACCCTCGAACAAGCAAATGAGATTGCTAGAAGGTAAGAATAAAACATGGAAGTGGAGCCCAAAGAAGTTGTTATTAATGTGAAGCCTACACCAACACCTTTGGTCTAGACACCACAACCACTATTGGAAAGAAAAAATAATCCCTCTAGTACTTGCACTAAGTATGAATATATCCTTAGGAAGATGGTCCAGTTAACTATTAATCTTCTTCAAAGAAAGGAATTTAGCTACCAAAGTTCCCAGGGAAATAAGGGTCCAAAAAGAAATATATCTAAAGTTATATATTATGGTTGTCATAAGAAGGGTCATTATAAGTGACGAGAGGGGTTATAGTTGTTGGGAAAAAATTTATGTCCCTCATTTCCTTTATCCCTAGGGGAAAATGGGACATAAAATTGTGCTTGGCTCATGGAGTTGACATGTGTCCTCATCAAATTTGACTAACTATCGAAATCGTTCCTTGAGGGAAACTTCAAACAACGATAACTTGAGAACTCAATGGACTTTTCTAAAGAAATTTTATATGATCTTGAATAAAAATGGAATTTTATATCTAATGTATTGGTTCTTAGATCTTTATTCCTCCATTTAAGCCCTAAAAAATAAAATTTGTTATTTGGCTCATTAGTTGTGCATGGAAAAAACCAGTTATAAACCTATTGAAAAAAAGTGTTGTGAAAAATATGATTTCACCATCTTATATGGATTAGAATTACCTTTCTGAATATGTATTTTTTGGTTCTTAAATCCATCCAGAACTCCCATAATCACTTCTTGAAGCTCAACAACTCTTTTGACCCTGTGCACTACTTAGTCCTGTGAACCCTATTTTTGGTGAGACTACCCTGACTCTTCTTAAGCCTTTCCGAATCTTTCAAAATCACTTCTATGATGTTCATATGCCTTCTATTCACCTTCATCTTAGGGTTTTCTCCTCCATTCCGCTCCAAGGGGTTTCTCTAGTCCTAGGAAGGAAAGTGATAGACCTTCCCACAACTGCTCGAAATTTGCATTTTCCAAGAACTCCTAAAATCACCTAGGGAGGGTAAATTGACTTTCTTAAATCACATAGGATACTGAGTTAAACATAAAATAGGAGGTCATTGGACTGACTAGGTAGAGATGTCATGCTCGCAAATTGTTAATTTTCATGTACCAAATTTGCATGACAACAACATTAATAGTCAATACTATGCAAAGTTAACATACTTGTTATGAATATACTTGGTTTATCATTATAACGACTTAGTGCCTTTGATTTAGTAATTATGGTTATATATATACACGGTTCCTAGTATAACAATTGCTAAATATTAAATGACTCATGATGGAAAATAAAACTAGATATTTGACACTAGATGATGGAACGAGTTATGTGTTAATGCTAGAGTTAACTCTTTTGGATAGAAAAGTTACCAAGATAACATGGAAGTTTTGATCTCTATGTCTTCATAACTTATGGATGATGAACATGGTTATACATCTCAAGAAGTAACATTTTTTTCAATTTCTAAGGCTAACAAACATTAAGTTAATAGGCTCCATAAGTTGTAAAAATGGTAATAGGAAATGTAGATTTTTAAACCCAAATTAGTCATGGTCATAAATTAATCATTGTTCAATTTTACTCCTTGAACCGTATACATATAAGCTAAAAGGATATTGTCAAAGTCCCATCGAATTATTTGATAAGTCGACCATGTCGGCACATGCAAGTGATAATCATTAGATAATTTAAATTTATGATAAGGTATTTTAATAAAAAAAAATTAGTGTTATGCAAAGTTTATAATATTTTAAAAGGTTTTAAAACTCCAATATGGTAAATTTGGAAGTTTAGATGATGGGAAACGGATTAAGTGAATGGCATCATTGGCCATTACTGAAATTAATGTAATCCTCTAATTTCATTGAAGGGGAAGTTTTTGGGTGAAATAAGTAAGGGTTTTATTTTTTACTCCCCTTTTTATCACCCCATTTGGAGCTCTGCAGTTGTTATGGGCAAGTTCTGTCACGTTGCTTTGTGAGGCTCACTAGTGTAGAATTGTGCTTGTAAGGTCATATGGACTTGAATAAAATAAAAATGGGATTTTATTGTGTTCTTGTGACAAGTTTCTGGAATGGTTTGGTGTGGTTTCTCTGAGAAAATGGAAGGTCAAATCGTTGTTGGTTGCTAGAAGCTCATAAATCTCTAAGGTATGAACTGCTCTCTCTCCCCTTGTGACTTGTTTGATTTATTATTTACATAATGAAATATTTACAATAAATATCATTGGGTTTTTAGTGTTATTTTTTCTAGTTAATATCAATGTTCATTTTTGTGAGTTTGGTATGATTGTGTTTTCGGGAAGGCTAAAAAAAGGCTGTAATTGCGGTTTTATGTGAATTTATATGAAAATATATTTATGTATTTTAGTGGGTTTTCAATATTTGATAATGGACGGGATACTGGTAAATTCTAATTCCATTGTTTTTAATATAAGGAAACTGTGGTTAGATTATGGTTGGTTCAACTATTATGAAATTATTGCGTGGGTCGAAAATCCTTGTTAAATGGAAGGTAAAATTTTGGTTTTAATGATTTGGGGACTAAGTTGTATATGAGTTTCATTAATGACCTCAAGTGATCGACTTGTGGTGATTCGCCCTATATCTATTCCTCATTTGGTTGTTTGAGTTTACTATTTGTTTTAAAATCCTTTTATACTAGGTGTCTATGATTTGTATTTGGGTTTCTGACTAAAGCGCACATGCACCTTATACATGGTTATCTTTGAATACCCTCCTTCAGATTTTCTAGTTCAATTTGTGTTTTTAATCAACCTTAAAGAAAATATATATACCGAATCATTGAATACCATATGATGGTATGAGAATAGAACTTATAAAATATCAAGTATGTTCTTTCCTGTACATTATTTATATATATATCGATTCGGTAAGTTTTGGTGAACTGTGTTTTTTTTGGTTTCGTTTTAGCACTGGGAATGAATCTTGTCGAATGGCGCCATAGCCTTGTAGCGGTAAGTATGGAAAAGTAATAGTGCTCTATTTACACGAGAAAAAGGAATTATTTTTGTTTGGTTTGATTTATGTGATTGAAGGAAACTTCTTGACTCTGTGTCAATCTATAATATGTTCAACCCTTTGATAGTTATGTTGAATTGTCAGCTATTGTTTACCTTAAATCAATTGGGGAAGAGTGGTTACTCTCTTATGTTATGATTTTGTTTAGGCGAATGACATTTTGACAACATATTTGAACCTAATCTTATGGTCATTTGACGATACAAATTATGTTTGTTGGCGTTGACTAAAGTATGGATAGATTCCATGGATATGTTGGGGTATCATGAGTAATATCTTATGATGTTCACAGGATGGGTAAACTTTTGACTTCCCTTTTTATGATTTTTCCACATGCCTTGGATGGGAATAATACTTTTATATTTTTAATAATATTGTGGTCTTACTCTGTGACCTTCGAATGTAAGAAAAAAAAGAGATATTGTACTGAAATAAAATAGATCGATGTCAGTTACATTAGGGGAGCCACCCTAAAATGAGTCTTACTCAACCTTAAACAAAGGTAGAAGTTACCTTAATGAGACTGTGCGTATTGAATATGGAAG
Source organism: Taxus chinensis (assembly GCA_019776745.2). NCBI lineage: Eukaryota > Viridiplantae > Streptophyta > Pinopsida > Cupressales > Taxaceae > Taxus > Taxus chinensis. The sequence continues at coordinate 856,825,651 of CM034151.1, forward strand.
TAAGGATTTAAGTTAATTTGAATTACATAACTTCAGTATGTGTGTGTGTGTGTGTGTGTACAGATTATAATACAAGATATATCATTTGAGTGGTACTATATTGTATCGATACATATATAAATGTAGCTAAAGGCGCTGACTATGTTGAAATATAAAGTATGGGTACATATATAAATGTATAAACTAAGCGGAAGGCATTGAGTGACTAGAACTATATAACATGGATATGTATAGATAAATATTAAGTTTAAGATAATGTGATGAGAAAGAATGGGATTATACTATGTTGATATGATTATTTAAAACTTGAAATCTTTCCATTAAGGCATCCTTGATGTTATGTAGTAAACAGTTCCTTTAAGGATGCTAAGTGAATGCTTTTTGATTTACGCTATTATGTTTTCCTTATTCATCCAGTGAAATGTGGATTACTATTGTAGCATTGATTTTATGCAAGTATTAAATGAAGTAAGATGTAAGATGTAAGATGAAATGGGACTTATCAGTTCAATTTGGACTGACCAAGTATGATGTTGTTGTACTTTACCAATTTCAACTGCAGGTTTTTTGATGTACCGCGAAAGGGTCTAATTTTAGGATATCATTATCTAGTTTATTGGTTCATTATTGTTTATAAATGAATTACAAGTTGTTGTACTGGAAAACAATCCTATGGTAAATTTCAAGCATATTTATAGGTCTATTGTGGTTTGGTTTTATGAAACACCAATTATTGATATGACAAATAAGATGAAGTTAGACCGTAAAGATTGTATTAAGATAAGAATTTTACTATTGTTGTATCCAAATGATCAATACGATTTAATACCTAAGCTATAATATTATTGTTAGAGTTCCTTTATAAACATTAAATATAGACAAAAAGGTCTATTCCATAATACGATAATTTGATAATTATAAAGACCTTTGAGTCTAATGTGTGCCTATGATTAGTTTTTAAAAAATCTATTGATTGTTATCAATTATCATAAAAATAGAAAGAGATCACTTAAGATATTACAATTATGATAGTGTGGTATGACTACATGGGATTCTGTAATACTATTTGTTCTTAGGAAAAATCAGATGGTTAAAACAAAGAATTTTGTTTAATATAATTGCTTTAAAATGATAAATTTGAAATAGCTTGGGTGAAATTACATTAAGTAATACAAAGTGATTAAGTATGGTATACTTGAGAATCTATATTGTATAATTGAACTATTGATGACATTAAATTAATACACTACATTCATTGAATGATGAATATGAAGTTGAATTTATATATAAAATTGATCTATATGAACAAGTACTGCTATTAGTGTTAGGAAATAATTATATTAGTGCTCCATTATATTAATGTGTGAGCAATGTTATTTGTATTGTATTAGTTTTAGAGTTGTTACGAGTTGTTAAAACAACTTGTATAAATTAGGTGAGTAGTTTCCTATATTATAGGAAATATAATTCCTATATAATAATCTGTATGTAATATGAAGATTGACGGAATATCAAGAAGAATTATTAATTTGTTTCCTATGAAAATCTGGTTGTTCCACTTTATTTGGTATCAGGGCGGTTCAATCCAAGATGAGAGTCTCTGAATTCATGATCTGATTTGTGTGCAGTCCTATCAAACCATTTGTATGACCATGCGACCTGTGCACGCAACTGTTCCTGTAGATCCATGCTGGTAGATCCAAAGGAGAATGCAACTGTTCCTGTGTTTCTGTCAAATCTGTATTTCCTGTTATCACATTTGTCTTCTATTTTCTATGCATCGTACTCTATCCTAAACTCCATGTGGTTTTTTATCTTCTCATGGATGTGCGGCCATATATATATTTCGTGAGTTTTATTTCAAGCACGAAGAAAAAAAAAAGAGTCAATACTTTGTGGGGTGCACGTATAAAGCCTCTTCTGCTCTGTGTTTTTGTTAATGTTTGGAGTGCCGAACTTTACCAGTATAGACTTGAATATTTCAGGAGCGACGAACATTACTGTTTTCTCCTTCAGTCGCAAGGGTCGAAACGCGCAGATGATATTCAGAATTTCTCCTTCATTTCGCAGGCTGTCGTTTATTACATCTCAATGCTATTCTCGAGCAGATTTATATTTATGCATTGATTTTTTCTATCTACGTTTGGAAGACACTCCTGGGAGGTGATTGCACAACAGATCGGTGGCTGAAATGTTCAGTATACATTCAACAATAATGAAGATGCGTGAGGATTTAATCAAAATGCCATTGTCAAGAAATTAAACCTGTGAGCTTCACAACTGCACAGGCATCGACATCTATGCAAGAGATAAAAAGAAAAAAAAATCCATATTGTAAGTCCATTAGCCTTGGGTCGAGTCATTATAGTAATTTCATTTTATTTGTTTAGTTTTCATGTCTCTCATATTTGGTGAAAATAGTCTTTAGAAATACTTTCGAACCATTTATTAAGTCAATTTGTTATGTTCAATAAGTGTATAGGTCCCAAATTATTATACCAAGTATAAAGTAGAGTTGTTATAATATTGTAAGTTGTAATCATTTGGTGTCCAGTCTATAAATTAAAATCATTATATCATTATGGTATCAATGTCTTAAATAGTCCTTTGTCTTTGTAAATGTCATTTTTATTGTTGAAGTTAAGAATCATAAACTTTAAATACGTGATTTTAGGTTTGTTATGGTCGTATCGTGGTATTCAGAGTCTCAAAAAGTGTCGTCAAATTTGTGAGTTGTTGTCAAAAGTCGTGTCATTTTAAAAAGTTTGTAAGAAGTCCTCTCTATTTTAGTAAAAGTGGCTATTGTAAAAAGTGTCGTCTTCCAAAGTTCGGAAAATAAAAAAAATTTGCCCGCATTTCAATTATTGGACGCATTTTCGCTTGTACGCGATGTTCAAATTATTGAAGGTATTTTGAGCTTCGTGATCACATCCGACTGAACTAGCAGCATGACACCAAAGGTAGGAGGCATCGGAGGTTGGAGGTCATTCAGCGACCTCTCGTCAGTTGCCAACGACGGGGCCGCATATCAGCTTTGGTGACAGGTGTGTGTGTAGTTTGATTTTAGTGCTTCCAGTGTGGTGTGCCTCAGTTTGTAGTGATCCTGTTTTCAATAAGTGGAAATTTCACATTGAGGGGGGGAACATGATCCAATGTTCCATTTCCAGTATGTCATCTTTTTCTATGTATGTACGAGAAACATATTTCAGTAGAATTTCCTATGTTATTCCCTGTAGTGAGATAGTGATGAGAGTTGTTGATACTACTACATCATCATGATATCGTGGTTGTTAGTTATCCAGAAAAACTATCCAGAGGTTGTTGGTATTGTCCTCAAAAACCATCTGTTGTGTGGTTGTTGGTTAACCAGTTGGAAAACCATCCAGATCATGAGCATGCTACGTAGCGGCACGTTGCAGTACAAAGGCAGGTTTTCCCCATGTTCGCACTAAGGGGGGGAATGTTAGGAAATAATTATATTAGTGCTCCATTATATTAATGTGCAAGCAATGTTATTTGTATTGTATTAGTTTTAGAGTTGTTACGAGTTGTTAAAACAACTTGTATAAATTAGGTGAGTAGTTTCCTATATTATAGGAAATATAATTCCTATATAATAATCTGTATGTAATATGAAGATTGACAGAATATCAAGAAGAATTATTAATTTGTTTCCTATGAAAATATGGTTGTTCCACTTTAATTAGTATATATAATTAATCCTATTAAGTATTGTTAAAGTCTTAATACATTACTAGTGAAACAAATTAAATATAATCTATGGAATTAATGCAAAATGATGAGTTTAAATCTATGATTAGGTTATTATAATGATCATGTTGGAATGATTTTAAACATGCCATTGAAATGCATGGTGTTGAGTGCGGAGATTAATTGCTTCATAGAAAACGTGTTTTTACATGTTACTGGATTTGACAATGACTGGCATCGGTCAGGAAATGACCGATATTGGTCAGGTAGTGACCAGTATCAGTCAGGTGGTAACCAACATCGTTTGACCTGTACGACGATGTTTTTTTCGGCCGAGAATTAGATTAAATATTTTTCTTTAAAGATGATTTATTTATTGTAAAAGCATAGTTATTTTCCCAGAATAGATATATATGTATCTATGCATTGTATGAGGGTATGAGAGAAGAAAATAACAATTATTTGCATGTTAGTTTTCTTGGTGAGCAAAAAAGAGTAGCTGAGTGGGAAAAACATTGAACATATTGTGAGTTGTTGGAAGACAACTTAACTTCATTATATTTCCTCTGTAAAGAACCAAATAGTAATATTGGTCATTTCTTGGTGGACGTAGCCCATACTAGGTGAACCATGTTAAATCTAGTGTTATATTTCTCTTGTTTATTTTATCTTCTGGTTTATTTACGCATTCATTGTGTATGATTTATCTTATTTTTGATCTGTTTAACACTGTTATATGGTTAACCCCAACAACTGGTATCAGAGATTTTTTTGGAAGTGTTGTGTGTTGACAAGATTTACTCACAGAGGGTTTTCTGATTGAGTGGGAGCATATTAATGGAAGAAGATAGTAAATACCAACTAGAGAAATTTGATAGTCATAATTATCAACTATGGAAGATGTAGGTAGAAGATTATTTGCATCAGAAGGATCTATACTTATCGTTGGATGAGCATGCAAATCCGATCACGATGACTGATGAAGAATGGAAGGTTCTTGATAGAAAGGCTCTGGGATTTCTAACATTAAGCATGGAAGCATCAGTGACTTCTAATTTTATAGATGAAAAAACCACGATAGAGTTGATGAAATTTTTAGCAAATTTTTATGAAACTCCTAGTGCTTCGAATAAGGTTTATTTGATGAAAACATTGTTTAATTCTAAGAAGCAAGAAGGTGGATCTGTATCTAATCATTTGAATTATTTCTGGTCTATTTCAAATCAATTAAAATTGGTAGTAATTTTTTTTTATGATGAAGTGAAAGCACTTTTATTCTTATGCTCTTTCCACATAGTTGGGATAACTTGGTAATGGCTCTTAGTAATACAACATCTTCTTCTAAAGGTTTGAAATTTGATGATGTGGTTAGTGTAATCCTTAAAGAGGAAATACACACAAAAATCTCAGGAGAAGCATCACCTGGAAACACTTTAAATGTAGAAAGAAAGGGAAGATCTAAGGAGAGATCATCAAAGAACAAGAATAATGGGAGATCAAAGTCAAGAAATGATAGATCTAGATCCAAGTACAGATATTTACTTTGCTAGAATTGTGGAAAGAGAGGACATGTAAAGAAGGAGTGTTGGTCCAAGGAAAACAAAAATAATACATCATAAAAAGGTAAAGAGGAAAATGTTGCAAATGAGGTAAAAAATATGCCCTTATTCTCTCCTTTTTAGATTTTGGAGCTTCTTTCCATGCTACCCCTAATAAGGGTTATTTTAGAAATAATGTTGATGGTGATTTTGGACAAGTTTATTTGGGAGATGATGAGACATGCAATATTACTGGTAAATGTGATGTTCATCTAAAGTTGCAAAATGGAAATCCATGGGTATTGAAATATGTGAGGCATGTGCCAAGCCTCAAGAGAAATCTAATATCTGTAGGGTAACGAGGTGAATATTGATGTGTGGTTACATTCACAGTTGATTCTTGGAAGGTTACCAAGGGATCTCTTGTTGTGGAAAGAGGTAAGAAGGTAGTAACTTTATATATGTCTACATGTGTTACTAATTCATTTTTCGTGCTATCTAATACAGATTCAGATGCAACCATGTGGCATAATTAGCTAGGCCATATAAGTGAAAAAGGAATGCAGATCTTAAAGGCTAAGGGTAATTTATCAGATTCGAATCAATTAGATATTAAATTTTGTGAGAATTACATATTTGGAAAGTAAAAGAGAGTGAGACTTCTCAAGGTTGGGTAAAAAAAGAAGGAGCAGAAATTAGAGCTTGTACATTTAGATGTGTGGGACCAACTCAAGTAGCCTCTATTAGAAGATCCCAATATTATGTTACTTTCATTGATGATGCCATAAGGAAGGTATAGATTTAATGTATTAAGCGTAAATATGATGTTTTTGAGACTTTTAAACGTGGAAAGCCCTTGTGGAAAATGAAACAAACTTAAATTTAAAGTGCCTTAGATCTGACAATGATGGTGAGTACTACAGAAAGGATTTCAATGATTATGGTTCATTGAATGGTATATGAAGAGAAATAATGGTTCCTAGAACTCCACATGAGAATGGAGTTGCAGAAAGAATGAACAGAACAATCATGGAACGTGATAAAAGCATGAGGATACATTTCAGTTTAGATTTGAAGTTTTGGTAAAAGCAGTGGATACAACAATGTACTTGATCAATTGTGGGCCTTCAACAACACTGGATGGTGGAATACCATAAGAAGCTTGGTATGGAAAAGAGGTAGATTTTTCTTTTCTTATTTTTTTTGGATGAGAAGAATTTGTGCACATTGATAGGGAAAATAAGAACAAGTTAGATGTTAAATATAAGAGACGTAATTTTTTTTAATAATGGTAAATAGTTTTGAAGGGACTATACCCTGTTAACATAGAGGGCCTAAAATCCAGATAAAACATTAATAGGTTCCACAAAAAATGGATCAACATCTAGAATAGGTGTTAAAGCCAACCGTAACCAAAAAGTTACTACAGAAAAGCAAAACAGTGCATGCACTGCAACAATGTAGCTAAAAAATAGCAAAAAAACAACAAAAGGAACGATGAAGATCAACATCTGCAACGAAGACCTCCTTTACTTCTTGGCAGCTCTAGTAATTCTAGATTTAATAGTTTTTAGTGAGGTAAAGAGATCCACCGTTGTCATGTGTGTGGGGTCCTTAGCATCCAACTTTGCTATGGTTTGACTGCTCTCCTTGTTTGTTCCCCACATATTTTCTGGGATCCCACTAAGCACAGAAATGCTACAAACATGTTGTTCATGGAAATCATTGATTGCATTAAAAATTTCCATTTTGTGGTCATGTCGATCCTTTGCTCTCCCCAAACGATTGTCCAAGGATTTAAGATTTTTGTAGATGTCCTCAACTTCCTTATTGTCAATATCAGTATCATCTTCCATCTTCCTTTTACCTTTTTGCTTGGCCAAATGCTGCACTTCTTCATTCATTTTCATCATTTCATTCTCCAAGGATTCTAGCCTTTGGGAAGTATTGTTTCCTTCTTTTTGTAAGGCCTCTTCATGGCCTACACTACTGATTTGCAATAGGTTTTGAACAACTTCCATTTCCTTATTACTGCAAAGGACTCTTCCTGAAACAAGGGTGTCTAATTTGGTCTTGGATGTGGTGGAAGGGATGGGGATGGGGGTAGTGGTGGTGGGAAAGAGTGGAACAATGCTAGGGGAGGATGGGAGACTAGGGTTTTTAGTAACACAGAGCTTGTGCAATAAGAATATAAGACCTTGATGTAGGGGGTAGCATGGGTATGCTTCTGAAACTCCAAGATGGAGCGTTCGAGGGAGTTCAAAAGATAATGTGGGAAGCAGACAGTGATTTTCTTGTGGAAATGGTTAAGGAACACCAGGTGTTTAATAGATACTGTAACATATCTCCCTTCCAAAGATATGTACCGGACCATCATACGGGTGATTTCATCAAAGGGTGATGGGATACAACTTACCCTCAAACCCGCAGTAACAAAAACCAACTCCTCATTATCAGCAGAAAACTTCTTCTCCTCAGCATTTTTATTGATCCCCTTGCTGAAGAAACAGAAGCCTTCCATATCCAGGCCTGTAGCTTCGGCAATTAGTTCTTCATTAACTACTAATTTATGTCCTCCATACTCCACTTTTCGATCCTCCCAATCCATAGTGAATTGAATCGAAATGCTCTAATCGTGCCCCTAAATTTGATTAATGAATTTTGTAATTCCACCCTGCTTGAGGAAGTTCCACACCTCCTTATTCCTCTTCCATTCCAGATCACTGCTGGGTTCAACCTGGCACGGGGATCCTCCCATTTTTTCCTCTATAAAATTCTTACAACTCTTGTCCTCAAAACCCTTGTTTAAAATACTGTATGAAGTGCAGTTGTCTTTCTGCCTATCCTAGATATTAAGAATCCCGCACACATGTTGGGAGTGATGAAAGTTAATGCGGCCGTAGCTTACTTGACATTTCCTACATGGGTGATATTTTATCTCTTATATATTACTTGATATAAGATATTTACTTTCATTGGTTATGGATCTTGTGATTTTGGATATCGTTTTTGGGATTTAGAAGATTTTAAGATTGTTAGGAGTCGTGACATTTATTGAAATGAAACAAGAATGTACATGGATTAGGTTTTTGTGCCTAAACATGAATAGGTTGATGAGATTTTGAAGGAAAATCAGCTTTTGGATCTAAAATAGACATCCACAGACATCAACATCGGTTAAACATAAACTAGTGCCGGTCAGGATAATTGGTATCGGCTGACAGGATTGGGTTCAAAACAGAACTATTGGAACAAGTGTTAGTACTCCTCGAACCGGTGGCAATGAGGAAACCACAGTCAGTTGGTAGATAGAGGAACCATAATCAGTTACAGAACTGCAGTTATTATTAGGAGACTGGCATCAGTCATTGAAAAATATTTACATGAATGTGCAACAGGCACAGAATGAGCCCCAGACACCCTATATCTCAGTGAGAAGGTCACAAACAGTAAGTAGACCTCTAGAGATATTTTCACCTTCATTTTCTTATTTATTATTGACTAATAGTAGTGAACAAGATATATTTGAAGAATTAATGCAAGTAGATACCCACGTGCAGTGGGAGCATGACATGGATGAGGAGATTGACTCCTTGAAAGAAAATCAGACATGAGATTTGGTCAAGTTTTTAGCAAGTAGAAAATCACTACAGAACAAAGGGGTTTATAGGATCAAGAAAGAAAAGGGTAGACTGAAAAGATACAAGGAGAGGCATGTGGTAAAGGGATTTCCACAAAAAGTAGGTATTGATTTTGATGAGATTTTTTCTCCTATAGATAAGATGACTTTTATTCTTATTGTTCTAAGTTTGGTTGTAACAAATGATTTACATTTATAAAAACTTGATGTTAAAACGGATTTTCTTCATGGTGATTTGGAAGAAGATATTTATATGCAGTAGCCACTTGGTTATAAAGTCAAAGGTAATGAAAATCTAGTGTGTAGATTGAAAAAGAGCCTATATGGGCTCAAACAAGCTCCAAGGAAATGTTATTTTAGATTTGACGGTTTGATGCATGAGCATGGTTATATGAGATGTGAATCTGACCATTGTATTTATTTTAAGAATCTTGAAAACATGAGCTATGTTATTTTGATGTTGTATGTGGATGATATGCTGATTGCAAGATCTCGTATACATGACATTGGTAAAATTAAAGAAAGGATAGCTCACACATTTGCAATAAAGGATTTGGGAGATGCAAAGAAAATCATTGGCATGAAAATTCACAGAGACAAAATAAACAAGAAGTTGTATTTTCCTCAGGAAGCTTATATTAATAAGGTGTTGGAAAGGTTTAACATGTAAGATTCAAAATATGTTAGTACACCTATGGCTAGACACTTCAAATTGAACAAGGAACAATGTCCTTCATCACACGAGGAGGTTGTGTACATGGCATGTTTTCCCTATGCTTCATTAGTAGGACGTATTATGTATGTCATGGTTTGTACTTGACCAAACATTGCACAAGTAGTGGGAGTTGTGAGTAGGTTTATGGCTGATCCAGGTAAAGAACATTGGAAAGCATTCTAATGGATTCTCAGGTATTTAAGAGGTACATCCAACATGGAGTTATGCTATGGAGGGTCAGATACTTATTTACGTGGCTATATTGATACAAATATGGATAGAGATTTGGATGGTAGGAGGAGCACCACTAGATATGTTTTCACAATAAGTGCAATGAAAGTTATCTAGATTTCAAGATTGAATAAGGTTGTGGCTTTGTCTACTATAGAGGTAGAGTATGTTGCAGCTACAGAACCTAACAAGGAGATGCTATGGATGAGTAGGCTCATTGAAGAGTTGGGTAAGGAGAAAGAGGATTGCATATTATACAGTGATAGTCAGAGCATGATTTATATGGGAAAGAACTCAACATTTCATTCAAGAACAAAACACATTCAGTTGAGGTATCACTTCATACGACAGGTATTGGAGGATGGGAAATTGAAGTTAGAGAAAATCCATACAGATGAGAACCCTTTGGATATGCTAATGAAGCCATTAGTAAAGTTGAAGTTTGATCTTCACTCCACTTCTATTGGTATTCAAGTTTGAGACTTGAAGAGGAAGAAATGGGTCAAGGAAAAGGATCAAAGGATGGTGATGTATAATATAGTGAAACAATTGATCTCCAAGTGGGAGATTGTTGAGTGTGGAGCTTAATTTCTTCACAAAAATATTATTCTTACATGTTTCTAGATTTTATAGTGATCAGCATCGGTCAGACAGTGACCGACATTGGTCAGACAATGATTGACATCAGTCTAACAGTAACTGACATTGGTTATGAAGTGACTGGCATTGATCAACCTATGCGAAGCTATTTTTTTTTCGGCTGAGAATTAGAATAAATATTTTTCTTTAAATATGATTTCTTGATTGTAAATTCATAGTTAGTTTCCCAAAATAGATATATATGCATGTATGCATTGCATGAGGGTATGAGAGAAGAAAATAGCAATTGTTTGCATGTTAGTTTTCTTGGTGAGAAAGAAAGAGTAGCTCAGTGAGGGAAAAGCATTGAACATTGTGTGAGGTATTAGAAGATAGTAGATCTTCATTGTATTTGCTCTATAATGCACTAGATAATACTATTTTTGGTTTCTTTTTGGATGTAGCCCACACTAGACCAAATATATACACCTAAATCCAGTATCTATACCCTTAATTTCCCACATGCACATCCTTATTTAATTCATCCCCTTTATCTAATTAAATGCACATACCCCATAATATCTAATCATAATTAATTCATATTAAACAATTAATTCTTATTAACTAATTATTACCCATCACCTTTCCCTAATGAAATTTCTATTTTACATCCTTATGCTTTTTCTAACCTATCTATACCTCTAACTCACCTATGACACATATTATCCCCGCTTACAGGATTTAAAGCATTCGACCAACTCTTTAAATCTTTCATGCCAAAATAAGAAAAATCTTTCCCATTGTGGAAACTTCCCCCACAATCGGTGATAACCTAGCGCAGTTGCTACTGACCCTATAAAATTGAACCCTTCCTTTCCATAATTATAGGCAACAATCATTAGATGCATACAAATGTACAAACTTCCCTGCGGCATGTGGACTCTCTCTCCCATGTTTGAGCATTCCTAAAGTAGCCATAGACCTTCCAAACCTCCATCAAATGTGTTTACATCACTCATGACCATCCTTCATGAAATTATCACTAGTTTTGTACTGATTTAATCATATTTTTATCATATCGTCATTTTTCTTCTTGTAGCTACCATTTTACAGGTATAAAAAACTTTCTGTAACATCTAGGGATCACTCTTCAACGTTGTGTTTCATATCCTTTTCTTATAGGTTGCTTTTCTAGTTTAATTTTTATTGGCCCTATCTACTCTTCTATAATCGACGTCACCCAAATCGAGTCAAAATTTACTCATCCCTCTGCAACTATTATTTTTACTTTTAGAACCATTTCCAGTCTCTTTATGTACTATATAATTTCTTTATCTTGCTAAAACCACCATCCTTTCTCTTTGTTGCATCAAAACCAACCTATTTGCACTCTAGTTGCCATCACTTCACCTGGTCACTCTCGACCAGGGTCTTGATTTATAGTACACCTTTCTAATCTAATTTTTCTATTATCTTCTTGTTTATGCTCCCTCATGTTTTTCCTGTAGGTTTATTCAAGCATACACAAGGCCTTGTTGTATTGAGAATACTTCTAAATCTTACAAGGTCTACATAATTTACTTGGTGTTCAAAATAATTTTTCCTGCGTCCTCATTGACTTACCTGTAAATAGTTTGGGTCACTGATGAACCATACTAGCTAATCATTAACTTATTATTGTTTTAATCAAATCATCTCTTAGATAAGATTTTAATTATTATCAGATTCATTATATTCATGTCTCTGCATAATATCTTTCTTACTTTTTTTATTTCACTCTTTCTAAGAAAAAGGGGGTTGTCTTCCGTAAAAGGAATCTAATCACTTCTTGGAGGTAAATTTGTCTAGGAAACCCCCGCATAAATCTATCCAATTGATCTTATTTTAGTTCATATTATTTTCAAGTAACCAGGAGTGTAATTCACAATCTACTTGGCTCATGTTCAGCCATCACAAATATAAGGTAACATAAACCCTCCAACATTTTGGAGTTGCCTACTTTCTTTAGTACCCAACTCATTAATTTGAAAAAAATGAGAAAATACATCCAACATTTTTGGCACACCCAGCGGGACCACCCTTTTACTGATCTCTTACATTTATTAATTTTGTATTTTCTCTTCCTTTCTTTTACTAACACTGTAGAGTGAGGCTCTGATTTTGTAGACACAAAAAGATGCACATTTGAAAATATGTAGCTTGGTCTTATACTACTATTTAGAAGGTTCTCAAGTGGTTAAACTACTTATTAATCCAACCTTTTGGCCATATTTGTTTCATATTTTATTTCATACTTCCCATGTATTTTCCACCACATACCCACCCATTTCGTAACTTCCCCATAATTATATCCCAAATTAAGGGTATTGCAACATGTACTGGGGTTCCTTGGGGCACCCTAATCCAACTTTTGGGTGCCCTGATCTAAGCACATCCTTTTACCACTTCATTTTAGGGATCTTCTAACTGTTTGTTGTCTTTATCTTTTCCTCAGTTGGCCTTGCTGGGATTATTTAAAAAATTAAACTTTATATCCCTATAGATATAAATCTTATTAGACCATAATGATGGTCCTAGCATCACATATTACTATCACTCCATCTAGAGTTGCATCCATTGCATTATTTGCATCCATTAGTGACATGCATCAAGGCTAGGATATCTGCATCACACACACTGCATGGGGGGATGGATTCTATTCTATTCCATGCATAAATTCTACTTACATTTTCTATAGTTACTATTTCTTGCTACTTCACAAAGTGCAACTGGCACAATAACACCTAGGGCATGACATGCACACACACACTAGAACTACATCCGGGTCCCAAATGTAGTGCAACACTTAGCGATAAGACAACTAGTTTGGAGGCCAAGGTAATTCTGACCCATTCATTTGCATCTTTTATTTTTCTAGGGTTTGATAATTATCTTTGTATTGCAGGTCATTTTATAGTTCATCTGGCTTATCTAATGCGAAAAATAAGTAGGGTTTCAAACTAAGTTATGATACTTCCAAAATTATATTTTAAGATTTTATAGTGTTCAGATCTCCCAAATTACAGACCATGGCATCTTGAGGTGCCCTAGTACACTCCCAGGTGCCTCAAACATCTCAAATTTTCCATATCTAGCCTTTGCAGGGTCCCTGAGTATTCATCTGCACTTCTATATTTTCTGTTTAGACCTACGATAAACTACGACAATCTTATCTAATCGGCTAATTCATTTATCCCTCTTTACTTACATATTTAGGGTTTTATTTTAATTACAATACTTAATTACAATTATTCAATACTCTTTTAGTTCATTTATACATTTTTTTAGTCCTCCTAATTAGATTAGCATTAATACCCTAATACCCCAATCTAGGTCACTTAGGTATTATTTTAGATAATCATTTTGGTAAACCTAAAGTTTCTTTATACCACATTCTAGGGTTCTTGCATCCCTTTCCGATGGCTTGTCCTCCCATGGAATTTATTGAATCCAATCTTAAGGCTATCAACAATCATCTTCTTAAAAACCCACAGGATTTAGATTTACTTCTACATGTGGCTCATGAAGAGGGTACTAACTTGGCTGAAAGGAATCCTTTAATAAAATTTTCCACTTCCATTGCCTCTCACCCCATTACTTCTACAATTGTACCTATCTCCACTATTTCAGTTATGGTTTCCACTCCTACTAATCATTTCACACCTCCTTTGGTCTCACATCAATTTCAAACCTCTTCTGTCAGTAATCAGGATTTAATCTCTTTATATTATGATTTCTAGGCTCAAATTCACAAATTAAAATAGGCCACTACATCTCCTTCTTTAGATTATATGGTCTTATTGAATATTCCATTCGTGCCTATCATTTCAACCTACCCACTCCCTCCTAACTTTGTCACCCCTACATTTCCCTCTTTTAATGGACATGGAGACCTGCAAGAGCATCTTCGGGCATTTCATGTTGCTTTTCTTGATTTTGATGATGATCATATCCTCCTAGCTAAAATATTTCCTTGTATCCTCCATGACTATGTCGTGCACTGGTTTTATGATCTACTTGTTCATTCAATCACTTCTTTCACCTACTAAGCTAACACTTTACTCAAGCATTTTTCCATCAACCTTGGCTCTAAGATATCCTACGCCTAGCTAGCACAACTTATGAAACAATCCAATGGGAAATTTTCCAAGTATATCTTAAGATATAAGAACAATCTAGCCAAGATGACTAATGTCATTTCCAACACTAAATTACAAGACCTATTCATACAAAATCTTCTACTGCCTCTCTCTGAAAGTGTTCTCTTTGAGACCTTTTCTTCCTTTGATCAACTTTGTCCTACCCTTAAGATCCATGAATCCAATATTGTGTCTATTGGAAAGCTCAAATATCAAGAAAAATCCTCCTTTTCTACCCGCTTCCAAACTAAGACCACATTTAAAACCTCTACATCTAAATCTGTCAACACTAAATTAATTATCAACACCGTTACCCCTTCTAAGGATGTTTCATACCAACCAGCTAAGCATACATTCACCAACCTCCGTATGCCACCATATCTTATATTACAAAAATACTCAATAGTAACCTCATCACCCTTCTACCACCACTTGAGTTAGACCCATCTCGACCCAAAGGACGTAATTATAATGAAAAATTTCATTGTGATTACCACCATTGTGTAGGCCACTCTACTAATAGTTATATTAAACTTCGCGCCATTATCCATGATCTACTTGACAATGACAAGATTGAATTTACGGAACCTAATACCCCTCCTCCCTCTAAGGATAAGGGTAAATTTCAAATTTTTAATGCTTGTTCCCACCAACATGAAAAAAATCCCATGGATTCTTCTGCTAATCATACATATAATGCCACACCACCTCTAGATGTGGGCACACTTGACTTCTTAGTCACTAACACTGATAACACCCCACCCGTTATCTCTTTTTCTCAAGTTTAATACCATGATACATTTGTGTCTAACCATTTACATATACATGCCTCTATCATCTCCACCTCTATTACTAACACTAAGGTTGATGCATCTTCCCCCATTAGCGCATGTTCCCTATCCTTCTTACACTCTATAGGGTACCCTCCATCACAAATAAACTACCTTTTGAAGATGCCCTATGGTGTCGTTAAGTTACATATCATGGTTGGTACCCTCACTCTTATCATCCCTTACCTTTTCAGTCAAACCATCAATGGATGTGATTTACTTCTCGGCCTTAACTAGATTCATCAATCCCAAGCTATTATTTCTATGAACCATGTATGCCTCAAATTGTTTTATGACAACCAAATTATTACTATTAACAACATTCCTCCTTTACCTCCATTAGCACCACATTCTCATTTCAATACTCGTGTGTCTCCCCCTCTTACTCACATAACTCCTCTATTTTCACCGCTTGGGTATTCTATTCCTTCTTCACAACCTTGATTAGCTTTTATGCGACCACTCCATTCCATTATTCCTACACATCGGCATAGGCCTATTCCTAGGACCACTACTGTATCCTGACACTAATCACTACCTCATTTCATACCACATGGCTTGTCCTCTCCCTTACGTACAGTACTTCCTTGATTTCCATCACCAATACACTTTACTATGCCACAACATTTGTATTATGTACACCCATCGCATGCATATCGACCTCATTTTCCAACACAACATTTATCCTATATACCACCACTCCTAGAATATGTTCCTACACTTTCATCCTCACCACCTTCAACTGATGGACATCTATCCTTCACCCTCATCGATTAGTTCCTCATCTATACATACTTGGGGGGAATATCATCTCACTCCCCCCCCATTCTAGCATATACATCTATCGCACATCTTATCTCAACATCTCACTTTATGCATTTTCCCACCCTTATAACCCGATGACACACTCTTGTGCTTCGGTTCACATTGGACTATTGAGGGAATACCATTACATTGAACCCCAGACACCGCACATCCTACATTATCCTATACATACCTCATTTACTATTAATTTATACATCATCTATATCATACACGCTACACTAGTCGTCATATAATCTGCATCTAGTCTTACATCTCTTTCTTACATTCTATATCTACGCTAGGTCACATAATACATGGGGCTAGATTTACATTCTATCACTACATATTCTATTTCTATCTACACCTATCATCACACTTTCTACATTCTACCATGCATTTACATATTCTATTCACCATTTTTTCACCTACACTACATTCTTCTATGCACTGCACTCACGACCCTATGACGCACTCTAGTTCCTCGGTCCATACTTGACTGCCGAGGTTTTACCAATCAAATGTAACTTACCTACATGTGACATGTCATCATACCACATTCATCAAACTAATGACCAATGATCTAGGCTATATCATCACCCACACTCATCATCACATACCATAATGGTATACACCTTAGGTTAAATCCTCACTCTTTTCATTACTTCTACATCATCCTATTACATTCTATCATCTCTTATTATGCCATCCTATTACATTGTAATTTTCGTAATTCCAATCTATTCCATTACTTTGTCATGCCTTCAATCATCATGTAGTGGTATACACCTTAGGTTAAATCACCATTGTCTTCATCAATTTGTCGTTATCCTCTTAGATCGTATCATTAACTATTTTATTATCCTATTGTAAGTCATTCTATTACATCATCATTCATCCTACTCATCACTTACTAATATATGGTTTAGGCTAAATCACCACCCCATCCTTATTCATCATATAGTGGTATATGCTTAGTGCTAAATCACCACTTTCCTTTATCCACTGCATAATCAGGTACGCTTCATGCATCATCGTCAACTATCCCATAGTGACATACACTATAGGATAACTCGTCACCTTATTCTTCCATAATGTAGTGATATACACTTAGCATTAAATCATCACCCACCCATTCAACAAGTTGTGATATATGATTTGGTTATATGGTTCATGCACATTCACTATATGATCACATACTTCACTACTTACTACCACTCATCCCATAGTGATATAAACTTAGGTATAAATCATCACTCGTCTATTCAACAAAGTCATGGAATATCGCTACGCTATAAGACCCATGCACATCTCCCCATGTCACACTTCATCATCATCACAAATACACTCTCATCACAATGCACTATATACAACTAACACTACTTGACCATTTCCTGATGATGCACTCTCATTTACGGTTCATTATTAATTGCTAAGGGGGAAAACAAAATGAACCTCACTCCATAATTTATCATCCATTCAGGGGGCACATTGATCCTATCATTCTATTTTTACATTCCATTCCATCCATCACAAAATACTACATTATCTTAGGGGAATTTACTTTTACCTACTAGTGTTTTACATGATAACTTTACTACATATGTTAGACTAATTTCCTATATGTCATTATCATACACACATGCACATTCATGCCTTTGTCTAGTATGATCACAGATACAAGACTATACATGCAGCATGGATACTCACCTTCTACCCTTACTATAGTTGTCGTTGGGGACATCCACATTCATTTCATATAGGTGTTATTGTTTCATTTTGTACATAACATATTATGTTATTAATTCTTACATGTTTCGACATATTTTGTTATCACTCTAACATGCTAATGGATGTTCCATGTGTAGCAGTTGTTTTTGTGGATTACATGTTTCCATGAATCCATGTTTGTTTTTACTTGTCTACTTTGTTTTCTATTGTATGCGGTCTTTCCCCTTTTCTTGTGTGCATACATGTCTTCTATTTGCAGCCATGATGGCCTTTAGTATCTTACGACATCGTGAGTGATGTCCCTTTTTTGTAATCCACTTTGTGTGGTATTTTTTGTTGTTTCTTGAAGGTTTACACTGTTGTGGTTGGTATTTTTTCTACATTGTTTGTGTTTTTCATAATGATTACATGCATGTTCTTGTGGAATAACACTTACTTTTCCTATTCATCCCCTTTTGTAAACACCTTGGTGTCTAACAAGCACTTTCGATTTCTCCCTACAGGAATGATTTGGGTATAGGTTAGAGTGTGGTTGGTCCTCTTTTGGGGCTACATTCTCCTTTTCATATCATCACATGCACCCAAAAAGATGGGTGCATCATTGATGGTTTTCTACTAACACACCATATTTACACCGGTTCACACACAACGAGTGAGTTCAGACTAGTCTATGAACTCCATACACAATAGCCTTAATAGGACATGGTGTCCTTCAGTAATTCTTTGGATCGGTTACAGACTTAGGGGTTACAATGGGTGTTCCTCTCTACACTTTTTTATCCAGTGGCGTTGGATTGCCAAAAAAACTAGTGCGGTATAGAGATATATTCAACTAATTTAAGAAAAAGTGATTAGAGTTGGAAGACACAAAGCATCTCCTCTCTATACTTCTTCAACCAGGGTGGCATGCGATCACCCAAAAAAATTACGACATTACAGGATATCCTTCTACACCCTTTCTCTCGATGTGGATTAGGTGCACATGTTCAATTTACACATTTTCTAGCATATTTTACATTTACTTATTTTACACAACATTTTTACATACATACTTATTTGAATACTTGTTCATTTTCTCCTTTTAGGTCCTCAATATGAGAAACAAGCAATGAAATTGCTGGAAAAAACAATAACAACAACAATGGCAACGACATCAAAAATGACAATGACAATACACTACTACAGGAACTTTCCTTTACTAACCATGTAGGTACACTAGACACAACAGAAACTACACATGTTTTCCACCCTAAGTTCACTCTCATCACTTTTAATGTGTATTTTTCATCTTTAGAATCCACGTTCCTATATATTTTTCTTTTTTTCATTTTATGCTTGAGTCTAGTCCATTAGAACATCTTATTCTACACTCTTCATGGAGATCAAGTACACATATCTATCTACTTTATGTTACCGATATTTATGCTCACCAACATAAAGTGGGGGAAAATGTAGACAAAAAAATATGCACATTAGACAATATTTAGCCCAGTCTTATACTACTATTTAGAAGGTTATCAAGTTGTTAAAGTACTAATTAATCCCACCTTTTTACCATCTTTATTTTATATTTTATTTCACACTTTGTATTTTCCATCACATACCTACCCATGTCATAACTTCCCCATCATTCTAGCCCAAATTCAAGGCAACCTAGCCTATACTGGGGCACCCCAGGTGGCCCTGGTTCATACACATCATTTTCCCTTTTTGGGGGATTTTTTAGTCATTTGTTGTCTTTATCCTTTCCTTAGTCGACCTTGTCAGGATTAATTAAAAAATTAAACTTGAGATCCCTATAAATTTAAAGCTTATAAGAACATAATGAGGTTCATAACATCACATTTTACAATCAATACATCTAGAGCTACATCCATTACATCACTTGCTTCCATTAGTGTCATGCATCAAGGCTAGGAGATCTACATTACACACATTGCATAGGGGAAGGATTCATTTTTATTCCATGCACACATTCTAATTACACTTTCTATAGTTACTATTTCTCTCTACTTCACAAAGTGCAACTGACACAAGAGAACCGAGGGCAATAATACACATACACACCAGAACTACATCCAGGTCTGAAATGTAGTGCACTTCTCAATGATAATACCACTAGTTTGGTGGCTTAGATTAGTCTGATCCATTCATTCGCATATTTTATTTTTCTAGGGTATGATACTTCTCTTTGTATTGAATGTCATTTTACAGTTCATTCAGTAGATCCAACGCGACAAATAGGTAGGGTTTCAGACCAAGTTACAAAACTATAAAACTTAGGTTTTGAGCATTTACATTGTTCAGAGGACCCAAATTGTAGATCAGGGCACCCCGATGTGCCCTAATATACCCCCAAGCACATCAGACATCTCAATTTTTCTAGGTCTTCCCTTTGTAGGGTCCTTGAGTATTCATTTGCACTTCTAAACTTTTAAGTCAGACTTGCGAAAAACTACGACAATCTTTGTGTGCAATGAAAAGTTACAAAAGCTATGAAATGAGGCTAAAGAACCTCAAATATTTTCCAAATCATCTATGGACCATAAGATAAGAGATAAACACCGGAAAATAACATGCAAACACTATAAATTTAACAAAATCATCAAAAACTAACATGTATATTACTCTCTACTCTTTGAATGCTAATTTAAATGAACCTAGAAGATCCTAGCAATCAGTTTTGTTGTTTACTCCATGAAGGTGAATGAATCTTGCTAAATGGCTACAAGGCCAAGTTTAACATATTCCATTACTAACCTATCATGGATGCAAGATGAAGTTATTTTAATAGTGGATGGCTCAAGATAAAATGCCTTATTATCTTAGCTAATGCAAATGAGATCTTAAGCTATGTCAAGATGAGATATGACATCAAGATAAAGATGTCAATAAGGTGTTTTGTTGAAAGGGAGGGGTGACCCTTCTATTTATAGTTTTCCACTTGGGTGAGTTTGGAATTTGGGTGCATGAGTTTGGAATTTGGGTGCATGTGGGACTAAAGGTAAGCCAAAAATCACTTCTAGATTAGATTAGATTAGGAGAAACATGTTTTAGGCTTAGGTAAGCTAGTTTTAGGCTAGTTAAGCATGATTAGCAAGTGACTAGAGACTCGTTGAGAGGTGGGAAGAGTCTTATTAACCATTTATGACTGATAGATATCCTAGGAAGCCAATAGAAGTGATCTAGAGGGCAATAGGAAGATGGTTTAGCTAATAAAAGGGGGTTTATTAGCAAAATGAGTTGAATATAAGAAGAATAAAACCAAGAAGGTGTCGTAAATGGGCATCTGAGAATGGAGCAGAGAAGGGTTGATTAACGAAGTGTCATTAATTGACTAAATTAGAGGAAATGCTAAGTGTAAGCATATTTTAGGTATCTACATTTGCCCCTCTTTGGGATGGCAGAAGTGACGTCACTTTAAATAAAGTAGACAAGCATAAACAAGTAGAAAAGTTTGAAAGGATAGAAGAAAAATGACTAGAATGAAGGATGTCCCCTCGATTGTCAATGGGGTGAAGGAATAACTCGATCGATGATCGAAAAGATGATAGAAGGATAACAGAAGAAACAATAGTGTGAAGAAGAAGAAAAGAAAGGGAATATAGAAAAAAAGGAGTATGAGGAAGGGGGAATGAAATAACATCCATCCGGTGCCTTTTAAACAAATTTATTTTGTATCATATTACTAGTAATATTCATCAATGGTCCTTATTAAAAATAATAAACAAAAGTGTACTATGACATAAAACTCCATATACGAACTAATGTCCATTGCTAAATACACCAAATACATGCAACATACAAAATGAAATGAAATGTGAGAAATTAAAAAATTCCTAACTCCATGCAAAATACATAATGCAATGCAATACAAGAAAGTAAACAAGCTAACATAACAGAGAAACATAATGTAATGTTTTTTGTTATCAAACTTCAATTCCAACCTATTCAAATTAACGACGAGGATTAATGATGGTGCCCCAAGAAATTTTACATGTAAGGGGACAAATGGAGGACACTTGGGTATGATAAAAAAAAATAACGTGCACTATGAAATAGTACCAGGAAACTCATTGTGCCCCACAGTACAGACAAAATAAGCAACTTATATTTTGTTAATGGAGGTAGATCAAGATGATATGCGAGTTGTTTATGACAAGAGTAAACAAGGACCAAAGAGTGATATTTTGTAGGATGATTTTTTATTTTTAGAAGTTTTATGAAACATAATTGAATGTTTTTTATTTTTCTAACATATTTGAATGTTTTTATTTTTTCTATAACTTTTCCAAAGATATGTACAAGAATATAAATAAGCATCGATACCCCCAGTGATATGTGGGATGTACAAGGGTAGAGTTACATGCAAATTTGGAAGAAAGTGAAGATGTGAAAATGTTCCAGCATCAAGTGCGAGTATTCAAAGGCAAACTCTTCACGCATAAAATTTGGAGCATGACCAATATGGATAGGTTCAATCATGATGATGAACGTAAACTAGTGACATGTTAGGAAGGAGCAAGGATGCCCCAAGCGTAAGCTAGCCAAGAAACCACTAGTAGAGAGGAGTATAAGATGTTTTTTATTGACACAAGGGATAAAGGTCCTAAAATATGATAAAATGGATATCCTATACACTTGGATTTTCTAAAAAAAGTAGAAGAAAAGTGAATGTTATGAAATTATATGGA
The DNA here is from genome assembly GCA_019776745.2 of Taxus chinensis. Lineage (NCBI taxonomy): Eukaryota > Viridiplantae > Streptophyta > Pinopsida > Cupressales > Taxaceae > Taxus > Taxus chinensis. The sequence goes on from CM034151.1 coordinate 856,848,299, forward strand.
TAATGAAGCTAGAGGATTTAATGATGAAAAGGTGATTAACCAAAGACACAAATCGTTTGACAAGATATGGAATAAAATAAGAGTCTGAAAAAGGTAAAAAAAATACACTTGGTAACATACTAATCTTGTTTTCTCATAGAGATCCAGTGAGTGGACGTGGAAATTAATTACCTCTTGAAGGGAAGATTTAATAGGCAACAAATGAGAAAAACCTATCCAATGTGTAGGAATTATTTATTTTGATAGGTGATAGGTGATTTGTGAATGGAGGGTGGAAGGATATCCATAAATTGCTTCGTTGCTAGCCAGGAATTCATATCCCTGATGGAGATGTATTTGATTTTAATCACAACATTTTTCTACCGCTAGTCAGATGCCCATAGCCCCGACATAGATTATTGGAAATACCCCAAGAGAGAGTAATATATCAATTTGATTTTACTTTTATCTTTTGATTTTTAATTAATTGACTTTGATTCTTTTGCTTTTTGAACACTTATTTCAGCTCTCTTGTTTAGCAAGTGGTTAAGAACCACAGATGGCTTAATGGAAGGATATGGAAGTGATTTTTATAACAACATTGGCTAGTGTCAACAAATATTTCAAAACATTATTCACAACAAGTTCATTAGACATTGTTTGTGATAGGATCTCTAATAGGTCATTCGTTCTTTAATTTACCAAGGTGATAAAAGACCAAGGTCAAACAGATACCATAGAGATAACTGTAACAAAATGTGTGCAAATATAATAATCAACATATCATTGAAGGGATGATAATGGTGGATGAATTGTAGAGGAATGGAATGTAGGGGGGAAATAATATCCATGTGTATGCAATAACTGATTGTAATGTGATCTTTGTGCCTTCGATTTTTTAATGCTTTCTCATTTTTTTTGTATTTTTCAATTGTTTTGAATTTTTAGATTTTTGATAGTTTTTGGAAAGTTAGAACTAAAAAAGTCACTCGGCATAATAAGATCTAACAAAAATGTTTACAAATTCCTTGATAATGGAAATTAAACATGTTTATTTATCAAGATTCATGTTACCTCTGATCTCGATGATCATGGTGAGCTCAAACTCAACAAATGACTGCAATTTATCCTGAAACGTGGATTTCATATGTGGGATCTTGAGCTCCCTATCCATAGGTTTCTGCACTCTACGCCATACTTGATGGTTGCATTGGTGTTCATTCTTGAATCACATCTGATTTATAACTTTGAGATTGTTTGAGTTGTTGGGAGCTTTGGAGCTCTTTACATTTTTGATCTGAGCTTTATTATGAAATTGTTTACATTTCTTATAAGCTAACACATGACTTGTCTAATTTGGAGAAGTGGGAGAAGAATGTGGATGCTTAGAATGATATGATGGATGAAGAGAATATGGTCTAATGATTGAAGATGATGGAATACCCGGAGGTGATCCACGACTAGAAGATGAGGAAGGACTACTAGAATATGGCCCTAATATGGAATAAATTGGGCTACAAGGACATGGCCCAAGAATAGAACATGATGGTGTCCCATAGATGGAAGAGGATGAAGGACTACTAGAATGTGGCCCAAAATTAAAAGATGACGGGATACCCAGATCTGTCCCATAGATGGAAGAGAATGAAGGGCTATTACGGTGCAGCCAAATAATAGAAGGTAATGGGTTACCCCAAGGTGATTCATATATGAAAGATAATGGAGGGCTACTAGGATGTGACCCCAGAATGGAAGAACATAACGAGGGAATACTAGGGGGTGACCCAAGTACTGATGAGGAGGTACTACTTGGAGGTGTCCCATAGATAGAAGAGGATGAAGGGATACTAGGATGTGGCCTAAAAATAGAAGGTAATGGGCTACTAGGAGGTAACCCACAAGTAGAAAATGGAGGGCTATATGGGGATGGCTCTAGGATAAAATAATACAATGGGATACTCAGTGGTGACCCAATGTGAGATTTTGATTAAGGGATGATGATAGATAACAAATTATTGGGTAACGATAATATATGCCATGGATCAATGCTAGACCCTAGAATCTCATCATGCTCTTCCTCTATGTTCTAACAAAAGGGATCAATTTCTTAACTCTAATATGTGAGTGTATAAAGTTCAAGGAAGAACCCTTGTTTGTAATCCTCTAGAGGGATATCTTCATGTAGTCTGATTTTTCCATCATCCTAAGAGAAATCAATTAGTAAAGGTTGTTGTTATTTGACCATAGGAGGTTGACTAGAAGAAACGGTTTCAACAAGAATAGAATTTTTTTAGAAGATGTGTGATGGTCTAGAAGAGGGGAAGGTTTGAACTTATCATTCCAATGAAGAGTTTTGATAGTTCTTCAAATAGATATCTTAGCACATGGCTTCTTTCTAATGGTTCAATGTGGACAAAAAAATTGATATTTAGAAGATGGATGAGGAAATGGTATGATATACTTGAAAGTGATCAAGGGCCGAAGAGGGATTGAAGTTGGACTGATAGAAGGAGATGACTTAAGAGATAAAGTAGGCTTGGTGGCATGTATCTCATGAATGAAATATTTGGATTTGGACCTAGTTCTTTTTTCTAGAAGACGACACAATGTAGGAAGAAAATTAGGATCACATAGCCATCTGTTAATTTGTGATGTAGGGGTCGAATTGGATGATTGGCTAGAGGCAATTTGTGTCATGGAACTCTTCAATGGAGGAAGGGGTCATCGAGGCAACTGAAAAGGTGATCCTACAAAGGTAGATAGGACCGTGACTCAAGAACCAAATCATATGTTTGATCGAAGGAACTTTGAGTCACACAAGTCTTCAAAGGAGGAATATGTTGTTAAGGTGATTTTGAATAATGGTCCTTCAAAGAAATGTAGGACCATGATTCAAGATTTGATCTAGGGGTATCTGAATTATAGTTGGGATTTAAATCTTTAGAGGAAGATTGGGAATCTGCATGGTATTTTGGATTTGAATTAGAAGAAGAGTGGGGGGAAACCTGAATAATAATTTGGATCAAAACCATCAAAACCATACCACCGACTATGAGCTGAAGGTGGGGAACAGGGTTCCCAAATGGGTCCTCTCTCATGAAGATCCAAATGAGGTTTTGTCGTAATGGGCCTATTTTGATGTAAATTCCTAAACCCAGGTTCCAGTTGTAAGTGTGAGGAACTGCCTGATAGTCAATCATTATTAGCATCATTTAGGTACAAATTCCTAGACCTAGATAGTGTGATGGAACTCATTCAAAGGGAAGAAAGTGAAATGCTTATTTAGGGAAGCATAATTACATCTAACTAGACATTTGGTAGATATAGGGATGTTGGTGTGATTTTCCAAAAGGGATCTAAGGAAAACATACATCATGATAACGTAATTTCAGTAACCCAACAAGATTTTCCTAGAATAAGTCTATGAGTTTGTTAACATGCAAGGAACAATCATGTAAGTCCACTAGTAAACTAGTTATTCACTCAAAATATCTTATGGAACAGTATACCTTTAAGTTATGGTTTCAACGATAGGCATAAAATCAGATAGTGAAAATACCATATAAATACCTAGGTCAATTTGAAATATCAACAATATCTAAGCACCAAAGTTACACTGACACAATCTCTCCATGAGATATACTATGAATAGCTCAAATTCTGGAAAAATATAGGTCTTTGATAATGGAAGTTACAAATGTGAATAACGTAACAACACTACCCCAACACGTTAAACAAGCTTGGAAAGAAAAGGTGTTAGTATCAAGATGATGCTATCGTGAAATGAATAATGCAATATCAACACTCTCAAAAGACCTTAGATGCTGTTGGTATTGAAACTTAATATAAGTAAAGCAAGAAGTTATTAGTCGTGCGAGCAAAATAACTATACAATAAGGAAACTTATATCAAGTTCTCAAAAGATGAAAACAAGATGTAAGTGTCAAAATTTTATGGCTAAAATGCGGGAAAAGTAACAACTCAAAGGGGAAATGATGATGAAACCAAACTAGCTATGAATATGATCTTGAAATCAAGGCCACGCGGCTACCAAGATGTAAAAACATATCCACACACTTTAGACATTTAATAACTTAGCTGCAAACATGGATGAGTGTAAATGGACACTAAAGTGGTGAATGCAATCTATGATAACACTCCCACAAGATGCCTTCTCCTGTCCCAAATGGGTAACAAGAATGTGAAGGTATAGATCAAAATAGGAACTAGTGCGTTCAGTTGTATTGTCACTGCGGTCGCGATACAGACAACTTTGACTCTAAACTCATAATGTATGACTAGTCAAGTGGGTAAACAGAGTGCTTCCTATTTCATCCACGAGGTTACATAGCAATGGATTAATTTAGGGTTCCTAGAACCATCCACACTGTTGTAGCTTAAGGTGTTATGCCAAAGGGGTTATGTTCCAGTTGAGCGAATAAGGACGTACCCTTTTCCAAAATATGTAATACATTGTTATGTTCGTGGTGTTTTTTATCCTACTTAGCTTAATGTGGTTTTAATTAGAACACCATTTGGTAACTTGCAATCAAACATGTATTAGTGGGTTTGTGTTTTGAACCTCCTTTCTTTGACAAATGAACTAGGTCCTACACCAAGATTAGTAGTTTTCCAAAAGATCACAATATCATGAAAGAGATTTTAAGTGTTATTTTTTATTCCCAAGATCAATTAAAAGGTGCGAGGAAAGAGCATACAAAAGACAAAAACTCCACTAAAATAAGAAACTGAAAACACTCTAAGTGATTTTTTAAAAATAATATCATTTTAGCCAACTTTGAAAGCCAATTGAATTGTTTTGAAAGTATGAAGAAGGTAGTAAAACATTTTTTATTCCCAAGATCACCTAGAAAGGTGTGAGGGAAGAGCATATACATTTCAAACCTTCACAAATAAAGATTAAAACATTTAAACTAAGTTAATATGAAAAAAAAATGATGGAAAAGAAACCTATAAACCACTGTTAGAACCCTACAAAAAAGTTAGAAAACCAAGAAAATCAGAAAATTCTGAAAATTTATTTTTAGTATTTTTTAGTATTTTAAATTTTTAGAGGTCTCTGGGGAATTTTGGGAGTTTTATAATAGAATTAATGATACCAAATGGTGAGGAGATCTGACCTAAACTAGGAGCATTAAAAATAATAGGAATAAATCCAGATAAAACAGAGACACCTGTGCATCCATAATGATGCATGCATGCCCCAACTGATGGATACATGCCCATAGTGATGGATGTGCATGGATAACTAATATGACAATGTGGCTTTACACCTGCGCATCTAGAAAAACATGTGTGCATGGATTTCGGTGGATACACTCCCTAACAGACAGGTACTTAGGCAAGGTAAAAATGTAAAGTCAACAGAGTAACACATGACACCTATGCATACAGATAGATGGGTACGCATGTACTTTGACATATATGCTTATTTTTCAATGGATATGCGACCCTTTGAAAAAAAATTAGTAGTCAAGGTACAACCAGATGGGTGTATGGCCAGTTCGATGTGCATGCACCTGTTTCAATGAATATGTGCTAATCGAGGACACCTGCATGTACACATTCAAAAACTCATAAAATCACGGAAATGAAAAATTTAAAAGAGAAAATAGGTTAGTTTTTATCCATTTAAAACTTTTTTTAGCTTGAAATCATTAAATTCTTAAGAAAAAGGGAGATTTAACCCATCTAAAATGTTAAATCTATTAAAAGACGAGCCTTTAAATCCTAGAAAGCATAAAAATGGTTAGAAATGGACATGCAATGGAAAGAAAAGACCTCCATTTATGGAGTGTGGACTAAGAGTCCCATCGGGCATGCCAAATGTGTGCAATGAAAAGTTGCAAAAGCTGTGGAATGAGGCTAAAGAACCTCAAATATTTTCCAACTCATCTATGGACCATAAGATAAGAGATAAACAAGGGAAAATAACATGCAAGCATTATAAATTTAACAAAAACATCAAAAACTAACATGTATATTACTCTCTACTCTTTGAATGCTAATTTAAATGAACCTATAAGATCCTAGCAATCAGTTTTGTTGTTTACTCCATGAAGGTGAATGAATCTTGCTAAATGGCTACAAGGCCAAGTAGGTGAATGAATCTTGCTAAATGGCTACAAGGCCAAGTTTAGCATATTCCATTACTAACCTATCATGGATGCAAGATGAAGTTATTTTATTAGTGGATGGCCCAAGATCAAATGCCTTATTAGCTTGGCTAATGTAAATGAGCTCTTAATATATGCCAAGATGAGATATGATATAAAGATCAAGATGTCAACAAGGTTTTTTGTTGAAAGGGAGGGGTGAGCCTTCTATTTATAGTTTTCCACTTGGGAGAGTTTGGAATTTTCATTCCTGTGGGACTAAATCTAAGCCAAAAAATACTTTTAAATTAGGTTAGGTTAGGATAAATATGCTTTAGGCTTATTTAAGCTTGGTTTAGGCTAGTTAAGCATGATTAGCAAGTGATTAGAGACTCATTGAGAGTTAGGAAGAGTCTGATTAACCATTTATGACTGATAGATATCCGAGGAAGCCAATAGAAGTGATCTAGAGGGGAATAGGAAGATGGTTTAGCTAATAAAAGGGGGTTTATTAGCCAAATGAGTTGAATATAAAAAAAATACAACCAAGAATATGTCGTAAATGGGCATCCAATAATGGAACAGAGAAGGGTTGATTAACAAAGTGTCATTAATTGAATAAATTGGAGGAAATTCTAAGTGTAAGAATATTTTAGGTGTCTATATTATTATCCAATCAACTAAATAATTTATCCCTCTTTACTTGCATACTTAGGGTTTTATTTTAATTACAATAATTAATTACACTTTTTCCATACTATTTTAGTTCATTTATATAGTGTTCTAGTCCTCCTAATTAGATCAGCATTAATAACCTAATACCTCGATCTAGGTCACTTTGGTCTTATTTTTGTTAATCAAATGTATTTATTGCTTGTGTTGGCTTCATAGCCTTGATCACTCATCACTCAAGAGTGTAGATAAATAGGAAAATCGTTATCTAGGTAATCCTCACATTTTACCTATTTTTCCTTTTTGCATCATAATTTTCCATTATTTTTTGTGCCGTCATCAAATATCACACTTTGTTCTTAGTTTAAAAGAACATACTTTATGCATTTGTTAGGGAATAAGGGATAAAATATGTAAAAAAATCCGTCACAGAATCAAAATAGTAGAAACTAATATTGAGAAAATATTACAGATCTAAAATAAAGTTTAGAATAAAATATCACAACACAAATAGACAATATTAATGTGGTTCACTCAATTTGGAATACTTCCACCAAGAATCACTTGCTCAAATTTTATTATAAGCCACCTCTCTCTCAATACAGTATCCAGATCTATTTGGAGTAATGCTCAACAAACTCTCCTGAACTCACACCCGAATTCACACACATCTACAATACATATGTCTCAGCTATCAAAAGTACATTAATAGGCAAATTTTTGATTAGTTTTACAATTCTTTGGGTACCAAAACTGTCCCATAGATCTATGGGTCAAAAAATCCCACCCATATGAGAAGAGTGCATTTCCTGAGATAGCTGTGAAAAGTGTACAATACTTTTAATGTATAGTCTTTAACACTTCCACACAAAAAATAGGCTCCATAACATAACAATCTTCCGCTTAGAGACTAGTTTTCTTCTGAGCAATATTCTTAACCCTTCATTGTCATTTATGAATACTAACCAAAGATGAACATAACTTTAGTTTCTCCCTTGTGTCCACCTTGGTCATCATGTCTATAGGATTCTAACTGGTATGAATCTTCTCCATCTTCAACTTCTCTTCCTCCAAAGTTGTCCTGATGAAATGGTACCTAAGCTATATATGCTTCATCGTAGAGTGGAAAAAAGAGTTCTTTTCTAGGTTTACAACAATCTCACTATCACTATGTATCTTCCCTTCCTCTTTCTTATGCCCCAAATCCTCAAGAAATTTTTATAACCAAATCATCTCTGTGCTTGCCTTTGTGGCAACAACATACGCAACCTCCATGGGTAATAATGCCACAAGATTATGTAGTCATGAGATCTAGCTCACTGGTTTCCAACCTATAGTATAAATATAACCTATCATGTTCCTCCTGTTGTCTACATATCCATCCATATCTGAATCTACAAAACCACACAAAGTGGTGTTTGATCCCTCTCAAATACTGAAGGGCCACTTTACTACCTGTCAGTGATCTTTACCTAGATCACTCATAAATCTACTCATATCTCCCACTGCATGGGACATATCAATCCTAGTACAATCCATGACATACATTAAACTACCAACCATTGATGAGTAAGGTACCTTGGAAATCTAGTTTCTCTCATTCTCTATCTTGGGAAATTACTCCTTTGATAACTTGAAATGGCCCGCCAAAGGAGTCCCAACTAGTTTAACATCCTACATATTAAACCTCTACAATACCTTCTTAATGTACTCTTCCTTAGATATAGTCATCTTTCATTCCTTCCTATCTCAATATATCCTCATACCAAGGACTTTTTTAGCTGCCCCCAAATCATTCATAGCAAAAGAGTCACTTAGCTACTTCTGGAATACTTTTATTTCTTGCATTTTTTTACCTACAACCAAGATATCATCCACATACAAGCAAAGGATAATATAATTCCCATCTTCAAATTTCTTTGTATGCATGCAATGGTCATAATGACATCTAATATAATCTTCCTCGATCATGAAGCTATCAAATTTATTATACCATTGGTGTGGAGCTTTCTTTAGGCCATACAAGTTCTTCTTCATTTTGCAAACCATCTCCTCTTTACCTTTGAACTCATAGCCCTCTAGTTGTTGAATGTATAGATCCTCCTCCAAATCACCATGGAGAAATGTGGTCTTTATATCTAACTTCTCTAAGTGCAAATATTCTGCTACCACTATTCCAATAACAAATCTAATAGAAGTCATTTTTACTATGGGAGAAAAGATATCATCAAAATATATACCCTTTTTCTAAGTAAACCCCTTAACCACCAACTGAGTCTTCTCTCTTATCTTTCCTCATTCTTCCTCTTTTACTTTGTATACCCACTTGTTATGCAATGCTCTTTTTCCTTCAAGTATCTTCACCAAATCCTAAGTTTGGTTGTCCATGAGAGCTTGATGCTCCTCATCCATGTCTTTCTCCCACTTCTTCCTGGAATCTACCTGCATTACTTCATCAAATCTCTCTGGCTCTCCACAGTCAATGAGTAATAAATAATAATGAGAAGGAGAAAAATGTTCAGGTTATCTTCTTACCCTATAATACCTCCTCAATATAGGAGTTTGGGGTTCCTGTTGAGTATGTTCCTGAACTGATTCATGTGTCACTATCCAATCTAGAATCTCCTCTACCACTTCATATTATTTCTTGGATTCTTCCATGTTTTCCTACAAATGTTTCTTATACATGAATTTCTCATTAAAGACCACATCCCCAGATCTTATGATTTTCTTTTCCTTAATAATCCAACATTTATATCAAAAGTCATCACCACCATAACCAATGAAAGTAATTTTTTTTATTTAACCTCTAACTTGGTGTAATCATCCTTATCTATATGGACAAACACCACACATACAAAGACTCTAAGAAATGAATAATCAACTGTCTTACCATACTAAGCCTCCTAAAGTATGCCTCCATCCAAGGCACTCGAGGGTCCTCTATTTATCAAGTACACAACTGTGCTCACCGCTTCCACCCAAAAGTAAAGATGTAGTCCTGCATATAACCTCATGCTCCTAACACGTTTCATTATTGTTGTGTTCATTATTTTTAATACTCCATTCTGTTGTGGAGTTCTTGGAACCATCTTTTTCCTACGGATTCCATTCTTAGAAGAATAATCATCAAACTCATTACTACAATACTCCCCTCCAATATCTCACCTGAGACATTTTAGCTTAATATTTTTTTCATTCTCTACCAAGGCTTTCCATTTAACAAAAGTGTCAAATACATCAGATTTATTTTGAATACAATATACCCAAAATTTCCTTGTTGCATCATCAATAAAATTGAAATAATAATTTGAACCCCCAAGAGATGATACCTGAGCTGACCCCCACACATCATAATGTACCATCTCCAACTTACTCTCTTTCTTCATAGGTCCAAGCTTGAGAAACCTTACTCACTTATGTTTTCAATATACGCAATACTCAAAGAAATCCAAACCTATTTCTACATATCTAGGAAAATCCTTCTTTATGATATCCATTCTCTTATGGCTCATATGACCGAGCCTATAGTGCCATAATGTTGTATCTACTTCTGAAGCCAAAATATTACAAACATTAGTACTATTAGTGGTTAAATACAAGGTTCTAACCTTGTTACCTCTTTCCACCACAAGAGTACCCTTGGTAACCTTCCAAGAGTCCATTGTAAATATCACAGTACAACCATTACTTCCCAACTTCCCCACCAATATCAAATTTTATCTTAATGTATCCACATGTCTGACATCCTTCAATAGCCATGTATTCTCATTCTGCATCTTAATCTGAACAGAACCTTTTCCAACTATGCTAGAAGTCTCATTATAACCAAGAAAAACATGCCCAAAATCTACTTGAACATAATAAAAAAAATAATGCCTATGTGGAGTACCATGGAAAGAGGCCCCTAAATCTAAAACCCAAGATTCAAGGATATTATGTAAAGAAAGAATCAAAGGATCCTGACGTACATTACCCATTTCCATATTTGCCTCCTTATTTTCTTCCTTTTGTTACTTCTTTTCCCAAATCTCCCAACAATCCTTCTTTGCATTATGAGACTTTCCAAAGTGCCAACAGACTATCTTGCTTTTGGATTTTGCCTTTCCCAATCTTTCAATTTTCCATGGCTTCCTCTATTCTTCAATCTCCCTCTAGTTCAAACTTTCAAAGAATTCCCTAAAGTATAAGATTCCCCATATATTTTTCTTTGCATTTACTCACTTCAAATCACCCCTATAACATCCTCAAACTTCAACTTTGAGTTAACTAGAACCGAGTTGTTTAGTGCCATTACCAGGTTATTCCAACTCTCAAGTAAAGAGAACATAATTAATAAATCCCTAGTTCTTCATCACATTCTATTGTAACCAAATATAGCATATTTACAACCATATTAAAATCATATAAATGATTTACTACTGAACCATTCTCATACATATTAATATTAAACAACTTTTTCATTAAAAATATCTTGTTAGAGGCAACATGTTTTTCATATAACTTCCCTAATGCATCTATCAGTTCTTTTGTAGTCTTTCCCTTTGAAACATTAAATAATACCGAATATCTAAGACACATTCAAATTTTACCAAGTGCCTTCCTATAAAACAAATCCCATTCCACATATGTCATGATCAATGGTTTTCTCACTTTCTCATACAACAGAATATAAAAATTATTCTGATAAAGGTAATCTTCCATCTGCATCTTCTAAAGACTAAAATTTTTCCTGTTAAATTTATCAACCATTGATATTCCATCATTTGTTATAGCTCCCACTCAAGCTAAAAACCATTACTTGGGATTCAACACTTAAGAAAAGCAAACCAAGCTTTGATACAAATTGTTAGGAAATAAGGGATAAAATATGTGGAGTAATCCATCATAGAATCGTAATAGTAGAAACAAATATGCAGAAAAATATTACAGATCTGAAATAAAGTGCAGAATAAAAGAACACAATAAAAAATGACAATATTTAATGTGGTTCACCCAATTTAGGCTACATCCACAAAGAATCACTTGCTCAGATTTTATTATAATCCACATCTCTCTCAATATTGTACCCATATATGTTTGGAGATATGTTTAGAAAACTCTCTTGAATTCACACATGAATTCACACACATCTAAAATACATAGGTCTCACCTAATAAAAGTACATTAATAGAGAACTGCTTAATAATGTTTACAATACCGTGGGTACTAAAACCATCCCATAACCCTATAGGTGATAAAATATCACCCATATGAGAAGAGCACATTTCCTAAGATATCGGGAACATCTTTTTAGGCCAAAACCCCAAAGAGATAACTGTGAAAAGTGTATAGTAATTTTAGTGTACAGTCTTCAACACTTCCACACATAAAAATAGGCTCCATAACATAACAAAATCTTTCTTACTCATATAGCTTAAATAGGGGTTTAACCTACTGCATATCACATCTTATCACACACAACCTAAACCTCACAAATCAAACCAACACATCAAGACATCCCCTTACTCAGTTTACTGATTGATATTTCATCACCCAATAGGAAGCTTCCTCACACATTCTCTAGCCATAACAAACCTGAAACCAGACATTTATTATCTTCTCTTACGCACCTTGTTACCCATCCCCTTTTATTTTCACACTTCCCTAAATAAATTAAGAACATAAAAATAATCTTCTGCTTAACTTGCTTGGGTAAAACTTGTTTCATGGCCTTAGTTATTCATTTATTATCCAAAAGAATGAAACAAAACTTTTCTTAAAATAGTTCCTTATCTTAAAATTTTTTTACCACAATGGTTACCTTATCCATTCCCTTGATTACTTCCTTTATGAGGACTCAACTTGTCATCGATGTCTCTCACCTAGAACCCCTTGTTTAGACTACAACTTTAGGTTAAAATAAGCCATTCCTACACCATCAATCTATCCCGTCTAGGCTAGAAACCCCACCATCCTTTTGATCGGAATATTTTGGACCTCCCAAGGTCCCTCTCATTGATACCATGTTCCAAGATATTCAATATGCCAATCCCGTGGTGCTCCAAGATTATCTCCTTCGGAGATCAACTAAAATTCCTTTAGATTTTCCACCACTCCAACAACTTTATCCTTACTAGAAAACTCCCCAAACCACCCAATTGGTAGTAAATGAACTTTTTAGAACCCATCTTGCTCCCTCTTTCACCAATCCCTCATCTCATCAAACTACCTAGATAGTCATGCCTATTACTGACAATCTCTTTCTAATCAACAAGAAAATCAACACAAATCTTCCCCTCACCTCTTTAGTCACTATTTTCACTAGTGTCCCTAACCATTATGCCAAAACATCATATCCCCTATCTGGATAGTATGAAATCCTCACGTCTAACATGCCTGTTAATACTTACAAACCAAATTTAATGGGTGCTTTACATTATTCAGTATCTACCCCTTTTCAAAAACAATTATAACCTATTCATAACCACATTCCCATTGAGCACTTTCAGTAGCAGTCTACCCAATCCCAACAATCCTATCATGTCCCTATCTCTCAGAAAAAATTATTTCAACAACCACCCTTTCAATCACATCCCATGATTTACACTCACCCCCAACAAATTCCTTAAATAACCACACATCTGCAAGTTCATCAACAAACTCATCCAACCACTTATTACATCCAACCTTCACGTCTCATCCCCTAACAGACTCTTTCGAATGACCCCATGGAGGATCTTGTGAATAGGGTAGTCAAATTCAAATGTACTAATATAGGATAAAAATATTCACTATCCTAAAAATAGATCTGTAATGAGCCTATTCATCTATCTATAATAATTAAACCATATCCTCTACATAAAGAATTTCCAAAATTCACCAAGTTTAATAGTAAAGTGGATCCATGACAACACCTTCATGAATTTATACATGCATGTTACCTGATTGCACATGATCAAGACTTAATGCTTCCCACTTCGCCATGTCCTTGGTTGGTTCTACACTAGACTGGTATGATACTATCCCTCAATATTCTATATTCTGCTTCTCCCAACTTACACAACTATTTCTAGAACACATTTTGATGAACATTGTAGGTAAAGTAACTATCAATTACCTATACACTATAAATAGTTTGAGAATAAGTCCATTGCAGACTTCATCGCATGATGACACAACATTATAAACCATTTATATTTCCTTCTCCCATAAACTAACCTCTTTAGGATATTCTCACCTTTGTGTGCGAAGCACATATCTTCTAATCTACAAATCCAATCTTTCTGAACCTTTGACGAAGCCTTTACCATGGCTTGTAAATTTTAAACATGTTCCCTTGAGAATAGTCATTTAAAATTAAAATCAAACAAACCTAAACATGAGTTTACCGAGCCTTCCACACAAAACAACAAATGAAAAGGGTGGCCAATGCTGCCATCATTAAATAATAACCTCCACCTACATCTGTGGACTCAACAATAAGTCCTTCGACCAATGCCCAATTACAATCCCTTAAGGGAGTCATATAGCACAATATTTAACAATTCGATGGTGGTAAATCTTATAACAATCCTTCCTATCTGATCATTTGATGAGTCTAGACTAAAGCCCTTATGGTATCATGAAGACCATTATTACAAGTAACACTAATTCCAAGGACACAACATAAAAATATTTTAAAATTTCAAGGATTTAGTCCAAAGACTCATTTATTAGGCTGATCTTCAAGTGGAAAATCCAAATTCCTCTCCCAATCAACCGCTTGACATATTCAAATAACCATTTCCAAATCACCCACCAACAAGCCAAGATCACTTCTACTATAACCCAACAACCCAATGCTCACATCATTAAAATTCTTCACACATCTAATCAGGAACCAATCTCACCCTAAACTTCCTCTCCTTTATTTTTGATCACATATACTTCCTTTTATATTGTTCCCCGCATCTATTATACTTAGATACGTCCTGACATACACTCTTATCTCTACAATTGTTAGAACCCCATTTATAAATATATCATTCATACCCCTAGAGAAATTCCTGAAGGAACCATTCAAACCTATTTCCAAGTCTGACATTAGTCCTTCATCAAATCCCTTACAAATTACATCCACTTCATCAGTAGGATGAATCACTTCACCTATAGTTGTTCCACCCTTTTTTGTCATACCATCCTTAAAACCTACACTAGTCCCTCCTCCCATTCTTTTACCCACATCAAATGTTTTTCTCACATCCATGCCACCTTCTTCCTCCATGCCAATTCCATCATTTGAGGAATTTTTAAAAACACTTCATCTTGGAATGACCCCAAATTTTCCTTCCATATCATTAGCATTATCTTATCAATCTCCATTTTCCATAGATAACTTTCAAAAAATGTTTCTTTCTACACCCGTGCAAAACATGACATCACCATCTAACCCTTCGGTTGAAATTTTCATTATTCGTCCCAAGAAATAATCTCCACATATGAAATCTATGACCAATTTTAGGGTTAAATAATTCAATGCGACATTTTTTGTTTCTGGACCATAGACATCTCAACCCACCAATCCAAAACCATTGAATACAAAAGCACCAACTCCAAAAATGGATTCAAGACACTAAAACATCAACATACATGAACTTTAACCCAAACATCCAAGACATCTCATAAGGCATCCTTTAGCACTTTAGTTGGATCATATATGGAAATATTCCAACACTTACTACAAACCTTTACAATCATGCTTCCACCAATCAAGGCCTTCAACCTAAATGGAAAAAATTCTTCATGGTATAACTCTAATCTTATGTGCACTTATCATCATGCCCATGGACACAATATTGAGCACTGTAGAGAACTCAAGGACATTATCCATAAACTCATTGAAGAGAAAAGACTTCCTCTTTGACCAATTCAGTCCCTTCCTTCCACGTCCAGTCGAACATCCACCATCTCACCTTCGGGAGATGATTCTTCCAAATATGGTCCCCCTTTGCTCATTAGTTTTGTTCGGGTAACCACTCAATCCAGCTCAACTGATCCAAAATCAATATCCGAAATAAAAAAAAACTTTCATCACCATTCCTCTTTCTAAGGAGTTAGCCACGTCATAAACAGCTAAGGTTTCTATCTTAGCAACCCCTAGGCCCATTAAACATAATATCATCAAACAAATTCATTAGACCCTTGTTAAGATGTCACTTTACGAAATTATCTAAAGCTTTCCAAGTCATAGACATGATATTAATCAATCTTTAAAGTATATTCCTACATCGAGTGATAAGGCTCATCCCTTTTCATCTCTCTTATAAGTGTTTATAGCATCTACTACTACCATCTCATTCAATGATGCTGAAATTATGGACATTCTGCCATAAGACCGTGACCTTCCCTCTTTATCATGGTTAAGATTAAGGATACATTCATTCAAAGATCCATAGTATTAATGCAATCATTAATATCATTCCATCACATACGTTTGACCAACTTAAGATACTTGTTGACAATTATCTTTGCAGTTGAACCACCAAATTCATGGGAAATATTAGAGATGTGGGACTTGGCACCTAAGTTAACCTCCAGATTTTATAGAAGATAGATCTTATCTTATTTTTATTGAGATAAGGGTTAGAGAGAGATAAAATTATGTAAATCCTATCTAAGGTGATGTGCCAAATATTTACTAAAATAGCACATAGAGAAATATTGAAATAACTACTAGAGTAGTTAGAGAGCATCAAACATGATCAACTATTCTGAAGATTTTTCAAACCATCAAAGGTTAGGAGAAAATGAAACACAATTAGAGCATAGTGAAAATATTTATGTAAAAGATCTAAGGGCATGTAGCATGATAGATACTTAAACATTCATCAAGAGCTAAGTAGGAGCAAACAAGAAGAAATTAAGGACAC
The DNA here is from genome assembly GCA_019776745.2 of Taxus chinensis. Lineage (NCBI taxonomy): Eukaryota > Viridiplantae > Streptophyta > Pinopsida > Cupressales > Taxaceae > Taxus > Taxus chinensis. Next base: position 856,864,956 of record CM034151.1, read on the forward strand.
AAAATATTACAAACTTATCAGTCCATAGAAAAAGAACTTTTATTTATAGAGAAAAACAATACATAAGGCCAAAATGGCATAGATTACAGTAATTTATCTACAAAAGAGCCTTGATAAGGCCAATGAATGTAATAAACTAGACATAAAACTTTTCCCTAGAGCTCTGAAATTATTTTTTTCTACTTTTCTATCCTGTTACGGGCACAAGAACATTATTTATATAGAAACATTGGCTCTTTCTCCAATGCACTTCTAATCAGATATTCTACCATTTGTATTTAATTTATACCTATGTGATCTTTGATCTTGGGAATAAATCTTAACTACATGCTTTGAGGAACAAGATCACATTCAATCTGTCACACCTCAAGCCCTTCGCTTCTTTGATTTCTCGTGGAGATTATGTGCTAGTTTGGGACTTCTATTTGTCTCTTTCCTTTTGAAGTTGCACCTGGGAAACATGTGGAGGCCTACGCATCCTTCTCATTTACTTCAATTTTTTAACTCGCCTAGGATGCTTAGCTGCACTTTAACCACTTGGTCGATGCTTGTTGCTCAAAGAATCCTGATTTTTCATGATTTCTCCAAAGGGAACTGAATGGACATGTGGATACCCTCCCTATTCAGCTCCATACTTAGGAAAAAAAAGTCGCAACAAAAAAAATAACACAAAAAGGAAAAGAGGTCAGGGTGACAAAAGATAGCAGCAATGGAAAAGCTCTGAAAAATGTAGAAATTATTCTACAATACTAAAGGCATTTGTCACTCAAACACCCATGGTTCTTCACAATTTTAATGATGTCATCACTCCCACCTTGGGAATGCTCATTCTTCCCATCCATGTTGGTGAGAATCTCCTCCATGAGGTCTTCTACATCATTGAGGGAGAATTTTAATACAATGTTCTCCTTGGACGGTCGTGGATTCATGTCATGCAATGCGCCCCTTCTAAACTTAATTGTTCCCTTAAATAAAAACATGAGACGAAGATCTTTACACTTCCCTAAGATGCCCCTCCCTTTCAAGAGTGTAACATGACCTATAGACCAAATGATGTCCTTGTTCCTAAGAATGATTCATCTACACCATCCACTAGCTCAGTCATTCCCTCATCCAAACTTCCTAGCGGTGACTCCTTGGGTAACATAATGGAAACACTTACAATAGGGGAGTATCACCTTATCACAATCAACACCCTTCCCACTACTCACTGTATCAGCAGACCTTATAAGGTGCCTATAGATCAAGGTAATTTCAGGGATGTTGTTCCTTTCAGTCCATTGTGTCTTTGCACCACCCTTATTTATGGTGGTTTTGATAGTCCCTCCTCTCATGTCAATGATATTCCACATGCCAAGATTTATACCGGTGGATTTAGATTTATGAGAAAACCATGTTTTTCCTATACCTATTTCCATTGTTGTGCATGGAAAGGATTTGGCCTAGGACATTATGACAACAACCCACATGGCCTTATTCCCAATCAATTTCACAAACATCATGAAATGTTTGGGTTTGGATACAAAGAACATTCCCCTAACCCCATTCCACCATCTGAGATACTCATGGACATGCCTTCTCAACCTAATATATATTTTCTAAACCTTAAAGAAATGAAAATTTATTCTCCACCTCCTCCATCGTTTCTAACTTTCGAAGACATGGACATACCTTCTATACCTTCTCCATATCTTCTAACTCCTAAAGACATGATCATACCTTCTCTACCTTCTCCATATTTTTTTTCCTCTTGAAGACATGGAAATGGATGACACCATTTCTATTGCTTCTGAATTTTTTTTAGTCTTCACCATTAATTTGGGACCGGTCACCTATTAGTGTAAAAATTAGATTAGGTGCCTTCCCATTTTCCATCTAGAAATGATAGAAGAATATTCTTCTACCACCGATGTCCTGCAGTGTGCTGATGATGATGTCATTCTCACCCACATGGGGGTATAGTATTCTTATCTTCATAAGACATTACCATTTGACACACCCACTCTTATGATTAGAACCACCATTGATTTCAATTTCGGGACTCCTCAGAAGCATCACATTCTCAAAGTAGGAAAATCTATTAATTTGCATGATCTTGAATCATTCCCTTCCTCCCTTTCTCGTCATAGTCAGGAATTTGTATGGTACTATTCAAATATGCCAGGGCTTGACCCTTCAATAATTGTCCATAACATCATCACCTTTCCCAATGCTAAACCAGTAAAGCAGAAGCTTCACCACATGCATCCTCATGTTTCCCTCCTTGTTAAAGAGGAGTTGCAGTGCTTTCTTTTTTCCAATTTCACCATCCCCATTGACTATTCTTAATGGGTTTCGAATATTGTTTCGACTGTTAAATCATCCATAAAACTTTGTATTTGCACTGATTTTTGAGAACTCAATCTCACTTTCCCTAAAGATGACCTCCCTCTTGCAAACATTGATCAACTTTTGGATCTCACCGTGGGTCATGAGATGAATTTTCTCATGGATGGTTTCTCTGGTTACAGTAAAATTCTCATCACACCAGAAGACCAACACAAGAATTCCTTTGTTACTCCTTTGGGGAATTTTTGTTATTAGGTTATGCCCTTAAGTTTAAAGAATGTCAGTGCTACCTATTAGTGATCCCTGGCTTATATCTTTTATGATCTTATCCACAAAACCATAGAATATTATGTAAATGATAATTTAGGTAAATATAAACATCGTTGTGACCATCTCTTCATTCTCGAGGTCCTTTTTGAGTGACTTATTCAATTTTTATTCATTTCAATCCATCTAGGTGTGTATTTGGAGTCCTAAATATAAATCTCATTGGTTTTATCATTTATATTAGGGGTAATTAATTTTACCGTACTAAAATTAAAGAAGTAATCAAAATTCCACGTCCTTAAAATCTTAATCATCTTCACAGCTTTCAAGGTCCTCTCCAATCCATCCACTACTTCATCTCACAAATTTCAGATTGTTGTTAACCCTTTCATCACTTCTTGTGGAAAAGACATAAAATTTGATTGGGATCATGACTACCAGAAAGCTTTTAATGACCTTAAAAATTATCTCTTGTTTTCACCAGTGCTTACACCTCCACGCAAGGGGGAGCCATTTTATTTATACATCTCTTCTACTAATCTTTCCTTATGAGTTATGTAAGGGCATCGTGATGACCAAGGTCATGAACAAGATGTTTACTACGTCATTCGCACCTTGCATGAATGTGAAACCCAATACACTGGAGCTGACAAGTTGTGTTGTTTTCTATTCTTTTATGCTTCAAAATTTCAGCACTAAATTTGTATTCATAAGATGTACGTTTTTATCAACTTCCATATCGTTAAGATGATCCATTATAACACATATCATAATGATCATATGGCTTGTTGGCTCATTCTCATGTTTAAATTTGAAATCGAGTTTATCTCTCAAAAATTTATTAAGGGCCAAGCTATTACAGACGAATTAGTAGAAGCCCCCCTCCCTTGTTCTCAACTTCTTCATGAGAAATTTCTTGATGATTAAGTTAATAAATTTCATCACAAATATTTCCCTCTTAAATTCACTCTCTTATTTGATGGTTCTAAATGTTACTAAGGGGAGGGGCTTGCATTGTCCTCATCCCTCCTTGGGAAAATACTATTCCACTCACAAACAAACTCAATTTTGAGGGTACAAACAATATGAAGAGTACAAAGCCCTTATCTTGGGTCTTGAAATAACTTATTTTTAGGTTTTCAAATTCTTGACATCTATTGGGATTCCGAACTTATAATAAAACAATTCACAAGTGAGTACCAATGCAAAAATCATACCCTTCAAAAATATCATGACATTGTTCATCTTCTCCTTGAATCCTTTGATTCCTACATCATCCAAGTTGTTCCCCAATTGACCAATCGTTTTCACTGATATGATGGAATTTTTTACAAATCTCATTCCATGGACAACAGAAGAATCCAAGATTTCTGTAGACATTCATTTTCCTGATTGATCATTCTATGAATTACCCCAGGTTAATCTTGTTAAGTCTAATTCATCAGACTATTTTGTATTCCCAAATCTTTTATTATTTATCCAAATTCATCATTCACGCTAATCTATCCAAGAATTCTAGGAGGCCTTTCCTTTAGTGTTTCAATCGCTATGTGATCCTCGGTGGCATTTTTTATAAGCCTAGATTTTACAGTGTTCTTTTTCTATGATTTAAATCCCACAAATCCTCTCGGGCCATCCAAGAAGTCGATGACAATGTTTTTATTGAACACTTTATTGGCTTAACTATTCCTATTCTCATTCTTTTCCTTGGCCATTATTGGCCTTCCCTTAATCATGAGTGTTCTAATTACGTTAAGAAATCTAAAAAATGTTAGTAGAATTCCAATCTAATTTGCATTCCTAGTCAAGCTTTACAGCCGGCTTAGGGCCTTTGGCCCTTTTCAAAATGAGGTCTCAATCTCATTAGTCTTATTAATCCTTATTCCTCAAACCAAAATCACTCTATAATCACTACAACCAAATATTTCACCAAGTGGGTGGAATAAATCCCACTCACCTCAACCAAATTTATTCCCATCATCCATTTTATCTACCAACACATGATTTTCTACTTTGGCATTTCCCACAAAATTGTCACGGAAAACGAAAAGTAATTTTAAAACAAATATCTTTAAAAAATATGTAACACATTCAACATACAACTCAGTTTCTCTTCTCCATATTATACTCAAGTTAACGGCCAAGATAAAGATACCAATAAAACCCTTCAAAACATTCTTGCTAAAATTATTGATCAATCAGGTTGTAATTGGCATCTCCAGCTTCCATTCACCCTTTAGGCCTATCGAAATAGTATTCATAGATCCACGAGGGCTACACATTTCTCTCTTATGTACAATTATGAAGCAATCCTTCCCCTTGAAGTTCAAATTCCATCTTTGCAAGTGTCCCTTCATGACTTCATCTCTAATGAAGAATATCACCAATCACGTCTAGCACAACTCAAGTTGTTATATGAACAATGCCTCCTCGCTCTTGAACACCATCATGTATCTCAAGAGTTCATTAAAATATATTACAATAAGCACCTTAAGAATAGTGAATTTAATATCGGTGACCTTGTCCTCAAATAAAATGAGAACATCACTATTCTAGAAAGGAGTCAACCTAGAAGGTTTTCCTCTAATTGGATTGGGTAATACATTATCACACATAGTATGGGTTAGGATCCTATCGTTTCTCATCCCTTGATGGTAATATGGAAGTGGAACTTCTCCATTCATTATAATTGAAACCATCCTATTATTAGCATTCTTACCAATGCTCTTATTCATATTATTTTGATTATTCCTCCAACTTAACATTTTCCATCTCTCATTGTGATGATTTGGGATTATGTTGTCTTCTATCACTTCCTAGATGTGACCTTAAATGTAGGTACCATGGATCTAGCTATAACATATTCGTTATGGAAAATGTCTTCCCTCTTGGTGAGAACCCTATGATCATCACATCCATCACCCTCTTATTTACCTATTGGAACCATGTAAAGGGGCCAAGGGTGTTCCTTGTACATTTATTATCCCCTCTTAAGTGGTATACTTAGCTCGTCCCAGATCTGTCTCCTGTAAAAAAATCAAAAATCATGGATGTTATTGTCAAAATATTAAAGCTATAAAAACATATTGATCCCTCGAAGGACAACTGTTCATGAAAAAAAGAGAAAAAACATGAAAATCAAAATAAAATTCAAAATAAAATAAAAATAAATAGATCGATCCCTCGAAGGATGACTATCATATTTTCATTCCATCTATATATTGTAAAAATTATACTATACCCTCGAAGTATGGCTACTCCTTATGGAATTTGAAGGCTTCCTACATTGATGGGCCTTCCATTTTCCTAGCATCCTAAGAAAGCTTCTCACATTGATCAACTTTCTCTTTCCCCCTTCCCAAAGTTGGGGCATAGTTTTAGGGAACACCACTTTCGGAAAATCCTCTTCCCACGTACAATTTTCATCTAAAACCCCTTTGTTATGTTGACACTCACTTTATGAGTTAATTTTATCCAATGCAGTTGGAGGCATATTTTCCTTGTATTTTTCTTGATATGATGTAGTGTCATTCATACCCATAGGTCACAAATATTAAATTCGTATATTATCCTACATCTCATATTATTTTATTCAATCTCTATGACATTAAATTCCTCCTTCAAGGCCATATTTATTCCTCTCGGGGGAATTTTACTCAATATTTAATTTCTTTCTTTTCTTTTGTGGCCCTATGTACCTTTTCCCTCTGAGAATTTTCATCCAATCTACTCTTAAAGACCATATTTGTGGCCATATTCATTTTTCTTCTAGGAATTTAATTCAACATCTGATCCCATCCAATCTACTCTCAAATTCCACATATGTGGCCATATTCATCTTCCCTTCGGGAATTTTAATTCTACATTCAAATCATTAATTTATAATTTCAAATTCCTACAGGGCCATACTTATTCTTTTCTTGGGCATTTTATGTTACAATCCTATCTAATTTGCACACAAAATTCACCTTGTGGACATACTTTTTCCTTGGGACATATTACTTCATAACCCACTTTAGCATTTTACATTCTCGGCCATTTTTCACGTCATGTACTAGGGCACCATAAATTTTCATCCTCGTCACTTCTAGACGCATACATTTTCACTCGATTCCTCGTATACGAAGGATTTTACATACCTTTCACATTTAGTTGTGCATACTTTGATGTTTTCCTATGACCCGTGTGTCATCATGGCTTGCATCTATATTGCAGTGGTATTTACCCACTCACTGGTCCGTAGAACGTTGTAGTATGTCTCCATTGAGACCACAATTTTACTCTACCGATGTGATATTAGCGTCATTTATATAGTCTTTTTTGATATTACGATTCATTTTTTCTTGGAACATATTGCCTTAGTAATCATTTTACCCATTTTTCTCTACCCACCGACCCTTTATCATCTACCTTTTTCAAACGTGTCATTGGTTTTCCTTGATTTCATCGATCCCCCATTTGAGGGGGAGCTCATCATCTACCTTTCTTCAATCCTCATCTAACTATCATTATTTTTGTCTCATGTTTTTCTTGCCCAAAGCATTCAACAAAAAGGGGAAAAATGTAGACACCTAAATCCAATATTTATACCATTAATCACCTTCATGCGCATACTTATTAAATTCATCCCCTTTATGTCATTAAATTCGCATACCCCATCGCATCTAACCATAATTAATTTATATTAATAAATTAATTCCTATTAACTAATTATTACCTATCACCTTGGCCTAATGGACTTTCTATTTTATATGCCTATTCTTTTTCTAACCTATCTCTACCTCTAACTAACCTATGAGACATTTTTTTCCCACCTACATGCTTTAAATAATTTCACCAAATCTTAAAATATGGAGACCATGTAAAAATAAGAAAAAGATTACCCATTGGGGAAACTTCTCCTACAATCAGCGACAACCTAGCCTAGTTGTTGTCAACCCTATAAAATTGAATCCTTACTTTCCATAATCAGAGGCAGAAATCATCATATGCATATGAACATCCAAGCTTCCATGTGACCTATGAACTCTCTCTCCCATGCCTGAGCATTCGTGAAGCAGCCAAAAACCTTCTACATCTCCATCAGACGTGTTTGTATCACTCACGACTATCCTTCATGAGATTATTACTCTTTTTTACTACTTTAATCATCCTGTTATTATATTATCATTGTTCTTCTTCTAGCTAAAATTTTGTAGGTACGTATTATTTTTTGCAACATATAGCGATCACCCTGTTGCATTCTATTTCATCTCCTTTTTTTACAAGTTACTTTTATGGCTTGATTTTTCTCGGCCCTCTTTATTTTTCCATAATCGATGTCACCCAGATTGATTCAGCACTGACTCAGTGCTATGAAACTATGCTTTTTACTTCCACATCCATTTCCAGTCTCTACATGTACTTTGTAATTTCTTCAGCCTGCTAAAACCACCATAATGTCCCTTTGTTACATCAAATCCAATCTATTTTCACTCCAGTAATCATCACTTCACCTAGTCACTATATGATGAGTGCATAGTTTGACTCATTAATATCATTTCTTCAAACCAGAAATACTCTTTATGATATGACTCATTTGTATATGGTGATGTTTTGTATAGTCATGTCTTAGTAGGTTGATGCATTTTTCCTTGCTATTATTTACGAAAACCGTTCATCACATGACCTCCTACTAACTATTTTTATGAGATCAAATGTGATGATGTGTACAGGGAATGATGGAGGTTACTGTGGACAAGTTTCCTGAGTTCGATGCATGCGGCTGAAGACTGTTTCCAAATTGACCTATTAGCTTGGGCTTGACTCTAATGGCCCATAGGAATCTAAGAGTTTTAATTGATATTTGATGAAATAGTCTTTAATGCCACCCGATATGGTTGATCTTGTAACAAACATTATCTATATGAAGACTTTGTCTTCAGAACTGTGGGGATACCACTTTTTGATTGATCGAAGAAAATTATCTACAAACTGTTATGGATTTGTTTTTGGATATGTTATGAACTCATTTGAAAGTTAATGAAATCTACGACATTTTGAGAATCAAAAGTTGTTGAGCACTCTATCCCGAGGAAGAGCAAGGGCACACTCAACTGAGGAGATACGAGGTTACTTTAAGTTTTTCATGCATACAGTCCTTCGATTAGTTTTACTGTAATTATCATTTGATGAGTTGTTGCATGCATGCTTTGATTAACTATCCATGTTTTCTCCATTATTGCTTTCACTTTTAAGTAGATGCTCATAAACCATCTTGCTTTCTGTTGAATTCTAGTTATTTAGTTATGGTTTAAATTGTTAAGAATAAGTGTGTGTATATTTTACTTTACAGTAGAAGATTAGTTGTTGAAATCCATTTCATTGCAAACAGTTGAATTCCATAGACTTGCATTTAATTTCCATAGATTTTAACTACACTTCTGTAGAATAGCCACCAAGCTAAGCAACCCCCCAAAAAACTCAATGCATAACTGGTTCTCCTACACTCTATTGCATATTGGCTTGAACATAGCCCTGGTTTAAGAATGACAATGACCAAGATTATGTCAGTTAAATTATTGGAAGAATATAACGACCCATCATTTTTGGCACCGTTTCCAGGGATTTACATAACCATAAGCTCGATTGTTTTATTCCATATGTTATGGGTGTTAATAGAGTTCATATAGGAAACCAGTAGTTCTCTCGGACCTCAATTTAAACCAACCAACCTAGATGCATAGGTCACGAGATAACCAAGGGAGATTTATAACATGCAATATTTAACAAATCTCTTTAGACACTTCACAAGAGAGAAACACTGAGAGTGATACAGGTTCCAATTCCATGCCTAGAACCTTTTCTGAGCATTCTGTATCCTCTTCACATTATTCTGTAATGGGGGATCTTGGAAATGTTAAAGAACAGCCTTTAGGACAAACATTTACATACCCCATTGTCCCTGATGCAGATGAGGATGCACCCATGAAAAACATCTCACTGTCCATCCTCCCCCTTTTTCGAGGAATGACAAAAGAAGACCCTAATCAGTTTCTATTTGAATTTAAAATCCTATGCCAAACATATGATTACCGAACTGACAATCAAAAACTCAAATTATTTCCCTCCACTCTCAAGGATTCTGCTATGAGATGGTTTATGGGGTTACCATCTAACTCCATTAATTCCTGGAAAGCCATGGAAATAACCTTCCTCGATAAATACCAATACTATTGTAGAGGAAGGGATAGGAAGGAGGAGTTCTTCCAAATATGGCAAAAGGAAGATGAGAATCTAGATGATTATCTGGATAGATTCCTCTTTCTTCATAAACATAGTGGGTATGAGTTGCATGCAGACATCACTAAAACAGTTTTTCTGAAAGGACTGGATGAAGAAACCATGGATTCTCTCCATCTCATGGGAGGTGGATACATGAATAAGCTTAACATGGAAAAAATTACTGAGCTATGTAGAAGATATTCTAGAACATGTGGAGGGATAAGAAGGAAACAAACATCCAAGTCTTTGGGTACCTCTGAACTTCTAGAAGAAATGGCCAACATGAAAACAGAGATTATGCTACAATCAACATCCACCATAGATGGACTTAAGGCAAAAGCCACCCCTGTTAAAGAACCATTGGACATGTATTGCCCTAAATGTTAGAAGAGACACCCCTTGAGAGAATGTCCTTTGGATGTCATAGGTTTGTGCTTAATCTGTGAAGTTACTGACCATGACACTAAACATTACACACTTCTTCCAAAATTAAAGGGAGGTTTGAATGCCATCTCTCAAACAAGTGCTAAATTAAATTTTTTCTAGAGACCAAATAGTTAGGGTGGGTTCCCATCTAGACCAACTCAAAATTCCTGGAGAATGCCATGGCCAAATCAGGCCTCCCAATCTTCTTGGGGACAACCTGAGTGGGAAAACTCAAACTGGATGACTTATCCATATCAACCACCTTGGAAAAATCCATACACTTAGCCAGGCTGCGATCCACCACCCGCAGCCAATCCTTGGCACAATCAGCAATGGGGTCCTAAAAAAAATTTTAGCCAAAATTAGTCCTGGGCACCCCCACAAAACAATAATAAAAAACGTAGGTTCCAACAACCACAACAATCTTTAATGCCTCCACCTCCAGCCTACCAAAATCAATGAAAATCAACACAAACACAACTTCCAGCTCAGCCAATAGCCAATCCAAAAAATCAACAGACAACTTTGATTGATGACATAGATGCGGGTAATACCATGTAGGTTAACACTATTGGTAATTTACGATTACGATATGGAAAAATATTGAACCCTCCTGTTGTTATCACAGAACTTCCTGATGATCCCAATAAGGAAGAAAAACTTGAAGGTAAAAATGACTCTTCACCAATATGGTTAGATGAGCAGGATGCTCAAATAACCAAACCAACTATAGTCCCTTTCCCTGAGCGATTACAGGACACTCGGATTGCAGATGAAACAGAACTAGTTCAGGAATTGAAAAAAGTACATATTGAGGTCCCACTGCTATGTGCAATATGGGACATCCCTGAACTAAACCAAAACATTAGAAATGAATGTATAAAGATGCTAGGAAGAAAAAAGAAATACCCACAGACTATCAGAGCCGAAGGAAATTTGGCTGATTTAGTTGCTGACACCCTCATCTCACCAAAATATGGGGATCCTGGGAGCCCTATAATTACTATTTGTATAAATACATAGTCAATCTCTAATGTTTTGGTGGATCTTGGTGTTGTTATTAATTTCATCACAATAGAAATGTTTAACCAACTATCCTTGACAGGACTTCAACCAACCAACATTGTTCTGTAGTTAGCAGATCAATCCATTGTTGTACCTGATGGTGTGGTTGAAGATATAATGGTCACTATTGAATCATGGGAGTACCTAGTTGATTTCATGGTTTTTCAGCCTAAAGCTTGGAATTTGGGATATCCAGTCATCTTCGGGAGACCTTGGCTGGCTACGGTTTCTGCTTACATTGACAGTAGATCAGGTAACATGAAAATTCTAAATGGGTAGAAATCCAAACAAATTTTGTTATATCCTCCTACCCAGCCTTATACAAACAATTGTGACTAGGTATGGGTGGATTCTTTAGATGCTAACTCTTTGAATTCTTCTTTTCTGGCCACTATTGTAGTACATGATCATATAACAGAGGCTGCAGAGTCTTATGTGCTGACTGATTCTAAGGACTCTACAACTACAGAAATCAGTACTACTTCTACGGAATTCAGAATATCGGCAGAAGACATTACTTCTGCTGAGTCTTGTAGGAAACTCTATGCTTATAATTCTGAACATCTAGTTCTTGATTTCTATTTTCCTTTAACTAAGGTTTTGTCTTGTGATAACGTATCCATCCTACACATTCTCCACCCCCATGTTTTCCCATTGAATTCTTTTATCACTAGTACAGAGCTTTCTCTTACGGATGATACTAAGCAGGTGCTTGTCAGTATGGGTAGAGAGCTGACTATAGGAAGTGACTTGGAGGTCAATCAAGAAGCTAGGGTGCTTGAGATTCTGAAGAAACATTCCCATGATTTTTCTTGGGATTACACTGATATGAAAGGAATTCATCCTAGCATCTGCACACATCATATCTACACCGATGACATCAAACCTATAAGGTAGCCGCAACGAAGAATCAATCCAACATTGAGAGACATAGTCAAAATTGAGATTGAAAAGATCCTAAAGGTAAGTTTCATCTATCATATATTTGATAGTCAGTGGGTTTCCCCATTAGTTATTGTTCCCAAGAAGAATGGTAAGTGGTGAATATGTGTTGATTACAGGGAACTTAACAAAGCCACCAAGAAAGATTATTTTCCCCTGCCTTTCATTGACGAAGTCCTAGACAATTTGGCTGGTAAGAAATATTTCTCTTTCTTGGATGGGTTTAGTGGGTATAGCCAAATTAGTATTGCCCCTACTGATCAGGATAAGACTATTTTTACGTGCCCTTGGGGTACATTCGCTTACAGATTCTTACCTTTTGGGCTTTGTAATGCCCCTATCACATTTCAACAGGTAGTCTTGGCCATTTTTGCAGATCTTGCTAATGACTGCGTTGAGGTTTATATGGATGATTTCACTATCCATGGATCTACTTTTGATGAAATTTTGAATAATATTGAGAAAGTACTCAGTCAATGTGAACAACACCAACTATCTATGAGTCATGAAAAACGTCTAATGATGGTTGATCAAGGAATTATCTTAGGTCACCATGTGTCAGCCCAAGGTATAAAGGTGGATCCCAAAAATATATCAGTCATCACCCAATTACCTACACCAGCTAATCAGAATGACATCACAATTTTCCTTGGCCATGCAGGTTATTACCGCCAATTCATAAAATATTTTAGCAAAATTTCCACCCCAATGTTTTCATTTCTAACCAAAGATTTTGTTTTTGAATGGTCTTCTCAGTGTCAACAGGAATTTGATTCTATCAAAGAAAAGCTGACAACAACCCCTGTCTTACATGGCCCTGACTGGGGACAACCTTTCCATATCCACACTAATGCTTCTAATACAGCTATGGGTGCTGTCCTTGGACAAAAAGACTTAGAAGATCATATGTATGCAATTTACTTTATCAGCAAAAGTTTGAATCCTACAGAAAAGAATTACACTACTACAGAAAAAGAGTTTTTGGCTATGGTATATGCTTTGAATAAATTTCGTCATTAAATCACTCGATATAAAAAAAAAAATTACACTAACCACTCTGCGATTTGATATTTGATGAACAAACCAGTGGTTTGCGGAAGGCTCATTTGCTGGTTGCTCTTGTTGCGAGAATTCAATCTCACGATCATAGATAAGCCTGGGAAATCTAACGTTGTTACTGACCTTCTTTCCAGAATAAATTTCTCAGGTGATGACGAAGTAGTCCAAGATCAATTTCCCGATGAACACTTGTTTGCTATCTCCACTAAGACTCCCTGGTTTGCTGATCTTGCAAATTATTTAACAACAGGGAAGTTTCCTGCTTATTTTAATCATAAGGAAAGAAGGCGATTGATTAGAAATAGTGCAACATATAAATGGTGTAATAGATTCTTATTCAAATTTTGTCCTGACATGGTTCTTCACAGGTGTTTTCATGAGGATGAGGTACATGACATATTACACGCATGTCATGATGAGCTAGGCGGTGGGCATTATTTAGTGAAATGAATAATTCACAAGATCCTTAGATCAGGGTACTATTGGCCTTCCCTTGATAAGACTATCAAGAAGTATGTGTGGCAATGTGATGCATGCCAATGAATGGGAAAACCTACACTTTCTACGGAAATTCCTCTTAACCCTCAGTTGGTTCTAGGACCATTTGAGAAATGGGGTATTGATTTTGTTGGACCATTTGATCCTCCCTATTTCGGGAAGGAGTATCTCTTGGTATGCATGGACTATGTCACCAAATGGGTTGAAGTTCAAGTATTGGCATCTTCCAATGAAGATGTTGTTGCTGATTTTCCCTACAACTAGATATTGTTGTGATTTGGAGCACCAAAGGCCATTGTATCTGATCAAGGTCCTCAATTTGTTTCAAATATGATTAAATCTTTCTTAGGAATCTATAGAATCAAGCACCAGAAAGCATCACCTTATCACCCCCAATCCAATGGGCAAGTGGAGGTAACCAATCGAGAGCTCGAGAATATTCTAATTAAGGTGGTTAATGCTGACAGAAATAATTGGGTACCAAAGCTTCCTGAGGCCGTCTGGGCCTACAACACGACCTTGAAAACAACTACTGGTTTCTCTCCCTACGATTTGGTCTTTGGGAAGAAGCCACTGTTACCTGTTGAGTTTGAGTTGTGCACATGGCGAATATCATTGGAAGTTGGGATTGATTTGGATGAAGCATAGTGTGAATGAGTGTTGTAGTTGAATGAACTAGTGAAATGTGGATGGAGGCATAGCAGCAGACTGAAATTATACAGCATTAGTGGAAAACTTGGCATGATGCTCACATCAAAAAAATGATATTTTATGAAGGGCAATGGGTTTTACTCTTTGATTCCCGCTATCAACATTTTAAAGGGAATTTACGTATGCGCTGGTTAGGTCCCTATCAAGTGCATCAAGTGTTTGATAATGGGATTAATACCGATTGATGGAGACAAACAAACTCTTCTAGTGAATGGGTATAGGCTCTGAGTTTACCACCAACCACTAGATAATCAGACCTTCACTGACGAAATTCTGTTACAAACGAATATGGATGCTGAGGAGGCTCTTTTCCTCTCACGCATGGAGTTATTAATATTTTTTGAAACAAATAAAGGAAGATGATCCTTCATTCGATCTTCTTCCCTTAGCAGTTTCTTTTTTTAATAAATGCAGGAATTTTCATTATTTCTACTACCGCTAATCATGTTTCATCCCAAATTGCAGGGCGTGGGAATCTATGGATATCGGCTGACTAAGTGTAGCATGGGTAAGTGTATTTAACTTGCTAATGATATTTCTATGTGAAACATTCCCCCATGTAGTCATTTTTCATGATGATGCCATCATGAAATGATTGTTATGATCATTCTGGATCTCTTCCAAATCTGACTTTATGAATCATGGCATAACAGGAATAATGCCTCATAATTCTCCACATGCTTTGATGTGTCGCAATCTCCAACATCAGGAAAGATGGCACATGATCCTCCACCATGGGATATGTGCTGCCGTAAAAATATTAATCTCACAAGAGTGGCCGGTCTCATCACTATGTTTTCACCATCACCTTCGCTTGATGTTACGTTACCCAAGGAATAAGGTGTCATTTGAAATTTAATACTCTGTAACCACCTCTTCCCATTGTGGTATGCACATCACTCATAATTGGTTTCATCGTACACTCGACGGGAAGTGGAAGAAACACTCTGCTTTGTTCTTTCCGCTACTTTGTATTTCTTATTTTTTCGGCTTAGCATGGGACCGCGAAAGACATCAGAACTTGCTTCACCTAACGTCTTACTCTGGAATGCCACCCTTTCGCAGGTATTTCATGATTTCGGATGGTTATATTTCATTCGACAATTTGAAGGGTTTGATGAGAACATTGTGGAAGAGTTCTTGAACAATTTTGATTCCACATGCTCGCAAGTTGGTGGATGACAAGTTGAAATCACTAGTCAAGTCATTTCTGACCTGTCTAGCCTACCAAATTTTGGGTTAAAGGTTATGATGAATGCCCCTTTGCAAAGTCTTATTGCTCAGTTCCACGATGAAGGAGAGGCACTCCCAGAGGTCATCCTAACTCCATTGGGTGTCTAGAAGGGTGTTAAGTAGAAAAGTTTTCCTGGAATAAGGGGTGAGATTGCTAAATGGGTCAACAGATATTTTATATGTGATGGAGAGGCTTCTATTCTAGGTGGTGATGTGCTCAAAATGCTCATTCACCTTAAAAGGGGCATGTAAACCAGGCCCTTCAGGTCAATTTTTTAGAGTACCTCATACATTCTATCATTAAGGTATGCCAGAAACACTGGTCGAGTGGGGGCAAGTCTATGCTTAAGCACCCAGGGTTGATTCACTTCTTGTGTTCACACCAAGTTTTCTTTCTCCCAAAGTGGAGGCTCGAGGGTCATGTTGGTGAAGGGTCCAGGACTAAAAAAATAAAATTTGGTCTCTCTTTTGCACCTCGGTCTACCCTTGCCTCGGGCCCTTCACATATTCAAGCTGAGGCAGCTGACAATCCTATGCACCACGACACGGTTGGTACTCTTAAGGGACCACCCCCATCCATTTCTGATTCAAAAGGCAAGTGTCCCATAGCCCCCTCTTCCTCCATGCAACTACGGTCCCAGAGGCTTGGCTCATGTTTGCAGATAGACGGTTTCCAATTGGAGTCCTTGCCTGATGACACCACCCACATTTTGGAGGAGCTACATACGGAGGATGTCTGAGCTGCTCCATCATCTTTTGTTCAGTCATCTACTGAAATTCACACTGGAGCTCTAGAAATGCTTGATGTCCAAGTGGAGACTTCTCATAGCTATCTAGAGGAAATTGCATTGCTAAAATCTCAGTTACAAGGTATGGAAGAGTCCACCCTTTTATTAAACAAGCTGAATTTACACAAAAGACAGTAGAAAAAATTTAGGAGATTGTTGCCCTACAGCATGAGGTGAGTTGTCTAGAGTGACAATGTGATACAGGTCTTACCCTCTTAGATAATTTCCAACAGTTGTCCCTTCAAAAAAGGGAATTGCAGTAAGAAAACCAAAAATAAAAAAAGGAAAAAGAATCTTTGGAAGAGGAAAAACAAAAATTAACATCTATCTTAGACTTTGTTTTTCCTTTAGCCATCAAACTACTATCCTATAGGAAACCCTCCTCGGTCTATAGCATGTATGTCCAGGAGCAATTTTATTCTTGGTAGTTATTTCAATTGTGTTCTCAAGCCCCTCATGAAATTCCCAATGGACCTAATGTTTTATCATTCTACAAGAACATCACCCCGGAAATTCAAAATTTTCTCTGTGAATTTTATTTACATAACATGGTAGTAACCAATGTCCCTTATTTCTTGATCAACCTATTTGTGGGGGGTTTTCAAATTAAAACATTTCAGTCTGTATTGAGGAATCAGATAACTTGGAGACAACAAATAGATAGTTTTAATAACACTGCTCAATCAATCAGATTTTACATTCACCCAACCCATCACACAGATGTCTCCCTGCGGAAGAACTTTAGATCATTATATTACCAGGCAGGGGTTGGGGTGCATACTTCTCATATTTTGCTTCAGTGTATTATTGATTTTGAAAATTATAGTCAGGAGAATTTTGGAGCTTCTTGGCAAGCTTGCGATAGAAGATGGGATACTTTAATCCTACCTTTAAAACATAGGGAGGTCCTCTCTCCTCAGAATTTGAGCTGGAGCATGCAAAGGGGTGATGCCCTCATCACCATTATTAGACACACCACAGAAAAGATCAGCCAGTAATATACTGATGAATGGGCCAGCCTTCAAGTATGGTCTCCATCCTCTTGAGCCCTCTCACAACATGGTAGAACAATGTAACACAGTCCCATGATAGTTTCACTGCCTTGGTGGAAATTACCTCTAATACTCATGGTTGCAAGAATACCAAAAAGCAATACGCTGATTAGTTCAAGGAATATGACATGGCTGAACAACTTGGAAGGTGACCAGGATGCAGATGAGTTACATTGGGACATGTAATAGGCAAAGTTAGGGGGAATGATGAGTGCATAGTTTGGCTCATTAATATCATTTCTTCATACCAGAAATACTCTTCGTGATATGACTCATTTGTATATGGGGATGTTTTGTATAGTGATGTCTTATTAGGTTGATATGAAAACCATTTATCACATGACCTCCTACTAACTATTTTTATGAGATCAAATGTGATGATGTGTGCAGGGAATGATGGAGGTTACTAGTGGATAAGTTGCCCGAGTTCGATGCATGTGGCTGAAGACTATTTCCAAATTGACCTATTAGCTTGGGCTTGACTCTAACGGCCCATAGGAATCTAAGATTTTTAATTGATATTTGATGAAACAATGTTTAATGCCACCCGATATGGTTGATCTTGTAATAAACATTATCTATATGAAGACTTTTTCTTCAGAATTAGGGGGATACCACTTTTTAATTGATCGAAGAAAATTATCTGCAAACTGTTCTGGATTTGTTTTTGGATATGTTATGAACTCATTTGAAAGTTAATGAAATCTACGGAATTTTGAGAATTAGAATTTTTTGAGCACTCTATCCCGAGGAAGAGCAAGGGCACACTCAAATGAGGAGATACAAGGTTACTTTAAGTTTTTCATGCATACAGTCCTTCGATTAGTTTTACTGCAATTATCATTTGATGAGTTGTTACATGCATGCTTTGTTTAACTGTCCATGTTTTCTCCATTATTGCTTTCACTTTTAAGTAGATTCTCATAAACCGTCTTGCTTTCTGTTGAATTCTAGTTATTTAGTTATGGTTTAAATTGTTAAGAATAAGTGTGTGTGTATTCTACTTTACAGTAGAAGATTAGTTGTTGAAATCTATTTCATTGCAAACAGTTGAATTCCGTAGACTTGCATTTAATTTCCATAGATTTTAACTGCACTTCCATAGAATATCCACCAAGCTAAGCAACCCCCCAACAAACTCAATGCATAACTGGTTCTCCTAGACTCTATTGCATATTGCCTTGAACACATCACTGGTTTAAGAATGACATAGACCAAGATTATGTCAGTTAAATGATTGGAAGAATACAACGACCCATCACTATCGACCAGGGTATTTATTTGTAATCTACATTTCCAATATTTGTTTTATGTTATCTTTTAGTTTTCTCTTCCTCAGGTTTTTTCTCTAGGTTGATTTCAGCATACACAAGCCCTTATTGTATCCAAATTACTTCCAGATCTTGCAAGGTCTTCATATTTTACTTTTTTTTCTAAATCCTCTTTCCTAGGTCCCCGGTTACCTACCTATACACAGCTTGGGTCATCATCAACCTAGACCATGTAATCCTTAACTTACTATTGTTTAAATCAAATCAGCTCTCATATCATATTTTAATTATTCTCAGATTCAATAAATTCCTATCTCTACATAATATCTCGCGTACTTATTTTATTTCACTCTTCCTAAAAAAAGGGTGGTTGACATCTATAAAATGAAGCTAATCACTTCTTGGAGTCAGATTTTTTCCAAGAAACCCCCACATAAATCTATCTAATGGATATTGTTTTATTTCATCTTATTTGCAGGTAATTGGTAGTGGAATTCACCATATAATTGACGCCTGTACATCCATCACGCATCTAAGGTAATATAAGCCCTCAAACATTTCAGATTTGTGTAATGTTTTTAGTAGATAACTCACTAATTTAAAATGAACGACAAAATACATCCAACAATGAACTTTTTTTCACCCTTCTGAATCCTCCTCAATAGGAATGATGACTTTAGGATCATTGATCGACTAGTATGCGATTCTATTAACAAAAAGTGATGAGGGAAATTTTACTTAGCCGCTACAATAGATTTAGGAACAAAATTTACCTTCGTCTGAATATGATCTATAAACTCTTCAACTTTGGAATTATCCAAAGAATAAATAATTAAAAGTTGTTGTTCTACTTCCTATTAGAAAATGACAGAGATAACTAGTGAATGAATTTTTCTTTTTCTTATAATCAACAATTGCAGGAAAGGGAAGAATATAAACTCACAAACACCAACAAGTTCAATCCTAGAAACCTCCAAAGGAGTAAAAACTAGTCGGGAAGGGAAATTTTTCTTTCTTCCCAATTTTATTGGCCAATGCAAACAATAAGTACAAAAATTACAATAAGTATGAAAGATAAGTATATAATATGTCACACTTCCTCTCAATTACTTGTTTTCTTTGTCTCAGCACTCCTTTCTACTACAAAACACAATTCCAACAATAATAACTTCTTACTCACTTACTTTCATGCTTCGATGATCTTGTTCTCTTCTACAAACATGTATTTATATCCTTTCTCATGTCCTCCCATGCACTCGACAATGGGAAAGGTCATGGAGGAGAAGAGACACAGACAACCTTTCAAATTATAGGGCTGTTTGTTTCATGTTTTTATTTTTTGTTAAAAAGAGCCAAAACTGCCACCAAATGTAGAACGGTGGTCTCAGGACTACTACCCTAGTTGGGTGGTGGTTTTGTCATCGTCACTCTACACAAAACAACAGTCTTATTATGATAAATAAAGAACATCTGTGTATTTATTTTCCTTCTTTGTGATGATTGATTTGATGAAGTAGAGTCATTTTGGATCCCTATGGATCACACCTCCCCTTCTTAGGAGGATTTTGGTCTGACAAAATCTTAGGTGGGGAGTAGATGAGGAAATAATTACCTCACTTGCTCCTTTGAGTAGCACCACGCTTTCCTTGGTGTCTTTCCTTTCAGTCTAAATTTCAAAGACTCCTGTGGACCTCTCCTAGTCTCTCTGACCTTTTTCTATAGCACTACATCCTCCTCCAATTCTCCTCGTGAGTCCAATACACAATCCTCAATAGAAGGTAGCAACTGTAGTCCTTCATCTTCATCTAGCATGGATGGCTCATATAGTTGTAAGTTATCATCATTTACTACAGAGTAGATCCTCATAAATGATGGCAAATCAAGTCGAAAGGAATTTTCTCCAACCTGCTCCTATATGGTGAAGGGCCCATAGCGTAGTGTCTTGAGCTTTCGTGCTTGACCTTATAGTATTTCCTTGCTCAAGTAAAGCCAAAATATATCTCCAAGATGAAGCTTAGGTTCCCTCCTATGCTAACTGTGCCTAGCTTTATACTTGGATTAAGATTTCTCTAGCTATTCTTTGACTTTGAGATGGATTTTCTGGATACTCTCAATGATTTTTTTTTTCTCTAGTCACCTCTATGTCTCGTGTCTCATTCTCATCATGCTTCCTAACAACTATGTCCAATGGATTTTTAGGTAGATATCCCAAGCATTATTCAAATGGTGACTTCATAGTGGATGTGTGTACTGACCGGTTATATGAATGTTGAATATAGCTTAAGGACTCATCCCAAGTCCTTGGGTATTTTTTAATACCCTCTGATCAAATGTATCAAAGTCCTATTCATGACCTGTATCTTTCCATCTATCTGTGGATGGAAATTTGTTCTCCTTTGTAACCTGGTATCCATCTTGTCCCACAAAGTAGTCCAAAACTTCCCCAAGAACCTTGAATGCCTGTCAGAAATAATAGACTTTGGCAAACCAAAATGCACCCTTACATTAGCAAAGAAAAGATCTGCTGCCTCATGTACTTTTATTGTCTTTTTACATGCCATAAGAATGCACATCTTACTGAATCTATCAATAAAAACATAGAGATAGTCATGGCCATGTTTAGACATAGGTAATCCTCCTAAAAAATCCATAGAAATGTCCTTCCATGGATGAGTAGGTACTAGAAAAGGCATATACAAACCCACCTTCCTAGCCTTAGGCTTGCTGGTACAACAAATTTTACATCCACGTATAAATTTTGATACTTTTTTTTGTATATTGGACCAATACACGTACCTTTGAAAGTGGGCTAGGGTCTTACCAACACTGAAATATCCCACTACTTTCGAGGTATGTGCTTCCCTCATCAAAAGAAGTATTTCTTCTTTAGGAATGTAAAGCTTCCCCCATTGGTAGAGCATCCCGTCCTTGAGATAACAATCTTCAATCCCTATCCTTTCAATCCCTTGTGACTGCAATTGCTGAAATTTCACCCCAAAGTCTTTGTCCTGGGCATATGCCTCCCCATAAGGTTCCTTTGTGAAGGGATCGATCTGAGAGATAGTGGCCAGACAGGAAAAATTCTCCTATGTGGGTGGCCTAGACAACATGTCTACCACACAATTTTTACTACCTTTCTTATATTTGATCACTATATGGAACTACTGAAGGAACCCCATCCATTTGTAGTACCCTTCCAACTACAATTTAGATTATGCTTGCAAATACTGGAGAGGTTTGTGGTCAGTGTGCACAATAGTTTATTTACCCAACAAATAATGCTTCCATTTTTTAATTTCTTGAACTAGTGCATACATTTCCTTATCATTTACTGAATATCATTTAACTAGTAAAGTGAAAGTTTCAAAATGATAGCATACGAGTTTACCTCCTTGAAGCAACATTGCACCCATATTGTAATCACTGACATATGTCTCTACTTTAAAAGGCCAAATTAGGAAGAGTAAGAACTAGAGCATGGATAATCTTGTATTTCAATAACTCAAAGGATTTGTCTTATTCCTTACCCGAGTAAAAACCCTTACCCTTTGCGGCCACTTTGTGTAGAGGTGTTTCAATCATGGAGAATCCTGGAATGAACTTCCACATGTATTGTACTACTCCCACAAAAATCCTAGTCTCTGTGGCTCCTGTTGGTGTTGACCAATTAGTGATGGATTCCACCTTCTTTAGATCCACTAACATCTCTCCTCCTCAAACCACGTGCCCAAGATAGAAAAGTGAATGTTTGGAAAATTCACATTTCTTCATATTACAAAGCAATTGTTTCTCCCTAATAACTTGCAAGACTTGTTGTAAATGAGTTAGATGTTCTTCCCATGTGGTACTAAAAATCTAGATATCATCTAGATATACAATGACACATGAATCTATGAAATCCCACAATACGTCATTCATCAATCTCATAAATGTAGCGGGTGCATTGCATAACCCAAAAGGAAGTACTAACCATTATTACAAATCATGTTTTTTCTTGAAGGCAGTCTTCCATATATCCTCCTCCCTCATTCTGACTTGGTGATAAACTAACTTGAGATCCAACTTTGTGAAAAATTTGGCATGCTGAAGCTGGTCCAAGAGATCATATATGCAGGGAAGTGGATATCTATTCTTTATGGTGATCTTGTTCAAATCATGGTAATCGATTCACATTCTACAAGAACCATCCTTCTTTGGCACCATCATAATAGGTGAACCACATGGTGAGGTGCTCAGAAATATCACCCCTTGGTCTAGTAGTTCTTGGAGTTATTTCTTTACTTCAGTACTCTTAAGCAAGGAATTCCTATACAACCCAATGTTCGGTAGAGGGGATTCTGGCAATAGCTGAATCTCATACTCTACTTCCCATTTTGGTGGTAACCCACTGGGAGCCTGAAATACTTCCTGAAAAGACTATATGATACTATCCAAATCATTTTTTCCCTGGTAGGGATAATTTTAGTGGTGAATATTCGTAATATGGTGAATATTTCATTTTTGAAAAATTTGAAAAGGTGAATTTTCTAGCGTGGGTTAGTGTCCTGTTCGCCTAAAAATTACATTTAAATTTTTTTAAGGGTCGGCTTCGCCTACCCATTTAAACTATCCCCTATATAATCCTAGATTATTCACCAGGTAGAACACTACTAGATCACTCATACCACCTGGGGTATATGTATTATCAAGTATAGTAAACATGCGAAAGGAGGGAAGAGGCTAAAGACGCGTGAAAGGAGGGTAGAGGCTACATATGCGTGATAGAGAGTTTTTGGACGTGTGATAGGGAGATTTTGTTGACACATGACATAGAGATTTTGTTGACATGTGACATTAGTGTGGAGGAAGTAGATGTGCGATAGAGAGTTTGTCAACTACAACATGGAGATTTTGTTGTTGCACAAGCAGAGGGCGGAGGCTGAAGACGAGTGACACAAGATTTGTTTTCACACATCAACAAGGTGGTTGACACGTGTCAAAAAACCTCACTAACACATGTCAACAACCCTATTGACATACATCAATGAGGTTAGTTGATGCATGTCGACCGCCTTGTTGATGCATGACACGGGGATTTTCTTGTCGCATAAGTAGAGGGCGGAGGCTGCAGACACGTGACAAAAGATTTACTATCACGTGTCAACAAGGTAGTTGACGTGTGTCAAAAAACCTCACTGATGCACGTCAACAACCTTATTGACATGTGTTAATGAGGCTATTTGATGCATGTCAACTACCTTGTTGACACACGACACGGAGATTTTGTTGTTGCGCGAGCACAGGGCAGAGACTATAGACGTGCGACAGAATATTTTTTGTTGCATGTCAACAAGGTGGCTAACATGCATCAAAAAATGTCACTAAGATGTGTCAACAACCCTATTGATGCGTGTAAATGAGGTTTGTTGACACACATCAATGAGGGTGTTGTCTGTCAATAAGGTGGTTGACGCGCATCAACAAACCTCATTGACGTGCGGCAATAGGATTGTTGACATACGTTAGTGAGGTTTGTTGATGCACGTCAACCGCCTTATTGATGTGTGATAGGAAATATCCTGTCATGCGTCTGTAGCTTTTTGTAACACCACTTAAAAAATAGGCAAAAATTTGGCTGTTGGACCCACAAAAAATTCTCCTTTCTGTGAAACCAGTTCTGAGGATATTCGCCAGGTATTTTCCACCTCTGATTTCTAAGAGGTCTCTTAAAATCAACCCTGTTCCTTGGTTAGAAATTTTTAAAAATTCTACCTCATCCTATTTATCCTTTAACAAAAGTAAACAAAACTAATTATGATTTTCTTAAGTAAGTTGTTTTGCTTGGTTAATGCTCACCATAGTAACCCATGTCTTATGCCGGTGTGCCCGGATGTTGTATTTGATCCCATCCTTAACCCATCTGTATCAGTATTCCCTTCTCATAAATATAACATCCCTAATATACAAGTAAGGACTCCTGAATAGAACATCAAAAGCATCAAGTGGAATAACATCAGCTTCCAAAACATCAATATACTAGGAATTTATCCCAAACTTGACCTTACATCTTCTTGTTACCTGAATTTGAACACCCTTCTTTAGCCAACCCAAATGATAAGGGTGTAGATGATCATAAGTCTCAAGACCATGGTTCTTTACAACTTCTTCAAAAATCAGGTTAGACTGGGAACTGGTATCAACTAAAGCATTTACCTTAGTTCTCTTGATATGGAATAGTCTACTCATCTCCTCTTTCCTAGCTATCCATTTTGGTGGCCATACATCCAAGCCTTTCATCCCCCAGGGTTAATTTGATAACATGCATCAGAATTCTCAAGTCCCAGGCAGATAAATTGATTCAGGGCAAAAAGTCATGTTTCTAGGGTCCCTTCAGAAATTTTTCTAACTCTCCCGTCCAGGTTGAAAAGAGCAAGCTCTGAGAAGATGCGAAGAAGTTGCAGAAGATAAGCTTGGGCCAGAAAAAAATGTGAAAATCGGCTAAGTCCTAGTCCCCGGGACAGTCGGGACATTTGGGACGTCAAGGCGCGGATCGGCCGAAAAGCCTACAGGCGGCCCAAACAGCAAAGGGACAAGTGGGACAAATGGACGCGGCGGACGCGGAAAGCCCGGATCGGCCGAAAAGGAGAACTTTCGCACTAACTGCTTTGGGACATCTGGGACAAAGATACGCGAACCGGCCGGTTCGGCCGAAATGAGAACAAACAGTCCGGAGGAAAATGGGACATCTGGGCCGTGAGGACGCGAATCGGCCGGATCGGGCGAACCGGAAGATTTTGTCCCGCGAAGCACAGGGACAAGTGGGACAAATGGACGCGAACCGGCCGAATCGGGTGAACCGGAGGATTTTGTCCCAAGCAGCACTGGGACATCTGGGACAAATGGACGCGGTGGACGCGAAGGAGCCGAAAGGGCCGAGAACCAACCAAATCATGACACGTGTCACAAGGGAAAAGGTCAAAAGGTCAAAGGGCGAGATTTGAAGGGTCAGCCCGAACCAATGGGATAGTGCCACGTGTCCCAGCTAGGGCCCACAAGGAAATTTCAAAAGAGAGCCCACCGAGAGGTGGAGGAGAGAGAGTTGCTCAGTGAATCAGAACCTGCCATGTGTCATCCAGGTGGCGAAGCGCGGGAAAATATTTCAAAATCCGTTTTGGCCTGTTTTTGCCCTAAATCTTCAGATCGACATATCTTTCGATCCAGAGCTCGGATTTGCACGTTCTTTATATCAACGGAAAGCTTGTGAGATTCTCTACACGATTCAGGGTCAATCTTGCATTTTGGTTCAGTTTGGAGAGAGAAAATCAAGAAACGCCTCTGGCACGAAATAACAAGCAGAAGTAATGCTTCAACAAACAACTTTAATGCAGCAGACAGTTCGCCGCTTCTGTTAGACAGCCCGCCGTTTTTCCAGGATCCGCCGCTTCTGCCATAATGAGATGAACTGAATGCAACCTGGAGGTGGTTGAAGTAGATTTGGCTTCCCCCTCTCTCTTTCCTCTCTCATTCTTTCTATATATTGTAAAGAGGAGCTTCTTTTCAAGGGTCGAACATTTTTCTGTTTTGCCTCTCCCTTCTTCTCCTCAGGTGAATTTGTGGAATTTGAACCTCTCATTTGAACTGTAATACTATTCTGCCTCATGGCATTCTGTGGTGTATTGTATCAATCTTTGGAGCAAGTAATGCATGTCTGTGGATGATTCTCAGCCCTCTCTGTGTTCATTTTTGCATCCTCCTGGTCTTTCACTGCAGGTTTTGTCATCTGTGCATGATCTTATATCACATTCAAATGGTCTGTGTTTACTGGAAAAATAGGTGTTCTTCATTCCTCGGTGCATCACCTCTATTAGCTTAGATTTATTTTATGCATTTTCTTACCTTGTCTCCTTGGCAGATTAGATTAGGTTTTGAGAAAACCCTCTGCATATTTCGTGTGCATCTGAACAGAGGAATAGGAACCAGCCTTCTCTGGAGAATCCTTTCTCATTTTTTCAAGTCCCACACTTGGAGAAAGGATTCAATGTTATGCAATCACACTGGATGCCAAAGTGATCAACCTAGAAACCTGATCTGCATCCAGGGGTGCTGTGATTTTGCACTAACAGTTTTGGCACGCCCGGTGGGACCTAGAGGTCTCATTTTTATTGCAGCAAAGTTGATATGCATCTGCTGCAATTTTCTTGCTTGAAAAGAGCTATTATTCGCATATCTGGCGACTCCAAGAGGAAGATCAACTGGTTTCAGCAGTGCAGGCCTGAGAGCTTATGAGAAGAATCACAAGGTCAAGAGTTGGAGAAGAAGAGGTGTTGTTTGAATACCTGCAATTATCTCCAAGAAGAAGGCAAAGAGGAAGAAGGATTCAAAGGTCTCCATCTCCACCAAACAGAACTCTCTCAACTCCTCCACCTGATCGGCCCTTCATTCAGTATTCAAGAGTTCTTCGACCAATCAGAATGGCGCAACCACTGAACCCCTATGTCAACTTCACAGGCAGCAGCCCACTTGCTCTCAATGCACAAAATCCAATCCCAGTTGCAGCATTGAAGAACATTCCATGTACTTCACTGGAGAAAATCAGACCACTCCTGGTGATCATGTCAAAGACATTGCTAACATTTGTGCAATCCATGAGATTGATGAGATGCAAGTAGCTGTCAAATTGCTGGCGTCTTCATTCAAGGGGAAAGCATTGCAATGGTTTAGGAGCCTTGGAGCTGGCTCTATCACAAACTGGAATCAGCTGTGTATTGCACTTCATGATCAATTTGGAGAGAAGGGAGACAACTTGTCTCTTTTAGAGCAGCTGACAACCATCAAGAGAGCTTCCAATGAGCAGCTAACTGACTTCAACTTCAGATTTCAAAGGTCTTGGGATAGAATTCCAGTAGCAGTCAGGCCAACAGCAGAAGGTGCTTTTCTATATTACCTTAAAGCTTTAAATTCTGATATTTCTATGTTGGTTCAATCTATGGGAGGCACAACTATCCCTGCTGCTTATAGTATTGCCATTAGAGCTGAAAATTGTCTGATTCAAGCTGGCAAGCTAGCTCCTAGGCCTCCAATGCCATTATATCCAAGTTTAGAGAACCCAAGTACTAGTCAAGTACCTGTCTTAGCTCCTTCTCCCACTCCTAGAAATCAAAGTTCAAATGAAGCTTCCACTTCATCTCCAAGTGCCCCAAATGAGCTTCAAGAAGTCATGAAGCAACTGCAAAATTTAGGTAATGAGCTGGTTACACTCAAGAGACAGCAAGCTCAAGGTTTTAGACCTTCATATCAGCCTCAAGCTCAACCTAATAGGCAGCTATATCAGCCTCAAAGGCCACCCAATCCAGCTGCAAATCAGAATCAAGCAAGGCCTCCTGCCAATAGACCATTCCAGCCCTATAATCCAAATGCCATATCTGCCTCTAAGGCATTAGTACCAGCACAAAACAACATTGCCCAGGAGTATGATTGGTGTTTTCCATGTAATGAGCCTCATAATCAATCCATGTGCTTCAATGGTGCTTTGACTCAAGCTTTAATGGTAACAACTACTGGTGTGGAGGGTGAGAACAGTCAAGAAAACAGCCAACAACAAGAAACATTCCAACAGCAATCAGCCCCAAATGACACCACATTGGTAAATTGGCAAGCAGAGGATTTTTGTGGCATGAACCAGGCAGTTTCTCAAGGTGTTGCAGCAAACACAAGGTCAAAAAGGAGAAATTTGGGTGAAGAACAGCCATTAGCCCCAGCCAATCCACAACCTTCCACGGCTCCACAAATGATTGGCAAGCAGAATCCCGTTTCAAATGCACAAGGGCAGCCAAGAACAGCCCCTAGGCCAACTCAAATGCCAGCTGTTGCTGCCCACATACAAGGAGTAAATGTGCAAACCAAGGGACAACAGAGAGATCCTTCATCACCATTCAGTATCATTGATCAGATGAAGAAGACAAACGTCAATATATCTATGTGGGAATCCCTATCCATCCCAGGCCAAAGAGATCTGCTGCAAGCTGCCATGAAGGACTGGCCAGCTTCGAATCAGCAGATGCAAGACAAAGTGCTTACAAATGCTGCCCAATCTGAAGGAAATCATGGAGGACAACAAGGTAAGATGTTGAAACCCCCTCCTTTCTATGTTTCATTAATCATTGGAAATCAGCTAGTGCATAATTGCATGATTGATTCTGGAGCAAGTAGCTCTGTCATGCCCAAACAAATAGCTGATCAGCTAGGGCTTCAGTATGAAACAACATCCAAAGGGGTAGTGCAGTTGGATGGGACAGCAATAGCAACAGTTGGAGTGATTAGAAATTTGAGTCTTACCTTGCACGCATGTCCAAATGTTGTTGTTTTACAAGATGT
Organism: Taxus chinensis; assembly: GCA_019776745.2. NCBI lineage: Eukaryota > Viridiplantae > Streptophyta > Pinopsida > Cupressales > Taxaceae > Taxus > Taxus chinensis. The sequence goes on from CM034151.1 coordinate 856,894,212, forward strand.
GTCAGTCATAGACCTTCCACCACTCTTTGCCCTATGTTTGTCAAGGGACTTCACTGCCAAGATTGGGGGATATTTGTCCGCTGATTGGTCTCACATGCTATTCAGGACAAGATATGGAACTAAGACCACAATCAGATCTGAACCTATTGCAAACTTCCATATTGAGCCCTACACTCCAAGTCAGATTAATGCCAATTGCTCGGCATTTGATCAAGAAGATCACCCAAGCACGGATGAAACTGACACTAAAGTTGGAAACATCCCAGATCTAACTCTTGATGAATGGGCAAGCAAGGTGCATGCTTTTGATCCTTATCAAGGAATAGAAGAATCTGAGCTAGGAGTCTATTGTATACACGAAGAAAGTCAACCTATTCCTAGCATCACTAAGCCAAACCACAAGGATGACAATGAGGTATGGCAGCTGTTTTTTGATGGATCAAGGAGTAGACAAGGTGCAGGAGGTGGAGCCGTGCTTGTTTCACCTCAAGGAGTAAAGTACTATTCAGCTTTTAGATTTCAATTTGCATGCTCCAATAACACTGCTGAATATGAAGCCTTGGTGCAAGGGATGCATTGGGCAATCAAGAAAAAAATAAAAAACTTGCAAGTCTTTGGGGACAGTGAATTGATTGTAAATCAGGTCAAGGGACAGCATGCGGCCAAAAATGATCTACTCAGGTGCTACAAGAACAGGGTGTGGGACCTCATGGAAGATTTTGAGGGTTTCGGCATCAAAGCCATTCCTAGGAAAGAGAATCAAGCTGCTGACAGGCTTGCAGCAGTAGGGGCAGCCTTTGACATTGTAGAAAACATTCAACAAGACAAGGTACAACCAAACATCCACGTGATTGTGAGGCCTTCAGTGCCGGATAACGATGTCAGTTGGCAAGTATTTGAGAATGACCAGCAAATCATCCATTTCTTGCAAGAAGAAGCTGAGTTCTCAGCTAAGAATCAAGAAAAGTTGGAACAACAATATGGTGACCAAGTGATACAGCTGAGAACTGACAAGCTGCCCAAGGGACTTATCACTTTGGAGTCCATTTTTAACCCCAATGATCAGTTTAGAAAGGAGAAAGCAAACATTCAGGTCAAGAGAGAAGATTCGGTATCCATCTTGGTAGAAGAGAACAAGCCATTGCAAATTGGAAAGATGACAACTGAGCAAGAAAGGTGTGAGTTCATACAGCTATGTCAAGAATTCCCTGACGTGTTTGCTTGGAGCTATGAAGACTTGAAAGGTTTCAATCCCAACTTAGCTCAGCATACCATCGAATTGGATCCAAATACTAAGCCTGTCAGGCAGAAACAGAGACCAGTCAATCCACACATGGAGCCTCTCATGAGGAAAGAATTGGACAAGCTGATTGAGTCAAGAATCATATTCCCAATCAAGCATTCTAGTTGGGTTGCCAACTTAGTTCCAGTCAGAAAGAAGAATGGAGAGATCAGGCTGTGTGTTGACTTCAGAGATTTGAATAGAGCCTCTCTCAAGGACCATTATCCACTCCCTTCCATGGAGCAAATATTGCAGGTTGTAGCTGGTTCAGAAAGGTTTTCACTACTTGATGGTTACTCAGGCTTCAATCAGATTATGGTAAAGGAGGAAGACCAGTTCAAGACAGCCTTCACAACCAAATGGGGCACATATGCTTACAAGAAGATGCCATTTGGACTATCGAACGCCAGAGCAACATTCCAGCGAGCTATGGATATGGCATTCAAAGGCTTGATCAACAAGATAGTGCTGGTATACCTAGATGATATTACTGTCTTCTCAAAGAATGCAGCAGACCATTTCTTTCACCTCAGGCAAGTGTTTCAGAGGTGTAGAAAGTTTGGAGTGTCCTTAAATCCTAAGAAGTGCATCTTTCTTGCACATGAAGGGAAGCTCCTTGGCCATATTGTCTCCAAGGAAGGATTAGCAATTGATCCAGAGAGGGTTGAAGCCATAAGAGCTCTACCATTGCCAAGCCACAAGAAAGCCCTTCAGAGTTTCCTGGGAAGGATAAACTTTGTTCGGAGGTTTGTCCCAGATTTTGCAGCCCTTGTCAAGCCCATCACCAAAATGTTAAGGAAAAGCATGGCTTTCAAATGGACGGCAGAAGGCAAGGAGAGTTTTGAAGCAATCAAAGAAGCCATCTCCCAAGCACCCACTCTCATCAACCCAGACTTTTCCAAGGATTTCATCCTCTATGCATTTGGAGGTGATGACACTATTTCTGCCATTCTGGTACAGCAGAACAAAGATAATGATGAACAGCCGATTGCCTTCTTCAGCCAGAGCCTAGATGACTGCGAAGTGAGGTACTCTTTTATTGAAAAGCATGTGCTTGCAGTAATCAGAAGCTTGAAGAAATTCAAGCATTTAGTCTCAAACAACAAGGTCCAGTTGCTGGTCTCACATGCTGGGGTTAAGGACTTCCTCCTCAACAAGGATTTGAATGAGAAAAGGGCAGGTTGGATCACCCGTGTTATGGAGTATGACATTGAGATCAAGATCACCAAGCTGGTAAGAGGGAAAGGATTGTGTGAGCAGCTGGTTTTGGGGAAGCAAAAGGAAGTATGCAACGAAGAAGAGGTTGTTTTGACAGTTCAAGACAGCCATGAGCCGAGTGGCAGACAAGAAGAAGACAATGCTGCCCCGACTCCTTGCTGGACCCAAGGCATTATGCACTTCCTACAAACAGGCCTATGCCCTCCAGAAATGAGCAAAGCGAAGAGGAGATACTTCAGGTTGCAGGCTGTTCCATATACCATCATTGATGGAGTTTTGTTCAAGAAGGATGTGAATGGAGTGCTGCTGAGATGCATTAACACAGGTCAGATCCAAAGGGTATTAAAAGAGTTTCATGATGGACCAGCTGGTGGCCATTTTGCACCAAGAGTGACAGCTCTAAAAATCATGAAGGCTGGTTATTATTGGCCTAAAATCTTTAGTGATTGCTATGCATGGATCAAGAGATGTAAGAATTGTGCATTCTTCACAGGAAAAGAGAGACTCGCTGCCCTTCCATTACAACCAATCTCAGTTGACCAGCCATTCATGCAATGGGGTTTAGACTTCATTGGAGCCATCAATCCCAATTCAAGCCAAGGGCACAAATGGATTTTGACAGCCACGGACTACTTCACCAGATGGACAGAAGCAGTAGCACTCAAAGAGGCGAATGAGTCTAGCATCTTGGACTTTTACGAGGGGATAACTACCAGATTTGGCGTACCTGCTACAATAATCTCTGATAACGCATTGGCATTCATTGGATCTAAGGTGACTGAGTGGGCTGTCAAGAACGGGATCTACCTAAGCACTTCATCAAACTATTACCCTCAAGGTAATGGCCAGGCTGAGTCTACAAACAAGAACTTGTTGAGGATCATTAGGAGGACTCTTGATGAGAACCAGAGGGCTTGGCATACCAAACTGAAATCAGCCTTATGGGCTGATAGGATCACTCCCAAAAGATCCACAGGTAATTCTCCATTTAAGCTTGTCTATGGAAGAGAGGCAATCTTGCCCATGTCACTTGAGTTGCCAACATTGGAACTCATGAAGCAGCTGGAGTTGCTTGAATTTGAGCCTATGGAGGTGAGATATGCAGAGCTGATGGAGCTGCAAGAGATCAGAAATCAGGCATCCCAAGCAATGGAAAAGGATCAAGCTTTGATCAAGAAGACCTTTGACAGAAAGGCCAAGGATAGATCTTTTCAAGTTGGAGATCTAGTGTTGAAATGGGATGCAGATCGGGCAAAACCAGGAAGGCATTTCAAATTTGATGCCATTTGGAGTGGCCCATACATGGTCATGAAGCGCAAGAGCAGCAATGCTTTCCAATTGGCCTCATTGGATGGTGAAGAACTGCAGATTCCAGTCAATGGAATCTATCTCAAGCGTTGCCTCTAGAGGGAAGTTCACTACCTTGTAAATATTAATTAGATTTTCATTCCTCCAAGTGCTTGTGCACATTGTCCTGTTGTAGTTAGGTTTCAGTTTTCCTAAGTGCTTCGGCACAGGTTTTGCTGCTCTCAGGTTGTTTTCTACAGTTCAGAGTGTTGTTGGAGAAGAAGTTGCAGTATCAGGCTCGGGATTAGATATCAGGCTTGTTTCAGGTTATTGCTTATGACTCCATGCCCAATAGATCGCTAAAGGCCACTGATCTTCTACCTAGCAGGCAGGTGACCCCGCTGAGTCACCAAATTGTTATCCAAAATTCACCCCCCCAGGGTTAATTTGATAACATGCATCAGAATTCTCAAGTCCCAGGCAGATAAATTGATTCAGGGCAAAAAGTCATGTTTCTAGGGTCCCTTCAGAAATTTTTCTAACTCTCCCGTCCAGGTTGAAAAGAGCAAGCTCTGAGAAGATGCGAAGAAGTTGCAGAAGATAAGCTTGGGCCAGAAAAAAATGTGAAAATCGGCTAAGTCCTAGTCCCCGGGACAGTCGGGACATTTGGGACGTCAAGGCGCGGATCGGCCGAAAAGCCTACAGGCGGCCCAAACAGCAAAGGGACAAGTGGGACAAATGCGCGAAGGACGCAAACCGGTTGGTTCGGCGAAACAAGAGCACAAGGAAAACTGGGACAAGTGGGACAAATGGACGCGGAAAGCCCGGATCGGCCAAAAAGGAGAACTTTCGCACTAACTGCTTTGGGACATCTGGGACAAAGATACGCGAACCGGCCGGTTCGGCCGAAATGAGAACAAACAGTCCGGAGGCAAATGGGACATCTGGGCCGTGAGGACGCGAATTCGGCCGGATCGGGCGAACCGGAAGAATTTGTCCCGCGAAGCACAGGGACAAGTGGGACAAATGGACGCGAACCGGCCGAATCGGGCGAACCGGAGGATTTTGTCCCAAGCAGCACTGGGACATCCGGGACAAATGGACGCGGTGGACGCGAAGGAGCCGAAAGGGCCGAGAACCAACCAAATCATGACACGTGTCACAAGGGAAAAGGTCAAAAGGTCAAAGGGCGAGATTTGAAGGGTCAGCCCGAACCAATGGGATAGTGCCACGTGTCCCAGCTAGGGCCCACAAGGAAATTTCAAAAGAGAGCCCGCCGAGAGGTGGAGGAGAGAGAGTTGCTCAGTGAATCAGAACCTGCCACGTGTCATCCAGGTGGCGAAGCGCGGGAAAATATTTCAAAATCTGTTTTGGCCTGTTTTTGCCCTAAATCTTCAGATCGACATATCTTTCGATCCAGAGCTCGGATTTGCACGTTCTTTATATCAACGGAAAGCTTGTGAGATTCTCTACACGATTCCGGGGTCAATCTTGCATTTTGGTTCAGTTTGGAGAGAGAAAATCAAGAAACGCCTCTGGCGTGAAATAACAAGCAGAAGTAATGCTTCAACAAACAACTTTAATGCAGCAGACAGTTCGCCGCTTCTGTTAGACAGCCCGCCGTTTTGCCAGGATCCGCCGCTTCTGCCATAATGAGATGAACTGAATGCAACCTGGAGGTGGTTGGAGTAGATTTGGCTTCCCCCTCTCTCTTTCCTCTCTCATTCTTTCTATATATTGTAAAGAGGAGCTTCTTTTCAAGGGTCGAACATTTTTCTGTTTTGCCTCTCCCTTCTTCTCCTCAGGCGAATTTGTGGAATTCGAACCTCTCATTTGAACTGTAATACTATTCTGCCTCATGGCATTCTGTAGTGTATTGTATCAATCTTTGGAGCAAGTAATGCATGTCTGTGGATGATTCTCAGCCCTCTCTGTGTTCATTTTTACATCCTCCTGGTCTTTCACTGCAGGTTTTGTCATCTGTGCATGATCTTATATCACATTCAAATGGTCTGTGTTTACTGGAAAAATAGGTGTTCTTCATTCCTTGGTGCATCACCTCTATTAGCTTAGATTTATTTTATGCATTTTCTTACCTTGTCTCCTTGGCAGATTAGATTAGGTTTTGAGAAAACCCTCTGCATATTTCGTGTGCATCTGAACAGAGGAATAGGAACCAGCCTTCTCTGGAGAATCCTTTCTCATTTTTTCAAGTCCCACACTTGGAGAAAGGATTCAATGTTATGCAATCACACTGGATGCCAAAGTGATCAACCTAGAAACCTGATCTGCTCCACTTACCCTTGTTACTTGTTTGCCCATACTCTTTTTTTTTTCTTATTTGTCGACCACTTTGCCCTTGGCTTCACTTATTTTCATCGTCTATGTAGTATGCTCACACACGTGCCTCATTGAGATCTTTGGGATTTGTGGAGATGAATTTTCTTCGAAGGTGAGTGTGAATTCCTCCCAAGTACTTAGTCATAATATCCTCATCCTCCAAGTTCATGTTTAGCAACATGGTCTACCACTGAAACTCCATAGTATAGTCCTACACACTTTGACCATTGCCTTGTCTAAAATACTACCATTTAATCATTTGGTTAGTCTTGTGGCCAATAGAATAGAAGTTATCTCTAAGTATTTCTTTAAATTCTTGCCAAGATTTCACAATAGGGCACTTGTTCTTTTCACAAGTGGTTAGATGGGTTTCCCACCAAACTAGAGCATGTACCTCCCTTTTGAGACGTGAAAAGGTGATCCTATGTGCCTCCATGACATTATGGATGGTAAAGTGGAATTCTAATTGTTTTAAGCATTTATCAAGCAACTCTGCATCTATTTGTCCTTCAAATCTTTTAATCTCAAATTTCGTCTCAACTTTAAAAGGAGTGTGATCAGATTTTAGCTTTTATCTTACATTTGAAGTCTCTTCTTCATGCTCTTCCCCATAATATTCCTCATGGTGGCTCTTCCCTATGCCAAAATTTTCAGCTAAGCCTCGAACCACAGATTTCATGGAGTCTTTCTTGATAGAATCCATATTTTACAAATCTGCAAGTTCTTCTTTCCTTCTAAACATCTTATCTAGCATGGTCTCCAACATCTTGATTCTACAAACCAAGTTCTCTTCCTCCATTTGTCCCCAAATTCTCTTTTTCCACTTCCTTGTAGAAATTTCTGGATCGCAACGTAAAGCCTCTTTTCCTTTAGATCTCATCACTGTCATATAAATCCAATAATGAATACCACAGTCCTAGATACTTGTTAGCTCTGATACCAAAATGATCTGTAAACTCTTTAACTTTGGATTTATCCACAAAATCAAAAATTAAACATTTTTGTTCTACTTCCTAATATAAAATGACAGAGATAGCTAGTGAATGAATTTTTATTGTGCTTAGAATCAATAATTGTAGGAAAGGGAAGAATATAAACTCAAAAACACCAATAAGTTCTATCTTGGAAACCTCCAGAGGAGGAAGAACTAGTCAGGAAGGGAAATTGCTCTTTCTTCCCACTTTTATTAGCCAATTCAAACAATAAGTACAAAAATTACACTAAGTATGAAAGAGAAGTCGATAATATCTCACACTTCCTCCCAATTACTTGTTTTCTTTGTCTCAATGCTCCTTTCTACTACAAAACACAATTTCAGCACTAAGAACTTCTTGCTCACTTGCTTTCATGCTTCGATAATATTTTTCTCTTCTATAAACATGTATTTATAGCCTTTCTCATTTCCTCCTGTGCACTAGAGAATGGGAAAGGTCATGGAGGATAAGAGACATGGAAAATATTTCAAATTATGGGGCTATTAATTTCATGTTTTTATTTTCTGTCTGAAAGATCTAGGACCACTGCTAAATGTAGACTAGCGGTCTCAAGACCGCCACCCTAGTTAGGCAACAGTTCTGTAACTGCCACTCTGTACAAAGTGGCAATCCTATTACTATAAAGATAGAACCTCTGTGTATTTAATTTCCTTCTTCATGCCGACTGATCTGATGATGTAGAGTCATTTTGGATCCCTATGGATAAAAATAGGCTGAAGAGGAGACCATTTCTCCAAAACTTCAACAGGACTTGAATGGAAATATGAGATGAGAAATGAGTTAACTAAGAGGGGAGAACTGATGGGGAAGAAACCACTTTAGGGGGTATTGAGCCAGAAGAAGTAGTAGAAGGATCAATGGTGAAATGTGAAGGGAGAGAACCCACCCACTAGGTAGGCTTATCCCCCCACTTTTTTAATACGACCATAGTTGTCTGAAAAATTCCTTGTTTCAAAGAAGTTGTCGAACTACAAAGGATAATTTATCATGGTCTAATATTTGTGTCTATGTTCTAATCCCAATATTTAAAATTATTCTCTTCAGAAGATCTTGTGAGATGTCTAGATCAACAAGAATGCTAGTATATGTAGTATGTAGCTAAAGGGAGGTAGCTTTATTGGATTTCGTTAAGGCCCCCAACTTGTTACCAATGGCTTCAAGGTAAGAGTTATCCCATATTTTAAGGGGAAGGCTAGGTACTCTAACCCATATTGGAAAAGTGTCAAATGAGTCAGCAAATGGGTCAAAAAGAGGATACCAGGGTTTAGTCATAAGACCATACTGATTGCCCCATATCGAGTAGTTACTTTAAATGCATTCATGACCCTCAAATGAATCAAACACAACAAGAAAATAGGATTTAGAGAAATGATAGAGATCTATCTTACCCCTAAATTTTAAGCTCCAAGTTAAAGTGATCCATTCATGAAGTTGGGAAGGGTTGGGTTAAAAAAAATTAAATCTACAAATAAGGATGAGTTTTTGTATATTCATCCTCCATGTCATGAACTTTACAAAGCACATAATTCTATAGCATCAATACTATAGTGTATTTAGTAGGTAGCAAGGTTTTTTTTGTATTCCCCTAGTAGAAAAAACACTAAAAGATTTGGGTGTAAACAAAGATTCATCCCTAATCTTTTTAGCGATGCTACCATCCACACCAGACCCCCTTTAACTGGAGCCATTTATTAGCAGTCCCTTCTCACAATCACTACAATTTCTGTCACTTCCTCCATTGTCATAGGGATGAACGAGATTAGGGTTCGGTATTTTTCCACTCGAAACCAACCCACTGCTACACTAAATAGGGGAGATTCCACTATGAATGGATTTTCGGTGCACTTGGGGATTCGTGGTAGGGGCTATATTGGTGTTTCGGGTAGAGTGAAAAGAAACAACATCGAAAGAAGGATGTGTAACAATAACATGGTTTCTCGTAGAGAAATAGGAGAGGGGATGACCACCGCCAGAGCCATAAACACCACATGTGTCACCACCCATTTCACCTCCATCCACAATTGAGCCCTACACCTGATCCTCTCAAGATGAACACCTCTCGTCAAATCTAGTGCAAGTAACATGGATTTATAAGATGTTTCTCTGTTTAGGGTTTTTTGGTTTAAAAATATGTCCCTTGGGTAGATCTATGGATAAACAAGCCAACAGTGTGCAGGGCATAGCCCCTCTTTGAGTCAGCAAAGCGAAATTGGTTTATTGCTATTCTACTAGAAGGAATCTGTGCAAGTCTCAAAATATTCTGCCTTCGGGGGTTTGGGATCTCATCCCAGTAGGGGTGTTTTAAACTACGAAAAGAAAGGAATGAAAGAGAGGATGAAGAAATATCAGGTCCGAAGGGAGAAAAGAAATGAATTCCAAAGCAGAAAGGTCAGAGGGTTTATGTTTTGGGATTGGTAGTAAACAGAGCCAAACCTACTTGCATAAATGAATAAAGCAATACTGATGAATAAATGACAAAAAAGTAGAGATAGATTCAACTGAATAAATGCATAGATCTGACATAAGAAATATCAGATGCCTATAACACACATATTCAGCACAAAGTCTTAATATTTGCATTAATATCTTCTTCTGTTACAAAAAGTACAAAGCCTTTTCTTCTCACTTCTATTTTTCATCTAAAAGATATCCACCCCTTAATACAACAAGTATTTGAGTATTTATAGAAGAAGGAGAAGAAGGAAAGCAAAAAGGAACCAACCACCTAATTACAAAAATATCTTACAATAGATTACAAAGTCATGTGTTGAATTTTGACAACTTGGTGGATGACATCATCCCATGGTGCAACATGGATGATGTCATCGTTTGTGTCAACACACTTTAGATATTTACAAGGAGAAATTCGGGAAGAAGGAAACTATTCGTCGTCGTCCCGCGGCTGAAAAGGGGTATCTTGTTTTTGTTGCTCGGGCAACGAGATGTGGAACTGGGCACACGGTACTCCATGAACTTGTTGATCATGGGCTCTAGTTGATCCTGGGAAGGATCCTTGTGTCACTTGCTGATAGCTTCAGAAGTCTCCCGCTCGTCTGTGAGCTTTTCTGGGATTTTGGAATAATCATTTTCTACCTCTATCAGGTACCCAATGAAGTCGCGACACACCAGCAGGTTATTGATGGATACGGCGTCAAACGTGACCTCTGGTCCCAACCCCTGTGAAACGATCTCCTTAAATATCTGAATAGTTTCTTTAACCTTTCTTAAGGTGAAATAAGAAGTGAGAAATAATGGAGAAATTCTTAGGACAATCTATTCCATTTGATGCATTACATCAAGGGCTTCCTCTTTTACGTTGTCGATCTTCTCCAGGACAAACTCCAGCTGATCAACCCAATAATCCAGAGTAGAAAGGATTTTGTTTAGGGCTCTGGGGTGACCAAAGATGCCAAACTTGACCAGAGCTTCGAATGAACAGTTGAACATTTTCTGAAAGGTCTCATGCTACATCCTAGCATGATCCATCTCTTCGGAGATAGGTCCTGCTACCACCTGGAGTTCTCTATTCGTTCGATTGATATTTTGATATAACCCGGTGAACTTAGAGATTACTCCTTCACTTTCCTTGAGGATCTAGCTCCTCCAAGTGGAAACTTCCATGCCCCGCTCGCCGATTTGAGCATACTCATTAATCTTATCCTAGCTCAGAGGCTCAGGAGTTTTGGCAGTAGTTGTAGGAGGCGCACTTCCCATTTTCAGCAAGGCGTAGAGAAGATATTTATTTTGCTCCTTTAGCAACCTTTTCTCTTCCTTTGCTTCCTGGAGCTTTTTGCAAAGGGCGTCAACTGCAAACAGGGCCTCTCCTTGCAGGCTTTCTAAAGATGTCCCCATTGTGACTTGAGTCACTATGTAATCTGTCGAAGACAGATTCTTTTTATCCTTCAAAGGATTGGGGTATGCAATCTCCATCACTCTCTCCCCTGATGCACTCTGAGAGAAGAGGGTTATGGGATTTTGCTTCTTGGCCCCTTTTGATGGGATTATGGAGAAGTCCATCGGTGCGATGGGAACTTTCCTCTTCTGTTGACTCAGGTGCTGGGAGATCCGGGATGGAATTATGGGAGAAGGGCCAGAAATAGAGAAGGGGCCAGCTGCAGTAGTAGAAGGGAAATACGTGGAGACACCTAGAGGCGGCATTGAGAGGGAAGCCGAGGAAATGCATACGGGAGGAAGAGATACTGCAGGGGAGGAAGACATAGGAATGGAAGGGAGCTCAAAGATGAGGGAAGAAATGGTGGGGGGACATTGCCGCGAGAGAAGAGAAGATGGATGATGAGGCAGGGGGGAACAACAGAAGACGGGGGAGAGGACACGACCAAAGGAATGCTCGCTTGGGTCACTCGAGGAGGGGAAGGAGGAGAGGGCAAAGGGACAAAAGGGACCTCAATAGTTATAGTAGTGGCGACATCTTGAGTGGATGTGCCTATTGAAATCTCTTCCACTGCTTCTTCTTCTAAGATTTCTGGGATTACAACCTGTTCTTGTGAAGCGGAAGGAGGACTTTCAGGAGCTTCCTCTTGGGTGGAGCTTGTCTCACCCTCTTTGCCTTTTGGTAGCTTTTTTTCCCGAGGAGGTGCATTGTCTAACGGAGATGTGGTGAAATCAACTCCAAGGTAGATGAGACCGTTCATTCTGCACCAATGCTCTGTTCTTCGCAGAGTTTCTTTAACCCTTTCTTCTATCATTTGGGGTGCTTTGGTCCTGTCAATCGCAGCAAACAGCTAGTCATCTCCACCTGTATCCAAATATACCTGATCAATTTCTTGATCAGCAGTTTGATAACCTTTTGGGATGACGGCTACGCCATACTGGATGATTTCGGCCAAGTCCATGTGGGAGTGGTCCTTCCTTCTGAGTTCGACCTCATGGTATAGGTCGATATAGATATCCTTGATTTGTGGAATATGAATCGGATCGAGCTTTTCCCTAAGGAGGCAATTCCTTGGGTCGAAGGTGGGCCTGGCCAGGAATTTGTGCCTTAGATTCAGCAATTCTAACTCTGCAAGCATCTCCCAGGCTTTGTGATGTGAAACACAAGTATACCTGCCCACTATAAGGGGGAAAGGATTTCTACCCTTCTTCCTCTTTAAGCACTTCTCGTGGTAGCTAATGAGCTGTCTTGATAGCTTCAACAGGATTAGCTTGGGACCAGCATACCTTGGCAATTTGGTTGGTTTTCCCAAGAAGTTGGCTGCCCTTAGGTAGGTGAAGGTAGGGAATTGTGTGAACAAGGATCCCCACTTTTCTATCACTGTCACAATGCTCTTGATTGTATGACCGTGAGTCTTGTTTGGCCTCAAAAGGTAGATGACGTCATAGAAGAAGGTGTCATTGATCTTTGTAAATTGTGGAATACTATTTTCCAGCTTCAGCTCTAGATAGTATTCGTATATTTTAACCTGGGGCCAAACCCTGCACCGCATCAAAGCTGGATAGTCTCTTTTTGAGGCCGCGGCATAAACTACGTAGGAGTTCATATAGAACCTTCCCTTTGTGGTAAGTTGTTGGAGCTGCTCAGATATTGTGCTGCTTATGATCTCCGCCCACTCAAAGCGTTGATCGGGCACATTTTTGTTCATTATTTGTAAGTACCCTCAACATCCACTTGTGAAAGTAATGGGCATCAGGAAACCCTAATACTCTACTCAGGAATGTGATTGTATCACTGAGTTCCTCTGAAAAGTCACTGCGATGAATGACTTGTGGCCATCAGGTCACCACTTTCTTGTTCTTTAGGTATACTTCATTCATCAACTGGATACGCTGATCCTCATTGTCATCCCAAGCCTTGATGTAGTCTTTCTGGCTTACGACCACAAAGTGCCGATGGTGAGGAATGCCGAGCATTATTTCAAAAGTGTTGGGTAGTGAGGTTGATTATGACCTTGCCCTTCTCATTTATGACACACCTGGTGTCTTTATTGTAGCAGCGGGCCACCACCATCATAAATTCATTACTTACTAAACTGACTGGGATCCCCCAGTAAAATTCAACCCACTGCCCATCATTTTGTCCATCCAGGGACTTCTTATAACCTTTCTGGTTCTAGCCCAGAAATCATCCATGTCAATGTGTCCGAGCTCAGAATCCCTTATATCTAGGTCGCATTCTGCTTAGGACTCGGGCATCCTGACCCTCTGATATTTTTACTTCATCTCTTCTTCCGTGAGTTTGTCTTTTCCCTTAGACTTGGTCGGTTTCTTGCTTGATGTTGACATATGTAACTCTGAACTCAGTTGCTGATCCGCAACAAGAAGAAGTGAAACCCAACGCAAGAAAGTCATATTAGCTATTTGATCTTCCATTAAAGCATTGACAGAAGAAAGAATTAGTGATTTAGGGCCTCAAGGCGCAGGGCGCATGAATACTGCAGGTTAAAGGGTTAAATAATATGGCGCACAAAAAAAGGCTGGTGCAAGGGATAAATCAGCACCAAAGGGTGCATGGTGCATGGAAACTGCAGATGACATTTTTTTGTTGCAAGTAGAAGTGCGCTTGCACGATATGAATTTTATAAAGGGCGCTGATATTTTTTCATGTTACACGGGTACAGGATGTGCCAAAGGGGCGCAGGTTTAATGCGTGTAACATCATTTTTTCATGTGCCAAAGGGGAACTTGGCACGGCGCATGGAAGGTCTGCATAACATGGTGTTGCTGTAACAATGGGTGCACCCGCGACTTTTTAACAGTTTCGTACTTGGCACATATAAAGTTGGTGTTACATGGATGCAGGGTGCGCCAGTGGTGCAAGTTTGAATAATGCAACACATGAGTTTTGTGTGCCAAGAGGGGACAGGAAAATTGGTTGTAACAAGCAAGGGAAGTGTGCCTTGAGGGTGTAGTTGTTCTTTATGCAACAGACATGGTATATGCGCTATTGGCGTGACTTTTTATCATGTTGCAGGGGTGGCAGATGCGCCAAAAGAGGAAATTACAACATCTTATTTTCAAGCCATGATTCTTTCTCCTGAGGGGTTACATGCATTTAAACTTCTTTTGCAGGATGTCTTTGGGTGATGAAGAAGCTTAATCAGAGAGTTTCCAGCAATCTTTTCAAGACAGAGTCCCCTTTACCAACAGATCTGGAAAGAGGGGGAAATGCATGTGGGAGAATAGAAGAAACAACAAAGGGGGGAGTTTCATGGTTTCACAGCCTTATTTAACCCAATCCACACCAACAAGCAGCCAAAAACCAAAACACAAAACACATAAAGAAATGAGGACCTCCTACCTGGATTATATAATGGAGAAGTGTGAAACTGGGTCCACGAAGTGATTCGAAAACAATAGGGTAGGTGTGCTGACAGGTACAGAGGGAAGAGAAAATCACGTAATTCTGACTGATGAAAATGACAGTGCAGATGCGCCTATATATAGGCGAGGTGGTAATAAATGCGCCAACCACTTTTTTAATTGGTGTGCCAAAAGTGCTGTTGACAATGGAAAGCATGATCCCTTTGGCGCATCAAAACACCTACCAACATGAAGTTATGTGCGCCTTTGGCGCACTGAAAGTGTTGTCGACACAAGAATATATGTGCCCTTGGTGCACCAAAACTTGGCGCAACAAAAGTATTGTTGACATGAAGGCATATCCGCCTTGGCGCATGCAAGAAAGGCACAAGATAGTGAGGCGCACCAAAACACCTATTGACACTTCAAACCATGCACCAAAGGATTTAAAGGGGGCACACCAAAACTTGATGTTGCATAGTCATTAGGTGCACCTGACAAAAAAGAGCAAAAATGGCTAAGTTCAAAATACTAGTTTTTTCGGGAAGGGATTTTTCAACGTTCCAAATGCAAGGAGTCCCTGACGAGGGACCGGAACAAAATTTTGGTAGGGTTATCTGTAAAATTTCCCTTTCCAATTTTACAAGATAACAGCTGGCTCTTTCTGGGGACTATTTCTGAGTGAATCTTAGGGGTAGAGAATCCCAGATCTCACGTGCCTATCCATTGGGTAACAGAGTCAAAAAAACAAGGGAGACCAGAAAGGGAAACACACAACCAACAAAAGAAAACACACAACAAAAACAAACTTGCAACAAAAACAAACACGTAACTGAAGCAAACTGTACAAAGAAGAGAACAAGCTCTACTTCCTGAATATTTTCAGATGTTGCCCGCTATAGGGAAGTAGGAGCTCAGTTCCATCCAGATACAAGAGATAGAAAATATTCTCTCCATTGAGTTGCTTGATCTTGAAAGGCCCTCCCCACAGGGAATCAAACTTTCCATGCATGCCCTTTGGCTCTCTTCGTTTGTCCCACAAAAGGATGAGGTCTCCCACTTGGAAATTTCTTTTCTTAGATTTTTTATCGAACAATATTTTGACCTGATTCTGATGTTGGGTGATCTTTTCGACCACCCTTACTCTCTTTTCTTCGAGATCTGCTAGATACATGATCCTCTTTTCAAGGGAATTTTGAAAAGTCTCATCTTCGATTACCCGTGCCAAGCACAGAGTAGGGAGTTCAGCGGAAATGGGAAGCTCAGAATTGGTGCCATATAACGTTTGAAAATGTGACATACCGAGAGATCTCTTGGGAGTGATGCGGTCTGCCCACAAAGCGTCGTATAATGATTTGTGCCACGTTCGTTGATTCTCATCTACTATCTTTCGTATGATGGTTACTAATTTTTTGTTACTGGATTCTGCCTGACCATTTCCCTGAGGGTAATAATTTGAGGTGTGAGCCAAAGTTATCCCGTATTCATAGCAAAAAACTAATAACTTCCCGTGAAGAAAAGTTAGAAGCATTATCAGCAACAATCTTGTTTGGAACACCAAACCTGACAATGATATTTTCTTTGATGAAACAGCAAACAACCTCAAAAGTGGCATGTTTGACAGGTATGGCTTCCACCCACTTGGTGAAGTAATTTGTTGCTGTTAGGACATAACTATGTCTGGGACTTGATTGGGGATTAAGTGCACCAATAAAATCAATTCCCCATTGCTTGAATGGTTCATTGATAATGACCGGCCTGAGGGGAAAAGCAGCCAATTTGGGCTTGCCGACAAACTGCTGGCAAGGCTCACACTTTGCTACCCAGGTAGCTATATCTTGGAAAAGTGTCAGCCAATAATACTTGGCCCGGATAATCTTGTGTGCCGTCATGGAAGAGGAGAAATGGCCCTCGCAGGCTGAATTATGAAAAACTTTCGAGTAACTTCACCTGCTGTGGCTTGTCAACACATCATAAGAAGATGCCATCTATCTCGCATTTGTATAAACCATCATCCTAGATGACATATTTGGCTGCTCTGAGCTTTACAACATGCTTCTCCTTTGCAATCAAGTGAGTTGGGCATTCTCTGTAGGTGAGGAAGAAAGTGATATCAGAATACGACTCATCGCTGGTTGCGACAAACAGGACCATAGGCAGTGAATCGGGTTTCCCCAACTGGCTTTGTGCTTCTTTGGTGTAATCATCTTTTCCTCCGGAATTTTCTGACCCTTGGTTTTTGGCCATAAGTTGACATGGGCCCTTGCCTCTTACCAACTTAGTTTGTTTTATATCCAGGTCATACTCTTGGACTTTTGCAATCCAATTTCCTCGCAAACTTCCTAACTCCTATTGAGTTAAAATTGACTTGACTACTATGTTAGGGACCAGCACCACTGTATGGGAATTTAAAATGTAATACCTGAAGTTTTTTACTGCTTTGACAATGGCGAAGGAGTGTTTCTCCAACTGGGTCATTTTTAATTTGTGAGGCTTGAGGGGAGAGCTCATGAACGCAATTAGGGATTCAACATTCTCAGAATTCTTTTGCATCAAGATGGAAGATACAGTATGCTCAGATGCATAGCTATACATGATAAAATCCTTGGAGAAATCAGGACACACCAGGACTGGCGTGTGAGTGACAGAAGCTTTTATTTCATCGAATGATCTCTTCCCTTCTTCACTCCATCAGAAATTTGGTGACCCTTTCATCATGTCTAATATATGACGAGTCTTTTCAGCAAAGTCGGGAACAAAGCACCTGAGAAATTTCACCTTTTCAAAGAAAGAATGGATGCCGGTCTTGCTTGTAGGAAAAGTAAGCCCCTGAATAGCCTTAACTCTTTCAGTATCTATCTTCATTCCTTCTTTTCTAACAACATGTCCCAGCAACTTTCCTTCTGTGACTCCAAAAATAGACTTTTTCGGGTTTAGTAAAATTCCATGTTCTCGGCATCTGGCCAATACTTGCTCCAAATGATCACAATGATCATTTCGTTATTTAGAGAACACAATTAAGTCATCGAGATAAACCACGATGACCTTCCCCATCATACCTTTGAAATCAAGGTCCATGGCCCGTTGAAAAGTGGCGCCAACATTGGTCAGGCCAAAAGGCATCCTGCTGTAGGTAAACGTGCCCCAGGGAGTAGTGAATGTTGTTTTAAATTGGTCTTCAGGTGAGACTTCAATTTGATTGTAGCCTGAAAAACTATCAAGCATGAAAAACATTTCTGATCCAATTACTGCTTGTAGAACTTGATCCATTATAGGAAGTGGGTAGTTGTCCTTTAAGGAAGCCTGATTCAGGTTTCAAAAATCTATGCATATGCATATTTCACCATTTTTCTTGCACACTGGGACAATGTTTGCCACCCAAGTGTTGTGATGGATAGGAAAAATGATTCTCGCATCTAGCATTTTCTGAATTTCAGCCTGGATAGTACCTGAGATCTTAGGGTTATAATGCCTCTACTTCTGGTGAAATGGTTTGACATCCTCTTTCAACGGAATGTCATGCTAGACGTCCTTTGGCTTAAAAGACTTTAGATCAGCATAGGACCATGCCAATACATCCATGTATTTCTTCAGCAGTTTGAAAAACTTTCATTTCTCTTCAGGTGTGTAACATTTTCTGATGTTCACAAACTGCGGATGTTCTACCGATCCTAAATTAACCGGTTCGGTTTCTGGGGAGGAGCCAGTATCATCTCACCTTTTCTTTTTTACAAAACGGTCATGCCTGTCAAACAACCACTCCAAAGAAACTAGGCCCTTCAGAATTTTATTTCCTTTAAGCTGACATATGCCATCGTTCCCTTTGGATTCATCGTTTTGACCGGTGACTTATTCACAACACGTAGAAGTGGATCCTTCAAAGTGAAGTTCCTTAAAATTTTCCACCTTTTCTAGAAAGGCAATAAGTTGATTGTCATTGTTGAATACTTGCCAATGCTGAGAATTGTCTGGCATGCTTGGGCAGAAGACCACCTCAATGGTGTATTTGTCTATTTTCAAACCTGGGTGAGGGAGCATGAGGGATGCTGAAATGGCCAATGAATCGGCCAGGTCATTTTGAGCTCTTGGAATGGATTCTATTGAAAAAGCGTCAAATTCTTCGATGTTGTCCCATACTGCATTACGGTAATGTCTGAGCCTCTCATTCTTCACTTGATATATCCTTTTAACTTGATTCACGACTAGCTCTACATCACCCTATACTTTCATATTTTTTATCCCTCTTTCCTTTACAACTTACTTGCCAAGTAGTAGAGATTCGTACTCAGCAGTATTATTTGTGTTGAAAAACTGCAACTTGAAAGAGAGAGGAAAAATCTCCCCTTCGGGAGATATTAGCACAGCTCCGGCGCCACATCCACTAGTCGCGCAACTTCTATCAAACTGCAAAGTCCAGATCTTGTTAAGATCTTCTTCTTGGACGAGAAAAACCATTTTTTCAGACTCGGTAGACAAGAAATAGTTCCCCATTCCCGATGATTTGAAAATAATTTGGGCTTTGGGGTCCTTAGAGTTAGTAACCAAGTACTTCTTTTGTGATTCTGGCTCCAATGTCTACATTACACCTTTGACGGGGATTCTAGCCTTAGACCAGTCTATATGAATCTCCCCACCAAATTCACTGCAAAAGCTCCTTCCCAGTAGAATTTCGTAGGTTGCTAGAATGTCGGCAATGAGGACGGTCATCTTTACTCTTTTCTCTGGAAATGCCGCAAACGTGAACTGTGCGTATTTAATTTGACCAATTAACGGAACCCACTTGGTTTTTATGAAATAACATCTACCAAAAGGCTTGGTAAGGGTGAGGCCCAAAGTGTGGGCGACTTTTTCCGGCTTGACGTTATCAGAAGCTCCAGAATCAATTATGCAGTTACTTAACTTGTGGCCATTGATTAGGAGGGAGAGATAGAAAGGTTCTATCTTTCCTGATGTAGATGTTAAGGAAACATTTATGCGGGATGCGGGAGGAGTGGGAAGGATTCCTTTTAGGGAGATCTGGGGAGATATGAAATCTTGACTTTGAATATACTTGGTCAACGTTACAAGCTGTTCGGGGTTCGACTGAAGATACTCAGCTTCAAACATTTGGATCTTAGTCTTTTTAACATGATCTATGATGTCAAACGCGGCCAAGGGTTGCATTGGTGAAGGAATGAGTCCCTCACTTCACGATGGTAGAGTAGGATTACTAGTCTTTATGGAAATAGAAGAAGGCTGATTTGGAGGAGAGATGGGGGGAAAAGATTTCTTTATAAAAGACTTAACAGGGGGTTGAGTAGGAAGAGGATTACCTCTTTTAGCAATGGTTGGAGGCGTGTTTGACATGTCCTTCTCTTTCTGCACATTGGCAGCAACCTCTGCTTCTTTTCCTTGCGAGCGGGTAAAAAAAGCATATGATTATCCACTTGCGTACCCCTGTGTACCCTCCTCTTCATCAGATTCCGCCTCATCAAATTCCATATACCCAATAGTAGAGTCACTAGTCGGTTCACCGACATCTTGATCATCTTCACCTTGAGACGAAGGTTCTTCGTAATTATGTTCCTCTTCTTCTTCAATTTCAGCTAAAGCATTGACCGGAGGAGCCTCAAGTGCCAACCGTGGAGCGGTTGCGGGCAAACGCAGCCTATGCGGGACATTGTTGGAAACGAAATTACTCTATGGGATATCCCGGTATGAGGAACTGGGGGAAGCTTGGGCTAACTGCTTCTTTAATGCGAGTAAGTCATTCACCATTTTTTGAAATACCGGATCAGACGAAGTAGCGGGAGAAGGGCCCAAAGATTTAGGCTTGGATGATTCCCTTTTTAATTCACTGGATATTAGCAAATTATCTTCAATTTGGATGGCAGCATCCTGGGTGAGAATTAAGGTAGCTACTTATTCTTGCAGGAGTAAGAAACTTACTTTCGAACTCATAGCATTCACGAAGAAACACTTCTGATTTTCTGGTGTTGGAAGCATGGCAACATGCACACGGTTGATTAATGCATTGAACCTGGTGATAAAATCGTGCATGGTTTCATCGGTCTCCTTCTTTAGGTGAGTGATCTTTGATAACAATGCAAACGCATCTTCCGAAGGCTTGTACCTGTATTCAAAAGCATCCCGCAAGGTGGCCCAACTGGTAATAGATCCGGCCGGCAAATGCTGAAACCATTATGCTGCGGGCCCTTGTAAAGTTTCCAGAAAAAGGTGAATCGACACATCTTCGTGGGTCACATCCAGGATACTGCATGACATGATGAATGCAGATATGTGTGAATCCGTGCTTTGGTTCCCGCTCCTGTCAAATTTGGGAAAATTCTTTGGGTTTCCATGTGGGAGCACGTGAACAGGATGCGGAAAAGCCAGGGGACCCATAGCATTTCCCCATGGTACCGCCATCTGGACGGGTGGAAAAATAACATGGGCTGGAAGTACAGTTCCACTGAGCAGCAAGTCACTACAAAGGGGTGTGGAGGCTCCTTGTGAAAACCGGTTCTTTCGTGGAGGTGAGGCACTTCTGGCTGACCGATCAGCTGAACTTAGTGATGAAAAGCACGCCAGTGTTATACTGAAGTTGTGCCTTTGAAGCAGATTGAAAGTAGGATCGACTTCTCCATGAGCTCTCCTGCTATGAGTAAATGGTTCACTTGCCAGTGTACCTTCCTAATCTGCAATATTGTGGAGCAGATTTTAAAACTCTTTTTGGTTGTACTTGCTGATTTTCTGATTTTTCTGACAAAAATTAGCATCATGTACTTTTCTGAATATTTATATTTTATCCTCTTCTGAAAACTGATTGTGGTTTAATGACGAAGAACAATGAGGATAAAATGATGGTGAAGCCTAGTAAGTTAATTTTCAGATCTAGAGTTGACTTTTCAAAGAGTTTGAAAATTTTGGTAAACTGTCAAAAACTCAGATCTACGAAAAAATACAGATTTTTATAAAAATTCAACGAACTAAAGATCTTCAACTAGGCCAAATCTATGGATATCAGAAAAAAAATTTCAATTTGGGTTACTTTTGTAAAAATTTTAGATTTTGAACAAAAGTTAAAATTTGCAAATAGGTAGTGATTTTTCCGATTTTAACAGATTTCTTATCATACCACCATCATAGATCTAATAGAGCTAATCGATTCCCCAGCGGAGTCACCAAAAACTGTTGGTTTGAAAATATGTCCCTTGGGAAGATCTATGGATAAACGAGCCAACAGTGTGCAGGGCATAGCCCCTCTTTGAGTCAGCAAAGTGAAACTGGTTTATTGCTATTCTACCAGTAGGAATCTGTACAAGTCTCACAATATTCTGCCTTTGGGGGTTTGGGATCTCATCCTAGTAGGGGTGTTTCCAACTACAAAAAGAAAGGAATGAAAGAGAGGATGAAGAAAGATCAGGTCCGAAGGGAGAAAAGAAATGAATTCCAAAGTAGAAAGGTCAGAGGGTTTATGTTTTGGGATTGGTAGTAAACAGAGCCAAACCTACTTGCATAAACGAATAAAGCAATACTGATTCAAATAAATGACAAAAAAGTAGAGATAGATTCAACAGAATAAACCCATAGATCTGACATAAGAAAGATCATATGCCCATAACACACATATTCAGCACAAAGTCTTAATATTTTCATTAATATCTTCTTCTATTACAAAAAGTACAAAGCCTTTTCTTCTCACTTCTATTTTTCATTTATAAGATATCCACCCCTGAATATAACAAGTATTCGAGTATTTATAGAAGAAGGAGAAGAAGGAATGCAAAAAGGAACCAACCACCTAATTACAAAAATATCTTACAATAGATTACAAAGTCATGTGTTGACTTTTGACAACTTGGTGGATGACATCATCCCATGGTGCAACATCGATGATGTCATCGTTTGTGTCAACACACTTTAGATATTTACAAGGAGAAATTTAGGAAGAAGGAAACTATTCGTCATCGTCCCATGGCTGAAAGGGGCTATCCTGTTTTTGCTGCTCGGGTGACGAGATGTGGAACTGGGCAAGGTACTCCATGAACTTGCTGATCATGGGCTCTAGTTGATACTGGGAAGGATCCTTGTGTCACTCGTTGATAGCTTCGCAAGTCTCCCGCTCATCTATGAGCTTTTCTGGGAGTTTGGAATAATCATTTTCTGCCTCTATCAAGTACCCAATGAAGTCACGACACGCCAGCAGGTTATTGATGGATTCAGCGTCGAACATGACCTCTGGTCCCAGCCCCTGTGAAACGATCTCCTTGAAGATCTGAATAGTTTCTTTAACCTTTCTTAAGGTAAAAGAAGAAGTGAGAAAACCTGGAGACATTATTAGGACAATCTATTCCATTTGATGCATTGCATCCAGGGCTTCCTCTTTTACTTTGTCGATCTTCTCCAGGACGAACTCCAGCTGATCAACCTGATAATCCAGAGTAGAAAGGATTTTGTTGAGGGCTTTGGGGTGACCAAAGATGCCGAACTTGACCAGATCTTTGACTGAACAGTTGAACATTTTCTGAAAGGTCTTGTGCTGCATCCTGGCATGATCTAGCTCTTCGGAGATAGGTCGTGCTATCGCCTGGAGTTCTTTGTTCGTCCGATTGATATTTTGATATAACCCGGTGAACTTAGAGATTACTCCTTCACCGTCCTTAAGGATCTGGCTCCTCCAGGAAGAAACTGCCATGCCCTGCTCGTCAATTTTAGCATACTCATTAATCTTATCTTGGCTTAGAGGCTCAGGAGTTTCGGCGGCAGTTGTAGGAGGCGCTCTGCCCATTTTCTGCAAGGCATGGAGAAGATATTTATTTTGCTCCTTTGGCAGCCTTTTCTCTTCCTTTGCTTCCTGGAGATTTTTGCAAAGGGCGTCAACTGCAGATAGGGCCCTTCGTTGCAGGATTTCTGAAGATGTCCCCATTGTGACTTGAGTCACTATATAATCTGTCGAAGACAGATCCTTTTTATCCTTCAAAGTATTGGGGTATGCAATCTCCATCACTCTCTCCCCTGATGCCCTCTAAGAGAAGCGAGTTATGGGCTTTTGCTTCTTGGCCCCTTTTGATGGGATTACGGAGAAGTCCATCGGTGCAATGGGAGCTTTCCTCTTCTGTTGACTCAGGTGCTGGGAGATCCAAGCTGGACTTATCGGGGAAGGACAAGAAATAGAGAAGGGGGCAGCTGCAGTAGTAGAAGGGAAATACGTGGAGACACCTAGAGGTGGCATTGAGAGGGAAGCTGAGGAAGTGCGTACGGGAGGAAGAGATACTGCAGGGGAGGAAGACATAGGAATGGAAGGGAGCTCAGAGATGAGGGAAGAAATGGTGGGGGACAGCTCCGCGAGAGAAGAGAAGATGGATGATGAGGTAGGGGGAACAACATAAGATGGGGGAGAGGACACGACCAAAGGGATAGTCACTTGGGTCACTCGAGGAGGGGAAGGAGGAGAGGGAGAAGGGACATCAACTCCGAGGTAGATGAGACCGTTCATTCTGCACCAATGCTCTGTTCTTCGCAAGCGTTTCTTTAACCCTTTCTTCGATCATTTGGGGTGCTTTGGTCCTGTCAATCGTAGCAAATGGCTAGTCATCTCCACCTGTATCCAAATATACCTGATCAATTTCTTGATCAGCAGTTTGATAACCTTTTGGGACGACGGCTACCCTATATTGGATGATTTCGGCCAAGTCCAAGCGGGAGTGGTCCTTCCTTCTAAGTTCAACCTCATGGTACAGATCGATATAGATATCCTCGATTTGTGGAATATGAATCGGATCGAGCTTTGCCCTAAGGAGGCAATTCCTTGGGTCGAAGGTGGGCCTAGCCAGGAATTTGTGCCTTAGATTCAGCAATTCTAACTCTGCAAGCATCTCCCGGGCTTTGTGATGTGAAACACAAGTATACCTGCCCACTGTAAGGAGGAAAGGAGTTCCACCCTTCTTCCTCTTTAAGCACTTCTCGTGGTAGGTAATGAGCTGTCTTGATAGCTCCAAAAGGATTAGCTTGGGACCGACATACCTTTGCAATTTAGTTGGAATTCCCAAGAAGTTGGCTGCCCTTACGTAGGTGAAGGTAGGGAATTACGTGAACAAGGCTCCCCACTTTTCTGTCACTGTCACAATGCTCTTGGTCGTATGACCGTGAGTCATGTTTGGCCTCAAAAGGCAGATGACATCATAGAAGAAGGCGTCGTTGATCTTTGTAAATTGTGGAATATTGTTTTCCAGCTTCAGCTCTGGATAGTATTCATATATTTTAACCTGGGGCCAAACCCCGCACCGCATCAAAGTTGGATAGTCTCTTTCTGAGGCCGTGGCATAAACTACGTAGGAGTTCATACAGAACCTCCCCTTTATGGTAAGTTGTTGGAGCTACTCAAATATTGTGCTGCTTATGATCTCTGCCCACTCAAAGCGTTGATTGGGCACATTTTTGTTCATTGTTTCTAAGTACCTCAACATCCACTTGTGAAAGTAATGGGCATTAGGAAGCCCAAATACTCTTCTCAGGAACGTGATTGTATCACTGAGTTCCTCTGAAAAGTCACTATGATGAATGACTTGTGGCCATCGGGTCACCACTTTCTTGTTCTTTAGGTATACTTCATTCATCAACTATATACACTGATCCTCATTGTCATCCCAAGCCTTGATGCAGTGTTCCTGGCTTATGGCCACAAAGTGTCGGTGGTGAGGAATGCTGAGCATTATTTCAAAGTGTTGGGCAGTGAGGTTGATTATGACCTCGGCCTTCTCATTTATGACACACCTGGTGTCTTTATTGTAGCAGCAGGCCACCACCATCATAAATTCGTTATTTACTGCACTGACTGGGATCCCCCCAGCAAAATGCAACCCATTGCCCATCAGTTTATCCATCCAGGGATTTCTTATAACCTTTCTGGTTCTGGCCCAGAAATCCTCCATGTCAATGTGTCTGAGCTCAGAATCCCTTATATCTAGGTTGCATTCTTCTTGGGACTCAGGCATCCTGACCCTCTGATATTTGTACTTCATCTCTTCTTCCGTGAGTTTGGCTTTTCCCTTAGACTTGGTCGGTTTCTTGCTTGATGTTGACATATGTAACTCTGAACTCAGTTGCTGATCTGCAAGAAGAAGAATAAGTGAAACCCAATGCAAGAAAGTCATATTAGTTATTTGATCTTCCATTAAAGTGTTGACAGAAGAAAGAATTAGTGATTTAAGGCCTCAGGGTGCAGGGCGCATGAATACTACAGGTTACAGGGTTAAATAATATGGCACACAGAAAAAGGCTACTGCAAGGGATAAATCAGCGCTAAAGGGCGCATGGCGCATGGAAACTGCAGATGACATTTTGTTGTTGCAAGTAGAAGTGCACCTACACCATATGCATTTTATAAAGGGCGATGATATTTTTCATGTTACACGGGTACAGGATGCACCAAAGGGCACAGGTTTAATGCATGTAACATCATTTTTTCATGTGCCAAAGGGGAACTTGGCACGGCGCATGGAAGGTCTGCATAACATGGTGTTGCTGTAACAATGGGTGTGCCCGCACCTTTTTAACATTTTTTTACTTGGCGCATATAAAGTTGGTGTTACATGGATGCAGGGTGTGCCAATGGCGTGAGTTTGAATAATGCAACACATGAGTTTGGTGCGCCAAGAGGGCGCAGGAAAAGTGGTTGTAACAAGCAAGGGAAGTGGGCCTTGAGGGCGCAACTGTTCTTTATGCAACAGGCATGGTATATCCGCCATTGGTGTGACTGTTTATCATGTTGTAGGGGTGGCAGATGTGCCAAAAGAGGAAATGACAGCGTCTTATTTTCAAGCCATGATTCTTTCTCCTGAGGGGTTACATGCATTTAAACTTCTTTTGCAGGATGTCTTTGGGTGATGAAGAAGCTTAATCAGAGAGTTTCGAGCAATCTTTTCAAGACAGAGTCCCATTTACCAGCAGATCTGGAAAGAGGGGGAAATGCATGTGGGAGAATAGAAGAAATAGCAAAGGGGGGAAGTTCATGGTTTCACAGCCTTATTTAACCCAATCCACACCAACAAGCAGCCAAAAACCAAAACACAAAACACACAAAGAAATGAGGACCTCCTACCTGGATTATATAATGGAGAAGTGTGAAACTGGGTCCACGAAGTGATTCGAAAACGACAGGGCAGGTGCGCTGATAGGTACAGAGGGAAGAGAAAATCACGTGATTCTAACTGATGAAAATGACAGTGTAGATGCACCTATATATAGGTGAGGTGGTAATAAATGCGCCAACCACTTTTTCAAGTGGCACGCCAAAAGTGCTGTCGACAATGGAAAGCATGCACCCTTTGGCGCATCAAAACACCTGCCAACACAAAGTTATGTTCACCTTTGGCACACCGAAAGTGCTGTCGACACAAGAATATATGCACCCTTGGCGCACCAAAACTTAGCGCAACAAAAGTATTGCTGACATGAAGGCGCATGTGCCTTGGCACATGTAAGAAAGGCACAACATAGTTAGGTGCACCAAAATGCCTGTTGACACTTCAAACCATGCGCCAAAGGATTTAAAGGGGGTGCACCAAAACTTGATGTTGCATAGTCATTAGGTGCGCCCGACCAAAAAGACCAAAAATGGCTAAGTTCGGAAAACTAGATTTCCCGGGAAGGGATTTTGCAACGTTCCAAACGCAAGGAGTCCCTGACAAGGGACCGGAACAAAATTTTGGTAGGGTTATCTGTAAAATTTCCCTTGCCAATTTTACAGGATGAAAGGGTTCACAAAGCTATTGATCTGATTAGGGTTCATTGTGGTTCCCATTAGTGTTTTCATTGATATGTCTTATTATAGGATCTATTACATCTCTTATTCAAATAACCTTAACTTAATAAGTTATGACATTTTCATTTAGTGGAACTTGGTGAGAAAACTCAATATGACCACTACCACAATGTAACCACTTAATGAAAAAGGTAATTATAGGGCTATAATGGAGAAGCTTCTATCTCGAGTTATCTCATTAAGCTCCCCTAAATGAGAAGGTCGCAATTCACTAAGATGCAAGTAACATCCTAGGAATGAGTATGGATTAAACCGCATGGTTAAGTACCCAATGTAATCTTATGATGACTATAGGAAAGGGGGTGACCCATAATGATGAAAATAATTGTGGAGACATTTACTTCCCCTTGTTCATCCTAAGCTAACATTGTGGCATTTTCCCATGTAGGTTGATCCGAATTAATACATTATACGTAAATTGTAACTATCTATTCCTAATCCAGATACCATAGATTAAAAAGGTGATGAACAAGTTTGTAACAATGAGTGTGCCATCACAAAATTGAGCATGGCATACATGTCTCTGAAAATTTTGCCAAAGTAGTGTAAGTTATTGATTACACTATCCAAGAGTCACCAAGGATTTAAGTGTGGGATGTCAGATGGGAATCAATGATGGATGCCCATGTAGACACTTAGAATGTAATATTTAACTATTCTTGATAGATGAACGAAACCATTCGTATTCTTTGTATACAAAAAAATAAAACAATACAGTTGGTTTAATCAGTCATAAAGGGTAAACATGCTCATAAATAATTTTTAGGGGGGATTGAGTAGGATCTGTATACTTGTTATCTCTTGAAAGTGCACCCTTGTAGAGATGACTGCAGGGGTCCTAAGCTTTCTCTGAATCTCTCACTTTCCCAGATACAATGGAAACACTTCAGGTTTTTGGGTATATCTATTGTTGAGGTGAGTCTATGGTATCAAGGCCGTCTCCTTTTTTATTTATACTAAACTAATTTTTTGTGGTTTTGAGGGTAAAAGATGACTGTGACTGAAATTGAAAGGGAGGTGATACACCAAACTTGTTGAGGGATTTGAATGAGTACATGCACAATCAAATTGAGAATGATTTTTGGATGCACAAACCAATAGTTCTTAGCAAAATATTAAGGAAAAATACTTTGTGTATTTAGGGAATGAATCAAAACAATACAATAAGGTAAACATGCACATTAATATCATGCAAAAATTACTAGATTTGCAACAAGGTAAGATGATTAATTATGGAATTTTACATTCACAAGAATTACTAAGATATACACACCACTGAAAATAATTGGAAAGGCAGAAATAATTTCTCATTCAAGGGGGAAAACTAGAAAAATTTGCTTCAGTACTTGTATGTCAAAAAAGTCCTCTTTTGTGCCTTACAATTGCACACAATATATAGCAAGATAATTCACCCAACCCATAATAAAAATAGGCTAAAATTTGTACTCACCCATGCATGCTAATTTTACCCCTTTATCATGAATAAACAAAGGAATAAAAAGAGACATGTTGATTATAATGAGGCATTAAGCCTTGGTTACAAAAATACAATTCAGTCTAAGTGAAGTTGACTGATCAATTTTTAATAAAAATCGATGAATAATTTGGCTAACAATAGCCCTTTCTTGCTGTGTAATTCTTCTCCAATGTGCATTCAATCTTTGTCTTCTTCTTCTTGACGTGACACTTGAAACTTGATCCACTTCAGTGATATTTTGGCATTCTTTAATTCTCCCCCTTTGGATGCACATGCAAAAAATAATCCTCCTGTGTGAGAAAAAAAGAATTCCTTTATCTTTGGTACTTTACAAAAATTCACCCAATGTGTAGGGACCATCTGTAGGCTCTGATGTTGAGATCTGTGCATATGCTCAACTTTTCATGTTGATAATGACCTCTTTATCTTTTGTGACAACATGCATAATAATATTCCTGCAATAAAACAAAATGTTTATCCCATTGTTAGAAAAAGTGCTCATCCAATGTGGGCACCACCTCTACACATGTGCACATGCCCAAATAATGTTTTTTTGAATGAGGTTACTTTGGAAATTTTAAGGTACGTTTGAAAAATTTAAGGTGAAAATGATGACCTTAACATATAAATCATTGGATTCTTTACATTATGGTATACACCTTGGAATTATTGTTGTTTTGCATATCATGCATAATCCTTCTCGGGCTTCTTTATATAGTTGATGGCATAAGGTTGAAGGAGTGTAGGATGAAGACCTGGAAGGAATTCATGAGCATTGAATAGTTGCACTTCACCAAAGTGTAGGAGTTGCGAGATTAAAGCAAGCAAGCTTTGTAAAGCAATGTGCATGCATATGAGAGCTCAAGATTTGAAAAGTGGAGTGGAATGAAAGCCTTATCTTATCTTGTATTGGCTTAACACAGATCAAAAGAGGTGGTGTACATATAGGGGAGTGAATGTGTAACTCCCATGTAAAAGAATATTCCTCCATAATGGAGAAGAGGAGTTACTTTCCCAAATTGGAATGTAACTCGTATGACACACTTACGCATATGACAGATTCTGTAAGAGAATCTGTCATAACTAAGATGACACCTAGATCCATGTCCACCTAAGTGAGATGACTCACCTGGTGAGGCGGAATAACACTAAATAAGTGAATAAATATACCACCTACACCAACAAAGGTTAGGTTTACCCCTTTTAATAATAATAGTTGCATATACCTTTTGGCCACCTTTATGATTAATCATGTATAACGTGCATAAAATAAGGTAAAGAATTACCTTTTTGCTAATCATCATTTTGTCCAAATTTAGTTTTAAGGCATTGGCATATGGTTTGTAGACCTTAATATAAGGTCAATGCAATGATTTTTGGATAATCATGGGGCTAGCCCCCTCTCCATGATGATTCAACCCATTGTAAACTTTTTCGGTGGCTTTGGCTCTAACTATAATCTAAATAATATTTGCATCGAAGTTGGGACTATAGTTATTAATCGTTGATATTTTCCTTCAATTAACCTCTACCCTTGATTTGATTACTCCATGGTTGAAGTTTAGGATCTGTAATAAAGGAAGTCAGAGCTCTGCAAACTGTATATTTGAGGTTTTGAATAAGTAATTTTCATCTCTGCCATCGATCTAAAACATGATGAAGTTAGGGTTTGAGTTCACTTTGAAATTAGTAAATGAATTGTGGCCATCGATCCTCGGTACCATTTGGATTTGTAACTATTGATGAAAACCTCGGCTCTTACTGTGGTAGTTGGCTTGGGTTATTTTTTAGCATTGTTTGATTATGTACTTTAATCTCTCGACCGTTGATCCTTTAACTCAATTTGAGTTATATTGGTACACGGTTGAGTTGGGTTGATAAAACAAATCAACCTTAACTCATTTTCACTTTGCATTTTTCATCTTGCGGGTGAAGCCCTAGAAAACATATTTCAGGATGCCATTAATTTATATTTTGAGCTCGATTTTTCTTCAATTTAGCTTCTGTGAGACTCTAAAAATTTGAAGGGATGCCATTTATGATAGCTTCAAGCTCGCTGTTTAAATTTATTTACTCTTAATTTAGGAGGTTCTAAATTTTGAAGCTCTGTGCACTCATGATTTGGGATTTTTGAGCATCTGTGAAGTTTTGTAGATTTGTAGAGCTTGGTTTCTTTTCTATCTTTACTCTAATTCGATATTTCGTGTTGCAGCCGCATACACTATGTAATATCGAGATTAGTTTTTGATGTTTCTTTGCTACCTCATTGAGAATCGTTGTATTTGTGGGCACTTTGTTTCTAAATTATCTCTGGTCCAAAGGGGTTATAAATGTGATTTTCTATTTTTTTTCTTTTCCTGTAATGCTTAGCCTAGACTATGTGGATTATGAAATCAAATTTGGCCACCAACACATCTCGTTGAATCTTTCTGTGGTTTCCTTCTGTGTTAAACTTGTCTTAGACCTAGCCATTGTCATTGAAGGTAAGATTTCTGGTTACTTGAACCTTCTAACTTCTGACAAAGTTGTTCTTAACTCTATTATCACTGATATTTTGAAAAACTCAGATTCTGTATTGTGTTTCTATATATTCCAAGATCGAATGGGTTCTGATTGGTGTTATGTTTTCTCTGCATTCTAATTTATTTTAGGGTTTCAATAATATCATTATGAATCAGGTGAGTTTCTTTCTTTGTTTCTTGAATCCTTTGCAAACCCTTAAAAATTTCGTGGCCATGGAAGTATAATTTTTTTGAGTTTGTGAAACTTATCCTTTCAAACTTGTGGCTTTAAGAAGTTTTATTTTGGTTACCCAGATTTAGGCTTTCCTAATTTCACTCAATGACCATAGATCTGTAACCTTTGAGACAAAGGAAATTATTTTGATTACAGGTAGCCATTTTTGTAACGTCGAAGCTTTACTTACTGTCAAAGAAGTTCTATTTCTGATATTTAAATTCTTTCACCACTTTTGAGAGATAGATTCGAATTCAACATTTATGGGTTACACTTGTTTGTTATCTCTGCATTAGATTTATCCTGTAATTGATTTACTTTTCTAGAAAATGGATTCCATTTCTGATTCTAGAGTTTCAAGAGCTTCACTTCTTCATGGTTATATTCTGTAGTTTTCCCTGAAGTTTTAGCTTTACTATTTGGAGATCTTTGTTGGAATTCAGTATCCTGCAACTGGAGTATATCACTGTTAGTTTCTCATTTGGGTGCATGAATTACTCACAATAAGTTGTATATTATCATTGTTTAGATGACTGTGTATAATACTTTTGTTGATTTCTGGAAAAAACTTTCAACTTCCCTTTTGATTTAAATGGCTCGGTCTTCGTATGGTATGATGCTAAGTCAAATTATGTGATACATCCTTTCTCGATTGTACCAAATCTTTCTGTAACTACTTCAAATTTATGCTTGAATTTGAAAGTTGTACTCCTCAAGGTGACTGGAATATATGTCATAGATTCTTTTGAGAACTCCTTTTCTTATAACTTGAAAGTTTCGTATGGCATATTTCTAGAATCTAAACTCCATTTTCCTTCAGATATTCATGTGAGTTTAGATAGAACCTAAATGAGTACTATATGATAATAGGGTCTGATGCATTTTATTTTTATTCATACTTGTTATTGCTTTTTTTAGATTGAATCCTTACTAAACCTTGAATAAAATCTCCTAAATTATCTAGTGCTCTGGAATATGGATATGATTTTCTTAATATGTACTTTATTGATGCAATTTCATCATGATACTGAAACATATACTTTTATGAAAGAAATGATTATTGAGATCTAAAACACTATTTTTAGTTTACCATGCTTGAATCGTGAAAACTTGAAATTTCCAGCATTCAGAATGAGATTTTTCTCTCTTTCACTATGAATATATGAAAAAATTTATTTCATTTGATTCCTCACTCTTGATCCTCTATAGTATGTGCCTTAATCATATATGTGCTTTGAAAGATGAATTTTTTTACTATTTACTCATCTTCACTTGATCGTTTGTTTGATTTCCTTTGATAGTTGATCTGAATATCTCAAAATTTGAAATGCATGAATAAGCTTAGTCATTGAGTGCAATCTATACTTGACAGTACAAAATTTTAAAACATGCATTGATATTTTCTACTGCAACCTGTACTTGCACACTTAAGAAAATAGTTAGAAAAATAATTAGGCTTTTTGGCCTCTCTTATGTTCCATGGTTTTTTCTCTTTCTTTCATTTTTCATGATGATTCTGGGAATCATATGTGGTACTTTAGAATATTGTTCTGCATCTTTCTCTGATGTAACTTATGCTTATGATATTTAGAAACCCATTTTCATGTAGTTAGATAGTACATGAGTAAAAATCAAACCCTAAGCTCAAATATTGATGTCATTTTTCTTTCATTTTTTCAGGTACATTTGTAGGTATCTGCAACATGGATGAAAGATGGAAATGGAACTGGAGACAAGAAGATT
The DNA here is from genome assembly GCA_019776745.2 of Taxus chinensis. Classification (NCBI taxonomy): domain Eukaryota; kingdom Viridiplantae; phylum Streptophyta; class Pinopsida; order Cupressales; family Taxaceae; genus Taxus; species Taxus chinensis. The sequence goes on from CM034151.1 coordinate 856,927,352, forward strand.
AGAAGGGAACCTAAGGTAATGATGGGTTTCTTCTATAGTCTTTTACTTCTAACTTTATGAAAATTTACTTCTTTCTTCAGTAGTTATGAGTTGCATCCCACGGCTTATGTGGGAATCATTGTACTTCTTCATGAATAAATAACATTTAATTTATGTACTTGAGTTGTATACTTTTTTTTTGCTTTCAGCTTCATAACATGTATTGATTATATAATGAAATAAAAAACTCAATCACACAATTTAATGTATTTTACATACATAAATAATGAGTTTTGAGGTACCTATAACTTTAATAATGAACTCTCTTTCTTGTAAACTACAACTCTGCTTGTTGTTCTTGAATTTAACATTTCACCTATATTGTGATTCCCACCTTCATCAAGGAAAGGCCTTACTCCTTCGGGGATTTTGTGTTTCCTTACTGAATATGAACATGGAATGGCAGTCTATGTGTGGAGTTACATTTTATAACAACATACATAGTTATAGATTGCATATATTTAATCAATTGCTGCAACTGGAAACATAATAAAATTGTAATGCATCCCCCTAGTTAGGTCCATTTCATTATTGCCATCCATCGAAAAATAAGTTTTGAGTTGCCCATTTTTGCACGAGTGCAAAAATTGTCAACATTTCTTGTGATCCTGTGTTGAAAGCTTCCTACTAGCTTGTAGACTAGTACCTTGTTCTTGTCCATTGGACATGGAGTCAAAGCATATAACCAAAACTTTCCTTTTCTTAAAAAACAAAATAAAGTTGGGAAAGGATCTGAAAACTAGATCACGTGCATGAATGCACTTTATTGGATTGAAAAACATTACAATGTGCATAAATTGCACTTATTGAAAGGGAAATCCTACTCTAACCTATCACTGTAGGATTTTTCAATAACAATGTTTAAGAAACATACCATTCACATGAATGGGAAGTTCTTTTCCATTCAACCTTGAAATTTGAAATGCATTGTGTTCTTTACAAGCTGAAATCATGTAGGGGACCACTCCAGATTGTATCAAAATTCATGTGGTTTCCTATATTTTCAAGATCAACATCCCATTTTTAACATAATGTCTCCTTCATTGAAGAATCTGAACTTAACCTTTGTTATCAAATGTCTTCTTGATTTATTTTTTATTATTTTATATGTTCAGATGAGCTTGAGATCTTAGCTCTTGTAGCTCCATTAATTTTGCATAATGAACCTACAATGATTCATTCTCAATTAATTCCATTTAATGCAGCAAATCTAGTACATGTAACTCAACTGAGATAGGCATTCTTGCCTCTCTTCCATAAACAAGATTGTAAGGTGAATTGTCAACTGATCTTTTAGGATTCACTTTGTCAGCGGAAAGTGCTAAATTTAACATTAGATGCCAAGCTATTTGGTTCTCATTGAGTGTTCTTCTGATGATCCTGAAAATATTTTTGTTAGTACTTTCAGCTAATCCATTACCTTATGGGTAATAATTAGATGAGGTACTTAAATAAATTCCATGCTTAATAGCCCAATATGTTACCTTTGCACCAATAAATGCTAAGGAATTATCTGAAATGATGTTTGCTAGAACACCAAATCTGCAAACTATACCTTTGTAAAATGATAAGATTGAAGTCTCGTTAGTTTCTTTCAAGGATATTGCTTCAGTCCAACATGTAAAGTAATATGTAGCAATCAAGATCCACTTGTTTCTTTGTGACGAAAGTGTATTTATCATGCCAATGAAGTCAATACCCCACTTCATGAATGGTTGATCCACTGAAATATGTTGCAGGGGCAGCGAAGCTAAATGTTCCTTTCCAGAAAAGAAAGCACACTTCTTGCACTTTCTAATACATTTGAATCAGTCCTTGACTATGCTAGGCCAATTGTAACCAAATTTCATAATTTTTAAGGCTGTAGTACATGTTGAAAAGTGACCTCCTTTAGGTTCTTCATGAAATTTGGATAATAGTTGTTGAATTCTATCATAATCAATACATCGCAGTAAAGTTACATTTATATCTTTTTTAAACAACACACCATCAATTAAAACATAAGGTGTAACTTGTATCCTAAAATATCTTCATTTATTTTTTTCCATACCTTCGGGATAAGTACCCGTGTTGTAAGTAGTTAACCAAATCAATTATCTATCTCGATTCCTGAAGTTATTAACTAAGTTCGGATTTCTGATTTTATGGTTGTACCATGACATGTGAGTGATGATACATAATTTTAGTATGTTATTTTTAATTTTCTAATCATGTAGCCTGTTATTTTTCCATATCAGTAATTAGATGTTCACACAAACCTTTTCCCCAAACTATTTTTACAACATGGATGTCAACATCATACTCCATAACCTTCATATTCCAACCTATGCTCTTCTGATGCAGTTATTTTTTCAACAAGAATGCTTTAACACTTGGATGAGAGAATAAAACATGTATCTTATTATTCGAAATCATGTACTTCAAGTTTTTTAATCCTCTAACTACTAAAAGTATTTCTTTTTCAAGAAATTGTACCTTGTCTCATATTCATGCAAACTTTGTCCAAAGAAAACAAGTGGCTGCTCAGTCTTTTCGTCACTAACATGAGTTAATATGGCTGAAATAGTCTCAACACTTGCAAGTGTATAAATTGTAAAATCCTTATCAAAATTTGGATTTGCAAGAGTAGGAGCTTGTGAAATAGCTAACTTGATAGCCTCAAATCCTTTTCTCCCTTCACTGGTCTAAGAGAATGTCTTATCTTTCTTTGACATGGCTATTAATGGCTTAACTAATGCTACAAAATTGTGAACAAATTTTCTATCAAAGTCTTTTTTTCCAAGAAAACTTTGCAGTGCTTTTTTATGATGAGGCAAGGATAGCTATGAGATAAATTCAATTCTGAAAGGGTCAATAGCTAAACCTTTTTTGGAAGCAATATGACAAAGTAATTTACCTTGATGTACTGAAAATATTGATTTTTTGGGGTTCAAAGATATACCAAATTGTCTACAAAGCTGAAAAGTCTGCCTTAAATACATTCAATGTTCATCAGAATTCTTTGAAAATATGGTGACATCATCTAAGTAAACCAATATACATTTATTTAATAAGCTATGAAAGGCCACATCCATTACATGTTGAAACTTTGCACTAACATTGGAAAGTCCAAAAGAGATTCTTTTGTAAGCATATGTACCCCACTTGGTGGTGAAGGTTGTTTTGTATTTGTCTTCTTCATGCAAAAGGATTTAATTGTGTCCACTATAACCATCCAAAAGAGAAAATTTGTCTAAACCTAAAAATTTTCTTAAAATTTGATCCATCTTAGGCAGCCGATAATGATCTTTATTAAGATCTCTAAAATCAACACATAGCCTGATTTCTCCATTCTTTTTTCTGAACATGAACAAGATTAGCTACCCAAATTGAATGTTTAACTTGAAAGATAATACCTAATTCAATCATTTTGGATAAATATTTTCTCATGAATGGTTCAATCTTCAAATTTACATGCCTTTGTTTCTACCTAACTGGCTTGGAATTTGGCTGTAATTCTATCGTATGGTGAGCTAAAATGGGATCAAAATCTCTCAGATCTTGGTATTTCCAAGAAAAAACACCCTAAATTCTTTACATAAATTGATAAATGATTATTTTTCAGCCGAGGAACATACCTTTCCAATAAATAGTTTATTTTCATCATCCACTAATATCTCCTCAAAGTTATCTCTATGTGTAGAAATCTTACCTTTGTCTTTCCTTAACTGATAATCAAAATTGAAAATATCTTCTAGTGTGACCAATCCTTGAGGAAAATTATTTGTCTTCAACTGAACAATTTGATCACTATAGAAGTATTGTAGTGTAACACCCTGAACTGTTGTTACTTCCTCCTGAGCATATAAGTGTTGATATGTGATTTCTTTGTAAAAAGGATGTGTTCCTTTGATTGAGAAGTCATGCTTGATATGTACTGTATCTTCTTTGCAGATCTTTGACTGAGTCGGAATATGATTGGACTCTTTTATTTATTCATTTTACATCTTAGTTTAATCTGACCTCGGAATGAATTATGGAGTTATCCATCTATAAGACCTAGCCTTGGATCAGTGGAATCGATCCAAGTGGTGCTTTAAGTTTATTCGTGATGAATTAAAATTACAGACCTTAAGCAGGTTGCAAGGTCTGGATGCATTGAATAAGCTAGTCCGGAGTATAACTCAGGCTGATCATGTTAAATGAATTGGTTCCTGATATCGTAATATATCTGGAAGGTCTTGATTTCAGACTAGGTAATAATTCTGTTACATATAATTCTGTAGCCTAATGGAAGTACAGGAGTGAACCCTATTCGAGAATGTATGTTGTAGGTTCTTTTTCTGAGCATATGAAATGTTAGACCTAACTGGAATTATTAATGTTAGTAACATAAAACTAAACTTAACCTAGGGGTTAGATTAGTGTTAATCTAACCTAGACCTAGGCTAAGAGCTAATGCTCTAAGTTAGTATCTATGTTCTAAGAGGTTAGCCTAGGTGTTATCCTAAATCCTAACCTAAGTTACTAACCTAACTATTGAGCAAGGATTAAAGGGGACCTATGGAGGGGTGCAAACCATGGGCAGTAGTTTCTATGTTATTAAATGCATGGATAAGCTTGAGAGACAGGTAATTTGATGGAGGTTTTAAAATGGCTAACTAGAGCCAACGTGGCAGGTCACCAAAGTTGGAAATGGTCTTTGAATTTCATTTGTCTATCGCTAACTATGGCGGTCGGTGGTAGTGGAGTTTGAGCGGGAAACTGGGAATTAATGTAATCAATGAACTCGGTAGTCGAGCTCGGATTTCACGGGAAGGCAGGAAAAATGGAAAGTTAATGGTTTGTTTAGTTTTGCATGCGCTCTGGTTTTCCTTCTGTCTATTCACTGGTTCTTCGCACCAGTCTTCTTGGTGTTGCATGGCAAGTATGAGCGTAACTAGCTCTTTCCTCTGGCAAGGAAAATATATAAGTCATGGAAATAGCAAATTTTTGTTGGTGGCTCTAACTTGGAAAAGGAAGAGAAGGATTCGAGCTCTTTCAGTGGTCTGCTTCGGAATTTTGAGCAAATATCCAGGCATGTTAGGCCCTAACCTTTAAAAATCTTACTGTCTTTCAAGTGATTTCATTAGAACAACTCTGTTCAGATGATTTTTGGAATTGGTTGGTTTCTATGGTAGTCTTGTGTGATTTTTGGCACTGTATCTTCATGCTGGTTCGGTTTTTCAATTTAACCCTTGATGGGTGTTTATTGTATTTCAAACTTGTTGCTATATTTCCTTGTGTTTTGCATTCCAGCTTTAAGTTTGTGAAATATATGAAATGAATGTATGCTAGGCCTGCTCTGTGAGAACCCATGAATTGTTCTTGTGATGGGTACAGGCTACTGTGATGCTTGTTGATTTATACTCGTAGTCGATGCTTGTTGTTGACACTTGTCGTCGATGCTTGTTGTTGATACTCGTCGGAAGGGATACTGCTGGACATTTGTTTGATTGTTCAGTTTAATTGAACTTTTTGTAAGCTCTGTCGTGGTTATTATTGGTGGTGGTTATTGATTCTTGTTGGGTTTCGTTTGAAATTTAAAGTTATTTGTGAATAGATAACTTGCTGTGTTACAGTATTTCATTGTAACCTTGTTGAAGTTGTTTTTCCCTTGCGTTGAGGTTATGGGATTCAACCCGTTGATAGCATGCATATATATATATATATATATATATATATATATATATATATATATATATATATATGATTATTGTATTTGAAATGACTCTGTAGAGTCCATTGAATGATTCGTGTACTATGGACCACTGTGGAAGCTATATATACTTGAATATTGGTAATTTGATTTGACAGAGTCTGGAAGGAGTAACAGGTAATGCGACTTCTGTTATTTTGTAATGAATACCTTCGTTTTACAAGGAATTGTGGTTCAGACTCAGTTGGGTACTTATTATGTTTCCACTATGTAAGCTTGAGCGAATATTGTTATACGGGCTCAGTTGGATTCCTTGTTACAAAATCGTAATTTAGCTTTTGTATAAGCCTGATTTTGAATGCTTACCATTGTTGGCACGGATGGAATCATTAACTATTATTTATCTTGTATACTGTTGTTTAGACTCAGTTGAATTCTTGATAAATAAACAGTGTAATTGCCTCAAATTAAGCCTGTTTGGTTTACTGTTGTTTTCGACACTGTTGGGTTCCTTGAGTATAGAAAGATATCTTGTATATCGGCTTCTGTAAAAGCTTAATCGTGAATACTGTTATACGGATTTAGTTTTAAATCCTTGATAGGTAATCAGTGTCACTGCTTCTGTATAAGCCTGATTATGAACATGTAATGTTTTTGGCTTTGTTGGATTTCGTTAAATAGCTTGACATCATGTCTTTCGACTTTTTGTTTAGTAGGTCGTGAATACCATACTTTCAACTCTGGATGCGTTCAGAAGTGACTACGATATGTTATGTTTTCTTTCTGATTAAATTCCAGTTAGATGTGGCTGTGCATGTTGCGTGGATTTCGTTTAAAAATCTCTCTGCATAGACATAGGGTAATGTCATTGCTTTAATGATTTTGAGTCTCTTGTTGACTGCGATAACAGAGAAGATCTTTTGATTTCGACTTTGGATCTAAAGGCCTTACAGTGTTTAGTAAGGACTAGAATGGGCTGTAGGTTGATGTAAGGGATTGTTGGCGTGTTACGTCTTCTATGGCAGGTATATCTACTCTTGAGTATGATTGAACTTATGAGTTGTCGACTGCACCTCAACAGGTACTAGCAGTGAACATCTTCTTGTCTGTCGCTTCTTGTGGGAGGTCATACAGAGTCTGTTTGGTAGTTAGTCTCCACTGTTTGGCATGAGAGCTACTGTACTTTAGTTTGTTATATTGTAAACTTAAACGGAACAGTGGTGCTTTTGGTGGTCTGGTCTGTTTTATTCGCATGTGTTTAAGGTGAATGCCTTGCTCTTGGAAAGGCGGTACAGTCATGAGCTAGTTCTGAGGGAAATATGTATAATTCGTGTATTCCTCTTCTGTTGCAAATTGTAAGTTGATATAAATGTTTATCTAACTTCTGAAATTGTTTTTATATAATGATGGAATCATGTTTTGATATGATTTTCCTCTTCTTATGTTGAATGTAATGATCTGTATGATGTTTGTTCATCTTGGGAATTACAATGGATAGTTGTTTGGACACTTTCATCCTTCTTGATCCCTAATATTTTGATGAAATATTTGAGACGTATCTAGGACTATTCTGTAACGAAAATTTGTATTTACACGTTATAGACATGTTGAATTACTAAAGTATAGTCTGAATTATGTTTACTTGTTTGGTGAATTGATCTCATTTAAACAGGGTGTTTAATGAAAACAATTGATGGATTGCAATTGTTTTAAGAGTTAGTGCTTATCATGCTCAGTTCATCGAACTGACCCATGTTGACTATTTTTGCAGATGGTTTCCGTAAGTGGTAAAAGCATGCAGATCTGATAGGATGATCAGATTGTTTAGATTTGATTTTAAGTAGAATTACAGTTTGATTCTCTAAATGTACTATATGGGGAAAGATGTTCTTTTTCCGTTGAGCATTGTATCAAGTATGCTGAATGCATAAAATGTATTTGATTAATTCTGAAAGGAATAGAAATAAGTATTTGCTACTTATGTGTTGTATTCTTATTTTGATAGTTGACCTTCTTCGGTTTATATACCGGAGGGGCATTGTTATCATTGTATAATTTGGAGACTTTTGTGATTGTCAATGAAAGCTTACAAGAATATGTGATTGAATTCTTATGAGTGTTTAGCAGTTCTTGTATGTTCTATCGAAGGCTAAATTGAAATTTAGATCACTGTCTTTTTGGAAGATAGGGTTAAAATATACCTAAGCAGAACGCTAAACAAGCTGAATTAAATTATTAATCCCTAGTCTTGATTATGACAGGACAACATTTAATTGGATTCTTAATCATTTATATCTTGATACTAATAAGTATGATATAAATTCAGTTATGAGAACTGATATAAACCTAATGGGGTTCAGATGGCAATCTCATGTGAAGTTTATGAGATATTGTCCAATTCCGTTGTTTTAGAATTATGTATATTCTATGAACTCCTTGATGAGACCTTGGCCTTAATAACTCCTCTGTGTAATGGGTTTTATTGAGAAAGGTCATCCTAAGATGAGGAATCCAGGGATCGGGAAAGGCTAACCTTAGGGGAACGTCTTTAATGTAATTTAAACTTAGTGTGCGTAACACTTATTAATAAGTAGATCTTTTCGAGGCGGATTTAAAGGTTGACGGCACAAGTCAACTGCGGGGTTGTACCTCCGAGAAGATTAGGATCTTCTCGAAGTTACAACAATGCAGGTGACTTATGACGACACCCTTTGCATTGATCGCTAAGATTTACATCTTGATCTCGAACGAGTTACTCAGGGACCGATTAGGAATGTGGTCACGTTATAAGGCTGCCTAGGAGATTCGGGGTATCTTGACACACTGGTTTAACTAGGGTTGAACCAGTATGTCATCGTATCCCTAGTCCTCGTGGGCATCCATATAACGTTATCACCTTACTAATCCGTTTCCGAGTGAATAAGTTGGGATAGGAGGGACTGACTGAAGTCGGTATAAGACATTCTACATAACATAAGAATGGGGTGAGGGACGTATTCCAGATTGACGAGTATGCCGTTAAGGAATACGAGACATAAGCAGTATGTTTCAAATCTTTGGCCAAAGTATCGCAAGCTGCTGATTGCGTTGTCCTGAGTCACCTAGTCTAAGGAATGAGATGCCGATGAATAATGGTAACAGTTATTCAGATAGGTTCCTTGGACAGAGCATTCTGATTCCCAGAATAGGGAAGAGAACCGCAAGAGTGGGGTGTTAAATAAAAACGCCAACTCTTATCACTCATGAATAGATCGGTAGATTACCGAGTCATGGAATGAATAGATCGGAGGTACTCCGAGTCATTACAGCTGCATATGGTTATCTGTTATAAGAATGGTTATTTGATTTGTGAGTTCTAAATTATGTATTTAGAACCAGGAAGCATTTATCAAAAAAAAAAATTGACTTGTTCTAATGTATAAAATGAGGATGTTACATCTTGGTATCAGAGCTGAAGGTTGCAGCTCTTGGGCCTATTGTGTCCATAATCTGATAAAAACCTGAATTTTCTTGTAACAGAAAATGGTTAGAACAAGGGGGAACGTTGCGAATAATGCTCCACCTGATGGAGGAGCGGCAACAACCCAGAAACTTGATGAGATCCTTGCTGCCCTGTTGGACACAAGAGATCGCTTAGCTGTACTTGAACAGCAGGTGATGGGAAATGAGGAGGATGAAGAAGCTGGTAATAACAATCAGCAACCTCCTGAGGACAACCCCGATATGGGTGTTGATGTTAATGCTGGGAATGCACCTGTCCAACCAGAAAACAAAAAGGCCAGATTGGCAGCAGAACTCACTAATGATATAAAAAGGATAAGTCCACCTAAGTATGATGGCACCACATTAGGAGATGGAGCTGAGAACTGGCTCAGCGAAATGGAGAAGTACTTTGCAATAAGGAACTTCTCAGAGGAAACCAAAGCTATTTGGGGAGCCTATCAGCTTTCCCACGAAGCATCTTCGTGGTGGGATAGCCGTAAAGCTGAACTAAACATTGATGAGACCAATATTACTTGGGATCAATTTAAAGGCTATTTTAGGCAACGTTGGCTGCCACAACTTTTCTATGATCAGAAAATGACAGAATTTCAGAACTTAGCTCAAGGGAAGCTAACGGTAACTGAATTCTGGGAGCGGTTTACAAAACTCCTCAAGTATGTACCGCAGTATCAAACTGACGAGAAGTTCAGAATATGGAAATTCATCATGGGATTGAATCCCGTGATAGGGGGAGAGGTCGATGTTCACAGTCCAACCACTATGGAAGGAGTTGTTGAAAAGGCCATAAGGCAAGAACAGAAATTAAAGGCTATTTCTGCTCATAAAGAGGAAGTGCGGAAGAAGACTGCAAACCCTTCTTCAACCTCTCTTGCACCCAGAAAAGGACCATGGAAAAAGTTTGGAAACAAGAGTAAGTTTCCAGGAGATAACAGTAAGAAAGCAGTAGTAAATAAGCCTGCTGGAAATGTAAGGGATAATTTTGCTAAAAATTATAACAATGGGCAGAAGCCCTATGGAGGACAACGTGACAATTACAAGGCTGGAGGCAATTCTGAGCCTAAAAAGGGACCTGTAGGAGGCTGCTACAATTGTGGCAAAGATCACTACGCAAATCAGTGCCCTTTGAAGAAGGATGATCGTAATCAGCAGCATAAGATACATGCTGCAGTAGCAGACAAGCAAGCTGAAAAGCAAGTGACACCTATAGAAGTTCCGGGTAAGTTATTTGGCATACCTGTCACTATTCTTTTTGATACAGGAGCTACTGAATGTTTTATTTCTAATAAACTTGCTTCTAAACTTAAAAGAAAAGCTGGAAAAATGGATAAATCTTGGACTGTACAGTATGGTAATAACTCTGTTCATACAGTGAGTATGTGTCTTTTTGGGGCAGTCCTTGACTTACCTAACTTTTCCACGGAAGTTGATCTCTATGTTACACCCTTAGGATCATATGACATTGTCATCGGTGTCAATTGGTTAGCTGACCATAAAGCAAAAGTAGACTGCTATGAAAAGAACATAAAATGTTTAGATGATCAGCTGGAATCAACAGAGATTCAAGGTGTGAAACGGGAAATTTCAGTTAGAAAACTGTCAGCTATGCAGCTTAAAAAGGCTAAGAATAAAGGATGTACCCTTTATGCAGTAAAGATATCTGAATTTTCAGAAGAAGATGGTGATAACATGAAGCAATTTCCTCTGTTACAAAGTTTCAGGGATGTTTTTCCTGAAGAATTACCAGGGTTACCACCCAAGAGAGAATTTGACTTCACCATCGAAATCAAACCGGGAACAGAACCTATTTCCAAAGCACCTTATCGGATGACTACCACGGAGTTAGTTGAGCTTAAGGCACAGTTGCAAGAGCTTTTGTCTAAAGGTTTGATCAGACCAAGTGTTTCACCTTGGGGAGCGCCTGTAATATTTGTGAAAAAGAAGGATGGAACACTAAGGCTGTGTATTGATTATCGGATGTTGAACAAAGCAACAATCAAGAACAGATATCCACTTCCTAGGATCGACGATCTATTTGATCAGATGCGTGGAGCAGCGGTTTATTCTAAGATAGATCTTCGATCTGGCTATCATCAGTTAAGGATTAGAGAAGAAGATATTCATAAAACAGCTTTCCGAACAAGGTACGGACATTATGAATTCACGGTTCTACCCTTTGGATTAACCAATGCACCCGCAGCCTTTATGAACTTAATGAACAATATTTTTCAAGAATATCTGGACAAGTTTGTACTTGTATTCTTGGACGATATTCTCATTTATTCTAAAAGCGTTGAGGAGCACAATGAGCATTTGAAGATAGTTTTGGGAATCCTGAGAAAAAGAAAGTTGTATGGTAAGTTATCCAAATGTTCTTTCTTTGATTCAGAAGTTCACTATTTGGGTCATGTTATAAGTAAAGAAGGAATTGCTGTAGATCCTTCAAAAATAGTGGCAATAACTGAGTGGCCTGCACCAAAGAATGTGCATGAAGTAAGAAGCTTCATGGGTCTTGCTGGTTACTATAGAAAATTTGTAAAGGATTTTTCTAAAGTAGCTGCACCAATAACTTCATTGCAAAAGAAGGATAAGAAATTCATATGGAATGATAAGTGCGAAGCGGCTTTCAAAAGTCTGAAAGACCAGTTGACTTCTGCACCTATATTAGCTGTACCAGACCCTAATGGGAGTTTTACAGTTGTAACGGATGCTTCTGGGGAAGGCCTTGGAGGTGTTTTGCTACAAAATGATCAAGTCATTGCATATGAAAGTAGAAAACTCAAGTTACATGAGCTGAATTATGCCCCTCATGATTTGGAACTTGCTGCCATTGTTCATGCACTTCAAGTCTGGAGACACTACTTACTTGGGAAACCTTTTGAGTTGAAAACTGATCACTTAGGACTGAAATATATTTTCACTCAGCCTAATCTTAATGCCAGACAGAGAAGGTGGTTAGAATTTTTATCACAATATGATTTTGATATTAGCTATATCAAAGGGAAGGAGAATAGAGTAGCTGATGCTCTAAGTCGTAGGAGGCACATTTCTGCTCTTATAACATTAAGAACTCAGTTCAAGGAGGAGGTAAAGAGTGCCTCAGAATCTGATAATTACTTTCAGCAAGTAAAAGCAGCGCTTGCTGCAGAACCTAATGATGAAAGGTATAAAGGTTTTCATTTTGATAATGAAGGAATCTTGCGTTATGAAAACAGGGTATATGTACCTATGTTGAATGACTTGAGAAAGAAGTTGTTAGTTGAATTTCATAATTCACCTTTCTCTGGACACCCGGGTATCACAAAGATGCTTGCTGATCTGAAACAACAATACTTTTGGAAAGGTATGAAAAAGGATGTCATAAATTTTGTGACCCATTGTTTGGAGTGTCAGCGGGTTAAGGCAGAACATATGCACCCTGCTGGACTGTTATATCCTCATAGCATACCGCAGTACAAATGGCAAGTAATAACCATGGATTTTGTACAAGGATTACCCATGTCCAGGAATAAACATGATGTTATCCTGGTAGTTGTAGATAAACTGACTAAGGTAGCTCATTTCATCGCTGGAAATCTAAAGGATGATTCACCAGTGCTGGCCAAAAGATTCGTACATGAAATTTTCAGATTGCATGGTGTACCAGAATTGATTATATCTGACAGGGATCCTAGAATGACGTCAAGGTTTTGGCAAACGCTTAATGCAGCTCTTGGAACGAAACTAAACTTCAGTTCTGCATATCATCCGGAAACGGATGGACAAACTGAGAGGGTAAATCAAGTGTTGGAGGACATGTTGCGAATGTATTGCATGGATCAACAGTATAAATGGGAAGAGTATCTTCCATTAGTTGAGTTCGCATACAACAATACTTATCATTCATCTCTCAAAATGGCACCATTTGAAGCACTTTATGGAAGAAAGTGCAGAACTCCTGTTAGCTGGGATAGTGTTGAGGATAGAGTGGTAATTGGACCAGAGATTCTCACAGAAATGGAACAGCAAGTTAAGCTGATTCGTGAACGATTAAAGGAAGCAGCGGATAGACAGAAGAGCTATGCTGACCTTAAGTGGGTTGATAGAAGGTTTGAGCTTGGTGAGAAGGTTTTTCTTCGTGTTAAACCCAGAAAGAGTTCTATAACTTTTGGCAAGGCTGCCAAGTTGTCACCTCGATTCGTGGGACCTTTCGAAATTGTCGAAATAATCAATCCTGTAGCTTATCGTTTAGCATTACCACCTGCTTTATCTCGCATGCATGATGTTTTCCATATTTCTTTGCTTAAGAAATACGTTTCAGATCTGTCACATGTTTTAAATTGGAATTCCTTGCAGGTCCAAGACCCAGGAATAATCGTGGTTAAACCCACACGAGTGCTGGAAACTCACCAATTGCATTTAAGAAATCGTGAAATACAACAATGTAAGGTCCAGTGGGACCAGTTTAACGAAGAAAGTGCAACTTGGGAAAATCTGGAAGAGATGAAAATTGCTTTTCCTTCTCTTTTTCAACAGAATGAAATCTGTTGACAAAACATTCTTTTATGAACTTATTTTTTTAAGTATTTATGAAAGCCAGATGAAGGCAAACATTATTCAGGCTGAATAAAATGTGTTGTGACATTGATTTCTGGAACTATTCAAGTTGGAAAATAGTCGCATTGACTTGTGAACTAATAAATTGGTTGACCTGAAGGTTAATTGAATATGTAATCATCGGGACGATGAATCTTTTTAGGAGGGAAGCATGTAACACCCTGAACTGTTGTTACTTCCTCCTGAGCATACAAGTGTTGATATGTGATTTCTTTGTAAAAAGGATGTGTTCCTTTGATTGAGAAGTCATGCTTGATATGTACTGTATCTTCTTTGCAGATCTTTGACTGAGTCGGAATATGATTGGACTCTTTTATTTCTTTCATTTTGCATCTGAGTTTAATCTGATCTCGGAATGAATTATGGAGTTATCCATCTATAAGACCTAGCCTTGGATCAGTGGAATTGATCCAAGTGGTGCTTTAAGTTTATTCGTGATGAATTAAAATTACAGACCTTAAGCAGGTTGCAAGGTCTGGATGCATTGAATAAGCTAGTCCGGAGTATAACTCAGGCTGATCATGTTAAATGAATTGGTTCCCGATATCGTAATATATCTGGAAGGTCTTGATTTCAGACCAGGTAATAATTCTGTTACATATAATTCTGTAGCCTAATGGCAGTACAGGAGTGAACCCTGTTCGAGAATGTATGTTGTAGGTTCTTTTTCTGAGCATATGAAATGTTAGACCTAACTGGAATTATTAATGTTAGTAACCTAAAACTAAACTTAACCTAGGGGTTAGATTAGTGTTAATCTAACCTAGACCTAGGCTAAGAGCTAATGCTCTAAGTTAGTATCTATGTTCTAAGAGGTTAGCCTAGGTGTTATCCTAAATCCTAACCTAAGTTACTAACCTAACTATTGAGCAAGGATTAAAGGGGACCTATGGAGGGGTGCGAACCATGGGCGGCAGTTTCTATGTTATTAAATGCGTGGATAAGCTTGAGAGACAGGTAATTTGGTGGAGGTTTTAAAATGGCTAACTAGAGCCGACGTGGCAGGTCGCCAAAGTTGGAAATGGTCTTTGAATTTCATTTGTCTATCGCCAACTATGGCGGTCGGTGGCAGTGGAGTTTGAGCGGGAAACTGGGAATTAATGCAATCAATGAACTCGGTAGTCGAGCTCGGATTTCACGGGAAGGCAGGCAAAATGGAAAGTTAATGGTTTGTTTAGTTTTGCATGCGCTCCGGTTTTCCTTCTGTCTATTCACTGGTTCTTCGCACCAGTCTTCTTGGTGTTGCATGGCAAGTATGAGCGTAACTAGCTCTTTCCTCTGGCAAGGAAAATATATAAGTCATGGAAATAGCAAATTTTTGTTGGTGGCTCTAACTTGGAAAAGGAAGAGAAGGATCGAGCTCTTTCAGTGGTCTGCTTCGGAATTTTGAGCAAATATCCAGGCATGTTAGGCCCTAACCTTTAAAAATCTTGCTGTCTTTCAAGTGATTTCATTAGAACAACTCTGTTCAGATGATTTTTGGAATTGGTTGGTTTCTATGGTAGTCTTGTGTGATTTTTGGCACTGTATCTTCATGCTGGTTCGGTTTTTCAATTTAACCCTTGATGGGTGTTTATTGTATTTCGAACTGTTGCTATATTTCCTTGTGTTTTGCATTCCGGCTTTAAGTTTGCGAAATATATGAAATGAATGTATGCTAGGCCTGCTCTGTGAGAACCCATGAATTGTTCTCGTGATGGGTACAGGCTACTGTGATGCTTGTTGATTTATACTCGTAGTCGATGCTTGTTGTTGACACTTGTCGTCGATGCTTGTTGTTGATACTCGTCGGAAGGGATACTGCTGGACATTTGTTTGATTGTTCAGTTTAATTGAACTTTTTGTAAGCTCTGTCGTGGTTATTATTGGTGGTGGTTATTGATTCTTGTTGGGTTTCGTTTGAAATTTAAAGTTATTTGTGAATAGATAACTTGCTGTGTTACAGTATTTCATTGTAACCTTGTTGAAGTTGTTTTTCCCTTGCGTTGAGGTTATGGGATTCAACCCGTTGATAGCATGTATATATATATATATATATATATATATATATATATATATATATATATATATATATGATTATTGTATTTGAAACGACTCTGTAGAGTCCATTGAATGATTCGTGTACTATGGACCACTGTGGAAGCTATATATACTTGAATATTGGTAATTTGATTTGACAGAGTCTGGAAGGAGTAACAGGTAATGTGACTTCTGTTATTTTGTAATGAATACCTTCGTTTTACAAGGAATTGTGGTTCAGACTCAGTTGGGTACTTATTATGTTTCCACTATGTAAGCTTGAGCGAATATTGTTATACGGGCTCAGTTGGATTCCTTGTTACAAAATCGTAATTTAGCTTTTGTATAAGCCTGATTTTGAATGCTTACCATTGTTGGCACGGATGGAATCATTAACTATTATTTATCTTGTATACTGTTGTTTAGACTCAGTTGAATTCTTGATAAATAAACAGTGTAATTGCCTCAAATTAAGCCTGTTTGGTTTACTGTTGTTTTCGACACTGTTGGGTTCCTTGAGTATAGAAAGATATCTTGTATATCGGCTTCTGTAAAAGCTTAATCGTGAATACTGTTATACGGATTTAGTTTTAAATCCTTGATAGGTAATCAGTGTCACTGCTTCTGTATAAGCCTGATTATGAACATGTAATGTTTTTGGCTTTGTTGGATTTCGTTAAATAGCTTGACATCATGTCTTTCGGCTTTTTGTTTAGTAGGTCGTGAATACCATACTTTCAACTCTGGATGCGTTCAGAAGTGACTACGATATGTTATGTTTTCTTTCTGATTAAATTCCAGTTAGATGTGGCTGTGCATGTTGCGTGGATTTCGTTTAAAAATCTCTCTGCATAGACATAGGGTAATGTCATTGCTTTAATGATTTTGAGTCTCTTGTTGACTGCGATAACAGAGAAGATCTTTTGATTTCGACTTTGGATCTAAAGGCCTTACAGTGTTTAGTAAGGACTAGAATGGGCTGTAGGTTGATGTAAGGGATTGTTGGCATGTTACGTCTTCTATGGCAGGTATATCTACTCTTGAGTATGATTGAACTTATGAGTTGTCGACTGCACCTCAACAGGTACTAGCAGTGAACATCTTCTTGTCTGTCGCTTCTTGTGGGAGGTCATACAGAGTCTGTTTGGTAGTTAGTCTCCACTGTTTGGCATGAGAGCTACTGTACTTTAGTTTGTTATATTGTAAACTTAAACGGAACAGTGGTGCTTTTGGTGGTCTGGTCTGTTTTATTCGCATGTGTTTAAGGTGAATGCCTTGCTCTTGGAAAGGCGGTACAGTCATGAGCTAGTTCTGAGGGAAATATGTATAATTCGTGTATTCCTCTTCTGTTGCAAATTGTAAGTTGATATAAATGTTTATCTAACTTCTGAAATTGTTTTTATATAATGATGGAATCATGTTTTGATATGATTTTCCTCTTCTTATGTTGAATGTAATGATCTGTATGATGTTTGTTCATCTTGGGAATTACAATGGATAGTTGTTTGGACACTTTCGTCCTTCTTGATCCCTAATATTTTGATGAAATATTTGAGACGTATCTAGGACTATTCTGTAACGAAAATTTGTATTTACACGTTATAGACATGTTGAATTACTAAAGTATAGTCTGAATTATGTTTACTTGTTTGGTGAATTGATCTCATTTAAACAGGGTGTTTAATGAAAACAATTGATGGATTGCAATTGTTTTAAGAGTTAGTGCTTATCATGCTCAGTTCATCGAACTGACCCATGTTGACTATTTTTGCAGATGGTTGCCGTAAGTGGTAAAAGCATGCAGATCTGATAGGATGATCAGATTGTTTAGATTTGATTTTAAGTAGAATTACAGTTTGATTCTCTAAATGTACTATATGGGGAAAGATGTTCTTTTTCCGTTGAGCATTGTATCAAGTATGCTGAATGCATAAAATGTATTTGATTAATTCTGAAAGGAATAGAAATAAGTATTTGCTACTTATGTGTTGTATTCTTATTTTGATAGTTGACCTTCTTCGGTTTATATACCGGAGGGGCATTGTTATCATTGTATAATTTGGAGACTTTTGTGATTGTCAATGAAAGCTTACAAGAATATGTGATTGAATTCTTATGAGTGTTTAGCAGTTCTTGTATGTTCTATCGAAGGCTAAATTGAAACTTAGATCACTGTCTTTTTGGAAGATAGGGTTAAAATATACCTAAGCAGAACGCTAAACAAGCTGAATTAAATTATTAATCCCTAGTCCTGATTATGACAGGACAACATTTAATTGGATTCTTAATCATTTATATCTTGATACTAATAAGTATGATATAAATTCAGTTATGAGAACTGATATAAACCTAATGGGGTTCTGATGGCAATCTCATGTGAAGTTTATGAGATATTGTCCAATTCCGTTGTTTTAGAATTATGTATATTCTATGAACTCCTTGATGAGACCTTGGCCTTAATAACTCCTCTGTGTAATGGGTTTTATTGAGAAAGGTCATCCTAAGATGAGGAATCCAGGGATCGGGAAAGGCTAACCTTAGGGGAACGTCTTTAATGTAATTTAAACTTAGTGTGCGTAACACTTATTAATAAGTAGATCTTTTCGAGGTGGATTTAAAGGTTGACGGCACAAGTCAACTGCGGGGTTGTACCTCTGAGAAGATTAGGATCTTCTCGAAGTTACAACAATGCAGGTGACTTATGACGACACCCTTTGCATTGATCGCTAAGATTTACATCTTGATCTCGAACGAGTTACTCAGGGACCGATTAGGAATGTGGTCACGTTATAAGGCTGCCTAGGAGATTCGGGGTATCTTGACACACTGGTTTAACTAGGGTTGAACCAGTATGTCATCGTATCCCTAGTCCTCGTGGGCATCCATATAACGTTATCACCTTACTAATCCATTTCCGAGTGAATAAGTTGGGATAGGAGGGACTGACTGAAGTCGGTATAAGACATTCTACATAACATAAGAATGGGGTGAGGGACGTATTCCAGATTGACGAGTATGCCGTTAAGGAATACGAGACATAAGCAGTATGTTTCAAATCTTTGGCCAAAGTATCGCAAGCTGCTGATTGCGTTGTCCTAAATCACCTAGTCTAAGGAATGAGATGCCGATGAATAATAGTAACAATTATTCAGATAGGTTCCTTGGACAGAGCATTCTGATTCCCAGAATAGGGAAGAGAACCGCAAGAGTGGGGTGTTAAATAAAAATGCCAACTCTTATCACTCATGAATAGATCGGTAGATTACCGAGTCATGGAATGAATAGATCGGAGGTACTCCGAGTCATTACAGCTGCATATGGTTATCTGTTATAAGAATGGTTATTTGATTTGTGAGTTCTAAATTATGTATTTAGAACCAGGAAGCATTTATCAAAAAAAAAAATTGACTTGTTCTAATGTATAGCTCTTGGAACATATTACATGTTAATAACATCAAAATCATCTATTAAGTCTGAAAATCTATGTTTGTTAGATTTCAACAATGAATTCTTACACATATTAAAGTTTTTCACTTGATTAATAACTAAGTCTGAATTGCCAAAAACTTGAAAAGTATTGATACCTCTTTTTCTAGCCCATTCTAAGCCATGGATTAATGCTTTATATTCAACTACATTACAAGTAAAAAAGATCTACAAACTTAGATCTAAAAAGTACCTTTCATTTGAAGGGGAAGTAAGCATCAAACGTGCACCTTGTACTTTCTTGTTTTTAGCTCTATCTAAGTGAAGGTTCTATAGCCCTTCTAATATTTATTCCATTTTGGACAGTAAGGAGATTAGTGCATTTAATTCATGTAAGAAATAGACACCAAACAAATATTCTTCTACTTTTTTGAAAGGGTCATAAGCATGTTATTCATGAGTCTTTTCATCCATGAATAGATTAGAAACATCGTCTAGTGCAAAAACATGTGTTGTAACATCAAAATCAGATTGGTCTAAAGTTGCATAATTTGCTGTAACGTTTGAAGCATGAGGCTCAATATGAAATATAGCCAGAGAATCTGAATTTATGGTAACTTTAGTTCCAAATATTGTAGTAAAGAACAAAAATGACCAATTTGAAGAAAGATAACCTCCTATCTTTGCTTTAAAATCTCTTGATAAGAATAAGGCAAAGTAGGTAGATAAATATAAAATAGTAACATCTTGTAAGATAGTAACATTGGGGCAAGCATGTAAGGTTACCTAAAATTTATGATGATGCCAACTGTGTTAGTTTTTGTTCTATCTAGCTACACCATACTTTTCTATATAGGCTCATACTACAGGACCAATTTTTGTGTAAATATTTTTGGCATAATTATGTTGCTTGCACCATTTTGAACCATGCGGTGATGAACTAAATGACCTCCAATAATCAGAGATAGATAAAATGGCAGTGAATTCTTGATATCATGAGCATTTAAGACCTTTTGAACCATCCATTTAACCTCTTTCATGTAGTCTTACTCCATTGTTCCGAGGACCAAGTTTGTTTTATGAACTTTCTTTTTTGTTGATTTTGATGAAATCTATAGCTTAGCAAGCTCATGAGTAACTAACTCTTGTTGTCCTTGAATACTTAGAGCATCCCATAATAAAATATTAATATTATGCTTTTTCAATACCTAAACAATATTAAATGAAGCAACCGTTTTTGAAACAAATTCTATAGTTTTAGTGTAAATTTTAGAAAAAAATGACTTTGCTTCAGTAGATTTTGAAATTTGAGGTATGAAAAGTCTTCTAGGATCAGGTTGTAATTTTTTTTTTCTAATATTTTTGAGCTGAATTATTTGTTGTTTCTTTAGGAACAACATGATTGTTTGTTGTTTTTTGACCTACACTTACTATTTTATTAGTGATTATGGGTAGGACACATTTGTTTTATTGTTTTCATTTATCCTGAGCCTTTTCTTGAGACCTAGTTGTGACTGCAATAAAATATTCCTCTCCAAAGCTGACTAGATTCTATTCTAGTAGTTTCTAACTATGAGCTTCTTGTTGCCCACCCTCCATTTGAGGCATGAATAATGCTTCAAGTTGAGGTTGTGCAACAAGGCTTATATCCATGAATGCATTTGGACAATTGGAAGCTAAATGAGGCTGATTACAAGGTTGAAAACATTCTTCTAAAACCATGTTAACTATAACAAGAGCGCTAGATGAACTAGGAGCCTTTGGGTCAAATTGCCTTGGCTGATATGGCTGTCTGTAGTTCTGATTTTGCTGATGAGGCTGCCTATTCTGCTGATTTTACTGATAAGGAGCTTGATAAGGCCTACTAGGTTGAGCTATTTGTTCTCAATTAAAGTCAATTTATTACCCATAGTTTGTAAAGCCTTAAACACATCATTTGATGGAGCTAAAAAAATAGGCTATTTAATGGTAATATGCTTCAGAATAGGTGAAAAATATGCTATAAGAGGCAGTGAAGGCCTTAGTGTTGATTTCCCAACTTGAATAAGGTTTTTTTCAGCCCTAATGATAATGTCATAAGATTTCAGAAGGGTATCTCCTCCCATAGACTGAATCATAGTTGAAATATCGGTGTTTAAGGCTTTGAGGTAGTATAGAAAAGCATGATCATATTGAGGCTTAATTATGGCTATAATTCTTTCCCATGTTCTAGTAAATCAGATGTTGAAACTAGCCATAAATTCATGGGGATTTCTTTTAATTGTAGACAGTTGTTCTATGAGAGATAAATGATTAGAATGGTCTTGAAATTTCTTAAGTAATTTCTCTCCTAACTCATCCCAAGTTCTTATACTCGCAATTTCGAAGGTTTTGTACCATTACAAGGCTTGTCCTTTAAATGATGTAGCTAGAAGTCTTAAGGCTACAACTTAATGAATTATATTATGGACAACACAAAGGGTTGCAATATCATTAATGTTCTCTGTAGGATTAATATGATTTTCACTAGTGAATGAAGGTAAAATTTTCATAGCAACATTAGGAATATCATGATAAATTTGAATTATTAAAGGGTTGATATTAGTAAAGGTCACATAATTCCTAGGTGGTTGAATAGCCATTGGAATAACTAGGATTTGAAAAACAAGATTAAAATGTGGTGAAGGAAGATTAGGAGGAGGGTTGCAAAACTAGGCCTATTAAAAGGTAAGGTATTTCCAAATCTTCTTCTTCTTGTAGAATTCAAACGTAAAGAAATAAAATCTTCAGGAATTCCTCTTACTGATGATCATGTAGTCACTTTAGGCATGGAACATGCTGCAAACCTAGTCTGAAATCATCCTTACGAAGTCGCCAAATAAATATTTTAATCTTTAGAATAAATTATTGTAGCTTGTTGCTCAAAAAGTGACTTTTTTGAATCACTTTAAATCTGATGTAAATTACTATAATCTACTGTAATCCACTACAGATCTTATTCATCATCCCACCAGGCATGGCTGCAGTGGTTCTAATATTTCTTTGATCTCTCACTTTTTTATATACAATGGAAACACCTTAGGTCTGAAGGTATACCTATTGTTCAAGTGAGTCTCTGGTATCAAGGCCGGTTGTTTATTGATGTGTCCTAAACTATTTGTTGGGGTTTTGAGGGTAAAAGGATGACTATAACTAAAATTTATATAAGTGATACACCAAATTTATTGAGGGGTTTGATTGAGTATATGCACAATAAAATTGAGAATTAATTTTGGATGCATGAACCAAAGGTTTTGAACGGAATATTAATGCAAAACACTTATGTGTTGAGGGATAAATCACAACAACACAATAAGATAAACACGCACACTAATATCATGCATAAATTACTAGATTTGCAGCAAGGCAAGATGATTAATAAAGGAATTTGACATTCACAAGAATTAATGAGATTATACACACCACTGCAAAATAATTGGAAAGGCAGAAATCAGTTCTCATTCAAGGGGAAAAAACTAGCAAAAATTTTCTTCAGCACTCATATGTCCAAAAAATTCATCCTTTGTGCCCTTACAATTGCACACAATATATAGCAAGATTATTCACCCATCCCATCCTAAAATTAGGCTAAAATTTGTACTCACCCCATGCATGTTAATTTTACCCCTTTATCATGAATAAATAAAGGAATAAAAATATACATGCCTAATTACAATGATGCATTAATTACCTTAGTTACAAAAAATAAATTTCAGTCCAAGTGCAGTTGACTAATCTATTTCTTAATAAAAATTGGATGAATAATTTGACTGATAATAGCCTTTGCTTGCTGTGTAAGTCTTCTCCAATGTGCATGCAATATTTGTATTCTTCTGCTGATGTAACACTTGCAACTTGATCCACTTGTAATGATATTTTAGGCATTCTTTAATTCTGCCCCCCTTGGATTGCACATGCAAAAATTAATCTCCCTGTAAGTAAAAATAATTCCTTGTCTTTTACACTTAACAAAATTTTTATTCAATTCCAAAATCCACCCGATCGCGGGGGACCACTACGAGCACATGTGCAAATAAAATAATACTCTTATTTTTTTGAAAATAAGGTGATTAAAAGGCCTCCAAAATGGCTCCTTGTACTCTCTTGATGTTGACACCTATGCACTTGCTTTGTTGATCCCTTCTTGTGAACACATGCAAAATACTCATCTACAAGTAAAATAATGGCTCCTTGTACTTCTGATGTTGACCTCTGCATTGCATGATCCCTTTTGTCTTTTATAATGCAATGCATATAATCAACAAGATATTTATTTCCAATGTGGGGGCCACCTTTTTAAAGTTTTTTAAAGGTAAATACCTTATATCCTTCACCATCATTGGTCCCTTATCCTAACTCGGTACCATGATCATATAATAAGGTTTTGAAATTGGCCCACCTTTTCTATCAACACATGGTTCATACTTTTGTCCCTTTGGCTTTTTAACATATAGTGCGGACCACCTTTGGTGGTGGAAATAATATAGTTCAACCCCTTTTTTGAATAATCATGGCATTATTATACAATGTTTTTTTCATCCTTTTGATTAATAATTATTTACCCACCCTTTTTGACTAAGCGACATCATATGGTCCTTAGACCTTAGTAAGGCCAAATCAATAATTTGGATTATTGGGGTTTGGCCCCCCCTTTCCATGATGACTCACCCTTCTTTTGTTGGTGGCCTAATTTGACTCTGGTTAATGTTGATCGTACCCTGAGTTTTGCATTGATTGGGGTTCATCTGATCCGTTGGTTTTCTGTACCTTTTAATCTTTGACCGTTGATACTCAAAACCATGGTAAGTAGGGTAGTTAAACTGTGGATTTTACTGTGAATCATCGGACCTTGATACTTTGCAATCCGAGTCCGTTGATTCTGAAACCATGGTTTTGAAGTTTGATCTAAGTTTGGCAATGGTTAGGGTTTGCATTTTCTTTGGAAGTGGCGAATGAATTATGGCCATCAATCTTTCTATATAAAACAGATATATGACCATTGATTGCAAACTCTACTTTGACTGTGGTGGTTGGATTGGGTTATCTTTTGTGGCATCGTTCGATTCTGTACTCTAATCTCTCGACCATTAATCCTTTAACTTATGTTGAGTTTAGGTTGGAAAAAATGATATCAAAACCCTATCACTTGGTTGGTTGTTTTCGTTTTCGAGCCCATGGATGGCGAATCCCTGGCCATTTTTTCTACTTGGCCCTCCATTACTGTTTTTTTTTAAAATCATTATGCTTCCTCTGCGAAGGTTATGGGTACGAAGTTAAAAATCATCATTTTTTTATTCTCTGTCATTTTTTCCATCGTATTGAGCTTGACTATGGGAGTATTTAAAGAGGTGGCCTACCATTGTTGACATCTTCGAACCTCTGGTTTTATGTTCTGTGCATGCATACTTTGCTATCGATTCTAGAGTTTACTATGCTCATATTCCAAAATGTAAAAACTATGTGCATCGGTGGCTTTTACATATATTGCACCCTTCATTCCATTCTTTCCTTTGATTTTATACTGAAAAAAATTTGAAAAAATTTGTGATTTTTGTGTTTTTTTTTTTCTTCTACAAACTCTTCTGAGCTTTGAAAATGCTTCTGGGTTTGCATTTTCTGTAAAACTACTTTCGAGGGTTTGGAAAATTTGTCTGAAAAACTGTAAGTTTAGCTTCTATCTTTGAATCCTTTTACAAAGCTTTAATAAAACTGTAAACGAACGTAACAATGAAGTTATTCTCTTGATCTGTTTTTCGTATATTGATATAATATGGCTCGAAATAATGAATATTTAATTGGCCTTCAATTGGTACTGTGGAAATCTAAAACCCTGTTAGATTTACTTTTCCTGGAATGCTTGGCCTGAACTATGTGGATTTTTAAAATCTACTTTGGTCGCCCAACACATCTCGTTGAAGCTTTATGTGATTTCCTTAAGTGTAAAACTTGTCTCAGACTTGGCCATTTTCGGTTGAAGGTAAGCTTTCTAGTTACTTGAACCCTGTAAACTTGTTTCAAATTTGTTCTTAACTCTATCGTCACTGATATTTTGAAAACCTTGGCTTCTGTATTATGTTTTATGTATATTCTGAGCTCGAATGAGTTCTGGTTGGTGTTTGTGTTTTGCTTACATTCTACTCGATTTGAGGGTTTTCAATAATATCTTTATGAAATCCGGTGAGTTTTCTTGCTCTGTTTTCTTTAATCCTTTGCAAAACATTAAAAATTTTGTGACCATTGGAAGTATAATTTTTTCCAAGTCTGTGAAAACTTATCCTTTCGAACTTATGGCTTTAAGAAGTTTTTGTTTTGGTTATTCCCAAATTTTAGGATTTCCCACTTTCACTGAATGACCATAGATCTGTAATCTCTGAGTCAAAGGGAAATTATTTTTATCACAGGGTAGCCATTTTTGTAACCTCATAAGCTTTACTTACTGTGAAAGAATTTCTGTTTCTGATATTTAAATGCCTCCACCCCTTTTGAGAGCTCGATTCAAATTCAACATTTTATGGGTTTATAGTTGTCTGATATGGGCCGCATTAGCTTTAGACTGTAATTGATTTTACTTTTTCTGGGAAAATGGATGCCATTTCTGATTCTAGAGCTTTGAGAGCTTCACTTCTTCGTGGTTATATTCATACATTTTTCCATGATGTTTTGGCTTTACTATTTGGATGTATCTTTGTTGGCATTCAATATCATGCAACTCTGGGAATATATCACTGTTATTAGCTTCTCGTTTGGGTGCATGACTTACTCACTAGCAGTTGATATACTATCATTGTTTAGATGACTGTGTATAACAATTTTGTTGATTTTATGGAAAAAACTTCCAACTACCCCTTCTGATTTAAATGGCTCGGTCTTCATTATGGTTTGATGCTAATTTCGAATTCTGTGATATATCCTTGCTTGATTGTACCAAAGCTCTGGTTGTAATGCTTCAAATTTATGCTTGAATTTTGAAAGTTGTAATCCTTGATGGTGACTGGAATAGATGGTCTTGTGTTTGTTTTGAATGACATCCTGAGGAATTCCAGTTGATTGTGAAGCTGAAGGAGATCCTTTCCCATTATGTAATTGTTACGATGAACTTTGTATCAAAATATTTTTATTTGATGTAATTGAAAAGTCAAATTTAGAACTGTTTTCCCAATCCTTTCTTTCATTTGCAATCATAAATTTGCAAGATCATAGTTCATTTATTTTCAGATTATCTCCTTCAGCTTTTCATTGATGTCATTGAGTTACTGGAGATGACACTTCTTCATTCCATTTCATGTAGCTGAAGTATCCTTATTTTACTTCTTGTAATATATCTTGTACTTTGTTCCTTTGCAAATGAATACTTTACTTTGCCCATTTTGCAACTGTATTTTTCTCTTTTCTTGTTCAAATCCAAGACCCATAACATGGATGATTTATCTCCTTTCTTGCGAATAGTATAATTAACATTGTTCTAGGACTGAAAGCTATACATGTTCACTTTCATCTCTTTTCTTGAATCAGGTGTTGATAAGAGTTTACAATATACTCTTTGCTCTATTGTAAGCATCCAATACAAATTTGCATTTTTTTTGAGATATAATCATGTCACTTAGTCTTCATCTTCTCTGTGATGTAATGTACATGATGCATTTAAGGATGATTATGTACCTTGCTTAATATTGTTGTAATTTGGTCAAAACTCATTATATGTCATAGATTCTTTTGATAACTCATTTCAGCTTATAACTTGAATGTTTTCTCATGGCATATTTAAGCTAGAACCTAAACTCTATTTTCCTTCAAATATTCCTGTGTCTTTCGAAATTTTTATTCTTGTAAATGATTACTATTTGAGAATGGGTCTGATGCTATGCTATGCTTTGATACTTCTTAGTTGTTATCTCTCTGTTTGAGATCTGCAATCCTTCTTAATCCCTGAATAAAAGCTCTTAACTTATCCACTACTTTGGAATATGGATATGATTTTCTCAGTATGTACTTTATTGTTGTAATTTTAGCACGATACTAAAATATATCCTTTCATGCAATAAATTATTATTGAGATCTGAAAGACTATTTTTAGTTTACCATGCTTGAATCTTGAAAACTTGAACTTTTTAGCATTCAGAATGAGATGCTTCTCTCTTTCATTGTGAATTTATGAGCAACTTTCTTTCAACTGAGTCCTCACTCTTGATCCTCTATAGTATGTGCCTTCATCATATTTATGCTTTACAAGATGAACTTATTTACTATTTATTCATCTACACTTGATTGATTTCCTTTTATAGCTGATCTGGATATCTCAAAATTTGAAATTCATGAATAAGCTTAGTCATTGAGTGCAATCTATACTTGACAGTACAAAATTTTAAAACATGCATTGATATTTTCTACTAGAACCTGACCTAAAAATTAAGAAAATAGTTAGAAAATAATTAGGCTTTTTGGCTTCTCTTATGTTCCATAGTTTTTTATTCTCTTTCTTTTTGTTGTCATGATGATTCTAGGAATCATATGTGGCACTGTAGAATACCGTTTTGTATTTGTCTTTGATGTACCTTATGCTTCTAATATTTAGAAATCCATTTGCATGTAGTTACACAATACATGAGTACATATCAAATCATAAGCTTAAATATTGATGTCATTTTCTTTCATTTTTTCAGGTACATTTGTAGTTATCTGTAACATGGATGAAAGATGGAGCTGGAACTAGAGACAAGAAGATTAGAAGAGGACCTAAGGAAATTATGGGTTTCTTCTATACTCATTTACTTTAACTTTATGCATATGTAATTCTTTCTTCAGTAGTTATGAGTTACATCCCATGGCTTGTGTGGAAAACATTGTACTTCTTCATGAATAAATTTAATTTAATTTATATACTTGAGTTGCATACTTCTTTTTGCTTTTAGATTTATGACATGTACTGATTGTATAATGAAATAAATAGCTCAATCACATAGTTAAATGTATCTAAACATGAAGAGATAGTGATATTTAATGTACCTGTAACTTAAAATGAATCTGCTGCATGAAAACTACAACTCTATTTGTCGTTACTGATTTTAACCTCTCACATAATCTACAATTCCCACCTTCATCAAGGAAATGCATTGGTTCTTCAGGGGTTTTTTGTTTCTTTATTGAAGATGAACATGGAATGGTAGTCTATGTAAGGTGTTACATTATGTAACAACATACATAGTTGCAAATTACATGTAGTTAATCAATTGCTGCAACTGAAAACATAACAAAACTATAATGCATCCCCCTAGTTAGGTCCATTTCATCATTTCCATCCATCGTAACAAAGTTTTGAGTTGCCCATTTTTACATGAGTGCAAAAATTGTCAACAATACTCTCATTCAACAATACTAACATATGAACCAGCGATGGAGAGAACTACAGGGATACAGTTTCCGCAGTTTTGGCTGCAGAATGTCTACGAACCACGGTTAAAAATGCTGAGGAAAGGATGATCTATAGCCATAGCCAGACGTTTGTTGATACGGGTACGAATGACGCAAAAGCGGGAGGTACAGCCAGTGCGGTCTCTGTAGTTCTGGCCGCGGAAAGTCTGCACAATATGACAAAACTTACTGAGGAAAAGCAGATCTCAGACTGCAATCGGACGGCTAGTAGAGAAAATGAGGAAATACTGAGATCCACACCTTTGGCCTGGAATAAGCTTTTTCAAAGCCCTAACCTCAAGGTGGGTCCGAAAAGCACTGAACAGTTTACATGGGAAATGGACAAAGAGGGTGCCACCTGTCTAAGGGTCCCAGATGGTTTTGTTGATAGAGCTTTAAACAAAACAAACCTCTCCCTTGTTGGTAATTTTCTTGGCTCTAGACCTAATATAGATTTCATTAGAAAATGGGCTATGAGAAAATGGAAACCTAAGGGAGCCCTAAGCATTACCATTATGCCAAAAGGTTTTTTCTTGGCTAAATTTAACCAACAAGAGGATTTAGATTCGGTGTTACTGGGAGGCCCCTGGTGGCTGGGAAATATGGGTCTTTTTTTAAAAAAATGGTATCCGGGTTTTGATCCAAATACAGAAAATATAAACACCATTCCAATCTGGTGTAGGCTACCAGGACTGCCATTGCATCTATGGGATGATGAAATACTACTAAATATTACAAAATCCCTAGGCGCACCTATTGGAATAGATGGACCCACAAGAAACAGATCCAGGCTTTCTTTTGCTCGGTTCTGCATTGTCTCAGCCATTGATCAGGAGTTTCCGGAGCACATAATCTTGAAAACTAGATTTGGATCCTGGACTCAAAAAATTGAAGTTGAGACCTTAAGATGTAAGCTGTGCCATAGCATTGGTCACTCTGACAAAAACTGCAACAAGAAGAAGACCCCTCTTTTGGTTTCTAATCAGCCTGGGATAGACTCAGATCTGAACAAAGTTAGCAGGGATCCAAGCAAGGAAAGGAAAACTGATGATAAAGGTCCCATCCAGAGGAATGTGCAACTAAATAGTAGGGAAAAAAAAAAGAAAAAAGGGGGTTTTAGAACTCATATTAAGAAGCATCTTGTCTGGCGTCCCAAAGCTGCAACAATAGCTTTGCCTGAAGCCCCCAACAAAGAAGTAGTGGACAAAACTGTGAAGGCATCTCCGGGCAAGCCTTTTGAAACTTCTGTGAATGAAGACCTTGTTAAGGTATCCTTGGAAGTAAACGAACAAGATGGTTCAGTGAAGGCCATTTTAATCCCTTCTGGTTCAGAAGAGAAAGAAATCCTGTCATTCATTACAGAGGAAGCTTGTAACAAGGAGGATATGAGTGTGATTGAACCCCTGGAGATTCTCTCTACTAGAGAGAAAGGAAATGCGGATCCAATGCCATACCTCAGCATTACAACAGTGACTGCGCAGGTCTGTTGCAGCACCATAACAACTTCTGATCATACTCCTGACAGTATCCAAAAGGAACAAGAGGAAGGGGAGATTAAGGAAAAGAAGGCCAATTTAATCCCTTCTGGTTCAAAAGAGAAAGAAATCTTGTCATTCATTAGAGAGGAAGCTTGTAACAAGGAGGATATGAGTGTGATTGAGCCCCTGGAGATTCTCTCTACTGGAGAGAAAGGAAATGTGGATCCACTGCCATACCTCAGCATTACAACAGCGTCTGCGCAGGTCTGTTGCAGCACCAAAACAGCTTCTGATCACACTCATGACAGTATCCATAAGGAACAAGAGGAAGGGGAGATTACACCTACCAAGGAAAAGGAAGATCTAGACTCTGGATTCACATTGGTCATCTCAAAAAAGAAAAAAAAAAGAATGGAAGGTTTTGAAAGGATCCCAGAATCACTATATAGTGAAAAAAAAAAGGAAATTGACAATTGGGACACCTCTACTTCCAGAACAACCAGATCTTCAGTTAGACGAATAGCTGATTTTGGAGGAAGCTCAAAAAGAGGAAGACCCTCTAAAAAGACTCTCAGAGCTAAGAAAACAGAGAGGGATATTGCAGATGGTGTTCAGCGTCAACTGAACCAGCAAACAATTCCAACTACCAACCATTCCATATGAAGATCATATCTTGGAATATTAGAGGCCTTAACGGTTACTCTAAGCAAAGAAGCATCAAGGAGTTACGAGACTCCAGTAACCCCAACATTTTGATTCTTCAAGAAACTAAAATGAAAGCAATGACCATGGATAATATTAAATTTTTTTTTTGGGATAGCTCTGAAATGGCGGCTGTTGATTCTCAGGGTGCTTCCGGAGGGCTGGCTACTCTTTGGGATAGAAGGCACTGTACTGGTATGATTCTTAGTGATAATATTAATCATCTTGCAATTAAATTTGTCACTATTGAGAAAAAGTGTGAATGGATCTTGTCTATTATTTATGCCCCTAACTTTGCTAGTGGTAGAAGAAAACTATGGGCTGATCTTAAAATCTTTAGAAACCAACACAACTCTGCTAACTGGCTTATCATGGGAGACTTCAACTCCCCTCTAAACCCAGGCGAGAATTTTGGGGGAACCCCCACCTTCTCTAATGGAATGGAGGATTTTGCTGATTTTATCACTGAACATAACCTCATTGATGTGGATCTGCATGGTAATAAGTATACTTGGAATAATAGAATGTTGGGAAAGGAGTTCATTCAGGTGAGACTGGACAGGGCACTAATCTCAGCAAACTAGATTCTTAGCCAAGACTTTTACCTCTCTTCTCTGCCCAGAATTGGATCGGATCATAATCCGATTGCTTTAAGCTTTCTCAATTGGACCAAACCTGTAAGAAGCTCGTTCAAATTTGAAAAAATGTGGACGGAGCATGATGATATCTATGAAAGAATAAAAGAATGGTGGGAATGGAATGGGGAAGGCACTGCTTAGTTCAGATTGGTTCAAAAACTCAAAAATGTCAAAAAACAAGTCAAACTCTAGAACAAAAATGTTTTTGGGAATATCTTCGAAAAAAAGAAAGAGTTAAAATAGAAGCTTCAGGATCTTGAGTTAAAAATGGATACTATGGGGAGATCGGTTGAAGATGAAGTTAATGAAAAGAAAATTCTTTCTGAGTTGCATACGATCTGCAGTAGAGAAGAGTCCTTTTGGCGCCTTAAATCTAGGGCTATCTGGCTTAAAGAGGGTGACAGGAACAAAAAGTTCTTCCACATGACCACTCTAAAGCACAGAGCCAGCAATAGGATCTTAGAGGTTTCTAAAAGCAACGGAAGTATCACTAAAGATCGAAACAACATCAAGAAACAAGCACTTGAATTCTACCAAAATATTCTTAGAGAGAGAAATGTCAGCAATCCGGAAGGCTATTTCCTTCATGCTAGAGGCCATCCCTCATAATAATATTGAGGACCAGAAATTCAGAGATATTACTAAAGCTGTTACACTTGAAGAGAGGAAAAAGGCTGTTTTTTCCCTTGAGGGAGATAAGGCTCCTGGGCCGGATGGATTTCTCTATTAATTTTTTTCAGAAGTTCTGGGAAATATGCTCGGAGGATCTACTCAAAGCGGTCAATGAATTTTATAGAACGGGAAATCTTCTAAAAGAGCTCAATAACACGCACATTGTGTTGGCACCTAAAAAAATGGATGCAAAAGATTTCAAGGACTTCAGACCCATCAATCTTGTTAATGCTATCTTTAGAATTTTCACCAAAATCATTACATCTAGGCTGCAGCTCATAATGAATGATCTCATCTCAAGGCAGCAGAGTGGCTTTATTAAAGGCAAGATAATACAAGATGGTGTGATTATGGTGCATGAAACTATACATTCCATGGAAAATAATAAAAAGGCAAACATGATCCTTAAACTTGATATGAATAAAGCTTTTGAAAAAGTTTCTTGGGTCTTCCTTGACAGGATTTTATCCAAATTTGGGTTCACAGGAAAAGTTTAGAAAAATTATCAAGTCTTGTATAATCTACAGCCAGGTTCTTTGTGGTTGTTAATGGAGAGCCTGTGGGATTTTTCACCAGCAGCAGAGGTCTAAGGCAAGGAGACCCCATCTCCCCCTTGCTCTTCATCCTTTTAGCTGACAGCCTTAGTAGAAAAATTAGCAAAGCGGTGGAAGACGGCCTTTTAAATGGTTCTAAACCCACTTCATTCAGCCAAGCTGTCTCTCATCAACAGTTTGCGGATGACACTATCCTTCTTCTTCTGGCCTCAGTTGTAGAAGCTAAAGCTATTAAGGCTCTACTACAGCTCTATGAATCTGCTTTTGGGCAAGAGATTAACTATGACAAAAGCATCATTTTTTTCTTTAACACCCCTGGGGAAAGACAGCTCAAGATTGCTAAAATTCTGGGCTGTAAAATTGGAGCTCTTCCAGCAACGTACTTAGGCCTCCCTCTTGGCACTAAGAAAGTCTCTCACATGGTGTGGGATGATTTATTGACGAGATTTCAGAAAAAAATGGCCGGTTGGAAAGGGGCCATTCTCTCCAGTGCTGGTAAGTGCCTTCTCATTAAAAGCACACTCCAAAGTCTGCCCATCTATATCATGTCACTTTTCAAAATTCCTTCTTCCTTCAGAGAGAAAATTGAAAGGATTCAGAAAAAAAATTTATGGCAAGGCATGGAAGAGAAATTCAGATTTCACCTAGTGGCCTGGGATAAAGTCTGCACCCCAAAGACTATGGGAGGGCTGGGTATAAAAAATATTGAAAAAATGAATGAGGCACTCATCGCTAAGATGGGCTGGAGATTGCTATCTGAGAAACAACCCTGGATTGATGTTATTAAAGCAAAATACTTGAATCAACAAGCTGTTTACTCCTATCTGCATGATGAGCAACTCCCCAATGGTTCCATTTTTTGGAATAATCTGATTAAGAGTAGAAACTTCATAAAGCAGGGCAGCAAATGGAAAGTGGGGGATGGCAGTGACATAAACTTCTGGGAGGATAACTGGTCCAGTGATAATCTCTTGGAGAGATTTGGGATGGCTAAGGACAGCCTTACAAGCAAGTATGGAACTAAAGTCAAGGACTACATTGAAGGAAATGGCACCAACAAGACTTGGAAAAGACTTTCTATGGAGCGTATTGAACTGAAACAAATTATTTCCTCCCTTCAAGACCTTCTAGATCTCTTCCCTTTGTGTCAGTTGGATTCCAAGGATGAGCTGGTCTGGAGTAATTCACAAGATGGAAAATACTCAGTCAAATCTGGGTATACCAATCTTTTTCACAGTAACCAATCTGATTTTAACTGGAACTTGATCTGGATGCCTGAGTTAACCCCCAAGATAAAAAAATTTCTTTGGCTGGCCATCAGAGGTAAAATTCTCACCACTGACAATTTGATGAGAAGAGGATTCATCATTCCCAATTGGTGTCACCTTTGTAGGAATGATTATGAAGACATTAGTCATCTGTTCATTCATTGTGATTATGCCAATAAAATTTGGAACTTTGTCCTTTCCAAATTCGAAGCTCTTTGGGTGTTGCCGGAGGATCTTAATCAGCTATGGAATCAAATGGAACCCACCATTCAGACATTGTGCTATCAAAAGAATCTGGAAATTAGCCATCCCTCATTTAATTTGGAGGATCTGGAAGGATAGAAATAATATCATTTTCAGAAATAGGAAACAGAATTATAATTTCAGTATTGGCAAAATTTCCCAAGGCATCAAAGAGGACATGGCCAGATTTAAACCTCCCAAAAACAATTGTTATCCTGAGAATGAAGAGCACATCTTATCTAATTGGCAGTTTGGTAATTGGAGCAACCCCGGGAATAGTGTGGATAGATCTTTGATTAAATGGCATCCTCCTGACTCCAATTGGTTCAAGCTGAACTTTGATGGCGCCTCTAAGGGTAACCCTGGAACAGCAGTAGGAGGAGGGGCAATACGGGACCACAAAGGCAATCTGATTGCTGCATATGCTGGAAAAATGGGAATTCAAACCAATCATTTTGCCGAAGCTTTATCTGCTCTCTGGGGTTTAAGAGTTGCACGGGCCCAAAATATCCAGAACCTTATTGTTGAAGGGGACTCCCTTAATATTATTAAACTTCTGAATCAGTCCTCATCTCCCAGCTGGAATATTAAAGATTTTATCTCTGAGTCCATAAGCATCAGTCATACCTTCAACAGTATCAGAATCGTACATACTTACAGGGAGGGCAACAAGCTGGCGGATGCACTGGCCAATTATGGCATTAACATAAATTTCACTACATGGGATAAGGATAGTATCCCTAATCAGCTCCACAACAGCATCCATGCGGACCTTCACATGCAAACAATCTCTAGAGATATGCCTTAATCTTTGGAGGAAAATCAAATCCATAAATTCTTCCACATGTGCTGCTTTAAAGTATATGGCGTGGCAAATGATATCTAATTCAAATAATAGCAAGATTTTTTTAAGGAACTTCAAGTGGAGATATCTGGATTTAAAAATCGCGCACGCGGGAGGTACAATAGCTGTTGATATCCGGATGCTAAGCTCCACGAAAACCGATGATAACTACAAGGTGAAAGCTGACAGGGAAAGGGTTTTCACGCGCGACTTCCCGCAGGCTCAGATCAGCAATCACACAGCCGTTCGTGAGAAGACCAACGGCTATAGTTCCTATTTTTATGTGACCTTCAACAGCAAGAAACGAAATACTCTTCACGCTCAAAGGTATCCTGGAAATTGCTGTAACCAACACATCACAGTGAAGATGGGAGGGCCTCCCTGTCAAATTGAGCCGTGCGCGGACCCTGACTGGAAAGAAAACATGGAGCTTTGGAACATTCTTAGCATTGGCGGCTTCACCAGCTTTGTTGAAAGGATGCAAGGGCATGATCAAAGCATCTCTGTTCGCTTTGCCAAGGAATGGAATGGGAGGACAGTCGACTATGGGGGGCAGAAAATTCTTATCAATGAAGAGCTCATAGCTGAAGCGACTGGCCTCAGCCTGGAAGGGTACCGCTTCTTCAACAAGAGGGTTATCAAAGAGGTTGAAGAAAGAAGATTTGTGGAGGAGGATGAGAAGCTTATTTTCAGCACTGCGGGTCTGCTTGTAAGCTCAATTCCATCTCCGTACGATGAAGTCACCCGCATGATGATTCGATTCATCTCCTTGGAAGGTAGGTTTGTTACTGTCCCTGCTAAGCACCTTGTCTTTTTGAACCACTTCCGTAGGAATAGGTTGGTTTGCTTCCCGCACTATTTGTTAAACTCTCTTGAGCGCTCCATTTTGGAGTTCCAGAAACATACCCGGGCGGTTCCCTTGCACCAAGGGCTTATTCTGCTTATCCACAAACTCTGCCTTCTTAAGTACCCCGGTCTCCCTTCCTCTCCCAGCCCGGCTCCCCCTTTGATGGGCTCTGCTGCTGCCAGTCCTATCTCCCCTGCTGCCCCTGCTGCTGCCCCCGCCTTAGGTGCTGCTACCCCCATGCCGGCTGCTCATGCTTCTCCTTCTATTCCTCCTGCTGCTGCCCCTGCCACCCACCTTGCCTCTACCTCTAAACGAGTCACTAGGGCTTCTAGGAGACTCAACCTTGAGACTGCTGCTGTGGGGGATGAACCTCTTGAGCTTGACATTGCTCGTGATCTGCTGAACATTAGAAGTGCCAGTCCCCGGGAGGCACAGATGGATAACCCTTCTAAGAAATTGGAGGCCTTAGAGGCAGAGATTAAATTGCTGAAGGTTGAGGTCAAAAACCTTGCTAAGCAAAAAGGCAAAAAAAGCATGGAGGGGGAAGGGAGCATTGACAATAGTCAGATTGATGACATATACAAAAAGCTGACCTCCTTAGACTCCCGCCTTGGGAAGGCTAAGACCAGACATGACTACAATATTGCAGCCTTTAGGGCCATCGAGGAGTTTATCGTGGGTCATGCCAAGAGTGTTTCAAATCTAAGCGGTGTCCCGGCAGCGCTTTGGGGCAATGATAAAGAGAGCAAGAGAACCATTGAGGAGCTCGATAAGATGGATGCTGCTCAAATGACCGCGTTAGGCATGTTTCAAGCTTGGAAAAAAGTCAAGATCAGTATTGATCAAGCGGCCAAGAAGTAGTCCTGGATACTTCTACTGCTCTTTATTGTTAATATTATTGTTTCTTGGCTGTCGTCTTGCTGTTTTTTTGCCGTTGTTTTGCTGTTAAGTCTTGTCTGTGTAGCTGTTTCTGGGCTACGTTGATTTTGTTGTAACTCTTGAACTGTGCTACAGCTACTCTGCTCCTCTCTCTTATTCCGGCTTATAGGCCTTATTTTGTATTCAAGGGTATAGTCCCTTTCAAAAAACTATTTGCCAATATTAAAAAAAAACTACACATGGTTTATCACTGTTATAGGATGGATTGACTAAGATGATGGTATTTCTAAATCATGAGCATTTATAATAAGTAAACATAAGATTTTATCTTAAGATTTATGTTGGGTTTAAATATATGGGTATTAAAATCAATGAAGCATAACGTAAGATTAAAATAATATTCCTTGTTGAAAAGATTAATAAAGTGGTTGTTATATTTTGGTATCAGAGGAAAACGTTAAAAATCTTGGACTTATTGGGTCCTTAGACTTAATGAAATCTTATTTTATCAACATGATAAAATGAATGTGAGAGAGGGATGTATCGTGGATGAAAAACTAGACCAAATTATGCTTCAAGTTCAGTGATAAATAAGCTAGATCACACTCTAACAAGTCCTTCATGGTCATTATTTTACCCTCAACACTTCTTTCTAACCCTAAGTGTGTCATCTTATCACCCAACATACATTGGGCGCTCACCTGAGGTGCATGGGGGTGTCCATCCCCTCCTTTATGCTATCTTTGCAAGAGAAATTTTCCATTAATGGAGGATTATTTGTAGGAAGAGATGTATATGCATCTACTCAAGAAGGTAGAAGATATAACTAACATATCTATACATCAATACATCACAAAAGCTAGTAAACATTGTAATAAGTATAAAAAACTAGATTTGAATCATGATAAGACAAATAACATGAGGGTTTACACCCATAAGCAAGTTGTACAGAATAGATCCATGTACATAGATTTAATAGAGTTCTGGTAGCCATATTACATTCAAAAGGGTCACCTCAGACCATATACATCAAATGACAAAGATGACACTCCTACAAATGTATATGATTAGTGATCCTAACTATGTTTTTCCCCATTATATCCCTTGTTACAAATCCTAGTACCCATACATATGCTTAATGGTATCCCTTACAACCCTCTAGCACTAAGTACTCTAAACCCTATCACTATGAACTCCAAACTCTTACCATTTCGTAACATTTTTACAGCACTTCATTACTCTCCTTCTCTTTCTCTACTCCCTTTTGCACTCTATATTTGTTCTTGTCCCAAACACCTCTTTAAATAGGATCATCGACCACTGCCATGACTTCTATCCTGAGTAGATCACATGCCAAGTGTTGATGTGGTCCTTCATTGGAAAATGGTTATCCTCCTGCAAACCTTTCACTAACTGCAATGATGCCTCTGGGAATATTCCCTGCGTGGAATATCATTTTCTTGACCTCTAAAGTTCTAGGATGGCACCTTATCCACTTATCACACCTAGTTAGGTCCTCATGTGTTACCTCAAGTGAATCCATGATGCCAAATATGGCTAAGTTATTTAAACCCTTGTTTCACCTCCCACACATGCCCTAGTTACACTTAAACCCTTCTTAAACCCCTTTTTTCCTTTTTTCCCTAAGAGACCTTCTATATACTAATCTTGAACGTGCACATATCTTGGTACATAGTCAATATTTTAGGGTCCAACATCACACTACACTACGCATGTTCTCCATCCTAAAAAATAATCTGCTTCCTCAAAGAATAAAGAACAAAGGTATTGAAACAATTAAAGAATGGAAGGATGGAAGAATGGAAGAATAGAAGAATATGCTACTACTACATGAGGAGTGGGAAATCCTTCTTCATGCATGCCTCAATATTTTCCCAAGTGTCTACTTCTCCATGCACCTGCTGAATTAGGTCACCTAGTAATGCACTTACTTCATCAAAACTAAGTTCATCGCTCTTAGTTGTTAGCGTATCTATAATGTTTTCTAGCTGCTTGCTAAGATCACCTAGCACATCCATCCTGCTAGTGACTTGGGGGTACAATTCCTTTAGCTTATTCTTAATCAGACCCCATAAGGTTATGATTTCTTCCAACTTCTTCTCAACTTTGGCTAGGATCTTATCAAGCTCCACCCTATTGCCTTTGTACTTCTCCTATATTTTTCTCAGATCCACCTCATGTGATGCAACCAATATGCTTACTACCATGTCTCTATTGGCACAGTTATAAAACACATATTCATCCATCTATGTAGTGTTCTTTATTGCAATAATCTCAAAGTACTGATTCACTATATCCCTAATCTTCATATTTTTCTCCTCCTTCTAGCATGCCATCACCTCCTTTGCTAACTCTAATTTGAGTCATCACCTTTCCATGGCAAGGATGTGGGTCAAGTCTTCTAAGAATTGCATGGTTGACTCATATTTGTACTCAGGTAGGGCCGGGTCCGGGAGATTCAAGATAATGGAAACTGAAATGGCCTCTATCTTCTTATTGACTTCATGCAACTTTTCCTTTTCATTCCTTAGCTTGCGTCTTAATTACACACTGATCAATTCATTTTTTTTATCTCTTTTTCCTACTCAATGATCTCCTGATTCTTTTTCTCAAGCTCTTCCTCCAAGACCCTTATTCTATTGTTTATGCCGAAGAGTCTTGCCTTCACCCCCATCGATGCTTTGTTGAGCATGTTACAAACTTGCTCATCAGATAGTTGTTGCGCATTTACCAGAGGGTTTACTCCCTTGGCATCTAGTATCTTCATCAATGCATATTGCTTTACCTCTAACTCGGGATTATCAATGTGGGACTCAAAAGCCCAAGATAGCATTTTCCTTTTGCCCGAGTACACACCTTCGTCAAAAGAAGTCTAAGGGAGGAGTTGGTTTGTGGTCACAGTAATTTGGAAGCACGCACACAGTACCTTGTTTGGATCATTAATGTAATTCATTTCTTGTTCCTGCGCCACTATTATGCCTTTTCCACCTATGTGTGATACCTATGGTAAGCTTACTGATAAGATGGGGTCTCTGCCCATGATTCCATACTCCTTTCCCACACTCACACTTTCCTATGTTTCCTTCAGCATTTATTTCATGATTTTCTCCACTTTTTCTCCACCAACTGTTAGATAATTCCTACAACTTCACTCTCTATAGTATTATCCATCTACTCCTTAGTCGGGGTTGGGGTCTTCTGATCAATCATGTTTACTTCCTCGCTCCCCCCTTTGTCATGAGCACCTCCCTTTTTCTTATCCTTCTCTTCATTTCCTTCTTCCTCTGACTCGTGTACATCATACACAGGATGATTTTGAGACTCGTTGCACTCTTCATTGTCTTCATCTCCCTTTTTAGACTCCAGGGTTTCTATTTTTCTTGATTCTAACCATTTTTTCACCCTCTGACTCTTCCTTACTGGTAACTCTAATTTAGGGGATTTCTCTTTTTCTTCTTTCTTGGGTGACTCTCCCCTTACCGGTGACTCTTCCTTCTACAATGACTCTTCCTTTTGTGGTGATTCCTCCTTCTGTGGAAAATCTTTTCTCATGGGAGACTTCTTCTAGTAGATATAAGTACTTATGCCCGCACCTGACTCTTGTGCACCTATTGTTTGTACTGTTTGCATGTTTGACAACTTTTTCTCAGGAGCCTCTCCTCTGTCTCTTTTCCTTTACATAGTATTTTTCATGTGGTGGGGTCCTCATGAATGGAAACATTGTCTTCAACATAAGCACCCTTTTCATACTTAGGGCTTATGTAAAAATACACCCTCATTGTTGTCATCACTGCAATAGGTAATGTTACTAGTTTTAACACGTGCACGTCATGAGAGACATACTTCTCCACATAGGTACATTTCGTGGGGTATATTAGCTTCCTACGTATCTCACAGTAGTCTTGATATACTACACTTAGATTAAATATGAGTTTCTTTTCCTCTTTGAATTGATTAACCCCGACCTAGAAGTACTGTGTTGTGAAGGTGAAAGAAAATTTACACCAAGGACTATTGGTGTCATCTATCAAAGTAAATTTTCTGATGCAAAAATGATAGTATACGGTGACCTCAGCCTCTCCTTACACTATTGAAGGCAACTAATTAGGTATTCTCCATTCAGCCATAAATACGTCATGCATCCACTTATACAACTTTCCAGATGTACCTTATGAGTGGCTGTCATGGTGTCATAGGTATATTGTTCAGATATCTTGGAGGGGGAGGGGTTATCATCTGGGTATTCCCAAAACAAATTATCCAACCCATCGGGCACTCCAATCTTAGAAAAGACAATGGTGAGGAGGACATTACCAAACATGATCTTCTCTCTGTGCCGCGTAACATTTATGATCTCCTCTGCACTAAAATTTGATAGGTTATAGATGGTCCCCTCTGAGATCTTGTTGCACACATTCAACTAGGGCTTGTTGATCTGTGTCCATCTCTCTTGCCTATTCAAATTTTTAACCAAGCGTGTGGCCATCCTCATTACTGGGTTAGTAATTACAAAAATGTCGAAGTAGTGTGAACCCTTATTGTAAGCATAAGCCTCAACGGTCATCTTAATGGCTTCCTTGTCTTCCAAATCATCTTCCAATGAATCTCCTTCACATGTAAGGTCAGTGAACTTAGAAATCAGCTGTGGGGTTATCTGCATCCTTGGACTTGCGAAATAGAAGTGGTCTTCATGCACGCGCAACATCAACCTATTGGTATAGTTACTTAGGCTTGCCAAAATAGGTCAAATCATAGCGTTGCAACAACCCAACCTTCTCCATTTTCACCTTTACCTTGTTTTCATAGATGGGCATTCCATCTGGTGTCCTCTTCTCTGTAGGGTGAACTAGTTCTAGAGTCATTTCATTTTCTGTGGTGATTTTTCAATGGTTGTAATCATCAACAACCATCTTCTTGATGTTAGACACCCATTATTTACCAATTAATATGTTGTTTAGGTACTAGATTTCCATGTACCATTCTTCACTGAAACTGCTAGATACAACTTGTTTTCCCTTGCCCTTTCCCTTATTCGGTGAAACATTTTATACTTTGCTTGGTGTAATTCCTTTGTTGGGTCCTTAAAACTTCTTCCTCTTTCCTGGTCCTGGTTCTGCCCAACTTTGTTGCTCCATTCCTTTGCGAACATTCCTTCAAACCCTGTGCCCTAGATATGCAATCCTAACATGGAAAACTCTTTTTCCATAAGATGGTGTAACACCCATGGGATTCTTCCACACTAACTTATCTACTTACACCTGTCTAATCCTTTCCACTCTGGTTTGCTGATCAAACTAGCTATGCACATAAATATTCAAAACTATTCTCAAACTTTCTTCATAAGAATTCCCTAGTTCGTGAGAGCTCTTTGATAAATTAAAACATAAGTTAGAAAATAAGATACCCCCGATATTATATTTATAACTTTTTGTCTTCTCCACAATAAATTCCATGTCACCTACCAACATACTTTCACAATAAAGGTTGATTTTTTCAAGTGCCAACCTTCATTGATTTTTTTTTTGCGCTTAATCCTACGCGAACACTTCTGTAACGTTCTGGCATGCAACTGCCTTGACCATATCATTTTTTGAGCTTTCTCTAGCATCAAATTCAGTTATTTCTCTATGCCTTGGACCAAGTTCTTTCTTCTACCTACCTCATGTTGCTCCAATTCTTTTTACTCTTTTACATGGTTTCTCAAATCCTTTTGACACCATCTTTCCCTTATGTTCACCTTTACCATGCGTGATCTTCCAATCCTTTTGTTTTTTTATTTTTCAACCCAGGCCATCCACAACCATAGCTTTTAGTACTTATCACATCACTACACTCCACATAAAAATGGATGTGTGGTCCTTTGTGCATAGAATTGTTTTGAAAAAAAAAGTGGCTAACAATGCACAAACACACACAAAACAAAGAAACAAGAAAGGGAAGCCCAAAGAAAGGAAATTGCAACAAAGAAAAACCTATGCTAACTAATAATATTACCTTATTTACAAACAAAAAGAAGGATTATTTATAATAGGG
This sequence comes from Taxus chinensis, assembly GCA_019776745.2. Lineage (NCBI taxonomy): Eukaryota > Viridiplantae > Streptophyta > Pinopsida > Cupressales > Taxaceae > Taxus > Taxus chinensis. The sequence continues at coordinate 856,970,215 of CM034151.1, forward strand.
ATTCAACCTACTCCCATTGAAATGGCCTAGTAATCATGTTTCCATCTAGCACTTGTAACTGGAAAGTGCCTCAATCAAGTATATAGGATACACTATATAGACCCATCCAATGGACTTTGAATTTCCTAGGATGGCGCAAAAACTTGGAATCATACAATAGAACCATCTACTCAACCTCAAAATGCTTGCTATTGATGTGTCTATCATGCCATGCCTTCTTCCTGGATTTTTTTGTTTTCTGACTCCAGTGATAAAATACCAGCCTCTCATCTAACTGCATCAACTTATCAATCCTCTCCTCAAGTGCTTGATCATCATCTAACCATCCTTCGCATTCTATACACAGCGATGGAAACATGAATTCAATAAGTAACACAACTTTTACGCTAAACACCAATTGAAAAGGTGTGTCCTTGTTCAGTATCTTATAAGTAGTCTGATATGACCATAACACAACAAAATTTTTATCATCTAAATCCTTTTTTCCCTCAACACAATCTTGGTTAACGTGTGATTCATAATTTTGTTAAACACCTCACCAGTCCCATTAGCTTGTGGGTGATAAGGGGTAGTCTTGTGATTGGCTACCATGAATTCTACCAATAAGATTATAACTATCTCATTCAAGAAATGAGTACCCCTATCACTTGTTAAGCTTAACGGGCATCCATATCTGTGGATTATATTTTTCCCACAAGAACCTAGTTGTTTTTACCGGCTTTGTAATCCCTTGTAGGCATTGTTTCTTCCTGCCTTGTAAGGTAATTTTTGTATGTAATCATATAATGCAAACATTTCCTTCGAGTGGCTAGAGAGATAGGTCCTACAACAATTTCCCATTTATTGAACAGTTCTGCACTGCCAATTAGTCTTAATGGCATTTCATCTCTTTTCTCTAGTTTACCAAGTTTTTGGTAGTGGTCACAGACCTTTTAATAATTTATACAATCTTTGTAAACCGTTTCCCACCAAAATCCTATTATAAGGATGTTGCGTGCAGTTACATTCTTTGCATAGTGTCCTCCTATAATTCCACCATGTGCTTCCTCCATGATTGCAATGCGCTCATGCTCTAACATGCACTGACATAAAACCTCATCATGACCTAGATTTTTTAAGTATCCACTAATTACCATGTAGGGAACAACATGTGTGGCTAACTATTTACTTTCCAAAGTCTTCATTCCTTCTAGCACCACACCTGTTTTTGAGAAACACTGCAATATCTTCTAGGTCAGAGGGAACATGCTACAATATGAATAGTTGTGCATCTAGAAATTTATCCTCAATTCTCTCTGTGTCCTCTCATAATTCTGTCATTGATACATGGTCAGGCCCCAAATTAATCTTACCTAGTTTTACAACAACTATAAACTCAAACTCTTGAAATAGTAGGACCCACCGACATATGCGCCCTTATCGAATGGGCTTGTTTACTAAGTACTTCAATGTCATGTGGTTAATGTAGAATATAAAGGGCGTTACAAATAGATACTGCATGAATTTTTGCAGTGTGCAGATCATTGAAAATTCCTCATGCTCAGTAGTAGTATAGTTCTATTTTGTTGGGGTTAGCTTCCTACTAGAAAAGCACAAGGTGTGGGTCAAAAATTCCCTCTCTAGGTTGTGCTAATATTTCTCCAATTTCCATCCCTGAAGCATCAACATTTACATGGAATGGCTTATCCCAAGAGAGAAAGTGTATATGGGTGTGATGATAAGCCTAATCATTAATGTGTCAAATGCCATCTGTTTCACCTCTCCCCAATGAAATGTACATTTTTGTTTTAGTAACTTTTCCAATGACGTGGTGATATTGGCATACACCTTAATAAATTTCCAGTAATACCCTGTATGGCCAAGGAATCCACACAACATGATGTGGTTGTTATGCTACCCTAATCCCACAATAATGGAAACTTTTGTAGGATCCAATGGAAAGCCTTCCTTATATATGATATGACCCAACAGGGTTCCAAATGGATGTAGCGAAAACACATTTCTTAATTTTGATGGATATACAAAACTGGTAACATGTCTCAAACATTAGCCTCAAATTTTCACAATGGTCCCTCACTAATCCATATACTATCCAGTCATCTAGGTAGACTTGTAGAAACTTTTGAATGAAGTCCTGAAATGCATGAAGCACAATGCACGAAAACAAAATAGGTGTGTTATTCGGTCCAAAAGGCATGACTGTGTAGGAGAAATTTCCTCATTCAATGGAAAAATTTATCTTTTCTTTGTCCTTATTTACAATTCTAACTTGATGATATCTTGAGAATCCATCTATAAAGGACTAGATCTCACACCTGACTACTCCTTCCAAGATCTCCTAAGTAAAGGGGGTTAGAAAAGGGTCAATGACACAGACCGCATTCAAATCTCTGTAATCAATGTAAATCAATATCCTTCCATCCTTCTTAATGTTGACGACCATTGGAATTATCCATTCTAATTCTTCATCAGCATCAGTGATGCTTAATACAATCATCTTGTAAATCTCCTCTTTGACTTTGACGCGTGGATTCAGATTCATTCGATAAGCTCTCTTATGAAGTAGGCACGCACCTTCCTTTAACTTGATCTTAATTTCTCCCAAGGAGTGCTGAAATACTTTAAGCTCATGGTACCCATGTGGAAACAAATCCTTAAATTTTTGCAACAGAATGATGATCTTTGAAAACATCCTTTTCTGTCCAGTAATCTCCAATAGTAGCCTCTTTAGGTTCTACCTCCAAACCAATGTTAGCATTCTTAGTTTTTAGGGGTTCATGGTAAGTGTGTGCTTTCTCATCATCACTATCCATAACCTCATGCATGCCCATAGTATGGTTAACATCCAATTTTTCCACCTCTTCACCATCGATCACAGACACCAAATTTCCTTTATCTTTTTCCATGCATGTGCACTCAAGATGTATCTCCTTTGATTCTTCCTCATCAAAGCATGCTTATAAGCTAGGTTCAACCAATAATTCAAATATTCTATCCTCCCACATGACATGATCTCCCATATTTAGGTGCTTAACAACCTATAATGTATCATTCACAAATGGATTAGTACTCTGATACTTGAAATATTGAAGGAGATCAACCGTAAACTCTTACCAGTTTCATGTGATGGCGTAGCCTATGAGTGAATTTACCATGTGCTCATTTAACCTTGTAAGGTGGAGTAAATATTATGCACCCATAAATAAGGTGACAAGGCATCCACACCTTCCATCCAAGCCTTCTCACATGCATTGACATGAAACAAGGAAGGTTCCTTCCCATGATAATCTTGTATAGCAGTAGGTGCATTACTTCAGAAAAACCTAATAGAGAACATGATTCTCACCTTGCGCTAATATGGAAGGTTTATCGTGATAGGTCACCCACCAATGTGTTGTAGTCCCAATAAAGGTATAGCTAAGAATCCTTCTCATTTCGATCTCACATCTCCACTGGGTCACCATTGTTCGTAGGAAAACATCAAGGTCAGCTCCTGTAATATAACTTGGTAACTTTTGTCGTCCCAGGTGCATGACTGAGCATTCCTTTCTTACTCTTTTCACATAGCCTATTAATTTCTATCTGACTAACTCATATGTCTCGTGTGCCCAATTGTCACATGCCACACTAGTTGTGTCACTTATAGATTGAGCATCTTCCCACTGAATAACGCCTTCTTTTGTTGGTTACACAACCTCAGGGTCCCTGATAGTGCGCACATAGATTCGATCTAGGTTTTCTTCTCCCAAGGGCTTAGTATAGGGTGCTGACTTCCCATACATCAAAGGAATGATAACACATTCCTCTTTGTTCTCAAAAATTATATACCCCTTATTGAAACATATGTCACCATTTTTCTTATAGCAGTACCAGTGTTGAAGTAATGTTGGAAAGTTGTTTACCTCAACAACAACTAAGAATTCAAAGTCTCCAGTGAATTTTTCTCCTAGGATAGTGATAAAAACATCCTTTAAAACACCAATGGGAATTTCCTTTATCTTATTCGCCATATATAACACATTTGAGGATGGACGTAACTGTGGGTATTCCCATTTTATTCCATTCATCTAGTGTGAGAACATTAACTTCCACACTCATGTCAATTAGAATGTTACTTATGAGGCATCCATAAATAACTACATTCAAGGTAGTCTCCTTATCATAGTCAAGGATGTGAGGAGGAAGGTTAGCATAACCTACCTCTCGCACTCTCCTCCATCACTTGGTACTTTATCTCTCAACCATTCTCCTAACAGAAGAATGATATTCTCTTAGCGCAACATCTTACACACCTCTTTGACATCATCTATATTTGACTAACGGAACTCAACACTTTTCTTCTACTCCAGCTTCCTAGATTGCTCTTTTAGACACTAGATTTACCCTTGAAGACTTTTGATTACGACCATGTTCTCTTAATAGACTTCCTTTTGATGTGTAGGGTCCACATATTTTGTATGTACCACTTCTTCTCTTGTAATCATCGTCCTCTATTTTGGTATCTCCTCGGTGTGTGCAGCTTCAACTCACGTCATCACAAGTACATATTCTAACTCAAACTCATGCACCATTCTCGGCATCCATTGTTGATCAACATGATTTACACTCACCATCCCAGTTCCCTTATGCTTCTGCTACTTCTAACTGATGTGCTCAAATAATTTCAGGAACTCCTCATACTTATGCTTCTTTCCACACTAAGAACACTATAGAAAATCAGGGCATTCATGCTTATAGTGTTCTGTAGACCCACATTTGTAACAAATTCCATGTGGGAACTCACTTTTTCTATGTCCATGGTTACCATGGCCTCTAAATCCTCTGCGAAATCCCTTTCTATGACTCCCTCCATCCTTGCACCCTTCAAAATGATAACCCTCATCCTTAGAACTTATTTTAATAGTAGTCTGGTGCATGCCAGTATCAATAACATCATGTATTTGGTCAATAAATCTATAATCCTTGGTGTCATGAGTAGTAGAGGTGAAAATTTTTCAATAAAAAGAAACATTCTTACAGATCACGTGCTATAGAAGTGGACACCTTCTTGCATCATGATCTCCATGGCATATCTCAGAGTCTACCTTCATCACATGTATTGAACTCTCGAGCAAAACTATCCTTCGTATGCTCTTCTACCTCACAATCCATACACCATAATATTTTGCGAGTCTCCTGACCCGGGTTTGTAGATAATTTCTATAGATTCTTTTTCATTGACATAATTTGGCTTTTAGGAATAGACTAAATCATGTATCAATGCTTCATACTTCCTTAGCACACAAGGTAACCTCCAAGGCCTCAAGTGGATCTGTGAAAGTATTCTATCAAAGCAACCTCTTGAATGGTGTGATCAATCCTCTGACAAACCACTAAGAATGTTTTGAAGGGTGAATGTCATAAAATAACTTGGATAGGAGAGTCTTGAAATGCACGTAATACTCCCACACACTACCATTACGTATTGGATATCCTTCAACGTGATGATGCTTTTATGTTCAAATGCGGGAATGTGGAACTCATCCAAAAATTCATTACGTAGTGTAATGTAATCCACCATTTTCTGGTGAGGGTCATACTTCCTATACTAGTTACGCATGCATCCTTGCAATGTGGTTATAAATTGATTTTTCTTCTGCTCAGGGGTGGTGTTTCCTTTCAGATGCCATAGTAACGTGCACTTATGTACATGTTGCGTGGTACCCTCAACACCCTTGTAATAAGGTAAGTGGAGTGACATCTCTTAAAACAACTGTTGATGGTGTTGTGGACCTTGCCTGCAAGATCCAAGACGTTGATTCCCTTCGATGTTACCTCCACCATCAGACTCACTAGATACACTAGTTCCAAATCCTCTAGATCCATCAAATTCTTCTCCTATCATAAGTAAGGGTCCTAATGTAGTTGCACCATGCTAACCTACCATCATGCTAAATTGTAAACTAACAATTTGTGATACTGAAGCACTCCTAGATGTGTTTCTTTTTTTTGTTATTAGATGCGATACTCAAACCTTGTGATCTCACACCTTACCTAAATGTTGTGACAGGAAAAACACCCCCAAACACAGGAAATGACTATGTAGCCATAGATGTACCAAATGTAAAATTATACCTCTTAGGTGTCGCTCGAATATGAATATCGATACCAACTGGATTATCAAAAATTATCTCAGGAATTGGAATAATAAGCACAAGGGTCTAGTCTTCATGTGGGTTACGATGTGTGCCTATGGCTCTTCTTCTTTCTTAATATCGTGATCTCTCTCCCAAAGCCGAGGGGGGTTTCTCTTCTATGCTTGCCAAGATGGGGTAGCTTAGACTACTCAAGATCGATGTCCTCCATGCAAACCTCAAATCCTTTCCACATCATCTACCTCCATAAATCCATCACTCCTATAGTTTCGTATTGTCTTGTCATCTCCATATCCTGAGATTCATTATACTTGAGGCTCCTCTTCTCTCTCTCCATTTCTACCACAAGGTCCGCTATTCTTTACAATGCTAGCTTCCACCCCTATGCCTACCAAGAGGTTATCCAACCATGGGAAAGGATTCCAAAATCAAAGTAATGACCAAGATATTTATAGGACATAATAATGATCCTTTAGCCTCCCTCAAGAACTAAAACTCAACAATCCCTGGGAAAGAATACAAAGAAATAAGGTATTCCATGGTATAACTCGTCAACACTCTACTCCACCAATGATCAAAAACATAGGTCAATGTCAGATCAACATCATGTAACTATTGATATTCCTCCTAGGTCCAAGCATGATGTCTATAGTACCAACTTGTCCTTTATGCATATTCTGATAGGCATTCATACAACTCTACTGGGAAATAACAAAAGAATTTCTCATAGATTTCATGATACAAGTTCTCCTCCACCCATTCTGATGAATAAAACTTATATTTAGTGTTAAATCTTTGGGAAAACTCATCCTTCGTGTTTTTCAACCATGCTTCGATACTATCCAAGGTAAATTTCTCCATCCTCACACATTTATCTCAAAATAGCTTCAAAAGAGGTCCCGTCAATGGAACCAAGATGTATTCATTATTTTACCCTCAATACTTCTTTCTAACCCCAAGAGCACCAACCTATCACCCAACATATGTTGGGTGCTCACTAAAGGCTCGTGCAGGTGTTGAGCCCCTGTTTATGTGAGGTTTGTAGGATAATTCCACAATTACTGTGAGGTCTATTTACAGGAACAAAAGTACATGCATATACTCAAAAAGACAAAACATATAACTATCAGATCTATACAATCAATGTATCACAAAAGCTAATAAACATTATAAGAAGTACACAAAAACCAAATCTAAGTCATGATAAGCCAAATAACAAGAGGGTTTACACCCATGAGAACTTTGTACAACATAGATCCATGTATATTGATTTAAAAAATTTCTGGTAGCCATATTATATTCAAAAGGGTCATCTCAGACCATATACATCAAATAACAGGAGACTCAACTCCTGCAAACTTATATGATTAGAGATCCTAACTATTGCTTTTCCCCATTATATACCTTTTTATAGATCCTAGTAGCCATAACATATGCTTAATGGTGTCCCTTACAACCCTATATCACTATGAATTTCCAAATCCTTAGCATTTCGTAACATTTCTGCAACACTATCATTACTCTCCTTCTCTTTCTATGCTCCCCTTTGTAATTTATATTTGTTCCTCTCCCAAACACCTCTTTAAATAGGATCATCAACCACCTCCATGAATTCTCTCCTAAGTAGATCACCTGCCAAGTGTTGATGTGGTCCTCCATTGGAAAATTATTATCCTCTTGTAAACCTTCCACTAATTGAAATGATGCCTCTGGGAATATTTCCTGCGTGGAATATCCTTTTCTTGACTTCTAGGGTTCCAGGCTGGAACCTTATCCACTTATCATTCCTATTGGGGTCGTCACATTTTTCCTCAATTGACTCGATGATGCCAAATATGGATGAGTCCTTTAAACATTTGTTCTGGCTCCCGTGTGCACCCTGGTTTCACTTAAACCCTTCTCAAGAACCTATTTCCCACGCCCTTTTCCCTAAGCACCCTTATATCTACTAATCCTACGCGTGTGCACCTTTTGGTACTTATCCAATATTTTAGGGTCCAACAACCTTCATGAAACACGAAACTAGAAGGATGCTGGTAGCAACTAATAAGTGTGAACATGATTAGATTAAGAAAACAACTTAAGATAATTGATAACAATCAGCAAGTGGTTGCATGATTTTTGAATTGTTTTAAAGACATATGTGTAACTTAAATCCTTTATGAAATAAAAACCCACATAGGGTAGATGAAGTAGATAGAAAAGGACTAGTTTTTGTAGCAACAGTAACTGGAAAGCCCAATTAGGCTAGAATGAAATTTGCGATAAAGTTTGACTCGAAAAATTTCAAAGTGAATTAAGTGCATTGGCTAATATTCACCATTTAATTTTAGGAAGAAAGGTATGTGGGAGAGATCTTGAGATTCTCAAGGGTTAGAAATATTGATTTAAGAGTAATAAATGAGACTATTTGTATTGAATGATTCTTTGATATGTATATTTCTTGATCATTGCGACCTATGGTTCCTGTAAAATGCATTATATTCTTAATGTTTTGTATGAATTTAATGGTGAATTAAGCATGAGAAATACTTCAAAGACTTGAATGTGTTTTTGTGAAGAAATATTCATTGTGGCCTACTTGTATAGTGAATAATGAATACTTAGGGAAGTTTACAATATTAATATCATAATCACTAACCCATGTACTTTCATTGTTTAAATAATACCACCAATTTTATTATAGTCCTTTCAAGTAATTTGTGTCTCTTAATAGAGATGAAGAAGGAATAAATGAATAATGAAGGTGAAATTTGTACCCTCAAGCCTGTGGTAAAGTTGAGACTATTTCATGTGAATAGTTAACATATTTCAAGTTTTATCTTGCATTCCTTGATAATATTGAGTCCACAAGTTGAAAATCATATATTTTAGGTTGGCTACAGGGTGCTAATACCTACAAATTATTAATGGTGGATCAATATGTAGATCATACCTAACTCATGTATATAATTGTGTGAAGGTTCATATAAGGAAATAATGGAGTGGTTTGCTAAATTTTATGCCTGAAGTGCATCTTTACCTGGTGGAAAATCTATAGGAGGATTCATTTCATATATTTGAAGGATATTTCAAGGTGTTTATAAGAAAAATGATGACTCCTTGTTATATTGTTTAAGTAATATATTGTAAGATGGTTGGTAAGATTTTGCATACACTCTCTTAGCTTGAGATAATAATCAAAAACTCTATTTTGAGAGTATGGGTATGGGCTTATTTTTTTATTTGAACATATTTGTATGACTCAAAGGGATAAAATCCTCATGTTAAGCCTTGTATATTGGAATACATTTATTGAAGAAAACTATGACAGTTGACAAAGATGGGTATAATGAAGGGTAAAAGACATATTTGTAAATATAGAAAAATAAGAAAGTAACGAAACAATCTGGTACACTACGTAATAATTCATAAAAAGAGATATTAGTGGGTGTATTTTTAAGTTTCTCAATAATTTCATATCCCTATGAAAAATAAGGATGAGGTACCGAAATAGGAGTATTAAGACAAGCATAACAAATAGTAACCAGATTAATGGATGGATCAGCCTGAGGAGGGAGAAAGTGAGGAGGATGTTGAGTACAAGCACATGAAGTAAGAAGTAGTAGTAACTATTTCTAAGACATTATTTGGTGCAAAGGTAGGATAAGAGGATTGAGTCGTAACTTGATAAGGATATGACATTGTTAAAAGGTAGTGTTGAAATGGTTAGGTTCACCAAAATGATTAACTAAAATGTGGGATATGGGCATAGTTAATCTAGTATAGATTGAAAAGTGAATACAGTAAATAAATGTAGTGAATGACTATATAAATGAAAAAATAAATTATGAAAAATGGAAATGCTAAAACCGTAAAATACAAGGAGAGTTAGAATGCACTCAACTGATTAGATGAGGTCATTGAACTGTGTCACAAATGTGGCGAAAGGAACTGAAAGTAGGAATGACTATGAAGAGACCTTAAAAAGGATGTATCTCAGGTGTCTAGTTGGATTGGAGCACTAGGAGAAGGACTATGATGCCTACAAGCTCTCTGGTCTACACAATGGGTACTTTGGTCAATGTAAAAGATCTGAACTTAATTTTAATAGGTCCAGTAGGTGGTGTGAAACCCTCATTTTGTGTCGCATCAAATTTGTTGTATCTTTCCAAATGTCACTGATAATCCAAGATGTGTATAGGACCTGCAAAAGACCAAAATAAGTATCAAAACCTAAAAAATAATGAAAATTAATGGGTCAGACTTACCTCAGTTTCCATAATAGCGCGCTTACTAACTAAATGATTCACTATATTTCAGACCCAAATGTAGTTTTGGTATGTGTGTGTGTGTGTGTGTATGATGTGCCCTAGGTGATCTTGTTCCAGTCACACTTTGTGAAGTAGCCAACAATATCTAAATGTAGAAAATGTAATAGAATGTGTGCATGGAATAGAATAGAATCCCTCCTCCTATGAAGTGTGATGTAGATGAACTAGTCTTGTCCTTGTGATGGAGCTAGTAGATGCAACTCTAGATGGATGCTAGTAGTGACTAGTGCTTGTTCCCTCATTATGGTTTCATAAATTTATATTTATAGAGTTATCTTGATCTAATTTTGTAATTAACCCTAAAATGTATGACCACCTAAAATGATAAGAAGCTAAAACATCTAGAAAGATCCCAAAAAGTGGTAGGAAATAAAAAAATTGATTAGGGTGCCCTTGGTGTCACACACCAAAATTATTGTCTACTTCATTTAATGGAGTAGGTCATAAATGCAGAATGGGTACGTGAATTTTGGTACAAGTGATATTGTTTTATTTAGGTACATTAATAAGTAACTAATATGCATCTTTTTTGATGAATTTCATAGAGGCAATAGGCACATGTATAACAACAGTACATATCTTAGATGAAATAATAACTGTTTGATCTATTTTTGGTTGTTGTGATTTACAATACCATTTTCATCCTTTATGATGATCAATGATATGATTTATGGTTACTTTTATATTATGATCATAAAATGATTGATTTGGTCTTCTTGTATTCTAAAAAATCACTATTATGTTTGTTGATGATTATTGCTTTTATTTTGTTGGGGAATTTTTTTTTGGGGGAAAATGGGTGGATTTATTGCCAACGCTCTCGAAATATAAGTCCCTCTACTTAACCCATGTAATGTCCGTATATGCATGCATGAATAAAAAGGTGAATTTTCCTGGTGGCCTTTCGGCCAGGGATCTAGTAGGGGCACTCCACTAACCTTATGGCAAAGCTAGAAATTTATTTCTAGAGGGAACTTTGTCAAGAGAGAAGGAAATAGAGTGAGAATATTATATAAGAGGAACAAATGTTGGAAGGAGAAAGTCAGAGTCTTGCACACATTAGTTATAAAATTTCATCACATGCACTAAAATTTGGAAGAAACAATATTGCAAACAACAACAAGACCAATTAGAGTTTATTGAACACAAAGTATTAGTAAACCCATTAGTCAAAAAAGGCTAGAAAATCCTTCTTGTATTGTTGCTCAAGCATAAATTATACATTATATGAGAATGGAAAACATTGAGAATAAGGGAAAATTTTCTAACTCTTTTCACTCACAAGTAAGAAAAACCTCTCTCATGAGCTTACAAGAATATAACCAGCTAGAGGAATTTCACAATTATAACCCTTTGGAATGAGGAGCTCATTAAAAAATTATAGAGTTTTTGAAGTCTCTTTGCCTATCCCCCATTGACACATCATATTCCTTGAAACATTTCACATTCCAAGGAAAACGTTAACTACCCTTTTATAACTTAATGATGACTTATTACATTAAAATCATTAAGGCATGCGAATAAGTGCAACCCCGACATAAGATTAGAATCTTGAGGAGAGATAAATTTGGGGAGTAAGTGGAGAAAGAAAGAGAGAAGACAAAGAGGGAGAAAAATTTCGATGAAGAAAATTTCACTCGGACCCACTATTCTACTTGACCGATCTGATGTAATGCTCCAAGGTAGTGAAGTTTGGGTCTTCGACTGTCTTATACCATAAGAGACTTCCATTGGATGATGCACAAACACAATGAACTAAGTGTTTAAAAACACTATTGAATGGAACCTTTAGTGAACGTAGATGCTACTCACAAAGACCACTTTTTAAAAGAGTGAAGTTTTAGAGCCAATCTTTCCATGGCTCCTTGCAACATCGTCACATTGCTCAGTTGATTTGGACATGATCTAAATGAGACATACTATGAACATTTTGATGGTGTTGATCATGAATTCCACCTTGCACATACTGATTGAAGCATGAAATGAGTGTCTAAAGATACCATTGAGATCCCTAAAGATAGAGATTGCATTGGCTTCCCGCTTGCGAATCTGAACTTCATTATTTCTTGACACTTATTATATTTGGAAACGGAAACTATTTTTGGCAAGTGTCGAGATTTTTTCCTCTTTAGTTCCCAAATGGTGATGTCAAATTAGATGTTAAATTTATGATATCATCCTTTCATGAAATTCACTTTCAGGAATGACTTACTATTTTTAGTAAGTGCCTACGAGACAACTTACTATTTTTAGTAAGTGTTAAAATTTGGCTCCTCCGATCTTCAATTTGATGTTGAAACTAGAATCCATCTTTCTCCCTGTGTTCCCATCACATTATGTATAATTTAGCTATTTTTAGGGGTTCTTGTGAGACCACTTACTAATTTTATTAAGTATCAATTTATGACCAAGATGACCATCTCGATGATTTATCCCTGCAATACATGTTTTTTGTTCACCTCCTCCTTCGCAACTGCTTCAATTGGTGACTTTCCCAAAATTACAATATCCCATGTAGAAGGCCTTATATGTTTATAAATTATTCTTATTGTGGTTGGATCATGGTGGGAATAAATTTTCTAATATGGTTTTTTTCCCAATATCACCCCTCTAAAATCTCGGACTTACCCGATCAGTAGTTTAGGAGATTTTAAAGTTTTAAAAATTTGACCTAGTAGCACCTCTGAACACATTAGCCATTAATAGACCTTGAAAATTTTATCCTCTATTTGCAATAAAAATTATACTTTCATTGTGTGTTTTTTATTCTTACTCCGGCGGTGAAATTTCTCTTTGATTTGACTATCGGTTTGATGGGAAATCAATTTTTTCTCTCCGTTGATCTGGATGGAAGATTTCTTCATTGTGATTAGTTTGAGAAATGGAATGAGGATTTGAAGGTGAGGTTTTAATGAATTTTGAAAGATAAGAGATTATTAAAATATTTCACTTCATTTGGTGCATTGGTAAGCAATATCTGTTCGAGTCTTCATTCTATGGCAATGGAGTTTTCTCAAGAATTCCTTCGTTTTTATCCTTCATTCTTCATTATTCTATCTCTTTTGGTCAATATCTCCTTTAAAAAAATTGCATTCTTATGGATTTCATGTTTTATTTTTTTTTATTGGAGCTGGTTTTACGTATAAAAATGGTGTATGGAGCTTCTAGACAAGCTGCAGAGCAATGGCAGAGTATGGAGAGTAAGAAGTTAGAAGTAGGAAGGTTAGCTTTTAAAATAAAATTCAAAAAAATTTCATGCCAGGGATGATGTGTAATTTTATGTCCCTGATGTCCCTCAAGCATTAAGGTAGACGAGGGACATCAATTTACATGTGGGGCCTCATGACGACACTTGGTGAAGATTTGATGGTGGGGGTTTTTGAGCCATAAAGCATGCTAGAAGCACCTGGGGAATCAAAGATGGTTGCATGGGGGAACATGAACCATTACTTAGGCTGGGAAAATTTTTATGACCCTAATTTCCTCCAACATGAAGGAACATGAGGGTCATCAATTTTCACATGGTGCCTCAACTTGACAATTGTCACAAATATGATGGTTGAGAGTTTGAGCTCCTCCAAGCACTTGGGGTTGAACTAGCGATTCAAGGGGTGGTATGGGTGACGAGAGGGCTTATAGGGGATGGGAAAAATTTTATTTACCTCATGTACCTTAGAATGAGGGATGAAAGGGACACAAAACTGCGCCAGGATCCTGGAGCTGATACATGTCCTCATCAAATTTGATGAACTCTCGAACTCATTCCTTGAGGGCAACTTGAAATGACAATAACTTGAGCTCCCAATGGATGTTTTTGATTATATTTTATATTATCTTAAATCAAAGTGTCCTCCTAAATCCAATTGTGTGGGTTGAAGATCTTTATTTCTCAATCTAAGTCCAAAAAAATAGGAGTTATTATCTAGCTCCTTTATTATGCATGGAAAAAGATAGTTATAAACTTATTTCAAAAAAATGTTGTGAAAAATATGATTTCACCATATTGTAGGGATTGGAATGATATTTCCAAATATGTATTTTGTTTCTCCTAAATCCATCAAGAAATCTCAAAATCACTTCTCGAATCTCAGTACCTCTTTTGACAATGTGCACTGCTTAGGCCTGTGAACCTTGTTTTTGGTGAAACTACCCCAACTCTTCCAAATCCTTCCTAAATATTCCAAAATAACTTCTATGATGTTCCTAGGCCTTCCATTCCACTCCAGCAGGTTGATCAAGTCCTAGGAAGGCCATTGATAGCCATTCCTAGAACTTCCTGAAATTTGCATTTTCCAATAACTCCTAAAATCACCTAAGGGGTTAAATTGAATTTCATAAATCACCTAGGGGAATGAGTTAGAATGAATAGAATAAATCAAATAAAATAATAAACAAGAAGCTATATTGAACATAATATTTAAGATAATCAAAGACAACAAATGACAGAACATAAGATCTAACTTGGGAAACCCTTTCGGGGAAAAACCCAACACACTAACTTATCTCTCTCTTATTGAATTAACTTAACTATTTAAAATACAATAATGTACTTCCAAGTTCATATTTTTACTATTGCATCTTCATATATTTATAAGAAAAACATTAAGAAACCATTAAATCAGTTTTACAATACAATGGGTACCAAAACCATGGGCTAATAAACACCCATAACGGTTCCCCATAATTCATGGATTATGACCCCTAATAACACTCATGGAAGAGCTGTACAATACTCCTTGGTATATAGTACACAAAATATAAAACACATTCTAACATAAACATCAACTAGGAGATCACTGGATTGACTGGGTAGACTCGAGGTGCCTTCGAAGGGTAAAACATGAAAGTTTCGACATAGAGGTATAGTTGTCATGCTCCAAAATTGTCAATTTTATTATTGAAATTTTTTGTAACAATAGTTAGCTCTTGTTTTGGGACATGACATGGAATGAATGCAGTGAAGGAGTGACATGAAGAATCCTAGAATCCCAAGGTTACAATACAAAGAACAGTGCCTTATCTATTGGGCCCTATAGGGTCATATACAACCTACAACAGAGAGATAACAAGAAGAACACATACACACACAAAATGATGAAATGAAACACACAAAACACAATAGGAATGGAAAAAAATACAAAAATGGAAACACACACAACAAAAGGGAAACACACCTAAATCACCTATAGTAAAAGGTGGGAGACAAACCGCTTTCACTATAGCACTTTTATCTTCTCATAAGTTATTCCTGAGTGGGAAACACTAAGTGATGTTGTTACCCAAAGCCATTAATAGGTTTGAGAAAGTATCCTCCTTTCGTTAACTATTTATGAAATCCAGGTGCTTTCATGATTTTCTATGTACTTGGTATGAGTGATTCTACATGAATTTCTTGATAATCAAGACTTTGCTTAGAAATTCCATTACATTCCTTCTCTTTTAAATCAATTTCATAGTACTAGTTACATTCTGTGTTAATCCACATAGTTTATTCTTCATTGAGCATCTCATCACTTCCCCGAGGTTGATTTTTGTAAAACTTTGTTGAATATTCTGAGTTATTCTATTTCATAGGTCTATGCTCATTGAAATATTCTCCATGAGAAACCTTGGATTCATTCTTTATTTCTACTCCATTATGAGATGCTTGAATATTGAATGGAGGATTGAATGTAACCTCACACTTGTCTTGTATATCCATGGTATGAGCTAAGAGAACAAGAGTTAGCTCAGGTTCTTCCATAGTTTCTACCACATCTAGGATTTCTTGCACAGAGTTATACTTTGTTGCTTCCTGTGGTTCATCTTCATATATCCTTGAAGAATATTAATTTTGAAGCTCAAGGAAACTATAGGGACAGATTAATTAATTTCTTTGAAAATTATTTTATATTCCACTACTTCGTTCTCAAGGGGATCTTTCCCTTCAATGACTTCAACACCATCTATTTCAGATTTTTCATTATGGAAAGCGTTTTCTTTAATAAATGGGAAATAAAATGTCTCTATTTTATCATTGTATCCATTAACTATTGGCTCAGGAGAGACATCATATTTCTCATCTTACTTTATTTCAACATGTCCAACCCTCACACTAAATGAGGCTTCCAAATCAGATTCACGCTTGTCTTGTATATTAATGGCTTTCACCAAGATTTCAACAATGAGCTCAAGATCTTCTATCTCTTCATTGGATCTTAGGAGATCATTCATAGATTCTTATTTCAGATTGATATGGAAGAAATGATTGAGATAATATTCATCTCCAAATGGGAATGAAAACATGTCCTCTTCATGGATAAGCATACAAAATGGTTTCTCCATTTGTAAACCATTAATAATCATTTCCTCTTCTTCCTGGTTCACATTATCCAGCAAATCAGGTATATCCCCTTGGAACTCAAAGTTCCTGAATGCTTCTTAAAGATCCATACTCCTTTGGGAAAGAATTGTTTGTCCTATCAACATGAGAATATCCTCTTCTTCTTTTGTCATTATGGAAAGATTCATCCTCCTATTATCTTGGTATAGAATGTTAGCTTTAGTATTTCCTATTTTTTACATTATCTACCTCATTTTCTTCTCTGAAAGTAATCTTTCCATGTCTTGATTGACCGGAATGGTTACAGAAGACCAGTTCAACTAGATTTTACCTCCCAACTATTGGTAGAAACTTCTACTCAACAACATTCAAAATTAAGAAGGAATGTCTGCTACCAAAATCATCATCGAAACCTTCTTGTATGGAAATTTGGTGAGATCCATCTATGAATCTTTGACCTTCATTAAAAGTGGGACCTCTTCTGACTCCAAGGAGTAACAAAAGTGACATGGTGGAGTCATGGTGAGTTCGAGAGCCTTCACGAAATTTATAGGTGTTACGTTGTCAGAGGCACCAAAATCTATTTTGCAGTTGTTCAAAAACATATTCACCAATGAGAAGGGAGACATAGAAAGGTTCAACCTTATCCCTCCTAGATGCACTCAAAGAAAGCCTATTATGTGAGGAAGATTTAGGTGGGTTTTATAGTATTCATTTAGAACTAGGATCTATAACATTGGGTGCTAAACTACCAGTCCTGATGTATTGAAAAAATCTCTTGAATTGTTCAAGGTGAGTCCGCAAATATTCAGTTTCATTAATATGAACCTTGGCTCTGTTAGCATATTCTACGAATTCAAAGGGAGAATATATGGAAAAGGGGAATGAAGGGACTTATTTTTGAGTTAGGGTTGGTTTAGAAGTATGTTTTTATGATTAGGGAATGGAGGGAATTTTAAATGATACATTAGGAGATTTCAAAGTACTAGATTTTATAGGAGTAGATTTAGATTTAGAATTAGAAGATGCATCAGAAGACTTACTTGGAATTATGGGAGCCTTATTCCTTACTATAGGGTTAGGCTTAAAAAATGTAGACTCCATGGAAGGTGGAAGTAGATATCTTTGATTGATTATTTTATTTTATGGAGTCACCCCTGAAGGATCTTCAATCTTCTTGTTTTTAACAACAGTGGAGGAAGAGTCTCCTTTTTCATAGTGAGAACGAGTGAATAAAACAAATGAGAAACTGGTTTCATCTTGTTTTTCATATTCATTACCTCCAGAATACTCATAGAACCTAATTTTTTTATCCTCCTCAAGTTCATCAACTTCTAGGAAATCACCACCTTCAATTTCTTATTCAAGCTCTTCTTCTTTTTCTTGAATCTTGAAACTTGCATTGGTGGGTGGGTCCTCCAAGGAAAGCCTTTGTAATTTTATTTCTATTGTTTCTTTGAGAATATACTCATTCAAAAAATTCCCTCTTTAATGAATCCTTCTCATTCATCAATTTTTACAGCAATGGATCTGTTATCTCATCTCTAGGACGTCGAGCCTTACCCCTTTAGGGGTTTTTAATCTTTCCCGATAGGATGAGATCACCATCAACTTCAATGGCCACTCGTGATTTTGTTAGATTCCTTGCTTAGACCCTTTGTAGGAAGAATCCTACTTCCAGTGATTTAGCGTTGATGAAGAATCTCTTGACATTGTTTTCAGATGATGAATATTATTCTAGTATCCTACAAAGAAATCAGTCAAAATGAGCCATGAAGTTTGTGATAGTTTCACTTTCTCCTCTCTTCATTTGAGCCAATTAAACTAAGAGGTCCTGATAGTATTCGGTTGATTTAAATATTTCCTTTAAGGTAGTCTTGATATCATTCCAGCCAGTGAAATATTGGGCAGGCAGGAGGTAGAACCATTCTACTCCTTTTTCTTGGAGATATTCCATGAAAAATATTACGAAAATGTCTTCATGTTCAACTCCAAGGTGCTTCATATTCCTTGAAACTTCTCACAGTCCTAGGAAAATGATAACTCCCCTTTTATAACTTAAGGGTGACTTATTATATTGAAAGCAATAAGGCATGTAGAATAGTGCAACCCTAATGCAAGATTAGAATATTGAGGAGAGAGAAAGTTGGGTGGGTGAGAGGAGATAGAAAGAGAGCACAAAGAAAGGGAGAATGATGATGATGAGGAAAATATCACATTGAATCACTGATCTACTTGACCGATTTGATGCAATGCTCCAATGTAATCAAGTCTAGGTCTTCCAATGTCTTATACCACAAGAGAATTCCTTTGGATGATGCACAAACACTATGAAATAAGTGTTTAAAAATAATGTTGAATGAAACCTTTAGTGACTGCAGGTGCTGCTCATGAAGACCCCTTCTGAAGAGACTGAAGTTTTAGAACAAATCTCACCTTGGCTCCTTGCAACATCGTCACACTACTCAGTTTATTTAGACATGATCATGATGAGACATACTATGAACAGTCTGATGGTGTTGATCGTGAATTCCACCTCACACATATTGATTGAAGCATGAAATGAGTGTCAAAAGACACTATTGAGATCCTTGAAGATAGAGAATACATTTTTTTCCCCTTGCGAATCATAACTTCATTATTTCATGACACTTACTATGTCATGTATGAGATATAAAATTGTAATAACATTGAATATTAATCAAGCATTATAATCATTATTACTATAAATGAAATTAATAACCAATATAAAGGAAGGAACATAGTGACACATATTTTTAACCTGCAAAAGCCATAAATGGGTAAACAACCATGTAGAATAATCCACTATGATGAGAACCATTTACATTATAGTCCAGTAACTCCTTCGTCCTTCTACTCCATGTATTTACCCATGATCAATAAAGATTCACGTGATTTTGAATATGACCTAAAGCCATATTTAAATAACCCAAAGGGTTATGTCCATATTAAGTTATGGGGAAAACCCTGGTTTAATAAATAGTTAGTTAATTAATAAATAACAAACCTAATACAAATTTTATATTTAAATAATAATAATATAAACTATTATATACTATTTAACTATAAGATAAATATTATGATGTACTTAATATTATAGTTCTAACACCCCCCTTATTATTAAGTGGAGATCCATATGCCAACATTACCTGTTTGTACAACATGATTTACAAATCCAGAAACCCTAAAGTTTTAGGATAGCACACATAATTTTTGAAGGATTTATAACACCTTCATCATGGTTAATTTATATTTTTGTACAAAAGGATTTGGAATCCATAAATTAGACATATGATTTAGGCTAAGCATGATTTGTGAGACTACATCTCAGTGTTTCTCATGGAAATATTCTTGTACCGTATCTCTAGGAACCTTTTATAACAAAATGGCGTCCTACACAAATAGATGCACACACTGGACTATATTTTCTGTAAATTTTATCAGTTTACGTGTAAAATCTATCAATTTACTTTAGATCATACAATATCTTTTAAAATGCTTTTAAACCATAGTAGAAGTATAGAGGATAAGGAGTCAAAAACCAACCAACCATTAGGAGGTGCCATTGCATGCACACTCCCCCTCAATGGTAACTCTGAAAGGCTAAGCATTGCACACACTTGAATTATTTTATAGCACACAATGGCTCGTAAACATATTTGCAATATAATCTTTAGTCTTGAAGAATTGGAGATCTCTATCACCACATAGAACCTTCTCTCGGATAACACACATATGAACTTCAATATGCTTCATTCTCTAATTTTGAACTAGATTCTTTGTTAGGAGTAATAAACCTTACACCAATGCATAAAATAGGAATACTTCCTTTAAATTCCATGTGTATCTCTTCCAACAGTCGCTTCATCCATATGACTTCTTTGCTGATTTCATTGTACTTATCTTCCTTGGTAGAATAAATGAAGACTGTTGGTTTCTTTCAGTTTTTCTAAGTAATGATTCATGTACCAAACAATTTGAAAAAATATATATTATATATTCTATCCAACACACCATCAACATGGTTAGAGTCATAATATCCATATAGACAAAATAAGCATATAAATTATTATTGATCTCACTTTTAACCATCTGTAAAAGTTAAACATTAGTTGTATAATAACTAACAACATGCTTAACAACTAACCATGTTAAAAAATATGTTGAAACAATTTCAACATAATATCCTTGAAAAATATGTATTAGATGAAATTAGTATAAGACGTCTCCAATACAAACGCGAGGGCGTCCGCAAGTGTCATTGGATATGCATATAATAATATTTTAGTAATCGCATACTAAATTAGAATTTAGAACTCAACAACATATAGATCTTCATTATCTATTTTGAGCCTTTAAAACATGAGATATAATAATTATCATACCATCATCCATTGATATTTCTGACAAGTACACAAAGGTGAGTGGAACAATTTATAACTTACTCCTTTGAAAATGAGAAAAATCAACTCTTTTGAGCAAAAACACAATCCCCCTTCAATCATATTTTCCTCTATGTAATTAATTCACCACCTGCATCCATCTTTCAAGAGATGAACATCCAAATTAACCACATTCCCATGAGCCTCCAAATATTAGGTTTAGAGGGGGGAAAGACAAGGATAAAAGAAAGTACTTTTCCCATCACCATGGACAAATATCCTTCCATTTCAAAAACATTGTACAAAGTCATTCAAGGAATAAAAGAGTTTAAGAAGACAAAAAACTACAAAGAAGTTTAATAAAAATATCCATGTTATCTCTATGTGGCAATCCACTTCATATTTAAATTTTCTTCTCTGTAATTTCCTTGTCATTTTATTTTTCAATTCAAGTAATTTGAATGAGTTTTCACTTCGATTTAGAGGGTCCAAATAACTTCCACCTGTGTAATTAACATTAGAAAAAGGAAGGGAGGGGGGTTATATAATATTTCAACCAAACTACCTAACTTCCTAATGGTTACACCCTTTCATTTAATACGTAAAATTAATTTTAAGTATCTCACTCTATTACCATGTCACAACCGAGATATAGAATTGTAATAACATTGAATATTAATTAAACAATATAATCAACATTAATATGAATGAAATAAATAACCAAAATAAATGAAGGAGCACAGTGGACACATATTTTAACATGGAAAACCCATAAATGGGTAAAAAAACCACAAAGAATAATCCACTATAATGAGAAACATTTACATTACAGTCCAGTAATTCCTTCCTCCTTCTACTCCCTATATTTACCCGTGATCAAAAAAGATTCACGTGATTTTGAATATGACCTAAATCCATATTTAAATAACCCTAAGGGTTATGTCCATATTAAATGTCAAGGCATACCTGGATTTAATAAATAGTTAGTTAATTAATAATTAACAAACATAATACAAATTTAATATTTAAATAATAAGAATGTAAACTATTCTATATTATTTAACTATAAACTAAATATAATGTTGCACTTAATATTATAGTTCTAACATACTATATTTGGAAAGGGAAACTATTTTTGGCAAGTGTCGAGATTTTTATTCTTTAGTTCCCAAATGTTGATGTCAACTTAGATGTTCAACTCATAATACGCTCCTTTCATGAAATTCACTTTCTCAAATGACTTACTCTTTTTAGTAAGTGTGTAAATTTATCTCCTTCGATCTTCAATTGGATGTTCCAACTTGAAACCCTCTTTCTCCCTATGTTCCACTCACCTTTTAGATCAGATTTTTATTTTTAGCAGGTTCTCATGATACCACTTATTATTTTTAGTAAGTATCAACTTTTGACCAAGACGACCATCTCGATTATTTCTCCTTCCAATACACCTTCTTTGTTCACCACCTCTTTCATAGCTGCTTCAATTGGCGACTTTCCAAAAATTGTAGTCTCTCATGTAGAAGGCATGTTATTTTTAGAAAGTGTGCTTTTGGTGGTTAGATCATGGCGGGATGAACTTTTATGATATAGTTTTTTTCCCAATTTCACCCCCTTTGAAATATTAGACTTACCCGATCAATAGTTTGGGAGATTTTAAAGTTTCAAAAAATTGACTTGGCAACACCTCTAAACATGGTAGCCATTAATGGACCCATGAAAATTAGAGGTCTGGTTTTATTTTCTGTTTGTAATAAAAAATATATTTTTGTTGTGGGTTTTTTCTTCTTACTTTTTCGATGAAATTTCTCTCTGATTCGACTACAATCTTGATGGGAAATCTAATTTTTCTCTCCATTGAGCCGAATGGAATATTTCTTCAATGTAAGTGGTTTGATTAGATGAATGGGGATTTGAAGGTGAGGTTTTAATGGATTTTTAAATATAATATATCAGAAAAAAATGGCTCTTTGTTTCATGCACAGATTAGCAAGATCCATTTGAATCTTTATTCTATGGAAATGGAGTTTTCTAAAGAATTCCTTGGCTTCTCCCCTTCGTTCTTCATTCTTTTATCTCTTTCAGTCCATATCTCCTTAAAAATATTTGCACTCTCATGGATTTGAGGGTTTATTTTCTATATTAGAGTTGGTTTGAGTTACAACAATGGTGTATGGATCTTTGGGACAAGTTGTAGAGTAATGATAGAGTATGGAGAGTAAGAAGTTAGAAGCGGGAAGGTTAGCTTTTAAAATAAAATTTAAAAAACTTGCATGCTAGGGATGGGGAAAATTTTTATGTCCCTCATGTCCCCCAATAATTAAGGGACATGAGGGACATCAATTTTCGCGTGTCGTCTCGCGACTACAGTTTGCAAAGAATTGAGAGTGGGGGTTTTGAGCCAAAAAGTAGTTGGAAGCACCTTGGGGATGGAAGATAGTCGCATGGAGGACCATGAGCCATTCCTTGGTATTGGAACATTTTTATGTCCCTCATGTCCCCCAGAATAAAATGACATAAGGGTCATCAATTTTCATGCAACGCCTTACCTTGACACTTGTCACAGATCTGACGGTTGAGGGTTTGAGCTCCAACAAGCACCTAGGGACTGAAATGGCAATCCAAGAGGTCGTATGGGTGACAAGAAGGCTTATAGGGGTTGTAAAAATTTTTATGTCCCTCATTTCCTTTATCCCTATGGACAAAAAGGGACACAAAATTGTGTCAGGCTCCAGGAGTTGACACGTGTCCTCATCAAATTTTACTAACTCCCGAACTTGTTCCTTAAGTGCAACTTGAAATGACTATAACTTGAGATCTTGATGGGAGTTTTTGATGAAATTTTACATGATATTTACTAAAAATGGCCTTTTATATCCATTTTATGTGTTCTAATATCTTGATTCCTCCATTTAAGCCCTAAAAACGTTGATTTATTTTCTGGATCTTTAGTTGTGCATGGAAAAAACTAGTTATAAACCTATTACGCAAAACTTTTTTGAAAAAATATGATTTCAACATCTTGTATGAATTGGATTTAAATTTCCGAAGATATCTCATTTGGCTCCTAAATCCATCCAGAACTTTTGGAATCCCTTCTTGAAGCTCAGCAACTCTTTTTCCCCTGTGCACTGTTTAGTCCTGTGAACCCTATTTTTTGTGATCCCAAACTCTTCCAAATCCTTCCTGAATGTTCCAAAATCACTTCTATGATTTTCCTATGCCTTCCATTCACCTTATTTTCAGGTTTGGATCCTCCATTATTCTCTAAGGCATTGCTCCAGTCCTAAGAAGGCCAGTGATAACCCTTCCCACAAGTGCCCAAAATTTGTATTTTCCAAGAACTCCTAAAATCACCTAGGGGGTTAAATTGACTTTCTTAAATCACATAGGGGACAGAGTTAAAAATAAACTAGGATGTCACTGGACATAATGGGTAGACCCAGGGTGCCTTCGAAGGGTAAAACTTGAAAATTTCGACACAGGGGTATAATTGTCATGCTTGAAAATTGTTGATTTTCTTGTTGCACATTTACATGACACCAAATTTAACTATCAATACTGATCCAAGTTAGCATACTCGTTATGAAGATACCTGTTTTATCATTATAAGGAAATAGGGTCTTTCATTTGTTGTCATGGTGATATATATATATATATATATATATATATATATATGTATGTATAATATATATATATATATATATATATACATACATACATACATATATATATATATATATATTATACATACATATATATATATATATGTATCTTTATAATGACTAAATGAAAGACCCTATATATATTATAATTATATATATATATATATATATATATATATATATATATATATATATATATATATATATATATATATAGGGTCTTTCATTTTGTCATTATGAAGATACACACACACACACAAATATATATATATAGACATGGCTCCTAGTATAATGATTGCTAAATATTAAATGAATCGTGATTGAAAATAAAACTGAACATTTAACCCTAGATGATGGCACAAGTTATGTGTTAATGCTATAATTAACTAGATTTTGGCCAGAAAAATGACCAAGATAACATGGAAGGTTTGATCTCTATGTCTATATGGCTTATGGATGATGAACATGGTTATATATCTTGAAGTAACATTTTTGTCAATTGCCAAGGCTAACAAACATTAAGTTGATAGGATCCATAGGTTGTAAAAGTGGTAATAGGAAATGCTGGTTCTTAAACCCAAATTAGTCATGGTCATAAATTAATCATTTTTTAATTTGACTACATGAAGCGTATACATATAAGCTAAACGTATATTTTCAAAGTCCCATCGAATTATTCGATAATTCGACCATGTCGGCACATGGAAGTTATAATCATTAGATAATTTAAATTTATGATAAGGTATTTTACAAACAAAGTTGAGTGCCTACAAAGTTTATAATATTTTAAAAGGTTTTAAAACTCTAGTCTACTAAATTTGGAGGTTTAGATGGTGGGTAGTGGATTAAGTGGTATTTCATCACTGGCCATTACAACAATTAATGCACTCCTCTAATTTCATAGAAGGGGGAAGTTTTTGAGTGAAATAAGCTAGGGTTTTATTGTTTCCTCCCCTTTTCCCCACCCCATTTGGAGCTTTGTAGTTGTTATGGGAAAGTTCTGTCGCATTGCTTTGTGAGGCTCACGAGTGTAGAGTTGTGCTTGTAAGGTCATATCGACTTGTATAAAATAAAAAAGGGGATTTTATTGTGTTCATGTGATGAGTTTTTTGAATGGTTTTGTGTGGTTTATCTAATTAAATGAAAGGTCAAATCATTTTTGGTTATTAGAAGCTTGTAAATCTCTAAGGCATGAACTGTTCCCTCTCCCCTTGCAACTTGTTTGATTTATTATTTACATAATGAAATATTTGCAATAATTATTGTTGGGTTTTTAGTGATTTTATTTCTGGTTAATATCAATGTTTAGTTTGTGAGTCTGGTATGATTGTGTTTCTTGGAAGGCTGGAAAAATGGTTGTAACTGCAGTTTTATGTGAATTTTTATGAAAATATATTTATATATTTTCCTCAGTTTTCAATATTTTATAATGTACAGTATACTGATAAATTATGATTCTATGGTTTTAAATTTAGGGAAGTAGTGGTTAGATTATAGTTGGATCGACTATTATGAAATTATTGTGTGGGTCAAAAATATTTATTTAACAAAAGGTAAAATTATGGTTTTAATGATTTGGGGACTTAAGTTGTATATGAGTTTCATTGATGAAATCAAGCGATCAACTTATGGTGACTGGATCTATATCTATTCCTCATTTGGTTGTCTGTTTTTACTATTTATTTGAAAACCCTTTTATACTTGGGTGTCTATGATTTGTATTTGGGTTTTTGTGGTGCTTCTAAAGCTCACACCCACCTTACATGTGGGTTTCATATTTTCTCATTTGATTTTTGTTTTGAATCAGCCTTAAAGAAAATTTATATACTGAGTCATTAAATACCATATGATGGTATGAGAATAGAACTTATAAAATATCAAGTATGTTCTTGCATGTGCATTCATTATAGATATCGATTCGGTAAGTTTTGGTGAACTGTGTTTTGTTTGGTTTGGTTTTAGCACTGGGAATGAGTCTTTTTGAATGGTGCCATGGCCTTGCAAAGGTAAGTTTGGAAAAATATTAGTGCATGAGTTACATGGGAAAAATGAAGTCTTATTGTTTGGTTTTATTGATGTGATTGAAGGAAACTTCTGGACTTTGTGTCGGTTTATAACATGTTCAACCCTTTGATAGTTATGTTAAATTATCAGCTATTATTTACCTTAAATCAATTGGGGAAATGTGGTTACTCTCTTATGGTATGATTTGTTTTAGGTAAATGAAATTATCACAATGTAATTGAACCTAAGCTTATGGTCATTCGATGATAAAAATTCTATTTGTTAGCATTGACAAGTATGGATAGATTCCATATGTTGGGGTATCATG
This sequence comes from Taxus chinensis, assembly GCA_019776745.2. Taxonomy (NCBI): domain Eukaryota; kingdom Viridiplantae; phylum Streptophyta; class Pinopsida; order Cupressales; family Taxaceae; genus Taxus; species Taxus chinensis. The sequence continues at coordinate 856,997,381 of CM034151.1, forward strand.
AGTAATATCTTATTATGTTCATAGGTTGGGTAAATGGTTGACTTCACTTTTTAATGAGTTGTCGATGTGCCTTGGATGGGCATAATAGTTTGATATATGTAATAATAGTTTGGTTTTATTCTGTGACCTTTAAATGTAAAGGAAAAGAAAGAGAGACTGTACTGAAATTAAACAAATCGATGTTAGTTAAATTAGGGGATCCACCCTAAAATGAGTCTTACTCAACCTTAAGCAAAGGTTGTAGTTACCTTAATGAGACTATTTGTATTGAATATGGAGGTAATGATTTAAGTTAATTTGAATTACATAACTTCAGTATGTGTGTGTGTGTGTGTATTTGATATCTACGGATTATAATACAATATATAACAATTGAGTGGTACAATATTGTATCGATGCATATATAAATGTAGCTAAAGGTGCTGACTATGTAGATCTATAAATTATGGGTACATATATAAATGTATAAATAAAGCGGAAGGCATTGAGTGAGTGGAACTATATAGCATGGATGTGTATAGATAACTATTACTTTTAAGATAATGTGATGAGAAAGAACGAGATTAAACTATGCTGAAATGATTAATAGAAACTTGAAATCTTTCCATTAAGGAATCCTTTGATGTTATGTAGTAAACAATTCCTTTAAGGATGCTAAGTGAATGAGTTTATATTTACGCTATTTTGTTTTCCTTATTCATCTAATGAAATATGGATTAGTATTGTAGCATTTAGTTTATGCAAGTATTAAATTAAGAAAGATGTAAGATGAAAGGGGACTTATCATGTTAGTTCAATTTGGATTGACCAAGTATGATGTTGTTGTACTTTACCAATTTCAGCTACAATTTTTGTGATGTACTGTGAAAGGGTCAAATTTTAGGATAACATTATTTGGTTTATTAGTTCTTTATTGTTTATAAATGAATTACAAGTTGTTGTATTGGAAACAAATCTTGTGGTAAATTTTGATCATCTTCATAGGACTATTGTGTTTTGGTTGTATAAATCACAAATTATTGGTATGACAAATAAGATGAAGTTAAACCATAAAGATTTTATTAAGACAAGAATTGTATTGTTGTTGTAGCTAAAATATCAATATGATTTAATACTTAAACTATAATATTATTGTTAGCGTTCCTTTATGAACATAAAATCTAGATAGAAAGGTGTATTCCATAGTAGGATACTTTGATTATCATAAATACCTTTGAGTCTAATGTGTTCCTATGATTAATTTTTAAAGAATATACTTGACTTTTATCAATTATCATAAAAATAAAAAGAGATTAGTTAAGATATTTCAATTATGATAGTGTTGTATGACTACATGGGATTTTGTAATACCGTTTGTTCGTAGGAAAAATCAGATGGCTAAAACAAAGAATTTGGTTTAATAGAATTTCTTGAAAATGGTAAATTTTAAATAGCTTAGGTGCAATTACATTAAGTAATATAAAGTGATTAAGTATGGTATACTTGAGCATGTATATTACATAATTACACTATTAATGGCATATTAGACTATGAGATTTACTTTGTGACATTAAATTAATACAGTACATTCACTAAATGATGAATATGAAGTTGAAGTTATAGATAAAATTTATCTATATGAACAAGTACTGCTGTTAGTATATATAATTAATCCCATTAAGTAATGTTAAAGTATTAATACATTACTAGTGTAACAAATTAAATATAATCTACGGAATTAATGTAGAAGGATGATTTTAAATATGAAATTAGGTGATTTTAATGACCATGTTGGAATGAATTTAAGCATGCCATTGAAATGCGTGGAACCTTCATTTAGATCCGTATATTTGAATTCCTTAGTAGCTAGAGTTCACTGAAACCTAGGAATTGATATGTCATAACTTATTCGAATAACCATACAAAAAAATTATTCATGGTAAAAGGTTATTTTGGATGGGGTCCTACCAAGATACTAAGAGGCCAAAGCCCAGATATAACCATACAAAGCTCAAAAAGTGAAGCATGACTATACACAAAAAATAATCAACTTGAAACCAAATACAACACAAAGACTAGGACGAAGAACCGATTTTCATGGGAGATTTTTTATTGTTGTGAATATATACACCTAAATCCAGTATCTATACTCTTAATTTCAAGTGTTCACATACTTATTTAATTCATCCCCTTTATCTAATTAAATTCACATACCCCATCATATATAACCATAATTAATTCATCTTAATTAATCAATTCCTATTAACTAATTATTACCCATCACCTTGCCCTAATGAAATTTCTATTTTGTGTCTCTATGCTTTTTATAACCTATATCTACCTCGAAATCACATATGACACATCTTCTTCCCACTTACCTGATTTAAAGAATTCGATGAAATCTTTAAATCTGGAAACTATGCCAAAAATAAGAAAAATATTACCCATTGGGGAAACATCCCCCCGAAATCGGTGATGACCCATCCTAGTCATTTTTTATCCTACAAAATTGAATCCTTCATTTCCATAATCAGTGGCAGTAATCATTAGATGCATAAAAAATTCCAAGATTCCCTGTGACATGTGGACTCTCTCTCACATGCCTGAGCATTCCTGAAGCAGTCATAAATCTTCCATACCTCCATCATACATGTTTGCATCACTCACAACCATCCTTCATGGCATTATAACTTTATTTGTACTTATTTAATCATATTTTTATCATATTTTCATTTTCCTTCTTATAGCTAACATTTTTTGGGTATAAAGAATTTTTTGCAACATCTAGGGATCACTCTTCGGCCTTCTATTTCAGCTCCTTTGCTTATATGTTACTTTTATAGCTTACGTTTTCTTGTCCCTGTCCACTCTACTACAATTTCCATCACCTAGATTGAGTCACCACTGAATCATCCCTCTGTAACTTTTATTTTTACTTATAGAACCATTTATAGTCTTTGCATGTGCTATGCACTTTCTTAATCCTGTTAAAACCACCATCATTTCCCTTTGTTGCATCAAAGCCAACATATTTGCACTTCAGTCACCATCACTTCACCCGGTCGATTTTGACCAAGGTATTTATTTCTAATACACCTTTCTAATCTATGTTTTCTATTATCTTTTGGTTTCTTCTCCCTTCGGCTTTTCCCATAGGTTGATTTAAGCATACATAAGCCCTTCTTGTATCTATATTACTTTCAGATCTTGCAAAGTCTACATATTTTACTTGTTGTTCAAAATCCTCTTGCCCAGGTCCCTGTCGACTTGCCTATACATAGTTTGGGTTGTCGTTGATTCAGACCAGGTAATCGATAACTTACCATGTTTTCAATCAAAACATCTCTCAAATAAGATTTTAGTTATTCTCAGATTCAATATATTCTTGTCTTTGCATAATATCTTTCGTACTTGTTTTATTTAAATATTTCTAAGAAAACAGGGCTTGAAATATGTAAAAGGAAGATAATCACTTCTTGGATTTGAATTTTTCTGGGAAACCCCTGCATAAATCTATCTAATCGATCTTGTTTCAATTCATCTTATTTCGAGGTAATTAGTAGCAGAATTCACCATATACTTGGTGCATGTACATCCATCACGCAATCGAGGTAACATACATCCTCCAGGATTTTGGAGTTGTCTACTTTCTTTAGTAGCTAAGTCATTAATTTAAAACGAATCATAAAATATATCCAACATTTCTTGCACGCCTAGTGGGACAACACTTTTGGTGATCTCTTGCATTTGTTGCTTTTGTATTTTCTTTTCCTATTGTTTACTAACATTGTAGCATGAGGCTCCGATTTTGTAGACAAAAAAATATGCACATTAGACAATATTTAGCCTAGTCTTATACTTCTATTTAGAATGTTCTCAAGTGGTTAAAGTACTAATTAATCACACCTTTTTCCCATCTTCGTTTTATATTTTATTTCATACTTCCTGTGTATTTTCAAACACATACCCACCCATTTTGCATCTAACCCATCATTCTAGCCCAAATTCAGGGTGCCCTAACCTGTACTGGGGTGCCCCAAGGCACCCCAGTCTATGGACATCCTTTTCCAACTTCTTTTTTAGGGATTTTATAGCTATTTGTTATCTTTATATTTTCCTCATTCGGCCTTGTCGGGATTAATAATTAAATTATAAATTTGAGATCCCTATAAGTATAAAGATTATACAACCATAATGAGGGTTCCTAGCATCACATATTACTATCACTCCATCTAGAGCTTGTATCCATTACATCACATGCATCACATTAGTTTCATGCATCAAGGATAGGAGATATGCATCACACACACACTACATAGGGGGATGGATTCTATTATATTCCATGCACACATTATAATTACATTTTCTATAGTTACTATTGCTTGCTACTTCAACAATTGCACAACTATGCCAACAGAAAACATCTAGGGAATGACATGCACACACACACCAGAACTATATCCTGTGTCTAAAATGTAGTGTAGCGCTCAATGATAAGACCACTAGTTTTTGCAGATTGAGGTTAGTATGACCCATTCATTTGCATATTTTATTTTTAAAGGGTTTGATACTTCTCTTTACATTGCAGTTTGTTTTCAAGTTCATCTGGAAGATCTAGCATGCAACAAACATAGAAGGGTTTGAGACCAAGTTGTTACACTACCAAACTTAGGTTTTGATAATTTACAGTATTCAAGAGTTCCCAAATTACAGAGCATGGCACCCTGGGGTGCACTCCAGTACACACCGCTAGGTGGCTCATACATCTCATAGATTTTCCAGATCTTCCCTTTTCACAAGGTCCCTGAGTGATCTGGTCTGCATACTTCCATATTTTCTATTCAGACTTACTAATAAATTGCGACAGAATTTTATCCAATCAGCTAAGTCACTTATTCCTCTTTACTTGCATATTTAGGGTTTCATTTCACTTAGAATCATTAATTACAATTATTCCATGTTATTTTAGTTCATTTGTAAACCATTTTAGTACTCCTAATAATATTACCATTAATACCCTAATACCCTCATCTAGGTCACTTAGGCCTTATTTATTGTTAATCATTTGGGTGAACCCGAAGTTCCTTTTATAGCACTTTCTAAGGTTAATTTCATGCCCTTTCCCCATGGCTTATCATCCCGTGGTCATTTACTGAAGACCATCTCCAGGCTATCAATGATCAGCTTTGTCAAAAACTCCATAGGATTTAGATTTACATCTGTATGTGGACCTCTGAAGAGGCTACCAACTTGGCTGACTATGAATCCTACTATAGGTTATAGCTGACTTCCATGACCTCTCAACCCCTTATTTGGACATTCCCACCTATCTCCACTATACTGGTATGGTTCCCACTTCTAATGAATCATTTCACACCTCCTTTGGTAATCAAGTCAGGATTTAAACTCTTTGTATTATGATATCGAGGATACTAAATTTGCAAATTACACTAGGCCACAACATCTGATGCTTTAGATTCATATGATCTTAGTGCATACTCAAGCTCTACGTGAGATCATTTCCACCTACTCATCTCCCTCCTATGTTTTTCATGCCCTAAACTTGCCTGCTTTCAATGGACTATGCTGACATGCGGGAACATCTTCGTAAATTTCGTGTTCCTCCGTCTCAATTTTGATGATGATCATTTACACCTATCTAAATTCTATTTCCACGTTGCCTCCATGACTACATCATGCACTGCCTTTAGGATCTACTATGTTCATTTAACCACTTCAAGGTCACCTTTCTAGATGATGCTTTCCTCACACACTTGTCCATCAACATCGGCTCTAAGATATCTACCACCCAGATAGTGCAACTTAAGAAAGGATCCAATGAGAAATTCACCAATTATGTCTTAAGATATAAGAAATCTCTAGCCAAGATGACTAATATCCTTTCTAAAACTGAATTACAAGACCTATTCATTCAAAGTCTTCTATCGGCTCTCTCTGAAAGTGTTATCTTTGAGACCCTTTCTTTGTTTTGATCAACTTTGTCATCCCATTAAGATCCATGAATACAAGCTTATATCCATTGGAAAAATCAAATATTAAGACCAATCCTCGTTCTCTACTCATTTCCAAACTAAGACCACATTCAAACCCTCTACATCTAAATCCATCGACACTAAATTAACTATCAACACCATTACCCCTTCTAAGAAAGTTTCATCCCAACCACCTAAGCATACATTTTCTAACCTCCCTATACCACCACATATTATGTTACAAAAAATCCTCGATAGTAACCTCACCACCCTTATTCCACCACTCTAGTTAGACCCATCACGACCCAAAGGACACAATTACAATGCAAACTTTCATTGTGATTAACGGTGGTAACTCTACCATTATCCAAGATCTACTTCACAATGAAAAGATTGAATTTCTGGAACCTACTACACCTCCTCCCTCTAAGGATAAGGATAAATTCCAACTTTTTATCATTGATTCCCACCAACATGAAAAAAATCCTATGGATTATTCCGATAATCATACATATAATACCACACCACCTCTAGATGTGGGTGCGCTTGACTTCTTAGTCGCTAACACTGACAATAACCTACATGTTATATCTTTTTCTCATGCTGACTACCATGCTATGTTCATTTCTGACCATTTACATATACATGCCTCTATCATCTCTACCTATATTACCAACACTAAGGTTGATGCATCTTACCCCATTAGCGCATGTTTTATATCTTTCTTACACTCTATCGGGTACCTTCCATCGCAAATCGACTACTTGTTTAAGATTTCCTATGGTTTTGTTAAGTTACATATCAACGTTGGTCCCCTTACTCTTCTCATCCCTTTCCTTGTCAATCAAAATGTTAATAGATGTGATTTACTTCTCAACCTTAATTGTATTTTTCAATCCCAAGAGATTATTTCTATGAATCATTTACGCCTCAAATTTTTTTACGATAACCAAGTTATTACTATTAACGGTGTTCCTCCTTCACCTCCATTATTGTCTCCTCATTCTAATACTCACAACATCTCCCCCTCTTACTCACACAACTTCTCTATTGTCACCTCCTATGTGTTCTATTCCTCCTTCATCACCTCAATTGGCCCTTATGTGACCACTCCAATCGATTAGTCCTACACATCGGCATAGCCCTATTCCTAGGACCACTACTATATCATGTCGCCAATCATAGCCTCATTTCATCCCACACGGATCATCCTATCCCTTATGTAAAATACCTCTTTGATCTCCATCACCCACACACTTTACTATGCCATGAAATTCATCTTTTATACACCCATCACATGTATATCAACTTCATCTTCCAACATATTATTTAACTTATATACCGCCACTCTTAGAACGTGCTCCTACACTTTCATTCTCACCACCACCGATTGAGGGAAATCCATCCTTCACCCTCATTGGTTAGTTCCTCATCCATACATACTTAGGGGGCATATCATCTCACTTCCCCCCATTCTAGCATCTACATCTGTCACACATCTTATCTCAACATCTCACTTCACACATTTTCCCACCCTCATAACTCAATGACACACTCTTGTGCTTCAGTTCACAATGGAATGTTGAGGGATCACCATTACACTAAAACCCACACACCATACATCCTATATTATCCTATACATACCTCATCTACTATTCATTTATACATCATCTATATCATACACGCTACACTAATAATCATATCATCTATGTCTAGTATTGCATCTCTTTCTTACATTCTATATCTACACTAGGTCACATAATACATGGGCTAGCTTTACATTCTATCACTACATATTCTATTTCTATCTACACCCTATCATCACACTTTTTTACATTCTACCATGCATTTACATATTCTATGCACCATTTGGTTACCTACACTACATTGTTCTACACATTGTACTCACCACCCTATGATGCACTCGAGTTCCTCGGTCCATACTTGACTACCGAGGGTTTACCAATAAAATATACCTTACCTACATGTGACATGTCATCATACCACATTCATCAAAATAGTGACCAATGCTCTAGGATATATAATCACCCAGACCCATCATCACATACAATAATTGTATACACCTTAGGTTAAATCACAAATCTTTTCATCAATTCTACATAATCCTGTTACATTATATCATATCCTATTATGTCATCCTATTACATTATAATTTTCTCAATTCCAAGTTATTCCATTAAATAATCATGCCTTCAATCATCATGTAGTGGTATAAACCTTAGGTTAAATGACCATTGTCTTCATCAATTTGTCATTATCCTCTTATATCCTATCATCATATATTTGTTTATCCTATTCTAAGTCACTATATTACATCATCATTCATCCAACTCATCACTTAGTAGTATATGATTTACGCTATATAACCACCCTGTCCTTATTCATCACATAGTGGCATATGCTTAGTGCTAAATCTCCACTTTCCGTTATCCACCACTTAATCATGTATGGTTTATGTGCCATCATCAATCGTTTCATAGTGACATACGCTATAGGCTAACTCATCACCTTCTTCTTCCATCATGTAGTGATATATTCTTAGGGATAAATCATCACTCTCCCATTTAACATGTCATGATATATACTTTGGCTATATGGTTCATGCACATTTGTTATACAATCACATACTTCACCACTTACTACTTCTCATCCCATAGTGATATACACTTAGGTCTAAATCATCACTCATCTATTCAACAAATTGATGGTATACGTTTATGTTATACATCCCTAGCACACATCTCCCCATGTCACACTTCATCACCATCATATATAAACTCTCATCACAATGCTCTAAATACAACCAAAACTTCTTGACCATTTTTTGATGATACACTCTCATTTACTGTTCATTCTTGATTGCTAAGGGGGAAAACAAAATAAACCTCAGTATATAAATTTTCATCCATTCAGACGGCACATTTCTCCTATCATTCCATTTTCACAGTCCATTCCATCCATCCACAACATACTACATTGTCTTGGGGGCATTTACTTTTGGTTACAAGTTTTTTACATGATCACTTTACTACAAATGTTAGATTGCTTTCTTATAGGTCATTATCATACCCACATGTGCATTCACACCTTTTTCTAGTGTGATATCAGATACATGAATCTACATGCGACATGGATGCTCACCTTCTACCCTTACTATATTGGTCGTTGGGCGCATCCACATTCGTATCATATAGGTGTTTTTGTTTCATTTTGTACTTAGAATATTACACTATGACTCTAACATGTTAACGGGTTGTTCCATGTGCAAAAATTGTTTTGTAGTATTACATGTGTTCCATGATTCCTTGTTTGTTTCTACTTGTCTATTTTGTTTTCTATTATATGTGGGATTTTCCCTTTACTTGTGCTGCACACTTGTCTTCTATTTGTGGCCATCATGGGCCTTGAGTGTCTTGTGACATCATGAGTGATCTCACTTATTTGTAACCCACTTTGTGCTGTGCTTTTGTTGTTTCTTGGATGTTTACACAATTGTGCTTGGTAGTTTTTTCTATATTGTTTACATTTTTCACACTTATTACATGCATGTTCTTGCGAATTAACACTTTCTTTTGGTATCCATCCCATTTTGTGCGTGACTTACTATTTACCAAGCACTTTCCCTTTCCCCTGCACGGATGAGTTGGGTACATGTTAGAGTGTGATTGGTCCTCTTTTGGGGCCGCATTCTCCTTTTTGAGTCATCGCATGGGCCCGCAAAGAGGGGGGCATCATTGAGGTTTTTATACTAACACAACATATTTACACCGGTTCTCACAAAGTGAGTAAGTTCAGACCAGTATATGAAATCCATACACAACATCTTCAAGAGGACATGGTGTCATTCGATAATTTTATAGAGCAGTTAAAGGATTGGGAGTTACAGTGGGTGTTTCTCTCTACAGTTCTCCATTGAGTGGTGTCAGTTCACCAAAAAAACTAGTGTGGTATAAATATCTCTTCAACTAATTTCATCAGAAGTAGTTAGAGTCTGAATACATAGATCATTTCCTCCCTACACTTCTTTAGCTAGTGTGGTGTGAGGTTTTCTTGAAAAACTTGTGACAATACAGGATAACCTTCTACATAATTTTTCTGGGACATGGATCAAGTGCACATGTTCCATTTACACTTTTTCTATCATAGTTTACATTTGTGTATTTAACACAAAAATTTTACATAAATACATATTTGACTACTTGATCATTTTATTCTTGTAGGTCCGCCATATGAGAAACAAGCAATCAAATTGGGGGAAAAATAATAACAACAACAATGACAATGAAAATGATAGTGAGAAAGATAATGACAATGACAATACTCTGCTACATGCATTTTCGTTTACTAACCATGCCAATAGACTACACACAACAACAAATACACATGTTTCTCCTTAGCTTCAATCTCATAAATTTAAATGTGAATTTTTCATCACTAGAATACATGCTCCTCCATCGTTTTATTTTTGTCATTCCACGCTTGAGTCTAGTCCATTGGCTTATCTTCTTCTACACTCTACATGGAGATGATTCACGCATCTCTATATACTTTATGTTACTGAGCTTTCCCCTCACCAACATAAAGTGGGGGAAAATGTAGACATAAAAATATGCACATTAGACAATCCATAGCCTGGTCTTATACTACTATTTAGAAGGTTCTCAAGTGGTTAAAGTACTAATAAATCCCACCTTTTGGCCATCTTTTTTTTATATTTTATTTTGTAACTTCCCATGTATTTTCCATCACATATGTACCCATTTCATAATTGTCCCATCATTCTAGCCCAAATTCAGGGTGCCCAGCCTACACTGGGGTACCCTGGGTCACCCTGGTCTATACACATCCTTTTTTTCGTTTCTTTTTGGGGCTTTTCTAGCCATTTGTTGTTTTTATCTTTTCCTCAATTGGCCTTATCAAGATTAATTAAAAAATTAAACTTGAGAGCCCTATACATATAAAGCTTATAAGACTGTAATGATGGTCCTAACATCACATGTTACTATCAGTCCATCTATAGTTTCATCCATTACATCACTTGCATCCATTAGTGTCATGCATCAAGGTTATGAGATATGCATCACACACACTGCATAGGAGGAGGGATTCTATTTTATTCTATACACACATTCTACTTACATTTTCTATAGTTATTATTTATTGCTACTTAACAAAGTGCTACTGGCACAAGAGCACTTAGGGAACGACATGCACACACAAACCAAAACTACATCCAGGTTCAAAATGTAGTGCAATGCTCAGTGATAAGACCACTAGTTTGGTGGCTGATTTTAGTCCGACCCATTAATTTGCATATTTTATTTTTCAAGGGTTTGATACTTCTCTCTATATTGCATGTCATTTTATAGTTCATTTGGAAGATCTAACACGCCAAATAGGAAGGGTCTTCGACCAAGTTGCGAAACTACCAAAATTAGGTTTCAAGCATTTACAGTATTCAGAGACCCCAAATTGTAGACCAGGGCACCCCGGGGCACCTCAATACACCCCCAGGCACCTCAGACATCTCATATTTTCCAGATCTTCCCTTTGGAGGGTCCCTGAGTATTCGTCTATACTCCTAAATTTTCTATATAATTTATCCTTCTTTACTTGCATACTTAGGGTTTTATTTTATTTTTAATAATTAATTACAATTTTTCCATACTATTTTAGTTCATTAGTATAGTGTTTTAGTCATCCTAATCAAATTAGCATTAATACCCAAATACCCCCCATCTAGGTCGCTTAGGTCTTATTTTTGCTAATCATATTATTGATTGCTCATGTTAGGGTCATGCCCTGAATCGCTCATCACTCAAGAGTGCAGATAAATAGGAAAATCATTCTCCAAGTATTCCTTTCTTTTTCCCTGTTTTTCTCCTTTTTGCATCGTAATTTTCCATTCTTTCCTATGCCCTCATCCAATATCACACTTTGTTTTGGGTTTAAAAAGAACATTTTTTGTGCATCCTTCTTGCTCATATAGCTTAAATATGGGTTTAACCTACTACATATCACATCTTATCACACATAACCTAAACCTCATAAATTAAACTAACACATCAATACATCCCCTTACCCTATTTACTGATTGAGATTTCATCACCCAACAGGAAGATGCCTCACACATTACCTAGCCATAACAAACCTGAAACCAAATTTTTTTTACCTTCTTCTAGGCACCCTTTTTAACCCATTCCCTTTATTTTCACACTTCCTTAAATAAATTAATAATATAAAAAATAATCTTCTACTTGACTTGCTTGGGTAAAAATTGTTTCATGCTCATAGTTATTAATTTAGTAGCCAAAAGAATGAAACAAAAATTTGCTTCAAATAGTTCCTTATCTCAACAAAATTTTACCACAATGGTTACCTCATCCATGCCCCTTGATTACTTATTTCATGAGTACTCAACCCATCATCGATGTCTCTCACCCAGAAGCCCTTATTCGTACTACAACTTTAGGTGAGCTTAATCCATTCTTACACCATCAATCTATCCCGTCTAGGCTAGCTACCCCACCATCCTTTTGATTAGGGTATTTTGGACCTCCTAAGGTCCCTCTCGGTGATACCATGTTCCAATAGCTTAAGGATGAAAATCTCATGACGCTCCAAGATTATCTCATTCAGAGATAAACTCATATTGCCTTAGAAATTTCACCACTCCACTAGATTTATCCTTACCAGAACACTCCCCAAACTACTCAATTGGCAATAAATTAACTTTCTATAACCCATATTGCTTCCTCTTTCACAAATCCCTCACTTATTCAAATCCCTTAAAAATTACATCCACTTCATCAGTAGGATCAATCATTTCACGTATATTTGTTCCACCATTTCCCGTCATACCATCCTTAAAAAGTACACCAGTTCCTCCTCCCATTTTTTTAACCACATAAACTGTTGTGGTCATATCCACACCACCTTCTTCCTCCATTTCAATTCAATAATTTAAGGAATTTTTCAAAACACTTCATCTTACAATGATCCCAAATGTTCCTTCCATATCATCAAAATTATCTAATCAATCTCAACAATCCATAGATAACTTGAGAAAAAAAATTCTTTCTACACCCGTGCCCAAACATGACATCACCATCCGATCCTCTAGTTGAAATTTTCGTTAATCCTTCAAAGAGAGAATCCCCACATATGAAATCTATTACCAATTTTATGGTTAAATAATCGAATGTGACATCATTTGTTTCTGGACCACAGACATCTCAACCCACCAATCCAAAACCATTGAATACAAAAGCACCAACGAACTCCAAAAATGGATTCAAGCCACCAAAACATCAACATACGTGGACTTTACCCCAAACATCCAAGACATATCATAAGGAATCCTTTAGAACTTTATTTGGATTATATACGGAAATATTCAAACACTTACTACAAAACCTCCGCAATCATTCTTCCACCAATCAAGGTCTTCAAAACCAAATGAAAATAAGCCTTCATGGTTCAACTCTAATCTTATGTGTGCTTATCATCACCCCCCTTGACATGATACTGAGAATTGTAGAGAACTCCGGGCCATCATCCATAAACTCATTGAAGATAAAATACTTACTCTTAGAACAAGTCGGTCCCTTCCTTCCATGTCTAGTCCAACATCTGTCATCTTTCCTTCAGGAGATGATTCTTCCAAAGATGGTTCCCCTCTTGTCATTAATATTTTTTGGGTAACCACTCATTCTAGATTGTGTGATCCCAAATCAACATCCAAACAGAAAACCAAAAATTTCATCACCATTCCTCCTCTGAAGGAGTTAGCCACGTCATAAACACTTAATTTTTCTATCTTAGCAACCCCTCATTAAACATAGGTATCGTCAAACAACTTCATCAGGCCCCTTATAAGATGTCACTTTATGAAATTATCTAAATCTCGCCAGGTCATTAAAAATATATTACTAAATCCTTAAAGTGTATTCCTACATCGAGTGATAAGGCTCATCCCTTTGCATCTTTTGTAGGAACGCTTACGACTTCTACTAATACCATCTCATTCAATGATGCTGAAATTTTGGACAATCTACCATAAGAACATGACCTTCCCCTATTATCACGATCAAGCTTATTGGTACATTCATTCAAATATCCATGATTGAATGTGGGGAAAACATAGTATCCTTCCATCAAATATGTTTGACCAAGTTAAGATACCTGTTTTTGATTATCTTTGTAGTTTGAACCACCAAAGTCGTGGTAAATATTAGAGATGTGGGACTTGGAACCTAAGATAACCTCCAAATTTTATAGAAGTTGGATCTTCTATGATTTGTATTGAGATAAGGGGTAGAGAGAGGAAAATACATGTAAATCCTATCCAAGGCAATGTGCTAAATCTTTACTAAAATAACACAGAGATAAATATTGAAATAACTACTAGAGTAGTTTAAGAGCATCAAGCATGATCAACTATTCTGAAGATTTTTCAAACCATCAAAGGCTTCATAAAAATGAAACACAATCACAACACAATGAAAATATTTATGTAAAATATCTAAGGGCATGTAGTATGATAGATACTTAAACATTCATCAAGATTTGAATAGAAGAAAACAAGAAGAAGTAAAGGACACAAAATATTGTGAACTTATCAGTGCACATAATAAGAAATTTTATTTATAAAGAAAAATAGTACATAAGGCCAAAATGGCATAGATTACAATAATTTTTTACAAAAGATCCTTTCTATGGCCAATGAATACAATAGACTAGACTTAAAACGTTTCCCTGGAGCTCTGAAATTATCTTTTTCTATTCTGTATCTCTCATTATGGGAAGAAGAACATTCTTTACATAGAACCCTTGGGTATTTCTCCAATGTGTTTCCAATCAGATCTTCCACTGTCTATATTTATTTTCTACCTATGAAATCTTTGATCTTGGGAAAAAATATCAACTACATGCTTTGGGGACTGATATCGCATTCAATCCACCGCACCTAAATCCCTTTGATTCTTTGATTGGTCCTTTCGACTATGGTGGCCTTCTTATATGCCATGTGGAGATTACACTCTGCTTTGGCACTTCTCTTTTTCTCTTTCCTTTTGAAATTGTGTATGGGAAACACATGGATTCCTGTGTGTCCTTATCATTTACTTCAAATTTTCAACCCACTTGGGCTGCTTAGTCGTGCTTTAGCCACATGGTCGATGCTCATTGCTTGAAGAATCCCGATTCTTTGTGATTTCTCCAAAGGGTGATGAAGGGACATGTGGATACCCTCCTTGTTTAGCTCCATACTTAGGAAAAATTAGTCCCGATAAAAACAAAAGAACACCAAAAGGAAAAGGGTCTAGGGTGACAAAAGATAGCAGCAATGGAAAGCCCTGAAAAATGTAGAAATTATTCTACAATACCAAAGGAATTTGTCACTCAAAATCCCGCAGTTTTTTACGATTTTAATTATGCCATCACTCTCGCCTTGTGAATGGTCATTCTTCCCATCTGCATCAGTGAGAATCTCCTCCATGAGGTCTTCTAAATCATTGAGGGATAATTTTAATACAATGTTATCCTTGGACAGTTGTGGCTTCTTGCCATGCATTGCGTCCCTTTTAAACTTCATTGTTACCTTAAATAGAAATATTAGGGGATGTTTTGTACACTTCCTGGGGATGAACCTCCCTTTCAAAAGTGCAACATGACCTAAAGACCAAATGATGTCCTCATTCCTAAGAGTGATTCATCTACACCATCCACCAGCTCAGTCATTCCATCATCCAAACCCTAACGATAATTCCCTTGGTAACATAATGGAAAAACTTACAATATGGGAGTATCACTATCTCACACTCAACATCCTTCCCACTCATCACCGTATCAATAGAATTGAAAATTAGCTTATGTATCAACCAAACATTGTGTATTTTGTTCCTTTAAGTCCACAAAGTATTTGCACCAACCTTATTTATGGTGGTTTCGATAGCCCCTCCTCTCATGTCAATTATATTCCACATGTCAAGCTTTATACCGCTGGATTTGGATTTCTCAACAAACCATATTTTACCTATACCTATGTCCATCATTCTGAATGGAAAGGATTTGGCCAAGGCCGTTATGAGCATGGCCCACATGGCCTTATTCCCAATCAATGTAGCAAACCTGAATAAGTGTTTGGGTTTGGTTACAAAGAACATTCCACTAACCCAATTCCACCATCTGAGATACTCACGGAGATTCCTTCTCCACCTTCTATATATTTTCTAACCCGTAAAGACATGAACATGTCTTCTCCACCTCCTCATTCATTTTTGAATTTTGAAGATATGAACATACCTTCTCTACCTTCTCCATATCTTCTGACTCCCGAAGATATGAACATAACTTCTCTACATTCTCCATATTTTTTAGCTCTTGAAGGCATGGAAATGGATGAAACCATTTCTATTTCTTCTAATATTTTTAGTCTCCACCATTACTTTGGGACCGGTCACCTATCAGTGTGAAAAATAGATTAGGTCCCTTACCCTTTACCATCTAGAAATGATAGAAGAAGATTATTCTACCTCCTACAATGTGTTGATGATGATGTCATTCCCTCCCACATGGGGGTAGAGGATTCTTATGTTCATAATACCTTACCATGGGACACACCTATTCTTCTCATTAGAGCCACCATTGATTTCAATATCAGGACTCCTTATATACCTCACATTCTTAAAGTAGAAAAATATCTTGATCTGTATGAGCTTGAATCATGTAATCCCTTCTTTTCTTGTCATATTCAAGCATTTACATGGTCTTATTCAGATTTTCAAGGTCTTGACCCTTCAATCATTTTCCAAAACATCATCACCTTTCCCAATGCTAAACCAGTAAAGCATAAGCTTCACTGCATGCATCCTCATGTTTCCCTCCTTGTTAAATAGGAGTCACGGTGCTTTATTTTTGCCAATTTCATCATCCCCATTGACTATCCTTAATGGGTTTCCAATATTTTTCCGGTCACTAAATCATCTGGAAAACTTTGTATTTGCACCAATTTTTGAGATCTCAATCTTGCTTGCCCCAAATATGACCTCCCTCTTCCAAACATTGATCAACTTGAGGATCTTACCATGGGTGATGAGATGCATTCTCTCATGGATGGTTTCTCTAGTTACAATCAAATTATCCTCACACTAGAAGAAAAAAATAAGAATTTCTTTATTATCCTTTTGGGAAATTTTTGTTATTAGGTCATGCCCTTCAGTCTAAAGAATGTCAGCACTACCTATCAATGAGAAATGCCTTATCTATTTCATGATCTCATCCAAAAAACCATAGAAGATTATGTTGATGATATTTTAGGTAAATATGAACATTGTTGTTACCATATCTCCATTCTCGAGGTCCTTTTCAAGTGACTTATTCATTTTTGTCTTCATCTCAATCCATCCAAGTGTGTATTTGGAGTCTTAAATGTAAATATCTTTAGGTTTATCATTTCTATTAGGGGCACTGAAGTTGATCATACCCAAATTAAAGAAATTATCAAAATGCCTCCTCCTCCAAATCTTAATCAGCTTCTCATCTTTCAAGGTCCTCTCCAATCTATCCACTGCCTCATCTCGCAACTTTAAGATTTTTGTCAAACCTTTCATCACCTCCTATGGAAAGACATAATATTTTATTGGGATTATGAATGCCATAATACTTTCGATGACCTTAAATATTATCTCTTGTTTCCACCAGTTCTTATACCTCCATGAAAGGGGGATCCATTTTATTTATACCTCTCTGCTACTAATCATTCCTTAGGATTTATGTATGCACATCGTGATGAACAAGATCATGAGTAGGCTATTTATTACATAAGTCCCATACATGACTGTGAAACCCACTACACTAAAGACAAAAAACTATGTTGCGCTCTCTTCTTTGCCACTTCGATGTTTCGACACTATCTTCTTATTCATAAGACATATGTCATTACCAATTTCCATATCCTTAAGACGGTGTATTCTAAGCCATATCATAATGTGCGTGTCACTCAGTGGCTCATGCTCATGTCTGAGTTTGACCTCAAGTTTATCTCTAAAAAATTTATTAAGGTCCAAGCTAATGTAGAATAATTAGCAAAAGCCCCCTCCCTTTCTCTCATCTTCTTCATGAGAAATTTCTTGAAGAGTTCATTAATAAATTTC
Organism: Taxus chinensis; assembly: GCA_019776745.2. Lineage (NCBI taxonomy): Eukaryota > Viridiplantae > Streptophyta > Pinopsida > Cupressales > Taxaceae > Taxus > Taxus chinensis. The sequence continues at coordinate 857,015,529 of CM034151.1, forward strand.
ATCATGAATATTTCACTCTTAAATTCACTCTCTTCTTTGATGATTCTAAATGTCAGTAAGGGGAATGCACTAGCATCATCCTCATTCCTCCTTGGTAAAATCTTATTCCACTAGCAAAAAAACTCAATTTTGAGTGTACAAACAATATGGCAGAGTATGAATCCCTTATCTTGGGTCTTTAAATCACTGCCTTTTTAGGTGTTCAAATTATTTCCATCTATAGGGATACTAAAATTATAATGAAACAATTCATAGGTGAGTACCAATGCAAAAATTATACCCTTTAAAAATATCGCGACATTATTCATCTTCTCTTTGAATCCTTTGATTCCTATGTCATCCAAGTTGTTCCCCAATTGACCAATCGTTTCGCTGATATGATGGCATCTCTTACAGCTCTCATTCCATGGAGAAAATAAGAATCCAAGTTTTTTATTATCGTTGATTTTCCTAATCGATCATTCTATGAATTACCACAAGGTTAATATTGTTGAATCTAATTCATCATACTAATTGTATTCCCAAATATTTTATTATTTATTCAAATTCATCATTCTTGATGATCTATCGAATAATGATAAGAGGTATTTCCTTCAACACTCCAATTGCTATGTGATCCTCGGTGGCATTCTTTATAAGTGCATATTTAATGGTGTTCTTTTTGGATGCTTTTAAATCCCATGAATCCTCTTGATCCATACAAGAAGTCCATGATGGTGTATTTGTTGGACACATTGGTGGCTTAGCCAATGCTAAATGCGTTATTTGTCTTGGACTTTAGTTTCCTTCCCTTAATCATAACTATTGTGAGTATGCTAAGAAATGTGAAAAATGACACCAACATTCCAATATAATTTGCATTCCTAGTCAAGCATTGTAGATAGCTCAAGACCTTTAGCCCTTTTCGAAATGAGGTATCAATCTCATTAGTCTTATTAATCCTCATTCCTTAGAGTTACATCACTCTATCATAATTACAACCAAATATTTCACCAAGTGGGTGGAATAAATCGCACTCACCTCAACCAAATATGGTCCCATCATCCATTTTAGCTACAAGCACATCATTTTCTACTTTGTCCTTCCCCACAAACTTGTCATGGACAACAAAAAGTCCTTTAAAAAATAAAGATCTTAAGAAAATTTGTAACACATTCAACATCTAGGTCAATTTATCTTTTGTATATTATCCTCAAGATAATGGCCAAGAGGAAGCTACTAATAAAACCCTTAGAAACATTCTTGCTAAAACTATTGATCAAGTAGGTCGTAATTGTCATCTCTAGCTTCCTTTTGCCCTTTGGGCCTATCGTATTAGTATTCATAGATCCACGTGGGCTATGGATTTATTGCTTGTGTATGGTTCCATAGCCATCCTTCCCCTTGAAGTTCAAATTCCATCTTTGTGTATGTCCCTTTGCAACTTCATCTTTGATGAATAATATCACCAAGAACATCTAGCAAAGGTCAAGTTGTTAGATAAACATTGCCTCCTCACTCTTGAATACCATCATGTTACTGAAGAGTGCATTAAAATTTCTTACAATATTCACCTTAAGGACCATGAATTTAATTTCAGTGACCTTGTCCTCAAAGTAAATAAGAATGACACCACTCTAGATAAGAGTCAACATGGAAAGTTTTCCTCTAGTTGCATGGGGTAATACATTATCACACATAATTATGGGTCGGCATCTTATCATTTGGAACCCCTTGATGGTCAGGATTCTATTGTTAGCATGCTTAACATTTCTCTTATTCATATTATTTTCATCATTTATCCATCTTAACCTTTTCCATCTCTCATTGTGATGATTTGGGACTATGTGGTCTTCTTTCACTTCCTAGATGTGACATTAAATGTGGGCACCATGAATCTACCCATAACATATTCCTTATGGAAACATTCTCCCCTCTTGGTGAGAACCTTGTGATCATCACCTCCATCACCCTCTTATTTACCTATTGGAACTATGTAAAAGGGAAAAGGGTGTTCCTTGTACATTCATTATCCCCTCTTACGTGGTATACAAAGCTAGTCCCAGATCTCCCCCATGTAAAAACAAAAATCATGGATGCTACTATATAAAATCAAAGTTATAAAAAACATACTGATCCCTCGAAGGACAACTTTCCAAGAAAAAAATAGAAAAATCATACAAATCAAAATCAAATTCAAAAACAAATCAGAAGAAATAGATCAATCCATTGAAGGATGGCTATCATATTATTCTTTCCATCCATATATTGTACAAAGTATACCATACCCTCGAAGGATGTATACTCCTTATGGAATTTTAAGGATTCCTACATTAATAAGCCTTCCATTTTATTAACATCCTAAGAAAACTTCTCACATTGATCAACTTTCCCTTTCCCCCTTCCTAGAGTTATGGCATAGTTTTAGGGAATACCACTTTTGGAGAATGCTCTTCCCTCGTACAATTTTCACCTCAAACCCATTTTTCATGTCAACAATCAGTTTATGAGTTCATTTCATCCATACTCCTTATGATATTTTGTATGACCAAATGTCATTGGTGGCATAATAACATTTGTTCTAGTCGTATGTGCCATGCGTTACCTAGATCCCCTTCTTATTTTCCTCTAATGTAGTTAGAGGCATCTTATCCTGCACCTCATATGATGTTATTCATTCTCTCTAACATTCACATACTCCATCAAGGACATTTTTATTCCTCCCTAGGGAATTTTACTCAATCTTTCTTTTCTTTCTTTTCTTTCATGGCCCTATGTACCTTTTCCCTCTAGCCCTTTTAATCCAATCCAATATTAAAGACTAAAACTTTGGCCATATTCATTTTTCATCTAGGAATTTAATTCAACATATGATCCCATCCAATCTAATCTCAAATTCGACATCTGTGGCCATATTCATTTTCCCTTTAGGAATTTTAATTCTACATTCGAATTATTAATTTATACATTCAAAATTGTATCACGCCATAATTATTCTTTTCTTGGGCATTCAATGTTATAATCCTATCTAATTTGTGCACAAAATCCACCTTGTGGCCATAATTTCCCCTTGGGAAAATTACTAAAATTACTTCATAACCCACTTTATCATTTTTCCTTCTTGGCCATTTTTCACCTCTTGTACTAGGGCACCATAAATTTTCATCCTCACCCCTTGTGGACACATACCTTTTAGCTCGATTATTTGCATACAAAGGATTTCACATACCTTTTACATTTAGTTGCACATACTTTGATGTTTTCCTATGACACGTTGGTCATCATGACTTGCATATTTATTGTAGTGGTCTTCACCCACTCACTGGTCTATAGAACGTTGTATTTCGTATCCATTGAGAATGCAATTTTCCTCTACTGATGTGATACTGGAGTCACCGCCATAGTTTTTATTAATATTAAGATTCCATTTTGCTTGGAGCATATTTCCTTATTAATTATTTTACCTACTTTTACTACCCATCCACCCTTTATCATCTAAATTTTTCAAACATGTCATCGATGTTCCTTGATGTCATCGATCCCCTGTTTGAGGGGGAGCTCATCGCGTACCTTTCATCAATCCTCATCCAACTATCATCATTTTTTTCTCATGGTTTGCTAGCACAAACCACTCAACAAAAAGGAGGAAAATGTAGACACCTAAATCCGTTATCTATACCCTTAATCCCCTTCACGAGGATACTTATTAAATTCATCCCCTTTATCTACTTAAATGCCCATACCCCATCCCATCTAACCATAATTAATTCATATTAATTAATTAATTTCTATTGACAAATTATTACCTATCACCTTTCCTTAATAGACTTTATATTTTGCATCCCTATGATTTTTCTAACCTATCTCTACCTCTAACTAACCTATGAGACATATTCTTCATTCCTAAATGCTTCAAAGAATTCCCCTAATTCTTAAAATTTGGAAACCATGTCAAAATAAGAAAAATATTACCAATTGGGGAAACTTCCTGTATAATCAGTGGCGACCCAGCCCAGTCGCCTTCAACCCTATAAAATTGAATTCTTACTTTCCATAATCAGAGGCAACAATCATCATATGCATAGGAACATATAATATTCCATGCAACCTATGGACTCTCTCTCCCATGCCTGAGCATTCCTGAAGCATCCACATACATTCTAGACCTCCATCAAACGTGTTTGTATATCTCACCACCATCCTTCATGAGATTATCATTGTTTTTGACTTCTTTTATCAAAATTTTTATCATTATTTTTCTTGTAACTAACATTTTTTAGGTACAAAGTAGCTTTTGCAAAATCTGGGGATGACTATGTAGTCTTTTGTTTCAGCTCCTTTTTTTGCAAGTTACTTTTATGGCTTGATTTTTCTCAGCCCTATTTATTTTCCATAACCATTGTCACCTAGATCAATTCACCACTGACTCGGCCCTATGAAACTATGATTTTTACTTCGAGAACCATTTCTAGTCTCTACATGTACTATTTACTTTCTTCAGCCTACTAAAACCACCATCATGTCCCTCTGTTACATCAAATCAAGCCTATTTGCACTCCAGTCGCCGTTACTTCACCTAGTCACTGTCGACCAAGGTCTTTATCTGTAAACCACCTTTCCAATATTTTTTTCTGTTATCTTCTATTTTTTCTTCCCCAGGCTTCCCCTGTAGGTTAATTTCAGCATACACAAGCCCTGACTGTATCTAGATTACTTCCAGATATTGCAAGGACTTCATATTTTACTTGTTGTTCTAGATCCTCTTTCCCAGGTTCCCATTGACCTACGTGTACATAGTTTGGATCGCCATTGACCTAGACCAGGTAATCAATAACTTACTATTGTTTAAATCAAATCAAATCTAATATTAGATTTTAATTATTCTCATATTTAGTAGATTCTTATCTCTACATAATATCTTTTGTACTTATTTTATTTCACTCTTTCTAAAAATATGGGGGTTGACATCTGTAAAAGGAAGATAATCACTTATTGGAGTCAGATTTGTCAAGGAAACCCCCAAATAAATCTATTCAATCGATCATATTTTAGTTTATCTTATTTACATGTAATCGGCAATGGAATTCACCATATACTTGGTACCTGTACATGCATCTTACATCCACAATAACGTAAACCATCCAGCATTTCGGAGCTGTATACTTTTTTTAGTATCTAACTCATTAATTTGAAACGAACGACAAAATACATCCAATAATGAACCATTTTCCACCCATTTGAATCCTCCTTAATAGGAATGACAACTTCATGATCAGTGATTGGCTAGTATGCACTTGTATCAAAAGGAAAGTGAGGAGGGAAATTTTCTTTACCTACTATAAGAGATTTAGAACCAACATTAATCTTCATCTGAATAGGTTGAAGAGGAGACCGTTTCTCTAAAACCTCAATAGGGGATTAAATGAATAAGAGATGGTAAATGAGGAAAATGAGAGGGAAGAAACCAATTGAGGTGGAATAATGCCAGAAGAAGTTGTAGAAGGATTAATGGTGAAATGTGAAGGGAGAGAACCTACCCACCAAGGAGGCTTAGCCCCCCTATTTTTAATATGACCAAAGTTTGTTGGTGCTCATTTTGATCTTGCACCATTTTGCCCTAATTTTCCTCTATCTGCATGTTCTGAAACATTTTGTCTCTCAATGTGGGTGTTCTGAGACCTTCTACGTCCATTTTAAATACCTCAAGTTGTTTGCAGAATCCATTTTCATGTCCCTCCTTGAAGGAGTCTTCAATTTTTCCTGTTTTTTGCGTTAAATTTCTCAAAATCCACAGGTTTTTCCGTTTTTCCTATTTTTCCCCAATCATGGAAGCTTGAGAATGATCAATTTATATTTTATGACTTTGAAAATCTAAATCCATGGTCAAAAGATGCTTGAAACCATGATTTACTTGGTTTTTCTTTGAAAAAATTTCATGCTTAGTACAAAAATCGGGTTCTAGGCATGAATGGTGAATTCCTGTGTTTTTGATGGTCTAATGGGTGTCTTTTTCCTGTCAAAGTTATTCCTCAATGTTCAGCATTAACGTGGCTTCTTTTGGTTGGTCAGGGGACAATGGGAAAATTATTTAACTTATCACTTTTTATTTTTTTGGCAAAACGACAAATTTGGTCCCGTAGCTCTACTCAAATCTGATTGGTTCTTTTGGTGCTTATGTGGCTTCTTCTGATTGGATGGGATGCAGTGGGTTTTTTCTTTCAACTTTTTCTTTTTGGATACTTTGGCAAAAAGTTTTAACCTACCTCGTGGCCCTGCCAAGCTTTGATTAAAGAAAATTTTAAGTGGCAGGGAAAAATTATTACTTTGACCTCACAGAAGCACACATGGCAAAGCTAATGGCAAAGATTTGGGCCTTTGGGGGAAGGTTGGAGTGTTAGAGGTCATAACTAATTTTTTAAAAGGTTTCATAGAGCCCGTATTTTGAGGGACTGTTTGAGAAACCTATATGTCTCTTTTGTGTTAAACTCGATCATGTCAAGGTGTTTGCGAGTGTACAACCATTGACAAGCTCTAATATTGTTCTAGAAACTTTCCCTTGCTGATAATTTTAATCAAATTTGAGTTATTCTGTGTTGAATCTGAGCATTTAGTGTCTGCTTTGTTTTAAAATGTCTTCAAATAGTTCTATTTGTTCCTATTCCAATCTTATACTAAAATTTTTGTGGAATCACATAGGATCTCATCCCTGTGACAATTTAATAGTATTTTCAATTTCATTTCAAGAAGATCCTTCATCTTGGATGAGATAAACAGATTTAAAATCAATTCATTCTCATTTTTTGATAAAGATTGTCTGTAAGTCTTTGGGTGTACCTTATGCATGGTTAATAAAAAACTATAGTGTTTAATTGATTTTTCCAACTTGAGCCTTCGTATTGGAGTCTTAAATATTATGTGAAAATGTGTTGATTTGGGGCTCCATTGAAGCACACCTTCTGGTTAATGGAACGTCTTGATTTTTCTGAAGCTTTCTGTTGTAAAATTTCTCATTATTATAAAGTACCTCCAAAGATCTGGTATAATTAACTTTATCCTGCTTCACCTCCCACCAAAAATTCACTTAAAAAAAATTAATCATACCCATGTTATCCCTATTTGTCATGTATGAATGCAAATGCATAATTTTTACCATCAAAACATGTAAAAACAATTAGGTTTTCATTGTCATTAGTGTCCTAAACATTGCTTAGAAAATATCTCCATTATCTAGAGTGACAACTCATGAGAGTTAGGTTTTGTTGCATTGATCATATTTTATTCAAGGTCTTCTTAATAATCTCACAAAGAAGGATATCTCCATCTCCTCCACAAATAACAGGCTACAAAAAGGGTCCTCTCACCCTGGTTGAAAGGCACAACCATAAAGTAGTGAGTATAGGTCAAGTCCTCTTTAGGATGCTACCCATTTATCCACATCTGAGTGACAAAGAGCAAGCTGCATTTCATCCCTAGCTACAAAATGACACACTACATGCTCTGCTTGTCTCTAAGTTTCCTGCCAAGCCTATGATGTTGCTCAGCTTCTGAGGGAGAATCAATTTTGTTACCAATACTCGATTGGCGCCACTTCCGGGGAATGATTTGAATAATTTAAACTTTTCTAGACCCTATGCTAACAGATATTTGACATATTATTTTAGTGCATTTTCACAACTAGGGTGAAAATCCTTAATGGTGACTCTGAGTTGATTCAATTTTGATAAATACCAGTGTCATAACCTCTGTCAATTGAAAATTTGTTACTGATATTTGCAAAGCTAGAAGGAAGAAGATCTTTCTTCACCACGGATCCTAGGAGAAGGTTGTTTCCAGAGTTTGGATAGTCTAATTCAGAAGGAGGAAGAATTTGGAAGGTTGTTGGAGATCAAACCTCAAGAAAAGATGTCTCCATTAGTGAAAATGATCGGCATGTGATTAAAGATTGAAATGCTTCCTCAACTGCTTCTAAATTAGGTAGTCTCTTTGTAAATTCGAATTCTCCATCTGGAGAGGGGCCTTCTCATTCTACCCCTGTATTTTCAAGATTTGCATCTCATTCTACCCCTCTATTTTCCAAATCTGATAATTTCTGCCATGAAAAAAGACCATTAGGGGATATTCAATCTGAAAATTGTATCCCTGTACCACACAGACCCCTCACTCCTCATCACTTTGTTTCTCTTGTAAGATCACCTCCTCAAAATAATATGGCTCAGCCTCCACCCATATCTCCATTTTTCGTTAATACTTTTGGTCCCATCAGTTTTAGAGGTATGGCTAGTTATCCAAATGATGTGCCACAAAACGTAAGAAACTGATTGCCTAAGTTTGAAGGAAATAATACAATAACTAGTGATCAACACTTGAAAATCTTTGTCAATATGACAGAGGATTTTGAAATAGATTTTGAAGATGTATATATCAAATTGTTTATCCATACTTTGGAAGAGGATGCAAGGGACTAGTATAAATCCTTGCCAAATAATTCCATTGATTCTTGGACAGAGACAAACAATACATTTAGATTGCAGTATGGTGATAGAATTGACCCTAGGTTTCTCCTGTCAGAATTTGAAAACATCAAGAAGAATCCTAATGAGTGAGTACATGATTTCAACACAAGGTTTAACAAGACCTTAAGGATATTTCCTGTTATCTTAAGGCCATGTGATGAGTCATGTTTCATCAAATATTCAGATTCATTTGATAAAAAGGATGCTTACTACTTGAGGGAAAAAACCCTACTAATTTGAGGTAGGAATTCACCATGGCTCTATAAATAGAGAACAACATCAAGGCAATTGGAAAGCCTCCAAAAAGGGAGGGTGTAAAAATAATTAACCCGAAAAATCCTCAAACAAGTAAGGCTATTGATTTGGAGGAAGTTTTGAAAACTTTGGCAAGGGATGTCAAAGAAATATCATACAAATTAGCCCAGGAAGAAAAAGGGATTGGGCAGAGTTCACAAGGTCAACACAAACAACAGGGCCAAGAAATGTTTAAAAATCACCAAAGATCCGATGATAGGGGCAAGAGACCTATAGGATTTGGAAATAGGTAGTCCCAGGCCAAGGAAAAAATAATGGTACCTGACCCTTTGGCTGCCATAGTTGTTGTGGAGGATACAAATGTCATTGATTGGTGTGATAGATGTTTCATGCCCCATGCCCCATGTGAGGAAGATCAGCAAGAAGAAGAAGAAGAAACTGATGGTGATAATGATGATGATGTTTGCATGATGGGTTACTCCACGAGCTCACAACAAGGGGAAACTTCAACTGAGGTAATAGGGTCTAGAACTGCTACTGAATTTTGGGATTGCATCCACCGGGTACCTTTTATTCTTCCCTCTCATGCTTTAGAAGTAGATATTGTACAAGATTTTGAATTTCCCAATAATGAATTTTAATATTTAAGAGCTCTGATGATAAAAAAGTATGGTGGAGGAATCCCATCTGAGGAGGACATGTAATTGTTGATGAACATTGTTGTTGCCCAAGAGAAGGAGTACAACAAAAGAAGTAGGTTTTCCAAAGGTACAGGGCCTCAAGCCAAGCCAAAAAACTCTATTGCTTTCAAATATTCCTAAAGAGGACCCTAAGAAAGATGCATCTGCCAAGGGTGTTGTTGTCCCAAACAAACCTCATACCCCTCCTCATGCCCAAGATGTCAAGAATCTTGTGCCATATAATGAGTGTGTCCGCTTTCCTTCCATTGTTTCCTTGTCAAAGTCTGTCCCTTATGATATTGCCCAAGTCTTGAGTTAGATCAAGATCTCAGTTGCAATTTTTGAGTTTCTTAGGATTCCTGGGCACAAGAGGAGAGCATTAGAGTATTTTTGATTGAAAGAAGAGAAAATTTCCCCAGTTAGAAATGTAAATATTATGGAGACTCCTCCAATCATCGAAGGACTAAAAGCAGCACCAGCATCAAAAGAGCTAGATGAACCACCTGAGGTTTATTTGGGGACATCCTTAGTAGATTACCAGCTGAATGTGGATCCATTCTTCACCACTCTGATCATTAAGGATAGACTGCTGCACAACTTTATGTTTGAGTCAGGGGCATCATGTAATGTTATGCCTCTAGAAGTCATGAATGAACTGAACATCAAGGTAACAACAGCATATGGGAAGTGCACTGCCATGGATTCTAGAGAGATGCCATTGGTGGGATGTGTGAAAGGTCTGGTGGTACAAATTTGAGCCTATCCGGGTAGGAACTTGAAGCTTAATGTAGTTATTGTTGACTTCCCTGCCAAGTGCGGTATGCTATTATCTAGAAAATGGGTTGTAAGTGTTTGTGGGAGTGTTAAAATGGATATGTCCTATGCTACCATCCCAATTGAGGGCAGCCTTGTCAAGTTGTATGGGGAATAGAAGATATTGCACCTTATTGGGTATCCCAACAATGCATCTTATGAGGTATTGTACACAAGTGTTGATGCTGATAACTTTGTAGGATTTGTTGATGGAAAAGAGCACAAGATTGAAGAATGCAAGTGTCTTGAGCAGGTAGGATCTCCTTGAACTTTATTGTTTGATGGAGCTTTCTCCAAGTTCGTAAATGGTTCTGGTGTTGTTATGATCTCTCCAGGCCACAAAGAGTTTTTATTTTCTTTCAAAATAAAATTTGAGTGCACTAACAACATTGTTGAGTATGAGGAACTGTTGTTAGGTATGAGGATTGCTTAGAAATATGGTGTTACATACATCATTGTTAGTGGAGATTCAGAATTAATTGTAAAGCAAGTCAGAAAACTTTATGCCACAAAAAATCAGTGAATGAAACAATACAAGCATGCAACTTGGGATCTCATTGAGATGTTTGATTCATTAAATATTATGCATTATGATAGGAGGTTTAATGATTTGGCAGAAAAATTTGTAGTATTGGGATCTTAGTTGAATAATTCTACGGTATCCCCATATTGTGAATATGATGTTGAGGTGTTAACCAGGCCATCTGTACCTAACAACATTAAACATGGATAAGTTTTTGACGATGATGCTTAGGTTCAAAGATTTCTGTAGAAAAAAGGGCAGTTTTCTGATAAAAATATTGATTGGGAGCCAATGGTGTGTGTAACAGAGGGTAAGGAAACCTTTTTTGGCAAAGGCATCATCAGCTAAAGACTAATACCATTCCTAGAGGGTTGCTTGCTCTTGAATCCAACTTTGATAATGTTGATCGCATTATTAACAGATACATGGAAGCCTCAAGGGATATTGAGGAGCATGAACTTGACGTAAAGGAAAAACCAAGGAAGCTCTAGTTGGGAAGCAATCTCAGCAAGGAGGAAAAATAGTCTTATGTCTAATTGCTAAAAAAAATCAAGATTGCATGGTGTGGACTTATTCTAAACTAAAGGCATACAGATAGGATCTGTTTCAACATGAGATTCCTTTGGAATCTAATGAAAAACCATTCAGGCATAAACAGAGGCCAATCAATCCACTCTTGTCTCTTAAAATGCAAGAAGAATTGAAGAAATTGAGGGATGGAGGGATTATTTGGCCTACAAGGTATTCTTCTTGGGTTACAAACCTAGTAATAGTTAGAAAGAAGAATGGTGACATCAGGCTATGTGTGGACTTTAGAAATATGAATAGAGAATCCATGAAGGATAATTATCCTTTACCAAACATGGAAAAGATGTTGTAGCTAGTGACTAGTTCTGAGTGACTTTATACCCTAGATGGTTTATCTAGTTATAACCAAGTTGTGGTGAAGGAATCAGAAAGAATTAAAATAGCCTTTACAAATCCTTGGGGGACATATGTATATGTCAAGATGCCCTTTAGGCTATTGAATGTTGGAGAAACCTTTTAGAGAGAAATGGATGTTTCTTTTGCTGGTTACATCAATGATTTTATTGTTTTCTACCAAGATGATGTAACTGTGTTCTCCAGGAAGAGAAGTGATCATTTGCAACACTTGGAGAAAATGATGGTAAGATGTAGATAATATGGCATTTCACTCAATCCAAAGAAGTGTCATTTTGGAGTACAGAAGGAAAAATTGCTTGGTCACATTGTGTCACAAGAAGGGGTAGTGATTGATTTCAAAAGGGTAGAGGCCATCAGCAAGGTCACAATTCCAAGAACTAAGAAGGGGATTCAGTCCTTCTTTGGGCAGATAAACTTCATCAGAAGATTCATATCAAACTTTGTTGAGTTGACCATTCCAATCACTGGCATGCTGAAGAAGGACCAGACCATCAAATGGGAGGAGGATGCCATTTAATCTTTCAATGGAATCAAGGAGGCATTAAGGTATGTGTACATACCCAAAATTGTAAGGGTAATACATTACCGAAATGATGTCACACATGCCCCAATGATGATACAGGTCTCCTCGTAAGGTGTTTGGAATCCAGAAAATCTCTCCAAGTGTACGTTAACATCCTGCATGCCCCACTTAGCCTATGCGTGCTTTGTTTTGCTTTCCCCCCTTCTTTTCTTTGTGTTTTGGTCTTCAGTGATTAAATTGCTACCCTGCTCAGGGCGGAAGTCCTTCATGCATTTTTTAGAACATTCATTTTATCACGACTCACATAAATTTCAACATTTACCATCTTTTTTCACCACCTTTGCTCGTATTTATTATTCTTGTTCCCTGGAATAGTGTTTTTTCATTGTTTATGGTAAAAGAGTTCAAATTGGTTTTCACCTTTGGGTACATGGGGATTCTATAAATAGTTGGTTGGTTTTCAAGCAAATGGCCCTTCAAAATTTACCTCTCATTCTCTCATTTCAATTTTATTCTTTCAGTTCTTGCTTAGGAATTGCATTAGTTTTATTTGTTGCATGCATAGTTAGTGTTGTTTTGCTGTTTAGAAGCTACACTATCTTCTTGTGCTAGTGTTATTACTGTTTCATGCAATAAATTGAGATAGGATAGTTTCATTTTCAGTCTAAAGCCATTACAGTTGCAGGTTTTATTTTTCAAGAAGGATAGTTTCAGGTTCTGGATGTTTTGTGTTGTATGACTCGATCCCACTTGGAATTGCATAAGCCAAGCTCTGTTGTCTTGTGTTATCCCTCTCCTACTCGCATTGTATTCATTCTACACCCAAAGCTTCCATTGTTCCAATACCTACTTCTGTTGATGCTAGCATTACATACTTTTTTGGATTCACGTGAGCACGAAGGAATGAGGAGACCACACTAAGGGGATAAATCCACACACAATCAGATTCACCACTGTTATGTAAAATCCAGGTTCAAGCTTTCAAAGTTCTAGTTAAAACATATCAAATAGAGTAGTTAATCATTTCATTTTACTTAATCTTGCTTTCGATATTACTAGGGAAGTTTTGGGGATTGATATTTTTTGAGAAAATATGATTCATTCCTCACTTCTGAGGTAGGATCAGGAGTCTTTCAAATAGATTAGATCAGTTATTTCGTTATTTAGAATAGATTTACAACTACAGAGGCAAGTAGCTATACTCGGCTTCCTTGTTTGTTTTAATTTCGTTATTAGTTTAGTTGTCAATTTCTAGATATTTTAAATAATTAATCTTTCAATTTCGTTCAATAGTTTATCGAAAAATATAAAAATAGGGAATTTATATATATGTTGTGGATATACTTTGCATAATTAGTCTGCTTTAATTTAGTTAGATTCATTTCCTTTTATATGACAATCACGGGACCTAGGGAGCCCGTAGAATACGTATTCGAGCCAATTATGCCTCAACCCAATCTCGTTATAGCAATAACTAACATAGATCAGAATCTTAGAATCTAGGTCTTCCAAACAACAATAGACCTACAAGAAATCAGCCCATAGTTAAGAGGATTGAACATAGAAGATGACCAAGCACATGTGTTTTGGTCAAACCAGCCAAACTACAGACTACACTAGATAAATATCCACATGACTGTAGAAGGGTTGTTGGTGTGTGTGACTGTCCAGTCATCATCCACATCACCTAGGTGAGTCATCTTGCCTTGCAAGAGTCATAGGTCTTAGGATGTCAAATGACAAGTGTCAGATTCTATCATAGAATCTAACATTGTCATTTGCGTCAATGTGTCATAGGAGTTACATTCCTTGTTTAGAATTGTAACTCCTCTTCTAGTGGCGTCATATGCATCAGTCAACGTCATATGTGTCATTGGCGTCATTGAGTTCTTTCCATGTTTAGGCATGGGGGTTACACAACACCCCTATTTGTACTTCCTATTTTTCGATCTATGAGCATGAGCACACCCATTCTTCTTACTTGTAATCTTCTTTCCATTATTTCGAATCTTGCATATTGCATTGGCTTGACGTTACCATCGGAGTGCAACTTCATTGTGGTGCATCGCTTTTTGACATCGGTTCTCATGAATCCATCTTTCATGGTATCAGAGCTAGTTTCGGTAAACGTGCACTCTTCATTTCTCAGTTGTTTATTACTTCTGGTTTCTTCTCATTTACTCATGTGTAAGTTTTTTTCGATTATCATTTTGGAATTATTTCTCACCTCGTATTGGGGTTTCAGCAGTTTCAAGTTAAGGTATTTGGTTGGTTTGCTTATAAGCTGAGTTCATATTTGGATATTTATAGATCTTTGTGGTTGTTCTTTCTGGGTTGTTTGTGTGTTTCTTGTTGGTTGTGTTCAGATTCAGTGCCTGCACGGTAAAAGAAGAGCTCTTTTTTGGCATGGACCTGTGATTACTAGTTAGGATCGTTGTTTTTTCTTCACCGGTGTATACTCAGACTATTCCGAGATTTTTTCTCATCACTGTGGTTCCTTGTTGTCTTGAAGTTACCTTTTCCTGGTCTAAAAATGTTTTTACGAGCCTACTGAAAACCTCTCACGTTTTTGCAGTCTTCTCGGTGTTTTTTCACTGTTCTAGGTGTTTGTTTGGACTGTTCAGGTGTTTCTTTTAGCTGGCTGCATTTTCTCCTCTGTTCTAAGCATTTTCAACTGTTCTAGACATTTTTTCTGGACTGTTCTGGGTGTTTTCTCCCCTACTCATACCTAAAACGTCTCCCAACCTGCAGGCTTGGCGTTTTGAACTGTCCTCTGGCATTTTTCTTCCAGCTGGCATCTTATTTTTGCCTGTTCCTATGTTTTTCTCCGTTCTAGCATTATTTCTTTGCACTACTCTGGCATTTCAGGTTGTTTCTACATTTTCCTAGCACGTGTGGATGGTTACATTCTTTTGCCAGGTAATATCTTTCCAAAAATACATTTTTTATTCACTTTTCTTAAAAAACGTGTTTGTATTTTTTTTTTACCTTATCAATTTTCTTAAAAATGTATTGTTTCATTACTTTTAAAAGGTATAAGGTAAACACATTTCATTTTATTGGCATTGTAAGTTTTTTGGCTTGTTTTATTAACCTTCCGTCGAGTGCCGAAGATGAAGGGTGAGGTCCGGGATTGGTAGGTGGCTAATCCTCCCTTGCAATACAAACAAACCCTATCTCAAATTCCATGCAATTTCCAACGAGCATACATACGACACCTTTTGCATGCGTTTAGGGAACTTTTTAAATCTGTTTGCAGGTTTATTGGCTTTTTTTCTCATTAGTTACGGGAATTTTTTTTTGCTATAACTTTTGACTCGTTGCTCGGTTCTAAGCACTTCTTTAGTCAAAGTTGCATTTTTTTTCTCACTCTAGATGATGGGATCATTAGTTCTGTAAACATACTAATTTTATAAATTTCTGCATTCTGGGGGGTGTCTTTGTATTGCTTATTTCAGCTCATTTTTTCTTGAGCTTTGTTTTATTCTTTTTTTTGTGGACTTGTGAGCACGTCCACCACAGTCTTATGAAAAAGGATTCTTTCGTGCGATGTGAGACATTTTTTCTCACAAAGCTCTTTCTTCCCCCTCTTTCTTCTCTCATTTTGTGCTTGCTTACAGTTTCGATCTGTTGTGCCCTATGAACCTTGATTGTTGTCTCCACCATTGAGCGTTATTACGATAATTACAAGGTGAGTGACAAACGGGTTCTCGGAACACAATCACATCTAGTTGTAATCAACGCACTGAATTATAAAGTGCCAAACTCAATGGGGTGTAATTTTGTTCTAGGGTGGTTGTTTCCTTTCTCTCTCCTTCCTTCTGCATTCCTTGGTTCTATCTCTTCATTATGGATATCTCTAAAGTACCAATGCTTACACCTTTTACTTTCTTTGAATGGAAATCTAAAATTATATTGGTTTTTTGAAGTAAAGGGTTATACCGAGTTACCATGGGGTTAGAGACCGAACCTACTAATGAACCTGAAAAATCTAAATGGTTCAACTATTGTGATGAAGCCTTAGGTCTTATCTGTATGTTTGTCTCTCCTGACTTTCTCTTCCACATCGAAACTTCCTCAACACCCGATCAAGCGTGGAAAATGCTTGATGATATGTTTGGGAAGCAAGATGACATGAGAGCGTATGAGTTAGAGAACGAACTACTAGGGTTAAATCCTAGTGACTTTGAAAACCTACAGGACTTCTTCTTAAAAAAATTCTGCACTAGAATGCTTCTAAAGGAATGTAAAGTGGATAACAAAGACTCTCAATTGATCTTGTCGATTCTTTCTAAGTTAGGTCTTGAATACTCTGTTTTCGTTTCAACTTTTCACGCCACAAAAGCCGCCTTGGGTAGTACTTGGACTATTCCCTCCTTTGATATTTTTTCATCCCAAATCATTCGAGAATAGGACAAACTCATTCAAATGGGGACTCTAAAATCCAAGTCACATGCCCTTGTGGAAAATAAGGGAAATAAAAAATGAAAAGAAGAAAGAAACTAAGGACCAACCTAAGAAAGAAACTAAGACCAACCAACCCCCAGTTAATCCCATCACTCATACTTCAAATTCTGAGCCTAAAGAAAAGAAGGAAAAGTATAAATGCTCTTATTGTAAGAATTATAGCCATGATGAGCAACATTGTTTTCGGAAACAAATTGATCACTTAACTCATTTACTTGAGAAGAATAAAATAAGTGTTCCTGAATCCGTTAAACAAAATGCTCAGAAGGGCGAGTCTTCTAATGCAAAGGAGACTAAAAATGAAAATAATAAAGGTAAGGCCCTCATAGCTAGATCAGCTCCATCATCAACTTGGATTATTGATTTTGGTGCCTCGGACCACATGGATTCTTCAGAGGTTGAATTCTCTAGCATTGAACCATGTGGCATGTCCCAAATCACGTTGGGTGATGACACTCATGTGTCGGTTTCTGGTAGTGGATCAGTAGAGATTGAAGGTGGAACATTTAACCAAGTGTTGAGTGTTACCAATATCTCTACCAATCTCCTATCGGTTCACCAAATCACCCACCTTGGTGAAGGAATGTGAGTGGAATTTGGTCCTAACTTGGTGATTATTCGTGAGATTAACTCTGACTGCACTGTGGCTGAGGGAAAGATAGATCACCGTTCATGGTTGTATACCTTTTCCCACTTCTCTTCTGATTCGACACCCAATGCCTTGCTCATTCATGTAAATGAGGTTAGCAAGTTATGGCATGAGCGTTTTGGGCATCTAAATTATCGTTACCTTGAACAATTGAGCCAAAATGAAATGGTCAATGGGCTACCCCGAGTTAAGTTTTCTAAGGGTATTTGTGAGGGTTGTACCCTTGGAAAGCACCCTGAAAAAAAGTTTGACAAGGGAAAATCCTGGAGAGCTACTCGTCCCTTGGATCTTGTTCACAGTGACGTTTCTAGCCCTTTTCCGTCTCCTTATTTTACTAGAGCTCTATATATACTAACCTTCATTGATAAATTTTCACGTTATACTTGGGTATATTTTCTTAAGCTTAAGTCTGAAGTTTTTGAGCATTTTAAAAACTTTAAGGCTCTTGCTGAGAAACAAACGGAATGGTCTATCAAGGTTCTTCGAACCGAAAATGGAGGCGAGTATGTGAGCAACAGGTTTGAGGATTTCTACACTTCTGAGAGGATTACTTTGTAGCGTACATTTTCTTACAGCCCTTCCCAAAATGGAGTTGCAGAAAGAAAGAACTGAACTTTAAAGGAGATGGCTACTTGTATGGTTCACTTGAAATCTCTTCCTCCATAGTATTGGGCTGAAGTGGTGAATTGTGCTTGTTATATTTAGAACCATGTCTCACACAAGGTAGTAAGAGGGATGACACCCTTTGAAGCCTGGTTTGGACACAAGCCTGATGTTGAGAACTTTTGAGTCTTCGGATCCAAGACTATGGCTCGGATTCCCAAAAATAAATGTAAGGCATTGGATCCATAATCCAAACCTTGTATCTTTGTCAGGTATCCTGATGGTGTGAAGGGATATCGATTTTTGAACCCTACCACCTGTGAGCTTTATATTGAGAGGATTCTAAAGTTTGATGAGTCATCCTTGACTTTAACTTCCACTAAGGTCCTTTTTCCCACTGATTCAAATTCTGACTCTTTAGATGATGATGTTGTTGATTGAGTTCTAGCTCTCCCTGCTCCTCCTGTTCCTCAAACTTCTGAGTCTTCTGATTCTGACAGTAGTGATGATGAGGACTATTTCCCTTCTCACTCAAGTGAAGAATCTTCTGACTCGGAGCTTGAGCCATCGGGACCTCTTTGGGCCAGGAAAAATTTATAGAGTGCTAGAGATTTAGTAGGAGATCCTTTGGACGAGAGACGTACTCACTTAGAATTCACTGGACCTCACTCCTTCTTCACCTTTACTTATGATCCACCATCTTTCTAGGAACCTTCTGGGATTCCTGAGTGGGATTCTACCATGGATGAGGAATATTCATCACTCATAAAGAATGACACTTGGGATCTTACCCTTCTTCCAAAAGGAAGAAAAATCGTTCGGTGTAGGTGGGTATATCGAACAAAGTATGGAGCTGATGGAGAAGTTGAGAAGTATAAAGCACAACTTATAGCTAAGGGTTTCTCCCAAGTAGCTGGGGTTGATTACTCAGAAACCTTTGCTCCGGTTGTGAAGATGACTTCCATTAGACTGACCCTTGCCATCGCTACTGCTAATAGATGGGAAGTCCACCAGATGGAAGTTAAGAGTGCCTTCCTTCATAGGGACCTAGAGGAGGATATATATATGGAACAACCTTCGGGTTATGTCCATGATCCATCCCTCATTTGTAAATTAAAGAAGTCTCTCTACATCCTTAAACAAGCCCCTCGGGCTTGGTATGCCAAGATGGACTCCTTTTTACTTGCATCAGGGTTCACTCAGTGTCACTCTGACCCAAATGTGTATATTCTGTGATAGGATGAATCCATGCTTATCCTTTTTCTCTATGTTGATGACTTGTTGATTATCAGTAGCTCTTCCTCTATCATTGATTCTGTGAAGATCTCCTTGGCCAGCAAGTTCTCCATGTCTGACTTAGGATTGCTTCATTACTTTCTTGGGATCTATATTTCATAATTTGACTCAGGAATTATGATCTCGCAGCCTAAGTACTCTCTTGATTTTCTTTCTTGGTTTCACATGTCTGACTGCAAGTCCTCACCTACTCCTTTTCTTTTCAGGATTAAGTTGGTTTCTGATTTATCTTCCCCCTTGGTTGACGGTACCCTTTATCGAAAGTTAGTGGGAAGCTTGATCTACCTTACTCACACTCAGCCAGATCTATCGTATGCCATCGGGATCATGTCTAGATTTATGTAGGAGCCCCATGACCTGTAGTTAAAAGCTAAAAAGTGGATCCTTCACTATGTTTGTGGCACTCACATAGATGGTATTCAGTACTTAGGAGGGATTGAGATTGACTTGGTTGGATTTACAGACTCAGATTGGGCCAGTGATCTAGATCATCAGAAGTCTACCTCAGGCTACAATTTCACTCTTGGTTTAGTTCCTGTCAGTTGGTCCAGTAAGAAACAGAACGCCATTGCCATATCATCGACAGAAGAAGAATACAAAGGAGTAGTTAACACTGCCACAGAAGTTGTTTGGTTACAAGGTATTATGACAGAGTTTGGCATCCACTTTC
The DNA here is from genome assembly GCA_019776745.2 of Taxus chinensis. Taxonomy (NCBI): domain Eukaryota; kingdom Viridiplantae; phylum Streptophyta; class Pinopsida; order Cupressales; family Taxaceae; genus Taxus; species Taxus chinensis. The sequence goes on from CM034151.1 coordinate 857,035,445, forward strand.
GGCGGCCTACCATTATCTACTTTGACAACATGAGCACTATCTCGATTTGTAGAAATCCTATTAAGCATTAGTGGATGAAGCACATTGAGATTCATATGCACTTCATATGGGACCTAATACATGAAAACATCATCGACATATAATATGTTCAGACAGCTGATCAGGTTACAGACATTTTCACCAAGCCCTTCACTGAGGTGAAGTTTCTTCACTTGCGGTCTCTTCTTGGGGTGACGTTTGCTACAGCCACCCATCTTCTTCAGGCTATATAGTCCACCTTCTTGTCCTCTTCTTTTTTCTAGAAAGATTTTTTTTGTACATGGGCACCTTATCAGGCCTTTAGTTGTCGGGGCCCATTGACACATCTTTCTTAGTTGTCTAGGGGAGTCTTATTTTTTTGTTCTAGCTTACCTTGAACTCTTCCTTGGTTTTGAAGAAGGAGGGGTGTTGGTGTGTGTGACTATCCAGTCATCGTCCACATCACGTAGGTGAGTCATCTCGCCTTGTGAGAGTCATAGGTCTTAGGAAGTCAAATGACAAGTGTCAGATTCTGTCATAGAATCTGACATTGTCATTTACGTCAATGCATCATAGGAGTTACATTCCTTATTTGGAATTGTAACTCCTCTTCTAGTGGCATCATATGCGTCAGTCAACATCATATGTGTTAGTGGCGTCATTGAGTTCTTTCCATGTTTAGGCATGGGGGTTATAGCACCCCTATTTGTACTTCCTAGTTTTTGATCTATGAGCATGAGTAGACCCATTCTTCTTACTTGTAATCTTATTTCCATTGTTTCGAATCTTACATATTGCGTTGGCTTGACGTTACCATCGGAGTGCAACTTCATTGTGGTGCATCGCTTTTTGACATTGGTTCTCATGAATCCCTCTTTCAAGGGCTTGAAAGAGAGAAAACATTCAGTTGTGATCCTTTGGTCCCACAACTAGACGTAGGAGATATCCTTATTGAAATAGATACTAACTTAAGAATTCAAGTTGCTAGAATGCCTACTAGGTACTCTGAGAAGGTTGCACAACTTTTAGTTCTAAATATAGAGGCTGAAAAGGCATACAACTACTGGATATTAGGGATTAGGGATTGATTCTTCACATGACCATAGGAGGTCCACAACAAACATGAATCTACGATTGTGATCCAAAGATACCGCAACCCAACGAGTCCACATATCAATCAGATGTAGATACTGGTTTACACACATTAGTATTTAGAGCCTCTCCACTTCCACCAGATATTATTGCATAGTTATCCTTATTAGATATAGTAGCTAATAAAGCTAAGGATTTATAGACTAAGCCAAAGAATCACCCATAGAATCCCCTATATATCCATCATCCATCTTATGACCCTATCTGGAGACATACACGAAACAATACCAGGTCATTTTCCATGTATCCCACAACCTAGAGATCAAATCATGCCAATGCTCGATATTGATTAGAGCCTTCGAGTAGTCATCCTCACCAACCGATCTATCTTGCCAGTTTAGGTTAGGAGGGCATTCTTTACTTTAGATTCACAGATTCTATTAGTGCGCATCGAAGAAATAAGATTGCCTAATTATTTTGTCCATACCCTACGTATATTTCATCCCCACCGGCTATCTCGGCATGACCTCGGGAGGTCAGGTGCAAGAAAAAGTTACTTGTAGATTCCCACGCTTGCTTGTCACTTTTCCATCGTACAAAATTGGTGAACCCAACGTGAATCAAATAGTTCTTCCTCTTTTAGTTGTCATTTCTTCCATCCACCTTCACTCTTTCCCATTATTCTGTGGGTATTCATATACCCCCCGAATATTTCAGGATACGATGCATATGTCAAACCTCTTTTAGGTTTTGAAATAGGCTATAGCCAAACAAATAGACAACCATCATGCTCTCTTTCTGCATGGGTTGATAATTATTCAAATAATTGCTTATCATCTCAAACTCCCCCGCAAAGAACTAGCTCAAGTTCTTCATTCCAGATTGAGGATTTTGATCGACATACACAACAACCAGAGCCTTCAATCTCTAATAACATGATGTTTATTGGAGAATCTATTTCATCTCCTCGGGTCTTATTCAGACCACGGATCAGTAGATAGTAAGACCCACTCCCTTTTTTGGATGAGGAATACTTAGCACGCTTCGCTAAAAGTGAGAAATTCTTCCAAAACATGTATCTACCAGTAGGGAGATTACAAATACAATCTGATACCCTATTCCAGGAAAACACCCCCATTCCTCCATCTATGGGGAATTCCCTTGGTGAAGTTTGGCAGGATAATGACCAATTCATAGCGGGGTATCATACCCCTTTGCAGCCTCAAATGACACAACAAACACGTGTAAGGAAAAATATTGTGTCTTCACCAATAGAGGTCATTTCAGCCTTGGCTGAAAAGGTTAGAGGGTTGGAACTCGCTCAAGAAAATCAAAATTCATATTTTGGGCAAATAGGAATCCCCAACCCTCCACATCATCCTAGCCAAGTAGACCTTCTCATAGGAACAAGCACATTGGGCATGCCTCCTCAATATTCACAACAAACGCCAACTAGAACCGTGTTTTCTAATGTCATTCCGGTGGAAAATATGATACCCCCCAGTCTGGTACAAAATAATTTGTTCCTGGGTAATACTCCTCTGTACTTAAACATGTATTCCAAATCACCATAGGGAGATATGTTCTCTTCTCCTGGGATATTTTCTCAACCACAAGGATTTCCTTATGTCCCTGAAAATGCATACGTTGTGCCATACCAACAACCCATTCCACCTCCACCCCCTCAGCAAGAGCCATCGATGGTCGAAACCTATGCGATAGGAACTTATTCAGAATATTTGAAAGAGCCCTTAGACTTCACTATACAAAGCATCATTATTCCATGACCTCTTCTTGATTTTCCCAAATACAAAGGGGAGGGAGACTCGAATGCACATATCAAGGCCTATGCCATAGCCATTTGAGAATTGCTCCCTTAGGATGGGGTTGTTGCTAAAATATTCCCCAAAACTTTAGAGGGCATTGCCCTCGATTGGTATTATAGAATACCTGAAGCTTCCATCCATTTGTTTAAACAACTCATTTCATAGTTCGTCAAGGCATTCGACATGAACAAATTGTTGAGGATAGGAATCAGGTAATTCTTGCATATTAAGCAGGAACACAATGAATCTGTTGCTCATTTCATCCAAAGATGGCGTACAGTACTTTATTCTTCGGCAAGTGCTCCAAAAATGGATCAGATAGAACTATGTGATTTATTCCTTCATTCTCTTAGCAGAGAGATAAAGGAAGAAGTCCAGAAGTTCCCACTAAGAACTTACGATGAAGTTCTTGAGAACACCCTCCAAATAGATCATGTTGTAATAGATAGCGATCGCAAGGTATATGGAACAAACAAGAGGTTAATCATCCCCAACCAAAATACTCTGACTTATCCTACTACCATAAATGTCAATCAAGGACCTAAAATCCTTAACAAAAATTGTGGCATAACAACAGATGGAGTAACTGACCAAGAAAAAAAGGAAAATATTGTAAATACTCCACCGCTGGTTAACAATCAACGAAACAACAACTTTACCCCGACAATCAACTTGGTGGATTTTAATCATCCACAACAAAAACAAAAATGGCTGGTCCAAACATAGGGTCCAAGTCAAAACTCAACTAGATATCAAAACTAGAACCAAAACCAAAGACAAATCCAAAACCTTAATCCTAATAGTCAACAGTTTAATTAGATCTTTAGACCACAACACATACCAAACCAGCAACCTAAGAATTACAATCCTAACTCATATTGTGGTTTCCACAAAATTCGAGGCCATGACACTAGAACTTGTCGTGATTACAATAAATTCATGCAATGTTTTCTAGAGGAACAAAGACAAATTTTCATAGATATGTTCTTAGCAGATCCTACATCACCAGTGCCAAATACTTTCACAAGAATAGTCTCCCCTCAAAATGTACCCCTCAATATCTTCAATGATCCACTCCCAAATCACAATAACAATAAGTTAAATCCAAATGGGATGAACAAGGGTGCAATAACGGGAAAAAATGATCATGAAGTCTTGACTTCGCTAAATCCACCTACTGCACCGCAATTAGGAAATCAGCTATGACCTAAGATAGTTAGTTTAGTGGAGTTAGACACTGAGCTACACGTGGAATCCGTAACAAGGACATGAGATTATTCCTCTCAGCCAAATCCAAGTTACCTGCTAGAGATAGATAACATTCAAAAAACATTAGTAAAACCTGTAGGTGCCTATGATTTAATTAATGACCTAACAAAAACCTTCTCCCACATCTACTTTTTAGACTGATTGAAGAACTCTCCTTCCCATAGGGTTGTTTTTTTAGAAGAATTAGGTTTATCCCATTTAATTAACATCACTCCACCTCCTGAGACACAGGTAAACCATATAGAATTTGATATCCACCCTCTGGGGAAGTTAGATAGGGATACCGAGTTTATATTCGATTTAAGAAAAATGCCATTAGACACTGAGATTGCACACAGAGGTGATCCAACCTTACATTTACAAGTATGGGTTTATAACAACTACGTTAAATGCATAATGGTTGACGATGGGGCAACAATTAAAATAGTTCCCTTCTCTTTCCTTCAAAATCTAGGGTATGGAGAAACAAATTGTTCCACGACTCGGAATATGCTAAGAGGCTATGATAGCCTTAAAACCACTTTGATTGGAACTATAGTACTACCAGTCACCTTAGGAACCAACACAATCCTCACTGAGTTTTATATTATAGATTGGGAAACTAACTATAATATGATCCTCGGCCGACCATGAATACACTATATGAAGGCAATCCCTTCTATGTTATTTCAAGAAATAATATTCTTACATTTAGGAAAGATATTTGTGGAAAAAGGCAATCCAAAACCATTCGATATACACCTAGCAGACCTGAAGAAATTACCAGGCATTCATTCTAAGTTTGAACTCCCAACAAACCAACTTAACAAACCAATCGACTCAAAACCAGAAGAAAATTCGATACCTACAACAGAACTAGAGATTACTAACGTAATCAAGAATATCCCAGCCCTCAAGGATGAGGCTAACGTTGTAGAAACAATATCATTAGGCACTACTGCAAAAATTGTCGACTTACTAGAATAGGATCTACCAATTTTCCTACCATTTGATTCTGTAGGTATGGGATATACCCTAGGATTTGGTTCTCTTGCAGCAGAATAACTCTGCATGGTAGAACTAACCAAAGCAGAAGAAGTGGATGTAGCAAATGTCCCAACATCCATCTTCCCAACTAAACATTGGACTCTCCACTTCGATGGAGCTAGATGTCATTATGGGGTTGGGGCAGGTGTGATCTTTATTTCACCCGAAGGAAAGATCCTACCATTCACCTTTAAACTAAATTTTGAATGTACAAACAATGGTGTTGAGTACAAAGCCCTCCTCCTTGGCCTCATCATAGCTAAGAGGATTAGTGTTAATAACATCAGAGTGTTAGGAGACTCACAATTAGTAGAAAACCAAGTCTCTGAGGTGTATGAGACTAGAGTTGAACACTTACAGCTGTACAAAACAGTAGTATTAGATTTGAGAAAAGAATATAACTTCATATCAATTGAATCAATCCCGTGAGAACAAAATATTTTCATAGATTCGATAGCAACCTCAGCTTCACATTTCACCCCAAATAGTGAGTTGGAGGACACCCATTTCATGGTATCCCTTCATACTGAACCATTAGTAAAGAGAACGTCAACAAACCCTCTTCTAACAAACATAGCTGAGAATACATCTACTATCTTAGATCGCATTGACAATGATAGAGCTGCTCTTTATTACCTAAACACCTATGAAAAGTTACATCTCGCCCATCACGTGGTAGATTTGTCCTTAATCCCACATTCATATTCTTACTTTGGAAACCCCATGACAGAGCTTCACCCACAAAAGGAATTCAACATATACGCGGTAGAGAATGGAGAAGATCTAGAACTACCTCCAAACCCACCTACGTTTGAAGAAGGTAACACTTATTTAATTGAAGAAATGATTAATATAAACATCGAAACAAAAGAAGAACTAAATATCTTGAAACTAGTATCTTCGTTAACTCCAGATGAAATAGAAATACACACTCGAATCCTCAGAGAACATCAAAAGGCTTTCGCATTTAGTTATAAAGAAATGATGGGAATTACACCGCACATTGCGGTACATAACCTCATCACCAAATTAGATGCAAAGCCAATTAAAAAAAATCAAGACCAATGAAACCTAATGTATCTCTCATGGTAAAGGAATAAGTAATGAAACTTCTCCAAGTAGGGTTTATCAAACCAGTCGATTACTCTCAAGGGGTATCTAATATCATTCCTGTTCTAAAAAAGAATGGGAATATATGCATCTGCATAGACTTCTGAGACATTAACAAGGTGTGCCCCAAGGACAACTTCCCGTTACCATCCATTGACATCATCGTTGACGCAAAAACTGGATTTGAACTTTTATCTCTCATGGATGGGTTCTCAGGATACAATCAAATCAGAATATCGGAACAAGACCAAGCCAAAACCACGTTTATAATTCCTTGGGGAACTTATTGCTACGTGGTTATGTCGTTCAGTCTCAAGAATGTTGGCGCTACATACCAGTGGGAAATGAAATACATATTTCATGATCTTATTCATAAAATCATGGAATCCTATGTAGATGACTTGTTGGCCAAGGCCAGGAAGTGCTGTGATCACCCAGAAGTGCTCCACGTCATTCTTTCATGTTTGATCGAATATGAAGTCACACTAAATCCAAGAAAATGTGTATTTAGTGTGACAGGAGAGAAACTCCTATGGTACATTATATCATCATGAGGGATCGATGTGGACCCAGCCAAAATTTGGGCAGTTCTTGAAATGATCCCACCATCAAATGATTCTGGCATTAGATCATTTCTCAGAAAGCTCAATGCAATATGAAGATTCATCCCAGACTTGAGTTTTGTCGTTCATCCAATCAAAAATTTGTTGAAAAAGGATTGCTACATTGTTTGGACAAAGGAATGCCATGAGGCCTTTGAAGCAGTTAAATTCTTCTCGCTATCTCCTCCCACGTTAATGCCACCTAGACCAGATCATCCTTTGATCTTATATTCATGAGCTACAGACGTCTCTCTAGCCTGCATATTGGCTAGAGAAGACGATAATAAATAAGAACGTGTGATCTATTTCATTAGCCAAACATTGCTTGACTATGAAACGCGTTATACACAGGTAGAACGAGAATGCTTTGCCATAGTCTTTGCAACCAAATGCCTAAGAAATTACATGCTAAATTAAGAAACAAGGGTCATTGTAAAAATAGACCATTTATGAACTTTCCTCATGCAAGGGTCCTTGTCTAAAAACACTGGATGCTTTATAACCTTAATGGGTGAATTTGAATTAAATTTTGTAAAAAATAAGTCTGTTAAGGGACAAATCATTACAGATTGGTTAGCCGACAACCCGTTAGACGAAGACGATCTAGTAGATCTAGATTTTCCCAATGAATGCATATATTACATCGAAACCAAACCTCCTATCTCTGAATTTCATTGGTATACTGATATTGTTAATTATATCATGAACCATGCACATCCAAAAGGTGCCACACCACAACAAAGAAGGTGGTTATGCATTATCGTAGCTAAATATGTTATCATAGAACAAGTGCTCTATTGCAAAGCTTTTGATGGAATGCTTCTAAGGTGTGTTGACACAGAAGAATCCAAGAATATTCTCTATGAATCGCACTGTGGATTATGTGGAGGCCACTTCGGTGGTCACGCCACCACTCGTAAAATACATCGAATGGGCTATTTCTAGCCCACTCTTTAACATGACACAGTAGAGTTTGTATGCAGGTGCCATAAGTGCCAAGAATTTTCCCACAAAATTCACATGCTGGCACAAACTCTATGACCAATCGAAAATCCATAGCCCTTTTCTACATGGGGCCTAGACTTGATAGGAAAATTCTCTCCCTCATCAAAAAATGGCCATAACTTCATAATCATGGCCACCGAGTATTTTACCAAATGGGTAGAGGCCATGCCTCTTACCACTATACCAGGTGCCGTGATCGCCATGTTCATCTTGAACCAGATCATTTACAGGTACAGTGTCCCATAAATCATTATCTTAGATAATGGTAATTCCTTTAAGAATGATGAGGTCCATGAGTTATGTAGTAAATTTACAATAAACCATCATACAGCCTCCCTATATTACCCTCAAGCCAATGGGTAGGCTGAAGTAACAAACAAAACGTTCAAAGCTATTCTCCTTAAAACGGTAAAAGGAAACAAACAATATTTGAATTTAAAGTTATATCCAGCCTTGTGGGCCCACCGAACCTCATTAAGAACACCAACAAGAGAAAATCCTTTCTCATTGGTATTCGAAGTAGAAGTAGTTCTCCCACTTGAGGTCGAAATACCCAGTCTCTGCGTCTCATTACAAGGGATTCTGGATGAAGAAGCTTATAGAGAAGCACGTATCTCCCAACTAGAAAGCCTAGATGAGGCCATATTAGACGTTGAATAGTTGCATAGAGTATATGCTGACCAGATGTGCTGGTAGTATAACAAAAAGGTCTATGAATGAGAAATATATGAAGGAGATCTAGGTCTAAGACTAGATAGCCAGATTGATAAGAAGACCGGTGAAGGAAGGAAATTCCAACCCAAATGGTTGGGCCCATACCGAGTCATGAAGGACTTCAGAAATGATGCGTATCTCTTGTACACACTAGAGGGTGAGGAATTTGGTGAAACTGTCAATTCCTTGCATCTTAAATGATTCTATGCATAAACGACCAACACTATCTGTATAATTATATCTACATTGCATCTTCATGTAGTTAGGTTCATTTTGTCCACTTGTTTCGTAAAATCTTTTGATCAAGGGACTTATTCTCAAAGAAATTCATTACAAACTTTTGATAGTATTGGCAGAAGTATTTCAATCATACTTCTTCATTTTCATGGCATCATCAACCATTTTAGAATCATTTCCTCAATTAAAGCTAGATATGACAAAGTCTTAATGGTAGCCATACCAAGGCCTGCATGCTTGTTCTCAATTTTTTTTCTTCCTAGGATAGGTGTCTTGCCAATGGTCTATTCTAGAAGCTTCATAGTGTCACATCTACCCCATATATAAGATCTCTTTGGAAATAAGAACATACTGACATTTTGCTCAAATGAATAAGTCAAATGTAGATCAAACAGAAAATTTTATTTTTACACATTTCTTTTCCCTACCAACCTTCGGTGATGAGCTTACGTCTCTTACTAGTGATGTAGGGTTGGGAAACGATGGGAACTCCCTTACTCACCTATGCCTTGTCCATGGTGATAAGCCCATGCTTCCTAGTAGTATTATGGGGCAAGGTGTAGGGGGTTCTCTTGACAATAAACGTTAAAGGTCATAAGAAAATAGTTCAAATAAACCTTTGAAATCTTGAGTCAAAAAAAAATGAATCAGATGTCCAAAATTCCAAAGAGTTGAAAACCCCGAAAACCAGATTTTGTCAACCATGTGGCCATCTATGGATCTAAGTCTAGATAAACCATAAAGTAAGTTACATTCTAAACTATGGAGTCACTTGAGTTGAATAATTTTGTAGCATCCTAATTTGGTTCCACAAAATCTTTGTCTATCTCTCATCACTACCGTTCAACAAATTTCATAGCTTGTGCCCTTTATAGCTCTCGGTAGTGTGCCCTCGCATATTACTAGTTGCATGGAGTTAGGAGTGGTGAAAGTTCATCCGCTCATCATACCAGCTTGTCATCACGTTCTGTCAAAACTATATGAAGTGCCAAAAAATTGCTTATGCAAGCTAAAATTTGAAAATCACATTGTGTCTGCATTATCATATATCAACATCACGAAATACAAAAAGGAGGAAAGCATTCACATCATTTGTCCTCCATTTGCATACATTCTGAAAAGCATTTTAAAAAAAACAACATTATAATTTACATTTGAAAATGAATCAAAAAATTATAGACACCACGATTCTCATCCAAAAAGAATATATATATATATATATATATATAATCAAGTTTTATGTACAATGCCATCATGCGCTGGGCATGGTCAAAACGCTCAATGAGCCTGGAAAATAAAAAATAAATCATATAAACAATATAAGAGAGCCAATTGGCCTCTCAACCCCTATGAGACCCCTCCGAAGGTGCACAACCATGTCTAGGACTCTAGCTACGCTGACACTCTGAATGCACCGAAGGCTCACGGTCCCGAGGAGCAGCCATGGTCTTGCTATGAGAGCGACTCCTCATCAGGCACTCTACTTTCCTATACCTAGCCAAATCAGGCACTCTACTTTCCTATATGCCAGATAGGGGAAAAGACATCATTGTGCCTACTAGTTGCTGAAGGCTCCCCTGCATCCACGGATAGATCCACACGATTTTTCTCCATGGGGATCATCAGGGTATCAGTGCATACCCAGCAAATTAGGTCTCACCACTCATCAACAATCTCTGTAAGCAAAGGAGAAAAGTGAATTCTAAAAAGATCAAAAGGTAAGGCCCAGAATGAACAAAAGGAGAGATGGTGACTAAGACAATCCTAGCTAGAAACAAATATTAAGAGAAAGGTGATAGCTCACTCGGATCTCTAAGCCTCCAAGAGGGATACTTAGGATCAGTGTCTGCCACAGATGCCACTACTGACTGATGTCGTCCTCTTGTGCCTGGGGTAACATAACATCCTACTACGGACTCATCCTACGTGCCTATTTCCTGAGAGGGCGGCTCCTCTAATACTAGAGTCACCCTCTCCACACTCTGCTCTTCCCTCTCGGCCTATGAGATCTCCTAAGTTTCATGCCACTCGGGATCGTTGTCCTCCTCTCCACCCAACTCATTGACCTCCATATCCTCAATCTCCTCCTCCGTCTCTCCCCCTGTGAACTCCTCAGACTCAGAGTCTATATAAATGGGGTCATCACTACTATGGGCAGGACCGGTGGCAATTTGAATTAAGGGTGCCTGAGGAGAACCAGCTCTCCCTCCAGCATGTACTACCTGCCTAGCTATAATAGGGATGCCAGGAGTAACAACAGTCCAACCCCGGCCTCTGGGACCTCCCCTAGCCTCCTGAACTGATCTAAACACTGGCACCACTGGGGGAAGCATGCCGACGTAAGGAAGGCCAAATTGTTGAGGCACTCAGTCAAAGGGGTGTGTCTCCACCTTCCCTGTCTTGTCCACAAGTTTCCCTGTGGTAGAGCAAGAGATCAAAGTGAGGGTCTCCTCCCCCCATAACCCTGCCATGGCCTGATAAGATGTGGCCTCCATATCATCAGTGGTCAGGGAAGCAACTAGCTGGTGAGGTGCTCTAAGCATCGATAAATATGTCCATCTAGCTGCCCTCACAGCTTAGGTATCTACCACCTCTACACCTCTCCCATAAGGGATGATACACTCATAGACCCAGCTCATAACCAGGGTCAGATGGCTCAAATAATGTCCCTATAAGTGAATCACTTGATACAAATCATGATAGGTGGTCCCAAGAATGTCATCTCCCCAAGCGTAAATCTTCCCATGTGCCTCAATCTATGCAATAATAGGGGACTAGTAGTAGAGTAAAGTGTCCCCGATCAATCTCGAGGTAAGGATCCCCATAATAGCCTGATGAATCAAGCGGATAGGAAAGCTAGGAATAGAAGGAACCCTCACCCCCTTCTTCAAACTAGTGGACACAACTGCATCTCCCATGTATGTGGCCCACTGAGCTATCAGAGCCCGCGATCCTGCTGTCTCAAGTGTGAGTCATCTCCCAATGATCGGGACTCCCAAGATGCAGTAGACATCCTCTAGGGTGATAGTCCACTCACCCCTGACTCCTAGAAATCGAAAAGTGTTCTGATCAGCATCCCAATATGAAAACAAGTCACAAAGTATGTGACTATAAGGTGTAACATGTGGGATCAGTGATGTACGCAATATGCCGGCCCTCTAAAGAGTATCCTAATCATCCTGAGAAAGTGCATCCAACACTGCTGGAAGCCAATCACACACTCTCTCTCGGATCCACCTGATATATTCCTCCTTCACCTGCATACAACCAAAAACATGCCAAATGGAGTAAGTATTCAAATTACTTTGGAAAAATCATTAAAACATATAAGAATACTAAAAATGAAAAATTTGGCTCAAAACATTGATTTTTTGGCATTCTGTAAAGGACCTCCACCTTGAGCAGGGCGGCGGTTCCATGACCGCCGCCTTGAGCAGGGCAGCGGTTCCATGACTACCACCCTCCTCAAGGCGGCGGTCATGTCCTGAATTTTCAAATAGGTCATGTGCCCTAAAAAATGCCTAAAAACATGAAAAAAAGACTATTATGACCAAAACAAATACTACCCATTAGGTGCTCCCCCTAAGTGACCCTATTAACACTGACATTTTCAAAAATAATCCCCCCATGACAAAAATTTCATCATTTTAACATTTTGGGAGTAAAAACGCTAAATCAAGAACTAAGCTGTGATCTCACGGGTCGATGTTCTGCTCACAGAGGTATGATCACTATCTCGCCACGAACGTTTTGACTATACTCTCGTCAAAAACCATCATCGTGGGCCCCAGAGCTCAAAATCAATCAAATCAACACGTGCAAATGAATAGGAAAATGGGCCCATTTTTACATATAGAGCATCTTGACTCATTTTGAATGCCCCCTTTTTGCAGGTTTGGAGCGCCGATGGAGGTAAGTTCTTATCCCCGCACAAAAGGTAAGTCCTCACTGCATGTTATTTTAGTATTTATTTTTTGATTTATTTTGTCTATCTTCACTTGAGTCCTCTTTTCATTTTGTAGGTAGTGGGAGTTTTGGATGGTGTCATTTCGACACACGGACGTGTCAAGTATAATTTCTAACCTCCCATTTTGGGAACTCCATACTCGGACCCACCATTTTACGCCTCTTCATGGCTAAAGTGCTTCTCTGATGGGGAAATATGTACATACTTAAAATTATAAGGGTACTACACTGCTGAAACGAGCTCACACGTGCCCCAGTGATGATACAGGTCTCCTCGCAACGTGTTCAGAATCTGGAAAAGCTCTCCTAGTGTAAGTTAACATCCCACATGCCCCGCTTAGCCTCTGTGTGCTTTATTTTTCTTTCCCCCCTTCTTTTCTTTGTGTTTTGGTCTTCAGTGATGAAACTGCCGCCCTACCTGGGCGGCGGTCTCATGACCGCCGTCCATCCCGGGCGGTGGTCTTGTAACTTCCACCCTGCTCAGAGCGGCAGTCCTTCACGCATTTTTCCAGAACATTCATTTTATCATGACTCGTGTAAATTTCAACGTTTACCAGCTTTTTTCACCTCCGTTTCTCATATTTGTGATTCTGGTTCCCTAGAATAGTGTTTTTACATTGTTTATGGTAAAAGAGTTCAAATTAGTTTTCACCTTTCGGTACATGGGGATTCTATAAATAGCTGGTTGGTTTTCAAACAAATGGCCACTCAAAATTTGCCTCTCATTCTCTCATTTTAATTTTAGTCTTTCAGTTCTTTCTTAGGAATTGCATTAGTTTTATTTTTTGCATACATAGTGTTGTTTTGTTGTTTAGAAGCTACATGATCTTCTTATGCTAGAATGATTACTTTTTCATGCAATCAATTGAGATAGGATAGTTTCATTTTTATTCTGAAGCCATTAGAGTTGCATGTTTTCTTCATCAAGAAGGATAGTTTCAGGTTCTGGATGTTTTGTGTTTTATGACTCGCAATAAATCCCACTTGGAATTGCATAAGCCAAGCTCTATTCTCTTGCATTATCCCTCTCCTACTCACATTGTATTCAGTCTACACTCAAAGCTACCATTGCTCCAATACCTACTTCTGTTGATGCTAGCATTACACACTTTTTTGGATTAACGTGAGCATGAAGGAATGAGGAGACTACATTGAGGGGATAAAGACACACACAATTAGATTCATTACTATTCTGCAAAATCCAGGTTCAAGCTTTCAAATTTCTAGTTAAAACATATCAAATAGAGTAGTTAATCATTTCATTTCAGTTAATCTCGCTTTCGATATTACCAGGGAAGTTGTGGGGATTGATAGTTTCTGAGAAACTATGATTCATTCCGCACTTCTGAGGTAGGATCAGGAGTCTTTCAAATAGATTAGATCAGTTATTTCATTATTTAGAATAGATTTACAACTGCACAGGCAAGTAGCTATACTCAGCTTCCTTGTTTGTTTTCATTTCGTTATTAGTTTAGTTGTCAATTTATAGATATTTTAAATAATTTCTCTTTCAATTTCAGTTAATAGTTTATCGAAAATACAAAAATAGGGAATTTATATATATGTTGTGGATATACTTTGCATAATTAGTCTACTTTACTTTAGTTAGATTCATTTCCTTTTGTATGAAAATCATGAGACCTAGGGAGCCCAGAGAATATGTATTCAAGCCAATTGTGCCTCAACCCAATCTCGTTACAGAAATAACTGACATAGATCAGAATCTTACAATCTAGGTCTTCCAAACAACAACAGACCTACAAGAAATCAGCCCACAGTTAAGAGGATTAAACATAGAAGATGACCAAGCACATGCCTTTTTGTCAAACTAGCCAAACTACAGACTACACTAGATAAATATTTTCATGACTGTAGAAGGGCTTGAAAGAGAGAAAACATTCAGTTGTGATCCTTTGGTCCCACAGCCAGACGCACGAGATATCCTTATTGACATAAATACTAGCTTAAGAATTCAAGTTGCCAGAATGCCTACAAGTTACTCTGAGAAGGTTGCACAACTTTTAGTTCTAAATATAGAGGTCAAAAAGGCATACGACTACTGGATACTAGGGATTAGGGACTGATTCTTCACATGACCATAGGAGGTCCTGTCGACATTAAACTTTTCCTCCGTAATTTCTATTTTATTAATGTATGTATTAGGAATAGGATGTTGTTAAGTATAATTAGTAGTGGTGTCCAATAGAAGATAACGGCACCATCAGTACGGTGCCGCCAATAATGTAGAATACGGTAACAGTCAAATTACAATAGGAATTTTGTAAAAAGTAAATATTTGTCGTAAGTGGTCCGGTAATATTAAAATGTCAAAGTTGGGATAAGTAGAGAAGTAGGGTCTACATGATTAGGAATTAGAAATATTATATTTGTAATAAGGACAAAGAGTGATGTCATAAATATTTTATATATTTTATTTGTGGAAAAGTCTAAAAGGGTGGAACCCATGTGAGATGATAAGGTTTATGTTATCTTAGAATATAAGCCTACATGTAAAGGCAAGAGTTTAGGCATGGAATATGATTGGCCAAAAGAGATTTCCTATCCTATCTTAGAGATAAGGTGGATAATCCTGAATTCCTATAAATAAAGAAGCTACCCCCCCTCATTTAGCATAGAGAGAAGTAGTGAGAAATATTGTATGAGTAAGTGTGTAAAGGAAGCCATCATTTTGAAGGTGTGTTAAAGAAGTCATTAAGAGGTGTAATTGTGAAGTTTCTTCCATAGTTATTGTTTGAAGGAAAGTGAAGTTAATAACACTTGAAGAACCTCATGGGTGAGATTGTAACAATTTCATATTGATATTATAATTTACACTGATATTTCAGAGTTATCATTATTCCTTCTTATCATAGTATATGATATTGTTGTGTTATGTTTGTTGTTTTGTTTCCAGATTACATCCACCAAAATAAGAGTTGTGCATTAGTTAATAATCATAGCACGAGGAGTTCCCGGTGAAGAATTATCATAGTGTCAGATTGGTGTTGAAATTTTGGTTCCGTTGCCGGGACCATTCCTCGTTGGTGGATTTTCTAGATAAATATTCCCACTTAGTCAGAAAACATTTGGAGGGTAACCTTGTTTTTACTTTGCATAGTAGTTACCATGGTAAAGTCACTTTTTGCCGTGAATAGTATTTACCGCAGTAAAGTCACTTTTTACAATGAATAATATTTACCGCAGTAACTTGACTTTTTACTGTGAGTAGTTTTTACCACAGTAAAGTCAGTTTTTACCACAGTAACTTCACTTTTTACTGTGAATAGTGTTTACCATAGTAAAGTCAATTTTTACCACAGTAAGTTAAGTTTTACCATAGTTTACCATGGTCATTTCTATTTTCTATTATAGTGATTCCAATTATTTGTGCACATAAGTATTGTTGATTGTACTTGTGGGTTGGTATTTCACTATGGTTACTTTTGGAAATGGGGAAGATTCATGTTTTTTCAGCCCAATCTAATGAAGATGCTTCCTCTTTCATTCAAGAGTTTAAATGATCTTGTATTTGTAATGGCCTTATAAGAAGGGAACAATGGACTGAATTTTTTCCTACCTTTTTGGATGGTTCAGCCCTTAGGTGGTTTGAAACACTAGGTGATAATGTGAAAAACTCATGGGATTTATTAACTGAAAGTTTTCTTGAAGAATTTGGTAAACAATAGAAATATGTAGATCTCATGATCGATATCACAAAGCTAGCCCAAGGAGAGAAGAAGAAGATAAGGGATTATCATGCTCATGTTCTAGAGCTAAGGAGGAAGCTCGATGCCCAGATCCGGAAGGAATGATTAGCGGATGGGTTAATGAATGGCATGGATAATCTCCTCTGTAAGCACTTCATTCTTGGGATGAAGCCAGAGATCAGACAACGAGTGAAGTATAACCACCCAACTACCACTGAACAAGCAAAGGACATTGCAAGAAGGCAAGAAGAAAGCATGGAAGAGGAGGCCAAATAAATTGTTGCTAAAGTAGAGCCTACACCATCACCTTTGGTCCAGAATCCACAACCACTCTCGCTGAGCATAAATCTTTCTCCTAGTACATCTACTGAGTATGAAGATCTTCTCAGAAAGATGGGTCAGTTAACTATTAATTTTCTTCAAGGAAACAAATTTAGTTCTCGAGGAGATAGAGGTCCAAAAAGAAATATTTCTGAAGTTGTTTGTTATGGTTGTTATAAAAAGGGTCATTATAAGTATAATTGTCCAGATGGAGCTTCTACATCTGGTACAAGAGATGATGATAAAGGGAAAGCTCCTGTGAAATATTTTGATGTAGTAGATAAGAGCATAAATAATGAGGTAGATGTGTTTGTAACAAAAATAAAGAAAGAAAAAGATAACCAAGATGGAAATGATCCTATGAAGATGAAAGGATAAACTAGTAAGAAACATAGGAGAAGAAAGTTGGGTGTGCAGGATTTTCTGATTTCACAGGGACAAGGACCATACTCCATCTTAGATGATCTGTCCAAAAGGCTTACAAATATTACATATGGTCAACTCTTAGCTATGTCTTCTGAGAAGAGGCGGGAGTTGTGAAGTGGACTCAATGCTCAATGAAGGAAGGAGGTTGAGGTCCCTATTTTGGAGGCAGCGGCGGATCCCTACGCTCCACAAGCTGAGGTATTATGTAATGGTATTTCAATTCATGATGTCTTAGTTGATGGAGGTGCTGCAGTTAATGTAATGACCAAGTCTGTAATGAATATGTTGGGTTTAAAAAATTATCACCTCTCAACACTTATGTTAAGGTCATTAAATAAAGGAAAAACTAAACCAGAAGGTATAGTCTCAAATGTGGAAATATTTTTTATGGGTGTTGTATGTGTGGTAGACTTTTAGGTGACAAAAAATGGTACTATTGCATACCCAATGTTGTTGGGAAGACCATGGCTAAGGAGATTTCATGCAAGAAATTACTGGAATGAAGGATTCATGACACTTGGATGTGGTAGAGAGAGGGTGAAGATAAACATGATCCATTCGCATCATAAGGCAGAACCTATGGATTCAAGTGATGAAACTGATGATTGGACATCCTCTGATTACTCGAGTACTAGTGAAGTGGACACTGAAGATGAAGAAAGTGAGGTTGATGTTTCAGTCATGGATATCCTTCCAGTCACACCGACTCATGATCCCATAAAATTATCTAAAGAAGAAATTGATGATCATCTCCAACAAATAAAGATTGGTGATGCTGTGATGGAGAGTGATAAGGAATCCTACCTCTAGCTCTTTCGAAGGTACATACACATATTCACTTTTGATAACAAGGAACTCCATCAAGTAAGTTGGGTAGAACATTCCATTGAGCTAGTAGATGGTGCTAAGCCCATAAAGTAAATGCCATATAGAATGAATCCTAATTTTTCCAATACTGTAAAAGAATAAATAGATAAGTTGCTTGATGCAGGATTTATATTTTTTGTGGAGAATTCAGATTGGGTTTCTCCCATTATGATCTCAATAAAAAATAATGGGAAGCTACACATTTGTGTTGATTATAGGAAGCTCAATAAGGCAACAAAGAAGGATCATTACCCTCTTCCATTCTCAGATTAGATCTTGGATGAGGTAGCTGGCCAGGAGTGCTATAGTTTTGTTGATGGATATAGCGAATACAACCAAGTTCGTCTAGCAGAGAAAGATCAGATGAAGACCACGTTCACCACTCCTTGAGGAATGCATTTGCTTATAGATTTATGCCTTTTGGGCTGTGTAATGCTCCAGAAACGTTCCAGCGCTTGATGAATAGGGCATTTGAACCCTACATTGGGAACTTCATCATAGTATTTCTGGATGATTTTTACATCTATGGCAGCAAGATGGACCACCTGCACCAGATGGAGACAACATTTCAAATGTTAGATGAAGCACAAGCCTCACTAAACCCTACAAAGTGTGTCTTTGGATGTTCTAAAGGTGTTTTGTTAGGGCATGTTGTATCCAGAGATGGTATTGGTACTGATCCTGATAAAGTTTCAAAAATCAAAGAGTTACCATTTCCTATGAATAGAAGTAAGTTGAAATCATTTTTAGGTCATGTGGGTTACTATAGAAGGTTCATCAAGAATTTCTCAAAGATTGCATAGTCACTAACCCATTTCTTGAAGAAGGATGTTACTTATGAACCATTAAATAAGGCGCATGAAGCTTTTAAACAACTGAAGGAAGCCCTGATGTCTTCACCTATTTTAAAGAATCCAGATTGGAGCAAGCCATTAATTTTGTATATTGATGCCTCAGATGCAGCACTAGGAAATACTCTGAACCAAAAGGATGAAAATGGGAATGATCATCCAATTTACTTTGGGAGTAGACAAATGAGCAGTGCTGTGGTAAATTATACTATAACTGAAAAAGAGGCTCTAGCTATCATTTTTGTTGTAAAGAATTTTAGAAATTACTTGCTAGGGTAGAAATTTATAGTTGTAATAGATCATCAGGATCTAAAATATATTGTCAATAAGCCTAACCCATCAGGGAGGATAACAAGATGGATAATTTTTCTACAAGAATTTGAATTTGATATTATAGATAGGCCAAGAAAGAAGCATGTCAATGCAGATGCACTCTCTCGAGCCTATGATGGTTTAGGTTCACCTTGTGATGATGATGATTTCCCAGATGCAGCATTATTATCTCTTGACACAATCCCTAGTGAATACATAGATATTTGGAATTATATAAATGAATTCAAGTTTCCTGATGGTGCCAATGTAAAGACTAAGAAGAAGATTACTCAAGCCAGTCATCCATATTCTATTCTGCATGGAGTATTATTTCGAATAGGACCTGATGGACAGTACAAGAGGGTAGTTGGACGTGATCAAGGGAAGGAGCTGATAAAAGAATTCCACAATGGTACATGTGGAGGACACTTCTCTAGACAATTTACAATAAGAAGGATCTTGGACGCAGGTTATCACTGGCCCACTCTTTTTAGAGATTGTTATAATTATTGTAAGACATGTGATATTTTTCAACACATGGTAACCGTAAGACTTCATCAGCTCCATTATGCCCTATTATTCCACTTGGTCCCTTTGAAAAGTGGGGAATATACATTATAGGTCCACTTCTAACTACCCCACGCCAAAATAAGTATATTGTAGTTGCCACAGATTATTTAACCAAGTGGGTTAAATATAGGCCATTGAAAAAAATTTACATGGATGAAGTGGCAAGGTTCATATATGAACGCATTGTCACCAGATTTGGTTGCCCATTAGAAATTGTAACAGATCAAGGAAGCCACTTCATTAATGAGGTCATAGAAGCTCTAGTCAACAATTTTTCTATTAAGCATAGGAAGGCAACAACATACAAGCCAAGCACAAATGGACAAGTGGAACGAATTTTTTTTGTGTTGTGTCAAATTCTAGCAAAAGATGTAGCCTTGCAGGTACATAAGTGTGATAAAACGATTCATGCAGCATTTTGGGCATATAGGGAAACATCAAAGTTAGCAACAAGATACTCCCCATTTCAGTTGGCTTATGGCATTGATCCAGTTCTTCCTATTGAGTTTAATATTCCCAGTATGAGAGTTATGAAAAATGAAAGGATGGATGAAAGTGATTCAGTAAAAGAAAGGTTAGTACATCTTCATTTGCTAGAGTAAATGAGGGAAATAGCGAAGGATACAAGCTATAAGAAGAAAATGAAGAAGAAGGAATACTTTGATCAAAAGATCTATTGGTCTCCATTTCATGTGAATGACTTGGTTCTAGTATATGATTCCAGATATGAAAAAAGAAGATAGAGAAAATTTCTTCCAAAGTGGATGGGGCCCTACAAAATAGCAGCTGTGCATGAAAATGGTACATATCAACTGGAGCAATTGGATGGTACTCCCATTACAAAATGGGTCAACCATGACAAGTTAAATATTTTCCAAGCACCATCTTCAGAATGTCCATAAGATTCTACTCCAAGGAAGGAGTAGAAGTTAGGAAGGGGGAAAATGTCGACATTAAAATTTTCCTCCGTAATTTCTATTTTATTAATATATGTATTAGGAATAATATGTTGTTAAGTATAATTAGTAGTGGCGTCCAATAGAAGATAATGACTGCCACCAGTACGGTTCCGCCAATAAAGTAGAGTATGGTAACAGTCCAAGTACAATAGGAATGTTGTGGTAAAGAGTAAAATATTTTTCGTAAGTGGTTCTGGTAATATTAAAATGTCAAAGTTGGGGTAAGTAGAGAAGTGGGGTCTACATTATTAGGAATTAGAAATATTATATTTTTAATAAGGACAATGAGTGATGTCATAAATATTTTGTGTATTTTATTTGTAGAAAAGTCTAAAAAGGTGGAACCCATGTGAGATGATAAGGTTTATCTTATCTTAGAAGATAAGCCTATATATAAAGGCAAGGAGTTTAAGCATGGAATATGATTGGCCGGAAGATATTTCCTATCCTATCTTAGAGATAGGGTGGATAAGCCTGAATTATTATAAATAAAGAGGCCACCCCCCCTCATTTAATATAGAAGAGAAGTAGTGAGCAATATTGTATGAGTAAGTGTGTAAAGGAAGCCATCATTTTGAAGGTGTGTTAAAGAAGCCATTAAGAGGTGTAATTGTGAAGTTTCTCCCATAGTTATTGTTGGAAGGCAAGTGAAGTCAGTAACACTTGAAGTACCTCATGGGTGAGATTGTAACAATTTTATGTCGATATTATAATTTACACTTATATTTCAGATTTATCATCATTCCTTCTTATCATAGTCTATGGTATTCTTGTGTTATGTTTGTTGTTGTGTTTCCAGATTACATCCACCAAACTAAGATGCTGTGCATTAGTAAATAATCATAGCACAAGGAGTTCCCGGTGGAGAATTATCATAGTGCTCGGATTGGTGATGACAGTCCACAACAAACATGAATCCACGGTTGTGGTCCACAGATCCCGCAACCCAACGAGTCCATAGGTCAATCATACGCAGATGTTGGTTTACACACATTAGTATTTAGAGCCTCTCCACTTCTACCAGATATTATCACACAATTATCCTTATTATCACATAGTAGCTAACAATGCTAAGGATTTCTTGACTAGGAAAGAGAATCACCCATAGAATCCCCTATATATCCATCATCCATCGTATGACCCTGTTTTGAGACATACACGAAACAATCACAGGTCATTTGCCACGTATCCCACAACCTATAGCCTAAATCACACCAGAGCTCGATATTGAATGGATCCTTTGAGTAGTCATTCTCACTAACCGATCTATCATGCCAGTTTAGGTTAGGAGGGCCTTCTGTTCTTTAGATTCATAGATTACATTAGTCCGCATCAAAGATATAAGACTGGCCAATTAATTTTCCCATACCCTACGTATATTTCATCCCCACCGGCTGTCTCAACACGACCTCAGGAGGTTAGGTGCGAGGAAAATTTACTTGTAGATTCCCATGCTCACTTGTCACTTTTCCATCGTACAATATGCCCCTATTTTAGTAGCTCCAGATTATAAGAAGCCTTTCCAACTTTTTTATTTTTCTTCAGAAAAAACTATTGCATCTTTTTTGTTGCAAAAAGATGATAAAGGGGTTGAGAGGTCAATTGCCTTTTTCAGTAAGGCATTGCAGGGGGGGCTGAGCTAAAATACACTATTATGGAGAAACAAACATTTTCCTTGGTAAAAGTAAGAAAGGTCTTTCAGGCCTTATATTTTGAGTTCTAAGATTGTTGGCTTATGTTCCCCACACCATGGTTAAAGACATCTTATCAGAGATGGAAGTCTTAAGAAAAATATGCAAATGGGTGAACAAGTTGCAAGAATATGACATGGATATCCAAACTATGAAACTGGTGAGAGGTTTGGGCTTGGCTAAGCTTATGGCTGAGATAAACTTGCTACCTATTGAGTTAAATGAGATAGAAGAAGGTAGGGTAGATGTTTTTCTAAAATTAATGAGTTCTGAGTAGTACAGAGATATAATTTTTTATCTCAGACATCTAAACTGCCCTGAGTATTTAAGTAAGAACCAGAAAAGAGCCCTTAAGTTGGCTTCCTAGAAATATGTCATTACTGATTATGGGTTAGCTTGGAAGAAATTTGAGGGAGTCCTCTTAAGGTGCATCACTGAAGATGAAGCCCCCAAGATAATTGCTGATCTCCATGGAGGAGTTTGTGGGGGGGCATTTTGTACTGGAAGGGTCATAACACACAAGATCCTGAGGGCTGGTTATTGGTGGCCAACTGCTCTTCAAGGATGTAATTCTTTTGGTTAGAAGATGTGAGAGTTTCCAACGCTTCTCTAGAAGACTGAAAGCTTTAGGCTCCCTTCCTTTGCAGCCTATATTGACTTGAAGCTCCATTCAAGCAATGGGGAATGTATTTCATTGGTGAGATTTTAGACCCTTTAGGTGCTGTCCATAAGTGGTTTCTTGTAGCCACTGATTACTGCACCAAATGGGTGGAGGTAATCCCCACCAAAATAGTAACACACCAAATTGTCATGGATTTTCTATTGAACCATATCATTTGCAGGTTTAGGGTGCTAGTTAAATATTGTTGGTGACAATGCCATGAGCTTTAGAGCTAAACCTTTAGTGGAAATGTGTAAAGAATATGGGATCAACTTGACGTATGCATCTAATTACAATCCCCAAGGAAATGGACAAGCTGAGTCCAATAATAAAATTTTTTTGCTAAAGATTATCAGGATAACCTTGGAGATGAACATGAGAAAATGGCGTGAGAAGTTGAAGTTTGTTGTATAGGCATGATCACATTACTATTAAAAGAGCCACTGGAAAGAGCCCATTATGAGCTTGTGTATATGGAACTTAGGACCTGTTGCCCCTACATATGCAATTATCCTCATATTAGTTCATTCAAACAACTAGAAGATCAAGAAGTAAGTCCATATGATGCCCGCATTGACCAAATTGTTGAACTTGATGAAAAAAGGGGGGCATCCCATCAAAGGCATGTAAAGTTTAGGGAAAAGCTGAAGAAGTTGTTCAATAAGAAGGTAACCCCTAGAGCCTTCAATGTTGGAGATCTCGTACTGCTATGGGATAGACATGCATGAAGATAAGGGCAAACATGTTAAATTTGATGCACTATGGATGGGTCCTTACTCCATAGACATTCAGATTGGTGAGCATACCTTCTTCTTAAAGGATTTAGATGGATAATTTCTCAAATTTCCTATTAATGGTAGGAATTTGAAGCATTTCTTAGATTGATTCCCCATAACCAGGGTGAACATCATTTACATAGTGTATAGTTTCTTGGTTTGTTTTCTGTTTTCCATTTTCTTATTCGTTCTAGCCCCTGGTGGCCTGTTTTTGTTGGTTTCTCTATTTATTTTGGGGGGATCGTCCTGGTTTTGTGCTTTGTAACCTAAATCCTTTGCCTAATGGATATTTTTGGCACTTCATCTACTTTTTTTCTCATGGCACTCGTGGGGAGTGCCCATCCTCGAGTCAGAGCCAATGTTGGTGCTCATTTTGATCTCACATGATTTTTCCCTAATTTTCCTCTATCTACATGTTCTGAAACATTTTGTCTCTCGATGTGGGTATTTTGAGAGATTCTACCTCCATTTGAAATGCCTTGATTTGTTTACGAAATCCATTTTCATGTCCCTCCTTGAAGGAGTCTTTGAGTTTTACTTTTATTTGCCTTAAATTTCTCAAAATCTGTGGGGTTTACATTTTTCCTATTTTTCCCCAATCATGGAAGCTCAAGAATGATCAATTCATATTTGTATGCCTTTGAAAATCCAAATCCATGGTTGAAAGATTCTCGGAACCATGATTTACTTGTTTTTGCTTCAAAAGAAATTCATCCTTAGTGAAAAAATTGGGTTCTGGGCATGAATGGTGAATTTCTATGTTTTTGATGGTTTGACGGGTGTCTTTTTCCTATCAAAGTTATTCCTTAGTGTTCAGCATTCACGTGGCTTCTTTTGATTGGTTAGGGGATAGCGGAAAAATGATTTAACTTATCACTTTTTGGTTTTTTGGCAAAAGGGCAAATTTGGTCCCGCAGCTCCGCTCAAATCTGATTGGTTCTTTTGGTGCTTATGTGGCTTCTTCTGATTGGATGGGCCGCAACGGGTTTGTTCTTTCAACTTGTTCTTTTTTTCTACTTTGGCAAAAAAATTAACCCACCCCACGGCCCTGCCAAGCTGTTATTAAAGCAAATTTTAAGTGGCAGGGAAAATGTCTTACTTTGACCCCACAGAAGCACACATGGAAAGGCTAATGGTGGAGATGCGGGCCTTTGGGGGAAGGTTGGAGTGTTAGAGGTTAGAACTGATTTAAAAGGTTTGAAGAGCATGTACTTTGAGGGACTGTTTGAGAAACCTGTATGTCTCTTTTGTGTTAAAATTGATCGTGTCAAGGTGGTTACAAGTGTATAGCCATTGACAAGCTCTGAGACTGTTCTAGAAACTTTCCCCTGCTAATAAGTTTAATCAAATTTGAGTTATTTTGTGTTTACTCTGAGCATTTAGTGTCTACTTTGTTTCAAAATGTCTTGAAATAGTTCTATTTGTTCCTATTACAATCTTATACTAAAATTTTTGTGAAATCACATAGGATCTCATCCCTATGATAGTTTAATGGTATTTGCAATTTCATTTCAAGAAGAGCCTTCATCTTGGATGAGATAAACAAATTTAAAGTCAATTCACTGTCATTTTTTGATAAATATTGTTTGTAAGTCTTTGGGTGTATCTTAGGCATGGTTAATAAAAAACTATAGTGTTTAATTGAGTTTTCCAATTCAAGCCTTCGTATTGGAGTCTTAAAGATTATGTGAAAACGTGCTGATTTGGGGATCCATTGAAGCACACCTTCTGGTTGAAGGAACTTATTGACTGTTCTGAAGCTTTCTATTGTGAAGTTGCTCATTATTGTAAAGTCCCTCCAAATATCTGGTATAATCAACTTTATCCTACTTCACCTCCCACTGAAAATTCACTTAAAAAAAATTAATCATACCCATACTATCCCTGTTTGTCATGTATGTATACAAATGCATAATTTTTACCATCAAAACATGCAGAAACAATAAAGTTTTCATTGTCTTTAGTGGCCTAAACCTTGCTTAGAAAACATCTCCATGATCTAGAGTGACAACTCGTGAGAGTTAGGTTTTGTTGCATTGATCATAGTTTCTTCGAGTTCTTCTGAATAATCTCACAAAGAAGGATATCTCCATCTCCTCCAAAAATGACAAGATAAAAAAAGGGTCCTCTCACCTTGGTTGAAAGGCACAACCATAAAGTAGTAAGGATAGGTCAAATCCTCTTTAGGGTGCTACCCATTTCTCCACATCTGAGTGACAAAGAGCAAGCTGGATCTCATCCCCGGCTACAAAATGACATACTACATGATCTACTTGTCTCTAAGCTTCCTCCCAGGCCTATGATGCTACTCATCTTATGAGGGAGAATCAATTTGGGTACCAACACAATCCTCTCAAAAATTCCCTGTAGTAAACCTACTGAATCTTTTGATATTGAAAAGGAGGAAGGAATTCTCAACAGAATTACCAAATTAGAAAGGGAAGTTAGAGACCTGAAAGAAGGGCTCAAACAGATGGGTTAGAGAGAAGGTAAATGGAAGATGAATGATGACCTAAATACATATAATGAGTAGACTTTGCAAATTTATAAATAAACTTAATTCTATGGACAATAGACTAGGTTTGACAAAAGGTAGGCATGAATTCACTATTTCTGTACTTAAGGTTATATACAACTTCATGGAGAAACATGTCAAAAGTGTTTGCATACTTAACGATATCACTACTACCATCTGGGAGTCAGATTCAGCAAGGGACATTTTTCTCTCTCATCTAGATAAAAAGGACCCATCCCATGTCATGGCCCTGGACTTATTCATGTCTCTGTAGAAGATAAACACTAAGATTGATAAAGCAATAAACTAATGTGGAATGTTATAGCTTCCAGGTTCCTATTTTGAAGCTGTATAATTGTTGTGTTCAGGCCGCTTTGTTGTAGTTTTGACTCTTTTTGCTCCCTCTTTATAGTTTTTATTCAAGCTATAGCCAGTTCTCATAGTTATCTTTGCTTTCGATCTTTTTTGCTGATTTTATTTCTCTTTCTAGCTTTTGAGCCTTCTTCTATTAGGGCTTAGTCCCTTTAATAATTTGGTATACTTTTGATGCACTTTCTATATTTTGAGCTTTTTGTAACAGGGTATAGTCCCTTCAAAAATATTTAATCCTAATAAAAAAACTCCCTATTTCAAAGTATCTATTGCACTGAAAATCTAATTTCTCATAGTCTAATCTTTGTGTCTAGGTTCTATCTCCAATCTATAAAATTATGCTCTTCAGAAGATCTTGTGAGATGTCTAGATCAACAAGAATCCTAGTTTAGGTAGTATTTAGTTGAAGGGAGGTAGATTTATTATATTTTTCAAAGACCCCAACTTGTTATCAATGGCTTCAAGGAAAGAGTTATCCCATAGTTGAAGGGGAAGGCCATGTAGTCTAACCCATATTGGAAAAGTGTCAAATGATTCAATCAATGGGTCAAAAAGGGGATACCCAGGTTTAGTCATGAGACCATACTGATCCCCCTATATCGAATAGTTACTTTGAATGCATTCATGAACCTCAAATGAATCAAATACAACAATAAAATAACATTGGAGCAAGGATAGAGATCTATCTTACCCCTAAATTTGGAGCTCCAAGTTGAAGTGATCCATTCATAAAGTTGGGAAAGGTTGGGCTAAAAATTGTTAAATCCGTAGATGAGTATGAGTCTACTATATTCCTCGTCTAGGTTAGGAACTTTACAAAGTAAATCATTGTCGAGCTTCTAGAATAGAGTGTCTTTAGTAGGTAGTAAGGTTTTTTTCTATATTCACCTGGTAGAAATAGTAGTAAAAGATTTGGGTGCAAACACATAGCCATCCCAAGTATTGTTAGCGATACTGTTATCTACACTAGATCCCCTACAACTAGAGCCATTTTTCAATAGTCCTTGTTCGCCGCCGCTACACTTCCTATCACCACCTTCATCATCACAGGGATGAATGAGATTATGGTTTGGTATTTCTCCACCTAGAACCAAACCACTGCTACACTAAACACTAGAGCTTCCTCCATGAACAAATGTTGGGTGCGCTTGGGGATTCAAGGAAGGGGCTATATTTGGTTTTAGGGAAGAGTGAAAATAAACACCACAAAAATAAGGAGGTGTAACAATAATAGGGTTGCTCATAGAGATAGAGGAGAGTGGATGACCACCAACAAAGTTGTAAAGACCACCTGTGTCACCACCTAAGTTGTCTCCTTCTATATCTAAACCCTGCGCCTGATCCTCTCTAGAAAAATGTCTCTGGTTAAAGCTGGTGCAAGTGACATGGATTTCTGAGATGGGTTTCTATTTAGGTTTTGACAAGTTGTTTCTATGATTAGGGTCCATCATGGTTCGCATTAGTTTTATCATTGATATGTCTTATTATAAGATCTGTTACATATCTTATTTAAATAACCTTACTTAATAAGTTATGACATTCCCATTTAATAGAACTCGGTGAGCAAACTCAATATGGCCATTTCCATGATGTACCCACTTAATGAAAAAGGTGATTATGGGGTTACAACGAAGAAGTTTCCATGAGGTACCTACTTAATGAGAAGGTCGTAATTCAATAAGGTGAAAGTAACATCCTAGGAATGAGTGCGGTTTAAACCACATGGTTAAGTACCTAATGTAATTTTATGATGACTATGAGAAAGGAGGTGACCCATAATGATGAAAATCATTGTGGAGATGCTTACTCTCCCTTAGTCATTCTAAGCTGAAATTGTGGCATTTTTTCATGTAGGATGATCTGAATGAGTACCTTGTACGTAAATTGTAACTATCTATTCCTTATCCAGATAACATAAATTAATAAGGTGACAGACAAGTTTGTAAAGATGAGTGTGCCATCACCAAACTAAGCATGACATACATATCTCTGAAACTTTGGCCAAAGTAGTGTAAGTTTTTTATTACATTTCTTGGTGTCACCAAGGATCTAAGTGTAGGATGCTAGATGGTATTCAATGACGGATGCCCATATATACACTTAGAATGTAATATTTAAATATTCTTGATAGATGAATGAAACCATTAGTATTCTTTTTATACACAAAACCAAATGATACACTTGGTGTAATCACTCACAAAGGCTAAACACACTTATAAAGAGTGTTGAGGGGGATCGATTAGGATCTGTATACTCTCATGTAGCTGCACATGGTTTATGACTATTATAGGATGGATTGACTAAGATGATGTTAGTTCTAAATCATGAGAATTTATAAAAAGGAAACATAAGATTTTATCTTAAAATTTATGTTGGGTTTAAATATATGGGTTGTTAAATCAATGAAGCATAAAGTAAGATAAAAATAATATTCCTAGTTGCGAAGCGTAATAAAGTGGTTGTTATATTTTTTTATTAGAGCTGAAGGTTACAACTCTTAGAGTTATTAGGTCCTTAGGCTCATTGAATTCTGATTTTATCAATAATATAAAATGAATGTGATAGAGGTATGTATTGTGGATATCGAACTAGACCAAATTATGCTTCAGGTTTGGCAGTAAATAAGTTAGGTAACACTCTAACAAGACCTTTGTGACACAAAAAACTAGAAGGATGTTGGAAGCAACCAGTATGTGTGAACATGATCAACCAAGGAAAATAACTTGAGTTGATTGATAGTAATTAGTAGGTGTTTGCATGATTTTTGAACTGTCTTAAAGACATATTTGGAAATTAAATTCTATATGAAATAAAAACCCACATAGTGTAGATGAAGTAGATAGAAGAAGATGATTTTTTGTAGCAACAGTAACTGGAAAGACCAATTAGGATAGAATGAAATTTGGGATAATGTTGACTCGAAAAGAGTAAAAGTGAATCAAGTCCATTGTCTCATATTCACCATTGAATTTTAGGAAGAAAAGTATGTTGGAGAGATCCTGAGATGATCAAGGGTCGGAAATATTGATATAAGAGCAATAAATCACACTATTTGTATTAAATGATCCTTTAATATGTATATTTCTTAATAATTGTCACCTGTGATTCTTGTAAATTGTGTTATATTCAAAATGTTTGGTATTAAATTAATGGTAAACTAATCATGAGAAAGGTTTCATAGACTTGAATGTTATTTTGTGAAGAAATTTTCATTGTGGCCTATGTGTATAGTGAACAGTGAATACTTATGGTAGTTTAAAGGATTAATGTCATAGTCACTAACTCATGTACTTTCATGGTTTGAATAAGACTATTAAGTTTATTATTTTCATTTAAGAACTTTTTGTGCCTTGATAGAGATGAGGAAGGAATAAATGAATACTTAAGGTGAAATTTGTACTCTCAACCCTGAGGTAAAGTTGAGACCATTTCATGTGAATAGTTAACATATTTCAAGTTTTATCTTCCATTCCTTAATAATCTTGAGTCCACAGGTTGAAAACCATATGTTTTAGGTCGAGTTCAAGGTGGTAATACCTAAAAATTAGTAATGGTGGATCAAGATGTAGATCATACCTAACTTGGGTATATAATTGTGTGAAGGTTTGTATAAGAAAATAATGGAGTGGTTTGCTAAATTTTATGCTTGAAGTGCATCTTTACCTGGTGGAAAAGCCATACGAGGAGTCATTTAATATATTTGAAGGATATTTCTGAGTTTTAATTATAAGAATGATGATTACCTTTTATATTATTCAAGGAATATATTATATGATGGTTGGCAGGGTTTTGCATACACTCTCTTAGCTTGATATAATAATCGAAGACTCTATTTTGAGAGTATGAGTATGTTCTTATTTTGTGGTTCAAATATATTTTTATGACCCACAGAGATAAAATCCTCATGACAGGCCTTGCATATTAGAATAAATTGATTTAATAAAACTGTGACAGTTGACTAAGATGTGCATAATGAAGGGTTAAAGGTAGATTCGAAAATATAGAAAAATAATCAAGTAACGAAACAATTTGGTGCACTACGCAATAAGTCATAAAGAGAGATCTTAGAGGGTGTATTTTTAAGTTTCTGAATAATTTCATATGCCTAAGAAGTAGTAGGAGGAGGTGAAAAAATAATGGGTTGAGGAATAGAGGTGGGTGGAGCCGTAGGAGGATTAAGACGAGCACAACAAGTAGTAACCATCTTAATGGATGGATCAGCTTGAGGTGGGATAAAGAGAGGAGGATGTTGAGTACACACACAAGAAATTAGAAGTAGTAGTAACTATACCTGAGGCCTTAATTGGTGCAAAGGTAGGATAAGAGGATTGAGACGTAACTTGATAAGGAGATGACATTTTTAAAAGGTAGTGTTGAAAGAGTCAGGTTCACCAAAATGGAGGATATAGGGATAGCTAATATAGTCTAGAATGACCTATAAATATAGTAAATAAATGTAGTGAATGACTATACAAATGAAACAAGAAACTATGAAAAATGGAAAATGCTAAAACCGTAAAAAAAAGGAGAGTTAGAATGCACTCAGCTGATTAGATGAGCTCGTTGGACTATGTCACAAATGTGGCTAAAGAAACCAAAATTAGGATCGAATGTGAAGAGAACCTAAAAAGGATGGATCCTAGGTGTCTATTTGGATTAGAGCACCTGGATAAGGACTAGGGCACCTACGCATGATCTGGTCTACATAATGGGTGCCTTAGTATGTGCAAAAGATCTGAAATTGATTTTCACAGGTTAGGAAAGTGATCTGAAACACTTGATTTGTGTCGCATAAAATTTGATGTAGCTTACCGAATATCACTGATAATCAAATATGTATAGAAGACTTGCAAAATACCAAAATAAGTATCAAACCATTAAAAAATAATGTAAATGAATGGGTCAGACTAACCTCAAATACCATAATAGTGGGTTTAATAACTAAACGAAGAACTATATTTCAAAACCAAATGGATTTATGGTGTGTGTGTGTGTGTGCATAATGTTCCCTAGGTGCTCTTGTGTCAATCACACTTTGTGAAGTAGTGAGAAATAACAAAATTTACAAAATGTAATAAAATGTGTACATTGAATAGAATAAAATCCCTCCTCCTATGAAATGTGATGCATATGAACTAGTCTTGTCCTTGTGATGGAGATAATGAATGAAAATGATCTCTAAGTGGATGTAACTCTTGATGAATGATAGTAATGACTAGTTCTTGTAGTCATTATTTTACCCTCAATAGTTATTTCTAACCCCAATCACATTGAACTATCACCCAACATATGTTGGGCACTCACTCGAGGTGTGCGCAGGTGCCAAGCCCTTCCTTTATGTGAGATTTACAAGACAATTCCATAATTAATGGAGTACTATTTATAAGATAAAAGTACATGCATCTACTCAAAAAGGTAGAAGATATAACTACCAAATCTATACATCAATGCATCACAAAATCTAATAAACATTCTAAGAAGTACAAGAAACCAAATTTGAGTGATAATAAGCCAAATAACATGAGGGTTTACACCCATAAGAAAGTTGTATAGAATAGATCCATGTATATTTATTTAATAGAGTTTTGGTAGCCATATTACAGTCAAAAGGGTCATCTCAGACTATATACATCAAATGAAAGAGACTCAACTCCTACAAACCTATATTACCATAGATCCTAACTATGTTTTTCCCCATTATATCCCCTGTTACAGATCCTAGTACTCATAAATATGCTTAATTGTATCCCTTACAACCCTCTAGCACTAAGTACTCTAAACCCTAGCACTATAAAATACAAACCCTTAGCATTCCCTAACATTTCTACAACACTTCGTTACTCTCCTTCTCTTTCTCTGCTCCCTTTTCATTCTACACCCATATATCTCTCCCTCTGTCTATCTACACTCTATATTTTTTCATGTCTGAAGCACCTCTTTAAATAGGATAATCAACCACTGCCATGACTTCTCTCCTAAGCATATTATGTGTCAAGTGTCGATGTGGTCCTCCATTGGAAAATTCTTATCCTTTTTGAAAACCTTTCGCTAACTGCAATGATGCCTCTAGGAATATTCCCTACGTGGAATATCCTTTTCATGACCTCCAAGGTTCCAAACCAACACCTTATGTACTTAACACACCTAGTTGGGTCCTCACATTTTTCCTCAATTGAATCCATGATGCCAAATATAAATAAGTCCTTTAAACCCTTGTTCTACCTCCTGTGCATGCCCTGGTTTCACTTAAACCCTTCTAAGCCCCTTATTCCTATGCACTTTTCCCTGAGCACCCTTCTATCTATTGATCCTACCTACGTGCCTCTTGTTACTTAGCCAATATTTTAGGGTTCAACATCACCCCACACTACACATGTTATCCATCCTTGGAAGCATTATACTTCCTTAAATAATAAAAAATAGAGGTATTGAAACAATTAAAGAATGGAAGGATTGAAGAATGGAAGAATATGCTACTGTTGCATGAGGAGTGGGAACTCCTTCACAGATTCCTCAATATTCTCCCATGCATTTACTTCTCATTGCTCCTACTAAAGTAGTTCAGTCACTTATGTACTTACTTCATCAAAAATTAGTTCCTCACTCTTAGCTGCTTGCTAATATCACATAGCGCATCCATGCTACGAGAAAATTGAGGGTACAATTCCTTTATATTATTCTTAATCAAACCTCGTAAGGTTTCAATTGATTCCAAATTCTTCTCAAATTTGGATAAGATATTTTCACGCTCCACCCTATCGCCATTGTGCTTCTCCTGAAATTATTTCAGATCCACCTTGTGTGTCGCAACCAATATGATTTCTACCCTTTCTTTGTTGGCACAGTTATCATACATGGTTTTGGCCATATGTGTGGTGGTCTTTACTATGAAAAAGATCTTGGAGTATCAAGTCACTGTCTCCTCAATCTTCATATTTTCCTCCTCCTTCTTGCGTGTCATCACCTCCTCTGCTAACTGTAATGTGAGTGGTCTCCTTTCCATGGTGAGGATGCAGGTCAAGTCTTCCAAGAAATGCATGGTTGAATCATATTTCCTATAAGGCGAGGCTAGGTCCAGGTGCTTCAAGATAACGGTGTCTGAAATGACCTCTATCTTCTTATGGAATTTGTGCACCTTTGACTTTTCATCCCTCAGCTCCCACCTTAACTACACACTAATCAATTCCTTTTATTTTATCTCTTTTTCACACTCAATGACCTCCTCACCTCCAAGACCCTTATTCTGTTGTTTTTACTAAAGAGTCTTGCCTCCACCTCTTTCGGTGATTTTTTGAGCGCGTTATAAAATTTCTCATTGGATAGTTATTGGGAATTTAGGATAGATTTTACTACCTTAGCACATAATATCTTCATCAATGCATCTCAATTTACCTCAAACTTGGGTTCATCAATGTGGGACTCAAAATCCCAAGATATCATTCTCCTTCTACGTGGGTCCACACATTCTTCATCAAAAGAAGACCAAGAGAGGAGTTGGTTTCTGGGAACGGTAATTTGGAAGTGAGTGTGCAATACCTTGTTCAGATCATTAATGTAGGTTATTTCTTATTCCTGCACTTCCACTATGTCTTTTCCACCTATGTTCGCTACCTTTGGGAAGCTTACTGCTAAGCTGGGGTCTCCGCCCATACTTTCATACTCCTTTCCCACAGTTGCGCTTTCCTTAGTTTCCTTCAGCACTTCTTCGGAACTTCGATCGACTTCATGATTAACTAACTATTGGATAATTCCTACCACTTCCCTCTTTATAGTATTATCCATCTGCTCCTTAGTCAAGGTTGGGGTCTTCTAATACTTCATGTTTACTTCCTTTCTCCCCATTTGTCGTGAGATCCTCCCTCATTCTCATTCTTCTATTCATTTCATTCTTTCTTTGACTCATGTACATTCTACACATTATGATTCTGAGCCTCATCATGCTCTTTACCATCATCACCACCCTTGTCATCCTCCATGCTTTATTTTTTTCTAGGAGTCTGACCCTTTTTTCACCCTCTACTTCTTCCTTATTGGTGACTCTAATTCATGGGACTTCTCTTTTTCTTCTTTCTTGAGCAACTCTCCCCTTATCAACAAATTTCCTTCTATATTGAATCTTCCTTCTATGGCGATTCCTCCTTCTGTGGCAAATCTTTTATTACTAGAGACATCTTCTAGTGGATGTAAGTACTTGTGCCCATGCCTGACTCCTATGCCCATACTATCTATACTATCTACATGCTCAGTGCCTTTCTTCTTAGGAGCCTCTCCTTTGTCTATTTTCCTTAGCATATTATTTTTGCATGTGGTGGGGGTCCTGTTATCCAAAATGTGCCCCCTGCTCATTTTGTGGCTAACTCCCTCTCATTATTCCCTCTCTTGTGCCTCAGTCCGCAAAATTTTGCTTTTCAAGCACTCAAAACCTTCTGAATTGGCACCAATTGGATAGAGCTCTTTCTCATCTTTCTAGAAAGGTAAAGTTTTCCTCCTAACTCCATGTATTTTTCAAGTTATGGCATGGACAGAGTTTTTGTGGGAAATTTTCCCCTAGAAGGCCCGCAGCCAATCAGAACTCGCCACGTGTCCAGGCCAAAAATATCAAAGCGACCCGATTTGGCCCTATTTTTCCCCTAAAACTTTAAATCGCCATATCACTCGATCTAGAGCTCGGTTTTTCACATTCTTTATATCAATGGAAATCTGGGGAAATTCTATACAAGATTTCGGGGTCAATTTTGCATTTTGGTGGAGTTTGGAAGAGATAAAATCAAAAACCCACTTCTGGCACGTGGTCATGAACAGAAATGACGTTTCAACCACCGATTTTAATGAAGAATGGCTCGCATTCTCTCCCAGCATGGTAAAAAATGTCATGGGAATGGGTCTATCAGGTCACCCATGCTGTTTTGATGGCATTTTGGTCAATGGTTGAATCCCTTCCATGTTTTCCCATGTTTCTCTCTCCTGGGCTCATCCCTTGCACTGTAAAAGCAGATTTGGCTCATTTTTCAAAGGGTTGAACAATTTTTTTGTGTATGTAAAGCTCCATTTTTTCACCTTGGAAGTGATTTAGTGGAATAACAGACCTTTTCTAGAAACTGCAACTGTATTTTTGCCTTTCAGGTGTTTGAATGCAATTGATTTTGATGTTAAAATAACAATACAGGCCCTGTGATTAGTTTTTATCCTCTGCTAGTGTTGTTTGCCTAATTTCTAACACTTCATTATAGCTATCAGTTTGTGCATGTTGTTTTTTTTGCATTTTATGAACTGTGTCAATTTGCAGAAGTAAAAAATGCTCACCACTCCTTTGGTGCATCACCTATTAGCATTAGTTCTTTTTTTTTTTTGCATTCTCTATCTCTGTCTCCTTGGAATTTAGAGTAGATTTAGGAGTTTAAACCTCTACAATTGTTCAAGTGAAATAGCTGATCAGAGGAGTTGAGGAACCAGCCTCTAATATGGAGATTCCTCTTCCATTTTGCAAGTCCCACACTTGGGAAGAGGATTCAATGTTGTGCAATCACACTGGATGCATAGGGTGATCAAAATAGAAATCTGATCAACATCCTAGGGGGTGCTGCTGATTTTCCACAATAGTTTTGGCATGCCCGATGGGACTTTAGAGGTCTTCCACTTTATCTTTGACAGGTTGGTGTGTTCCTGTTAAAGATTCAACCTTTTGGACGCACTTTCAAAAGCACATCTGGCGACTCCATCTGGTAAACAACTCATTCTCTAAGTTGCAGACCTATTTTCCATTCATTTCCATCCATTCTTCTTTCCAT
The DNA here is from genome assembly GCA_019776745.2 of Taxus chinensis. Classification (NCBI taxonomy): domain Eukaryota; kingdom Viridiplantae; phylum Streptophyta; class Pinopsida; order Cupressales; family Taxaceae; genus Taxus; species Taxus chinensis. The sequence continues at coordinate 857,072,126 of CM034151.1, forward strand.
CATTTTCATTCTTTTCCATTCCATGAAGTAATGCAATCATGACTTCATTTCCATCATGGAATTCACATTTACAACAGCAGTTTATCACACCTCCAACATGTTTTACAAATCCTCCAAATCAGCATTTTGATCAAATTCAAAATCAGCATGTCTACCCATATGAGTAGCAGTGCCAAATTCAATTTGGATATGAAGCATGTCAAGCACAAGGGTATGCTAGTTGTGAGGGAAGTCAAGAAGAAAATGTAGATCTGCTGGAACAAATCCAAAAGATGGAGGTGAAGATGGTGCAATCAAGAGCAATAGCTCAAATGAAAGATTTCAGAATTGGTTGCAGGACTCCTTGTCCATGGGGAGGTCCTTTTCCAAGACACTTCAGCCCTCAGGAGAAGCTAGACTTCATGATGAAGATGTTGCCCCAACTTGCACAATGGATAGCAAAAATAGAGGCCTATACACTTGGTGTTGAACAACCTTGTCAATGGGTAAGTTCTACACCATCATTTGGTTTTTCTGTTCCCATTACTCAAGCAGCATCATCTTATTTGGAATTTCAAATTCTAAATCCAGTCAATGCTGCCCCAGGAGTTAATTCCATTTCTCCATTCCCTAGGTCTTCCACCGCATCTTAATTATTCCTTCCCCTTTCCTTCCAAACAGTCATCCCCTCCACAAAAGCTAACAGAAATACCCTCTCCTCCAAAGAAACAAGAGTTTCTACCTCCTCCACCACCATGAAAAATTTCAAAATCAATTGAGTTACAATCCACTTCTCCTCTTGCATTCCCAAATCCATGTTGGGAGGATAAAAATCAGAATTCTAGTCAAGGAAAACAATAGCAAAAAGAAAATCCAAACAAGGATGAAGAAATTCAAAGTCTCAAGAGTTGGGCTCTTGAATTTGGGATGAAAAAGATCCCCTTGATGGTTAAGCCTTTAGAAGAGGTTGGAGTTGGAAAAAAAGTGGTGGTTAGGACTGAATTTGCTACAACAGGAGAAGAGAAAAAAGAAGAAGCAGATCAGAAATCAGTTTGGTCAGAAAGTAGTGTCCATGTTAGCATTCTATTTGAAGAGAATGCTGATTCAATTCAAGTTGCACGATCATCCATGGAGGAAGAAAGCTCTGAAGAAGATCCTACAGTCCCAACTTGTCCTCTAGAGTAGTAGATCGAAGAGTTTGACTTAACAAACTTTGTGCTAGAGGAAGAGTTCTATCAATAACAAGATTGTCTTCAAGTAGTAGAAGAGGGAGAAGCTGCTCTAAATTCAAAAGAAGAGGAGCACATTCTAGTTGTGGAGGAGAAAATTACATATCCAAGGGCTTTGAGCACAAATCAGGCTACAAGAGAACCTTCAATTCTTCTTTCTACTTCATCTCTCTCGAGTTCTAGTGCTAAAGAAGAGTTTGATCCCTCAAACTCAATGTTGGAGGATGAAAGAAACCATGATGATCAAGTTATAGATCAAGAGGATACCATGGAGGAAGTTGAGCATTTGCAGCAGGACAACAATGAGATAGTTTATCTATCAGATTTGGAGGAATGTTTTGATGAAGAAGAACCGGTTGAGTTCCTACCATTCTCTCTTTCATCATCCACGTTCCAAAAACCTGAGCCTACTGTCATGATGGAGAGCACCCATTTACAGCAGCCTGCATCTTATAACAGCTCTTTGGAACCAAGATTGGAAGATTTTAATCTTTCATGTCCTTCATTGGAGGAAGAGAAAGGGCCAAAAGGTTCGACCTTTGCTTCTACACCATCCATTCAAAAGTATTTACAAGAGAACTCCATTCTTGGAGTTGAAAATCAGGGCAATGGGTATACTCAAAGGACCATTACCTTGCCCAATCAAGTATCTGGCTTCATTGGAACCAAAGGAGAAGTCACAATCAGTCATGTTTGCTCCTAAGCATGAGGATGAGCTACAAAGAACCAAGGATCAGCTGTCATACCTCTCCAATCCAAATGCAGAACTAAAAGAAGTATTGAATTTGCCTTCACCTGATACCTTGATGATTTGGGTGGAAGACCAGCTTCTTGTTGATTTTCCATTCATCCAATCAGCCATGTTCAATGCCAAATTAGTTGCATGGTTGCCAATTTTGAAGAAAGGAAGCTATTTTGCACAACTAGTTGCAGGGGTTTTTTTTAGCCCACTTTTGCTTCCAGTTAGAGTAGGATAGGTAGTTTTGCTTTCAGTAAAAGAAGTGCTTGTGCACACTCTGCATGTTCCATTTTGGGAGCATGTATGACCCTTTAGTTTTGTACATAGTTTTTGTGGTGCTGGTTTTGCTCTTGCACAGTCCATTTCAGTGGGTTTCCAAGTGGCTCAGAGAGGAGGTTTTCAAAGTTCAAATCAGTTTGCAGGATACAACTCATGACTCCATGCCCAATGGATGCTTCAGGAAACTGGTAACTTCATCCAGCAGGCAGATGACCCCTCTGATTTGCCAAAATTGTTATCCAAAATGTGCCCCCTGCTCATTTTTTGGCTAACTCCTCTCATTCTTCCCTCTCTTGTGCCTCAGTCAAAAATTTTTGCTTTTTAGGCACTCAAAACCTTCTAGAAGTGGCACCATTGGATAGAGCTCTTTCTCAGCTTTCTAGAAAGGTAAAGTTTTTCCTCCTAAATCCATGTATTTTTCAAGTTATGGCTTGGCAGAGTTTTTGTGGGAAATTTTCCCCTAGAAGGCTCGCAGCCAATCAGAACTCGCCACGTGTCTAGGCCAAAAATATCAAAGCGACCCGATTTGGCCCTGTTTTTCCCTAAAACTTTAAATCGCCATATCATTCGATCTAGAGCTTGGTTTTTCACATTCTTTATATCAATGGAAAGCTGGTGAAATTCTATACAAGATTCCAGGGTCAATTTTGCATTTTGGTGGAGTTTGGAGAGATAAAATCAAAAAAATGCTTCTGGCACGTGGTCATGAACAGAAATGACATTTCAACCACCAATTTTAATGAAGAATGGCTCGCATTCTCTCCCAGCATGGTTAAAAATGTCAGGGAATGGGTTTGTCAGGTCACCCATGCTATTTTGATGGCATTTTGGTCAATGGCTGAATCCCTTCCACGTTTTCCTGCGTTTCTCTCTCCTGGGCTCGTCCCTTGCACTTTAAAAGCTAGATTTGGCTCATTTTTCAAAGGGTTGAACATTTTTTGTGTATGGCAAGCTCCATTTTTCACCTTGGAAGTGATTTAGTGGAATAACATACCTTTTCTAGAAACTGCAACTGTATTTTATCCTTTCAGGTGTTTGAATGCAAGTGATTTTGATGTTAAAATAACAATATAGGCCCTGTGATTAGTTTTTATCCTCTACTGGTGTTGTTTGCCTAATTTCTAACACTTCATTACAGCTATCAGTTTGTGCATGTTGTTTTTGTTACATTTTATGAACTGTGTCAATTTGCAGAGCTCACCACTCCTTTGGTGCATCACCTATTAGCATTAGTTTTTTTTTTTTTGCATTCTCTATCTCTGTCTCCTTGGAATTTATAGTAGAATTAGGAGTTTAAACCTCTACAATTGTGCAAGTGAAATAGTTGATCAGAGGAGTTGAGGAACTAGCCTCTAATCTGGAGATTCATCTTCCATTTTGCAAGTCCCACACTTGGGAAGAGGATTCAATCTTGTGCAATCACACTGGATGCATAGGGTGATCAAACTAGAAATCTGATCAACATCCAGGGGGTGCTGCTGATTTGCCACAACAGGTCCTTAGGAATGGAAACATCATCTTCAACATAACTACCCTTTTCATACTTAGGCCTTATGCAAAATACACCTTTGTTGTTATCCTCCATGCACTAGGTAATGTTAGTGGTTTTAACATGTGTACATCATGGGAGACATAATTCTCTACATAGGCACACTTTTTAGGGTATATTAGCTTTATGCACAGCTCGTAGTAGTCTTGATCTACTACAATTAGATAAAATCTAAGTTTCTTTGCCTCTTTGAATAGATAAAACTCAGCCTAGAAGTACTGTGCTCTGAAGGAGAAAGGAAATTTACACCAAGGACTCTTGGTGCCATCTATCAAAGTAAATCTACCAATGAAAAAATACTGGTATACGGAGAACTCAACATATCCTCATACTAGTGAAGGAAACTATTCGGGTATTCTCCATTAAGATCTGAATGTGTCACACATCTGCTTATACCACTTTTCAAGGACCGGCTTATGAGCGGCCATCATGGTTTCATAGTTATATTGTTCAAATATTTTAGTGGGGAAGGGGTTTTCATCTGGGTATTCCGAAACAAAATTATCTGTCCCATTAAGCACACCAATCTCAGAAATGAAAATGGTTAGGAGGACATTACCAAACATGATCTTCTCTCTGTCGTGTGTGGTGCTTATGATCTCCTTTGTAATAAAATCTAAGAGGTTATAGATGGTCCCCTTCAAGATCTTGCGACATACATTCAACCGGGAAATTTTGATCTGTGTCCATCTCTCTTGCCCATTTAGCTTTGTAACCAAGTGTGTGACCATCCTCATCACCAGGTTACTAATTACATAAATGTTGAAGTAGCGTGAACCTTTATTGTAGTCATAAGCCTCAACGGTCTTCTTAATGGATTACTTTTCTTCCAAATGAGTATCCAATGAATATCCTTCACAGATAAGGCTGGTGAACTTAGAAATCAGCTGGGTGGTAATGCACATCCTCCAAATTGCGAAATAGAAGTGGTATTTATGCACACATGACATCAACCATTGGTATAGTATCTTAGGATTTCTGAAATAGGGCAGCTCATAGAGTTGCAACAACCCACCCTTCTCCATTTTCACCTTTACCTCTTTGTCATAGATGGGCATTCCATATGTTCTCTTCTTTTCTGTAGGGTGAAACAATTCTAGTGTCATTTCATTTTTCTATGGTGCTCATTCAATGGTTGTAATCACTGATGGCCATCTTCCTTATGTGAGACACCCATTCGTAACTGAGTAATATGTCATCGGGGTAATTCATTTCCATGTACCATTTTTCATTAATACTAGTAAAAATGACTTGTTTTTCCTTGCCCTTTCCCTTCTTTGGTGAAAAATTTGCTACTTTCCTTGGTGTCATTCCTTCTTCGGGTTCCTAAAAATTATTCCTCTCCTAGTCATGCATTTGGCCAACTTCACAGCCTCGCTCCTTTGTAAAAATTCCTTCAAACCCCATGCCATATCTATGTAACCCTAACCTTGAAAACCTTTTTTCCACAAGACGGTGTAAAACCCACGGGATTCTTCCTCACCAAATTCTCCACTTTCACCTATGTACTTTTTTCCAATCTATTTCGCTGATCAAACTAGCTATGCACACAAATCTTCACAAGGATGCCCTAGTTCACGAGAGCTCTTTGATAACTTAAAACACAAGGTATAAAATAACGCACCCCTAATCTTATATTTATAACTTTTTCTCTCCTCCACAATAAATGCCATGCCACCTACCAATGTACTTTAACAATTAAGGTGGATTTTTTTGTAGGCCAACCTTCAACACTTTTTCTTTGTGCTCAATCCTACATGAAAACTTCCGTAACCTTCTGGCATGCAACTTCCTTGACCATATAATTCTTCTTGCTTTCTCCCATGCTGAAGTCAATTCTTCCTCTCTGTCATAGAACAAGTTCTTTCTGTTGCCTACCTCATGTTGCTCTTGCGTTTTTTTACCCTTGTACGTGGTTTCTCAAAGCCTTTTGACACCATCCTTCCCTTATGTTCATATTTTTCACACGCGATCTTCCAATCCACGTGTTTTTGATTTTTCAACCCGGGCCATCAACCACCATAGCTTCAAGAAATTGTCACATCACTCCACCCCATACAAAAGTGGATGTGTGGTCCTCTATGCATAGAATGTTTTTGAAAATAATAAGTGGCTACCAATATAGAAACACACACAAAACAAAGTAACAATAAATGGAAACACAAACAAGGTAAATTGCATCAAATTAAAACCTAGGATAAATGGCAATACTGCCTTATTTACAAACACAAACAAGATTGATTTATAGTAGTGCTTCATCCTACTCCCATGAAAATGGCCTAAAACTGTATTCCATCTAGCACTTGTAACTAGAAAGTTCTTGAATCAAGTATAGCCCATACAATGTATGGGCCCATCTAATGGACTTTGATTATCCTAGGAAGGCACAAAAACTTTGAATCATATAATAGAACCATCTGCCCAACCTCAAACTGCTTGTTCTTCATGTCTCTATCATGCCATGCCTTCTGCCTAGATTTTTCTATTTTTTGACTCCAACAAGAAATAACCTACTCTCATCTAATTACATCAACTTATGAATCCTCTCCTCAAGCACTTTTTCATCATCTAACCCTCCTACACATGTTATACACCATAATGGTAACTTGAATTCAATAGGTAACAAATCTTCCATGCCAAACACGAATTGAAAAGGCATGGCCTTTTCCATTCTCTTATAAGTAGTCTGATATGACCATAACATAGCAAAAAAATTTATCATCCCAATCCTTTCTTCCCACATCTCAAATCTTGGTTAACGTTTGATTTAGAATTTTGTTAAATAGCTCAATAATTCCATTAGCTTGTGGGTGATAAGGGGTAGTCTTGTGATGGGCTATCATGAAATCTTCTCATAAGATTCTAACTATCTCATTTAAGAATTGAGTACCCCTATCAGTTGTTAAGCTCAATAGGCATCCATATCTACTAATTATATTTTCTCACAAGAACCTAGCTATTGTTGTCATTGTGCAATCCCTTGTAGGAATCACTTCTTCGCACCTTGTTAAATAATATGTGCATGTAAAGATATAGCATGAACCTGTCCTTTGCGCAGCTGGGGAAATAGGATCTACAAAGTCAATTACCTATTTATCAAATGGTTCTACACTGAAAATCGGTCTTAATTACATTTCATCTCTTTTCCCTAGTTTACCAAGATGCTGGTAGTGGTCATAGGCCTTACAATACTCGATACAATATTTGTTAACCGTTTCCCCTGAAAATCTTGTTAGAAGGATCTTGCACATGGTTACATTTCCTGCATAGTTTCCTCCTATAATTCCACCATGTTCTTCCTCCATGATTGCAACGCACTCATGCTCTAACATGCACCAACGTAAAAATTTATCACACCCTAGCTTGTATAAGTCTCCACTAATTAGCATGTAGGGTGTGGTGTGTATGGCTAACTGCTTCCTTTCTAAGGTCTTCATTCCTTCTGGTGCCACACCCATTTTAAGATCTAATGCAATATCTTCCAAGTCAGAGGGGGCATGCTGTAATCTGAACAATTGTGCATATGTCACTGTTTCATCAATGCTCTATGTTTCCTCTCTTGAGTCAATCCTTGATAGATGTTCAGGCCCTAAAGTACTCTTACCTAGTTTTACAACAACCATAAACTCAAAATATTGAAATAATAGGACCCATCGACATATGCACCCTTGTAGAATGAGCTTGTTTACCAAGTACGTCAATGCCATGTGGTTGATGTATAATATAAAGGGTTTTTCCAATAAATACTACTTGAATTTTTGTACTATTTACATCAACGAAAATTCCTCGCAATCAGTATTAGTATAGTTCTGTTCTGCTAGGGTTAGCTTCTTACTAGAAAAACAAAAGGGGTGGTACAAAATCACCTCTCTAGGTTGTGCTAATATTTCTCCAATTTCCATCCCTAAAGAATCAACATGTAAATGGAATGGATTATCATAAGAAGGAGATAATAATATGGGCACAGTGATAAGCCTATTCTTTAATGTATCAAAGCCATATTTTGTGCCTCTCCCTGATGAAATGTACTTTTGTGTTTCAGATACTTTTCCAAAGGTGTGGCGATCTTGGCATACCCATTAATAAATTTCTTGTAATACCCCATATGCCTAAGGAATCCACGCACTACGCTCTAGGTGATAGGCTCCCCCAATCCCACAATAATGACAAATTTGGTAGGATTCACCAACAAACCTTCCTTACATATGATATGTCCAAACAGGGTGCCAAATGGAGTAGTGAAAATACATTTATTAATGTTGAGGGACATACTCAACTACCAAAAAACTCTCAAACATTAGCCGCAGATTTTCACAATGGTCCCTCACTAATCCATATACTGTCTAGTCATCCTGGTAGACTTGTAGAAACTTATGGATGAAGTCCTAAAATGCCTAAACCACAATGTGTGAAAGCACAGTAGGCACATTCTTCAGTCCTAAAGGCATGAATGTGTATGCAAAAATTCCCCATTCAGTAGTGAAACTTTTGTTTTCTTTGTCCTCCTTTGCAATTCTAACTTGATGATATCCTGAGAATCCATCTGTAAAAGAATAGATCTCGCGCCCAACTACTCCTTCAAGGATCTCCTTAGTGAAGGGGGTTAGAAAAGGGTCAATGACACATGCCACATTCAAATCCCTCTAATCAATGCAAATCCTTATCCTTCCATCCTTATTACTATTTATGACCATTCAACTTATCTATTCTGATTATTCAATGGCCTCAATGATTCCTGATGTGATCATCTTATCAATCTCTTCCTTGACTTTGACGCGGAGATTCAAATTCATTCGATAAGGTCTCTTCCAAATTGGGTGCACACCTTCCTTTAAGTTGATCTTCATTTCTCCCAAGGAGTGATGAAATCCTTTAAGCTCATGGTACCCATGTGGAAACAAATCCTGAAATTCATGCAACAAATTGATGATCTTCAAAAACTCCTTTTATGTCCAGTAATCTCCAATAGTATCCTCCTTAGGTTCTACCTTCAAACCAATATTAACCTTCTTAGTTTTCAAGGGTTCATATTTGGCACGTGCTCTCTCATCAGCACTATCCATAACCTCACATGTGCCCATAGTATGGTTAACATCCAAGTTTTCCACCTCTTCACCATCAATCACATAGACCAACTTTCCTTTCTCTTTCTCCATGCATGCCTGTTAAAGTTATATCTCCTCTGATTCTTCCTCATCAAAGCATGCATCTAATCTAGGATTAACCAATAAGTCTAGTATTCTATCCTTCTCCTTGACACTATCTCCCATAGTTAGGCACTTAACAACCTGTAGCACCTTGATCACCAATGACTTAGTACTCTAATACTTGAAATATTGAAGGAGATCAACCATCAACTCCGCCCATTTTCCTATTTAACAGTGCAGCTTTGAGAGAATGTACAATGTGTGTGTAGCCTTGTAAGGTGGAGTAAAGCTTATTCACCCATAAATAAGGCAGCAAGGCTTTCATTCCATCCATCTAGGCCTTTTCATATGCTTGGATGTGAAATGAGGTAGGTTCCTTCCTATGATAATATTGTATAACAATAGGTGCATTGCTTCATAAAAACCTAACAGAGAACATGATTCTCACCTCACGCCACTCTCGAAGGTTATCGCAATGGGTCACCCACAATTTTTTTGTGGTCCCGAGTAAGCTATAGCTAAGAATCCTTCTTTCAATCTCACATCTCCACTGGGTCTCCATTTCTCATAAGAAAACACCGAGGTTGGCTCCCCCTGTGTAACTTGGCAACTTATTTCCTCCAATACTTCTAAATGAGTGCACCTTTATTAATCTTGTCACAAAGTCCCTTAACTTCCTTCCGACTAACTCAAATGTCTAGTGCACCCAATTGTCACATGCCACACTAGTTGTATCACTTATAGATTGAACTTCTTCCCACTGAATAACACCTTCCTTTGTTGGATGCACAACCTCAGGGTTCCTTATAGCACACACAAAGATCCTTTCTAGGTATTCTTATCCTAAGGGCTCAATATAGGGCATTAAATTCCCATCCATCAAAGGAATGATAAAACATTCCTCTTTTTCTCTCAAAATGTATATACTTCTTATTAAAATGTAAGTCAGCATTGTTCTTATAGCACCAGGGGCACCAAAGTAATGCTGGAAAGTTGTCCACCTCAGCAAGCACTAAGAATTCAAAGTATCTAGTGAATTTCACCCCTTAGATAGTGATAGGAACATCCTTTAGAACACCAATGGGCATTTCCTTTTTCTTATTAGCCATATACAACAAATTTGAAGATAGTTGTAATGGGGGCCCTCCCATTTGATTCCATGCATCCAAGGTGAGAAAATTATCTTCCATGACCATGTGAATTAGAATATTACTTAGGATACATCCATCAACAACTACATTCAAGGTAATCTCCTTATCATATTCAAGGTTGTGAGGAGGAAGGTTAACATGAAAAACATTCCTCTCGCGCTCTCCTCTAGCACTTGGTACTTTACCTCTCAACCATTCTCCTAATAGAGGAATGATATCCTCTTGGCAAAAACTCTTACACACTTCTCTGATATCATCTATATCTGACCGAGGGACCTCAATGCTATTCTTCTATTCCAACTTCCTAGATTGCTCATTTACACATTGAATTTCCCCTTGAATAATTTTGATTACATCCATGGACTCATGATAGAATTTCTTCTGATGCATAGGGTCTGAGTACTTCCCATGTGCAATCTCTTCTCTTGTAATCAGTGGAATTTTATTTGGTATCTCCCTGGCAAACGTAGCCTTAGCTCGCATAGTCACCAGTATAGGTTCTAACTCTGACTTACGTGCCATTCTAGGAATCCACCATTGATCAGTAAGCTTTACGCTCACCATCCAAGCGACCTTATCATTCCACTGCTTTTGGTTCATGTGTTCAAATAGTTCCAGAAAATCCTCATACTTTTTCTTCTTTCCACACCAAAAACATTGTATCAGATCGAGGCATTCATGCTTATAGTGTTCTATAGACTCACATTTGTTACAACTTCCACGTGGGAACTAACTTCTTCTATCTCCATGGTTTCCATGACTTCTTAATCCTCCACGAATGCCTCTTATGTGATTCCCTTTATCTGTGTCCCCTTCATAATGATGGCCCTCATCCTTGAAACTTCTTGTTATACTAGTTTGGTGCACACCAGTATCAATGGCATCATGTATGTGGTCAATCAATCTATAATCCTTGGTGTCATGAGTAGTAGAGGTAAAAATTTAGTAGTATCAAGACACATTCTTACAGATCAAGTGTTGCAACATCGGACACCTACTTGCTTCATGATATTCGTGACAGATCTCATAGTCTACCTTCATCACACGTACTAATATCTGAGGATAAATTTCCTTCCTATGCCCTTCTACCTCACAATTTATACACCATAATCCACTGCGAGTCTTATGAGACAAGTTCACAGACAACTTCTCCAGCTACTTTTCCATTACAAAAATTTGGGCTTCTAGGAACAAACTAACTGTTGTATCAATGTTTCCTACTACCTCAACATGCAAGGTATCCTCCAAGGCCTTGCACGGATCTATGAAAGTTCCCTCCTGAATGGTGTGATCAGTCCTCCAATGAATCAATAAGCATGCGGCAAAGGGTGAATGTCATAAGATAACTTCGATAGGATGTTCTTGAAACATGCATCATACTCCCACACACTCTATGTCATTCCTTTCTAGATCTCCTTCAATGCATTGATACTTTTCTTTTCAAACTCATGTATGTGGAACTCCACCAAAAAAGCATTATGCAGTGCAATGTAATCCACCACTTTCTAGTGAGGGTCATACTTCCTATACCATCTATACACATGTACTTGCAATGTGGTTGCAAACTGAATTTCCTTTTTCTTCAGGGCGGTGATTCCCTTCACGCGCCATACTAAATCACACTTTTGTACATGTTCCATGGCATCCTAAATACACTTGTAATTAGTTAATTTTAGTGACATCTCATAAAAAACCTGTTGATGATGTTGTGGACCTTGTCTTCCAGATCCAGGACCTTGATTCCCTCTGATGTTACCTCCACCACCAAACCCACTAGATCAACTAGTTCTAAGCCCTCTAGATCAACCAGATCCTCCTATTGTTGTAGGAAAGGAGCCTAATGCAGTTGCACCATGTAAACCCATTATCACCCTAAATTACGTGCCGACAGTCTATGATACTGAACCACTCCCACATGTGTTTCCTGTGCCACTCCGAGATGCGATACACAAACCTTAATATCCCACACCTTCCCTAAATGTTGTGCCAGAAAAATACCCCAAAACACAATAAATGAATGTGTAGAGATAGATGTACCAAATGAAAAATTATACCTCTTTAGTGTCTCTTGACTACGAATACCGATACCAACTAGATTATCAACACTTATCTTAGGAACTAGAAAACTAAGTGTAAGGGTTTGGTTGCCATGTGGGTTAAGATGTGCACCTATGAATATTATCCTTTTTCCATATGAAAAAATATCTCTAGAAGCCGAGGGGGTTTATATTTCATGCTTGCCAAGATGGGGTAACTTAGACTTCTCAGGTTCCACATCCTCCGCACGAACCTCAAATCCTTCCCATAAACTTATTCCTCCATAAATCCATCACTCCTGCAGCCTCATGTTTGTCTTTCTAATTCCCTCTCCCAAGATTCATTATAGTTGAGCTACCTCTCCTCTCTCTCCATTTCTTCCAAAAGGTATGCCATCCTCTACCACGCTAGCTTCCGCACCCTGCACCTAGCAGCAATTTAGCTAGCCATGGTAAAGGATTCCAAAATCAAATTAATGACCAAGATCTTGATAGCCTATGGGATAACATGAAAGAATGATCCTCTAGGCTCCCTAAAGAACTTTAACTCAGAAATATTCTAGAAAAAAATATGTAAAGATAGTGTATTCCAAGTTATAAACTATTCAAAAGTCTAATCCACTAGTGATCAAAAACACGGGTCCATGTCAGATCGACATCATGAAACTACTGATATTATTCCCGGGTCAAAAAATGAGGTCTATAGTACTAACTCATCCTTAATGCATATGCTAATAGCCATTCATATAACTCTACTAGGAAAGAACAGAAGAATGTCTCATAGAGTTCGTGCTACAGGTTCTCCTCCACACATTCTCATGCATTAAACTTAGATATGGTGTTAAATATTTGAGAAAACTCATCCTTCATGTTTTTGAGCCACTTTTTTGACACTATCCAAGGTAAAGAACTCTTTCATCACACATTTCTCCCATAAAATCTTCAAAAGTGATTCTGGCAACGAAACTGAAATGTAGTCATTATTTTACCCTCAATACTTCTTTCTAACCCCAAGCGCACCAACCTATAACCCAACATAGGCTGGGTGCTCAACTGAGGTGTGTGTGTGGGCACAAAGCGTCTCATTTATGTGAGTTTTGTAAGAGAATTCCACAATTAATAGAGGAATATTTTTAGGAACAAAAGTACATGCATCTACTAAAAAAATGCAGAAGATATAACTAATAGATCAATACATCAATGCATCACAAAAGCTAATAAACATTCTAACAAGTACAAGAAACTAGATATGGGTCATGATAAGCCAAATAAGATGAGGATTTACACCCATAAACAAAGTTATACATAATAGATTCATGTATATTTATTTAACATAGTTCAGGTAGCCATATTACATATTAAAGGGTCATCTCACACCATATACATCAAATGACAAAGAACTCAACTTCTGTAAACCTATATGATCAGAGATCCTAGCTATGCTATTCCCCATTATATCTCTTGTTACAGATCATAGTACCAATAGATATGCTTAATGGTATCCCTTATAACCCTTTAACACTAAGTACTCTAAACACTAGCACTATGAACTCCAACATTTATGCAAAACTTTGTTACTCTCATTCTCTTTCTCTTCTCCCTTTTCATTCTGCACCCGTATATATCTCTTTGTGTGTGTATGCACTCTATATATGTTTATGTCCCAAGAACCTCTTTAAATATGATCATCAATGATCACCGTGACTTCTTGCCTGAGCAGATCGTGTGTCAAGTGTCAATGTGGTCCTCCATTGGAAAATGCTTATCCTTTTTGCAAACCTTCCACTAACTACAATGATGCCTCTGGGAATATTTCTTGTGTGGAATATCATTTTCTAGACCTCTAAGGTTCCAGACTAGCACCTTTTCCACTTATCATTCCAAGTCGAGTCCTCACGTTTTTCCTCAAATGACTCCATGATGCCAAATATGGATAAGTCCATTAAACCCTTGTTTTTCCTGTTATAACCCTAAAGTAGCTACCAAATCTTAAAGGCGTGTAGGCACGCACGGCTGGAGGGAGCATGCAAGTGAAGGCCCTTTCAAGGTAGAATTCAAAAAGGGGTTTTGGAGAACTAAGGATTCACACCTATGAAGCACAATTCGGGACTTAGCCATTTCTCTGCCTTTTGGACAAAACACATGAAGAACGTGTTCCGTTTGGATAAAGCCTGGCAATAGGTGTGTCCTGGGAGGAATATACCTTGCAATAGGAAGATCCAAAAAGCTAATCATGACATGGAGAGGCATGCACCTGGAGTGACCCACACCTTGACACTTCAGGCCAGATCTACGGTCGTGAAAGAGTTTGTTAGAGCTTAGATGCCTATTTATACATGCACCCTTAGCAAAGAAAAGAGGGACACAAGTGAGGTAGCAAATCTCTACAGAATTACTTAGCGAGAACTATGGGATAAAATGGGTAGATGATAATAGGAAGAATGTAATGAGGGAATGGGGAATGAAAATTTTATTTTGTGAGCATATATGTATAGATACAGATATGGTGTATCACCACGGTCTACCTCTATGATGTTTTGTAGTAATACTATGAATGAATATGATAAGGTTACCACTGCATTTATATTAATATTTCCTTCTTGTATTATGTGCATGTTTCTACTATGCTCTTGATCTTGTACAATCATGAACATTACTTTAATGTTGAGTCTATTTGTGGATTTACAACTTCCTAGTTCTATTAATTCCATTGCATGCTTTTCTTTTGTTATTATTGAAGGGGTATAGAAGCTATTCTGAGATCTATAGCTTTTTCATTTCTTTTAAATCACTAAGTTAAGATCATGAAGTATGCCTTCCACTGAACTCACATAAAAGAGAGACTTGGCCCCCTCTCACACACCTTGGGTGAGCACCCCAACACCCATTAGGTGATAGGCCGGTACACATGAGGTTCCCTTGTTCTTGGTGGGTGCAAAAATTACTACATCTTGGTTCCATTGCAAGGACCTCTTTTCAAAGTTGTAGTGGAACATGGCATACATTATGATCTATGTAAAGAATGACGACAGAGAGAATAACTCGGGAAGGTGTTGAAGATTGGTTTAAAATCATGTAGGATGAATTTTCTTAGAGATTCAATACTGGACTTGGGTTTGACACGTGAAGATGGGTGGAAGACACTCTTTATCATGAGTTGTACGAAACCTTCTTCTATTGTTTCCCAGTAGAGTTATTTGAATGGCTCTCAGCTTATACATCTAGATTGGGGGTGGTATTATAAGTCACAACCCTTGGACCCAAGAAACCTATTAGAACTTGCAAGATGTTGATCTATTGTGGAACCGTGCTATAGATCATTAGTAGAAAGGAGTATTGACTAGCTACACTCTGGAATACGTAATTTCCACGTATCCCTATCTAGAATTGCTGAGTTTGAGTTCTTGTGGGATCCCAGAGGATCATTTCTATGTGTTATCCCCCTAGAAATCAAAATCTTGATGGTAACCATGGGTTTAGAGGAATTTCCTAAGGCCGGCTCAACCACTCTGAGCGCTTGGCGAGGAAGCCAGGTTGGGGAAAGATGGTTGATATAACAACTAAAAAGGAAAGGGAGGAGATATGGCTCAAGTATAATGAAGCAGGTGAAAGGGAGATCGATAGGAAACATGGGATTACAAGTGGGTTATGGAGCTAGACATGGTGGAAAGGAGTTGAGATTCACCGCAGAGAATGTGGAACCCAAATAGTCTGTGATACCCCATCTTGGTAAGCGCGGGAGAGAAAACCTTGTAGCTTCTGATGAGAGTCCATCACGTAGAGAAAGAAGAGTTGTTGGTGTGCATTTGACCCCACCTAGTGACCGAACCTTGCACTAGGTTTGTTCAAACAAGGGAAATGTACAGTTGATCCATTTGATATCAGTGGAAGCAACCGATCGGCACCTAACAGATAAAACTTCTCGTTTGGGACTTCTATGGCTTCACACACTATTCTATTATTTGGTGGAATGTTTAGACAAGGCACATATACAGATGGTTTTAGAAGCAGGTTAGGAAGTGGTGGAGGAAATATGACTGGGAGTGGCACTAGTTCATAAACTGTCAGTGCACAATTTAGTGGAACAACGGAGCATTCAACACACCAAAACACAGACCCTGTACCTAACACATGAGGATCTAGAGGTGGAAGTGGTGGAGCTGGTGGCTCAGGATCTAGTGGGTTTGGCAGAGGAGGGAAACGTTGGAGGGAAACCAAGGGACTAGATCAGGAGGACAAGGGCCTCAGCCACCTCCTCAAGTATTTTTCTAGATGTCTCTACACTTACCAGATTATAGTGGGATAGAAGATGTTGTAGAGCATGTGCATAAGTGCGATCTGCTATGGCACATGAAGGGGATCATGACCCAGGATTGAAAGGCCAGTCAATTTGTGACAAATTTATAAGGATGCACACATATTTGGTATATAAAATATGACCCTCATCAAATTGTTGTGGATTATACTATGTTGAGAAATGCGTTCTTGGCAGAATTACACATACCTAAGTTTGAACAGAAGAGCATCAACTCCCTCAAAAAAATCCATTAGGGGATGGAAGAGAGCGTGTAGGCATATGATGTGTGTTTTAAAACTCTATTGTCTAAACTGTCTTATGATATCCACCCTTCACAACATGCTCAGTGGTTTTTTGGAGGGTTGATCACACCCTTCAGGAGGGCTTTGTCTCATAAAACATTCACGGAACCATGCGAAGCATTGGAAGCTACTTTGTGCACTGAGGTAGTTGGTAGTGTTGACACTAGTGTTAGCCCATTTCTAGAGGCTTAGATCGCTGCCATGGATAATCAGTTGGAGAAATTATCTGCCAACACAGTTCTAGAGACTCACGATGGGATGTGGTGTATATATTGTAATGTAGAAGGGAACACAAAGGATAATGCTGGGATATGTACTCAAAAGGTGGTACGCATCATAGCAGTAAATTATGAAATATGTCATGAGGACCATGATGTAAGTAGGTGCCCCCCTTTCTCAATGTGTGATCCATAAAAACATGTCTTGTTATTGCAAGATATGTACCTCAACCATGCATGACACCAAGGATTGTAGATTGATTGACTAGATTCATGAGGCAATTGATCTTGGTGTGCACTAGAATTACCTTACCAGATGTTCCAAAGGAGATGAGCATTAGTATGAAGAGCATGGAGATGGAGGTGCGCATGGAAGAGGGTTTCACGGAGGATTTCGTGGTCATCATAACTGTGGGGGAAGAAGTGAGTTCCCACATGGAACATGCTTTAATTGTTGAGCCACAGACCATTATAATCGCAAATGTCTAGATCTTTTATAATGCTCTTGGTGTGGAAAGAAACATAAGTACAAAGAGTGCCCAGAGTTATATGAACATATGAGTCAGCAGTACCAAAAGGATAAGGGTGCTGCCATGGTGAGTATTAAGAAGGATGATACACAATGGCTCCTGCGAGTAATACATGAATCATAACTAGAGCATGTTATGGTAACAAATGGGGTGGAGTCCACGCACGTAAGGGAAGTGCCTAGGTAGATACCTCTAGTTTTGAGGGAAGAGGTAGTACATGGGAAGTATCCAAACCCGGCTCACAAGAAGGAAGTCTACCAAGAAACCATGGATGTAATTCGAAGCTTACAAGGGGAGATCTAATGCTTAAAAGAGAAAACTAGAAAAGATGAGCAAAGAAGACCAGTAGAAGCACCAAAGGATAACTTGGACAAGGTTAAGGAGGTGTGTAAACTACTGAGGCAAGAGAATGTTATTCCCTACTAGGAGCATGGTTGATAGAAAAGGTACCACGAGCTGGGGAAGAGCTCAAAAGGTAGATCCTGCATGTAAACCTCACACCTCACAGCCTTGATTATGACAAATAGATCACCTTAAACATAGTAGTGGATGGATGGATGCTTAGCAACATCCTCACTGACATAGGTGTGGAGGTTAATGTTATCACTCTAGATGCCTGACATCAAATGGGAAGACCTACATTACAACCATCTTCAAATGCGTTGTATATGGAAAATAAGACAAAGGAAATGCCCATAGGTTTCTTGAAGGATGCGACCATTACCATTCAGGGGACTAAGTTCAATGTGGATTTTGAATTCTTTTGTCGAGGCAGATAATTTCCTAGCGTTACTTTTGCGCCTATGGTGCTATAAGAATAATGCAGATATCCGGTTTAACAAGGGGTACATAAGATTTGAAAATAAGGAAGAGAGTCTGGTTATACCACTTGTTGATGGGAAGTCCACCCATTATAATAAATCCCTCAGGGAGGAATTCCTTGATAGAATATATGTGTGCTCCATAAGAGATCCAGAGACCATCCACCCTATAGAAGGAGTCATCCAGTTTGATGATTCTCAATCTGTCAGTGATACTACCAGTATAACATGCGATAATTGGGTGCATGGGACTTATGAAATGATTGGGTTACATATGAAAGGATCGGTAACTAGGGTAACCATGGCATATATAGTTCAGCACTTGGGAGGAAAGGCAATAACCAATTATTATGGGGATGCATACCCTAAGGTATTTTTGAGAGAAATGGAAGCTCAATGGAGGGAGGATGAGTGACAAGGTATGCTAGGTTATGTTTTGATAGGCACAACAGTGAGATGGTGGGCCACACATAGTGAAAACTTGTTGGATTGGCATGAAGTTATAATTGCGCTCATTGTATGATTCTTAAAGAGCAACATACCGACCCGCTATCAATTATTACAATGGTAATGGACCCGCCTCTTATAACATCTAGTCATGTGATAGGGTCTGGGGAGAAGGTGTGGGAGCATTACCACCCTCCCTTTTGGTGCATAAGTTGTATTCAACACTACAAGGTTGTGTGCATGCTTGGTATATCCATTCTGAAACTCTCAGCCAAACAAGAAATTGGTAGGAATTAGCGGCTAACCTGGTTCACACATTCGAGTACTGAAGATGCAACTGGTTGATGAGGCATTATAGACTATCAAGTGCCTCACTCTGGGGGATTGCTCCCTAGAAAAATATATATTAGTAAACTTACTTGGTGGACCTAGCTTGGAAGCGCAGTTTGAAGAGGAGGAACCAGAAGACATACAATTCGAGAGCACGTGTGCTGAAAAGGAGAAAGGAAAGATGGTATACGTTATTGATGGAGAGGAGATGGAGAGCCTAAATGTTGACCATTCTATTAGGACGTGTGAAGTAGTTGACAATGTGGATGCATGTGCGTGCACATATCATGAACCACTCAAAAACAAGAAATTTAACATCGGCTCAGAGAAGGAGCCCAAGAAAGCTGTCATTAGGGACTACTGGTCAGATAAGGAAGTATCAAAGATCATCGATCTCTTACATGAATTCAAGGATTTATTCCCACGTGGATACCATGAGTTGAAAGGCATCCACCATTCATTGGGGGAAATGAGGATTAATTTGAAAGATGGTGTGTGCCCGGTCAGGAAGAGGCCTTACAGGATGAATCCTAACATGCGCGTAAGGGTTAAAGAAGAGCTAGACAAAATTATAACATCTGTTATCATAGAGGCTATGGAGGAATTAGAATGGATAAGTCCAATGGTGATTAGCATAAAGAAGGATGGATGGATTAGGATATGTGTGGATTATAGGGAGTTGAATGTTGTTTGTATCATAGATCCTTTTCTCACCCCCTTCACTGAAGAGATTTTGGAAAGAGTTGTTGGGCGCGAGGTCTATTCCTTTACAGATGGATTCTTGAGATATCACCAAGTAAGGATTGCCAAGGAAGACCAAGAAAAGACAACTTTCTCCACTGAGTGCAGAAGCTTTGCATACATGGTCATGCCCTTTGGATTAAGGAATGCGCCTGTTGTATTTTTGCGCAAGTGGTACAAGAATTTAATGACTTCATCCACAAGTTCCTTCAAGTATATTTGGATGATTGGATACTGTATGGATTGGTAAGGGACCATTGTGATAACTTGGGATTGATGTTTGAAAGATGTCGATAGTTGAGGATTTCCCTCAACATCAAGAAATGTGTCTTTGCAACTCCTTTTGGAACGTTGTTGGGGCATATCATATACAAAGAGGGCTTACTGGTGGATCCCGCAAAAGTTACAGTTATTGTGGGATTAAGGGAGCCCACCAACCAAAGTTTCATGCACGGATTTCTTGGACACATTGGTTACTACAGAAATTTCATTAAGGGATACACCAAGATCGCCATGCCTTTGGAAATATTGCTCAGACATAAGAGTGCCTTTCAGTGGGGAGAGGCACAACAAAGGGAATTTGACACTCTAAAAGAAAGGCCTATCACCACACCTATTATACAATTCCCATCATGGGATAAACCTTTCCATGTCCACGTGGATGCATCTGGTATAGCAATGGGAGATGTTATTTCTCAACCAGGAGAGGGGATTGTTGATCACCCATTATGTTTTGCAAGTAGAAAGTTGACCCCAGTAGAACAAAATTATACAACGACTGAGCGTGAGGCATTGTAAATGATCTATGCACTCTAAAAATTTAGAAATTATTTATTGGCTACTCCATTCATATTCTACACTAACCATATGGTCTTGAAATATCTAGTAAACAAAGCAGTGTTGTAAGGGTGCATATTCCATTGGGTACTTTTATTTCAAGAATTTGAATTCAAAGTGGTGGTAAAACTGGGAAAGAACAATTATGGGTTGGATCATTTATCAAGGATTGATTTGGGAGAGGACACGAAAAGTATCAAGGAAACCATGTTAGACACGTAACTATTCAGGTTGTGGTGCGCACCCTCGGAGTTAGAAGATGTTGCTTTTTTCTCAAGGAAGGTATGGCGCCCGAAGGGATGAATGCACTGGAAAGGAAAAAGTTTGACATACACATCGCACCCTTCATGTTGATCAATGGGGATTTGTATAAAATGGGCAGTGATGAGGTTTTGTTCTGGTGTGTACTAGAACATGAATGCGTGGCCATAATAGAAGAAGCCGATGGTGGGATTGCTGGAGGACACTACGTGGGGAATGCAACTGCGTGTAAGATCCTAGTCACTGAACTATGGTGGGAGATGATTCACCAGGATTGCATTGAGTTTTGCAAGGCCTGTGATCACTGCCAGTTCCTTGGCAAACCTGGGGGTAGGGATGAGATGCCCTTGTACCCCATCACTAGCACGGAACCTTTTGATAACTCGGCAATAGATTTTGTTAGACCAATCTCACTAGCTGCGTGAAGGACTAACTCATGGTATATCATTACCTATACTAATTATCTGACAAGGTGGGCAGAGGTTGTGCCCACTAAGGATTACATCATAGCCATAACTACTAGATTTTTGTGGGAGAACATTATCAGCAAGTATGGGTGCCCATTAAGTTTAACAAGTGATAGGGGAACTCACTTCTGAAATGAAACCATCAGGATTCTATTGGCAGAATTCATGGTAGCCCATCACAAGACTACCCCTTATCACCCTTAGGAAAATGGGACTACAGAGGCATTCAAAAAAATCCTTAGTCACACACTGACTAAGATATGTGATGTGGGTAGGTAAGATTGGGATGACAAGGTATCACCAGTTCTTTGGGGATACAAAACAACATATAAATATTGAATAAGGCCACACTATTTCTATTGGTGTTTGGCATGGAAGTAATTTTACTAGTCGAATTCATGCTACCATCTCTGCGTATAGCACACGCAGGAGGGTTGGACGATGAGAAAGCGCTGGAAGAAAGAATAAATGAATTAATAAAGTTGGATGAAAGGTGCTCACTAGTAAGATGGAGCCAAAAAATTGAGAAGGCAAAGAAAAAGGCATGGCATGACCACCATATTAAGAAAAAATAGTTTGAGGTTGGCTAGATGGTATTACTATATGATTCAAAATTTCTACGCCATCCTGGAAAGTTGAAGGTGCATTGGTTGGGTCCTTATGTAATTTCATACATCCTTGATTCAGGCACATGCTAGTTACAAGCGCTGGATGGAACAAAATTACCTGGAAACTTCAATGGGAGTAGGTTGAAGCCCTACTATAAATAATACTTCTTGGTGTTTGTAAATAAGGTAGTTTTTCTAGTTAGTTTAGAATTTCCTTTTATGCTTTTCCTTTCTTGTATTTCCCTTTCACGTTGTTGTTTTGTTTTGTGCCTTGGGCACCGGTAACCTTATTACTTTTTGACTTATGAATTCCCAGTGGACCATGCATTGTTTTAGTGTGGGGTGAGATGATGAAGAAAAACTTTGAGTTATTCTACTAGGAGGATTTGGGTCAGTGAAAAAATAAGGTTACATTGGAAATCCATGTACAAAGGAGAAAAAGCAAAAAAACATGAGGTAGGAGAAAGAAAGAATCATGAGGATGGAAGAGGTGCCTTTGGCACTGGTAGCACATGCATAAGAGTATTCTTTCAATATGGATTGTTTGCACACCAGAAGGTTGGAAATTTTTTCACGGGTGGAAACATTTTTACACAAGGATTGGGTGTGGGTGGAAACATTTTTGCACAAGGATTGAGCACAGGTGGAAAAGTGTTCACACAAGGATTGGGTGCGTAAGGAGAAGCACTGAAGTCAGGTTTTATTTGAAAACACAGCATTAAAAATTTTCGTACGGTGGTAGGTAGCCTATCCTTGAATGCGTAAAAGTGAGAAAAGCTATAAATACAAGAGTGGGCATTTTATTACTTCACTTCATGAACACAAGAAGAGTGTTTTTACTTCAAGAGATAGGGTTTTGAGAACTGAGTCGTGCAAAGAAAAATCCCAAGAAATTAAGCATAATTAGTCCATTGGATCTACAAACTAGATCAAAAGTGATTCACGGGTGGGAGGAACATTGTGAGGAAGCGTCGTGATCAGAGGAGAAAAATATGAGATTAGGGTTTGTGTTTTAGGGCAAGGGGTGCATGAGGAAAATGCTCAAACAACTCGTAAGATAACCTGGGAATGAAATAAAAGGGTGTAATGATGGACATGAAACTAGTTGGTAAACCTACAGAACAATCCAAGAAGGGAAAGGGTAAAGGAAAAGGAAAGAAGAAACAAGAAGAAATACCCATGGATACAAATGAGGAATGGTACTCGGAGATGTAATACCTGGATGGGGTTTTTCTAGGGAAAGAGTGGGATTCCCACATAAGACAGATGACTGTGATCGACTACAATCACTGGTCAAGCACAATCACGAAGGAAATGGCACTGGAATTGGTGTGCCCCACAAATAAACGAACACCTGATGGGTTACCAATCTACAGTGACGTGGTCAAGGTGAAAATGGAGAAGGCAGGGATTCTCCAAATTTTCAAGTTTCCATATTTCGGGAAGCCCAAGTGCTTATACCAATGGTTGATGATGCGCGTACACAAAGACTTCTTCTGCTTCGCAGGGCACAAAATATGCATAACTCCCCAACTAATTTCACACTTCATAGGCCTAAACTGTGTAGGGGACATGCTCATAGATGACCTCCTAGATGAGGAGGAAATCAGAGAAACCATAGCATCCTAGGAATTGAAGAAGTGATCAAGTTACTACAACATCTCGGATATCAGCAATCTGGTGATAAATATGGCCACACACCTTGTCTTAGAGCTAAATGGACAAGAGAGGTGGACCCAAGTGAGCAAGACCTAGCTAAATGTCTACATAAAGGTCGCGGAAGGAACCGTATACAACATCTCCCAATACATAGTAGATGAAATCATAAGAAGCACAGAGAAGGGAGGAAAGATCCTATATGGAAAAAATCTGTTGACAATTGTGTTCTTAGAAATTAGGGTGCCGAATGCATCCGACAAGTTCGTGTAGGAGTACCCTGTTGAAGATCCCTTTCTTGCAAAGAGATTTCATAAATACACATGTGAATCAATGATAGGGGTACACAAGGTGCACTTATACAAATGGTAGAAGTGCCTTAGTAATGCATTTGGGGCTGAATGGTGGATCCCTGAACAACTCCCCGTGGCAACCGAAGGAGAAGCAGAGTTCATAGTCTACCAGCAATTTTACATTGGCAGGTTCATTTTGGTGGATGGCAGTTGGAGTCTATGGTGCAAACTCCCATTCTCGTTTACTACCCAATTTTTCCAAGTGGGGGTAAACAGATACAAGGAATCAAATAAAATAAATTTGGAGTTGTCCACCCTTGACAGAGAGCACAGGGAAATGAGAAAGAAGTTGGTCTACCCAGAGAAGTGTGCATACGTTAAAATGTACGTGTTACAAGATGTGCATATTGTAAGGCCTTTGACCTTATGTATTGCTGGGAGAAATGTCACAAGGATTTACTTGCACATAAGGCCAAAGTTCGAAAAGGGTGCATACGTGGAGAATGAGATATCCATTCCTGACAACCCTATTGGAAGAAGGAAGCCCATTCCAAAGCATAAGGAGAGGGAAGAGAAAGAGGAATAGAGGGTGGTGGAGAAGCAGGATGTAGGTTCCGTGGGGACAAGTACGTCCATTTGGAAGAAGAAGAGAATGATGGTTAAGGAGAAGACCCCAGAACCTGCGAAGCCACCATCCCCTGAGGAGGCATCAGATGAAGAGAAGACCACATCCTCGACTCCATAGTTTTCAACAGAGGAAGAAGAAACGAGGATGGAAGAACTATATTTTGAAGATATAGATGACCCGAATGCCTATATAGGTGAAAAGGATGATGATGAAGAGGGGGAGTTGGAGGTGGATCAAGAGCTGATTGATGTCCATGATTTGAGACAAGAGGGAGCAGAAGATACAAATGATGCTTTCATCTTTGTAAGGAGGAAGGGCACCTAAGGGGAGGAAGGCACGTAGAATGAATAAAGGAGTGAGGGGGAAAGTACCAAGTAGCTAGATATTCCCAAGCTCATTCAGGAGGAGGTGGATGAGAAAGTGACAAGGGAGGTAGAGAAGATAATTAATACCTTGGTCGTAGAGGAATTGGAGCATAGCGCGGAGCTTGTGCTCGGAGAATTCAAGGAAGAGCAAAGGGAGAAAAGTGTGGGTATCATAAAAGGCCCAACTCTTTTAGGAACTATTCCCAAGGGCGTGTGCATGGGAAGTAAACGTGTGGAAGGGGGAAGAATAATGATGGGATACGTTGATGACCCCAACAAAGTTTTGCGTGCGTGTTTCCATAGTACCGTGCCCACTAAGGAGCTCACCACCATGGAGTCCTTTGATCCTGAGGGAGGATACCCATGCATAAGGAAGATGCTATCATGGGTTTTTGACTCCCACCTTGATGAGCCTGAGTTTGAGGTTAACCAAGGAGTGATACTAGCATTTTATGAGGGAAAGGGGGACAACCCCATTATAAAAATGCAACAACTATCAGATGAGCAAGTGTGTAACGCGCTCAAAAAAGTCTCTATGGAAATTGAGGCTAGGCTCTTTTGCATAAATGATAGGGTTAAAGTCTTGGAGGACCTGTTGGAGAAGAGGAAGGAAGAAGTAGTTAAGATAACAAAGGATCTCAGCCTTGAGAAACTAATCAACGCTCAACTACAGAGGGAGCTTCAAGAGGAGCAAGCTAAAGTGTGCGAAGTTTCCAAGAATGTGAAACTCATCTCCCAGGACATCATCATGAAGCACCCAGACCTCAACCCTCCCAAAAAAAAATATGGTTCCTCCCTAGAGTGTCTTGAGGACTTGACTCGGATCCGCACTATGGAAAGGCAACATTTGGCCTTGGAGTCGGTAGAGGATGTAGCTACACACTTGGAGCAGGAGGACAAGCTAAAAGTCTTCATGCTCATAGTTGAATACAAAAAGGTGCTTTCTAATGTAAAAATCATTGTACAAACCGTTGGGGTTGCATACGTCCATTGCGTGGACCAGGACAAGGTGACAAGCATGCTACTTGCTAGCAACGAGGCCAAGCTAAAGAACTTAAGGGAAAATAATAAGAGCAATGGAACCAAGTGAGAAAATATCCTAGCTGAAGTGGAAAGGAAGTCTGAAGCTATTGAGATCTTGTGAGTCTCAATAAAAACCCCGCTAAAAGAGCTCTACAAGGCCATTACGAAGATGATGGATGCCCTAGAAGATCACACAAAGGAACTAGAGACAGTGGTAGAGACCATAAATACAAAAGGGGAAGGGTTAACCTTCGATGAGTTGAGCACATTGGTTGGCGACCTCTACACAAGAGCATAGGATGAATTCATTGCTTGGAATACACTGGAGGCCGACCTGCGGAAAATTTTTCCCCTTCTTCTTCTTTAGGTATTTTTCCTTCTATTCTTTCTCTCCCCCATTCTTTATTCTTTCCCACCATTCTTTTTAAAGGCAAGGCCTTGCATTTTGTACTGCATTCTTTGAAAAGGTTCCCGAGGGTGGAGAACAAGTGAAGTGTGGGGTAACGTTGGGACCCTAATGTAGCTCCCAAATATTAAATGTGCATAGGTGCGCACAGCCAGAGGGAGTGTGAAAGTGAAGGCACACAAGGCAGAATTCAAAAAGGGTTCTCGGATAACCAAGGACACGCACCCACGAAGCACAATTCAAGACTTAGCCATTTTCATCCTTTTGGATAGAACACATGAAGAACGTGTTCCATTTGGATAAGGTTCCAGCCTGGCAGTAGGGTGTCCTGGGAGGAATATACCTTATGATAGGAAGATCTAAAAAGCTAATCATGACATGGAGAGGCATGCCCCTGGAGCAACCCACACCTTGACACTTGGGGCTAGATCTGAGGTCATGGACGAGTTTGTTAGAGCTCATATGCCTATTTATACACGTTCCCTTAGCAAAGAAAAGAGGGACACAAGTGAGGTAGTGGAGCTTTGTAGAATCATTGTGAGAACTATGGGATAGAATGGGTAGATGATGATATGAAGAATGTAATGAGGGAATGGGGAATGAAAACTTTGTTTTGTGAGCATACATGTATGGATCCAGATATGGTGTATGACCGTTGTTTGCTTCTCTGTGATGTTTTGTAGTAATACTATGAATGAATATGATAAGGTTACCCTTGTGTTTATATTAAGATTTCCTTCCTGCATTATCTGTATGTTTCTACTATTCTCTTGATCTTGTATAATCATGAACCTTACTTGAATGTTGAGTCTATTTACGGATTTACAACTTCCTAGCTCTATTAATTCTGTTGCATGATTTTCTTTTGTTATGATTGAAGGGGTATAGAAGTCATTCTGAGCTCTATAGATTTTTCATTTCTTTGAAATCACTAAGTCAAGATCATGCAGTATGCCTTCCGATGAACTCACATAAAAGAGAGACTTGGCCTCCTCTCATGCACCTCAGGTGATTTCCCAGCACCTTCTGGGTGATAGGTTGGCGCGCATGAGGTTCCCTTGTTCTTGGTGGGTGTAAAAATGACTACACTGCCTCCCACGCATGCTCTATTTTAAGTGAAACCCTTCTTAAACCCATTTTTCATGCATGTTTTTCCCTAAGTGCCCTTGTATCTACCGATCCTACGTGCGTTCCTCTTGGTAATTAGCCAATATTTTAGGGTCCAATAGTGCTTGGTGCCTCATTATGGTCTCATACATTTATCTTTATTATATTGAACCAATTTCGTAATTAACCTCGAAATGGTTGACCACCAAAAATATAAGAATCTAAAACGTCTAGAAAGAGCCCAAAAAGTGGTAGGAAAGATAAAAAAGGATCAAGGCACCCTTGGTGTCACACACCACAATTCTTTTCTACTTCATTTAATGGAGTAGGTCATAAATGCATAATGGGTACATCAATTTTGGTACAAGTGATACTGTTTTATTTATGTACCATTAATAAGTAACCGATGCAAATCTTTCTTGATGAATGTGATAGAGGCTATATGCACATGTATAGCAATAATACATATCTTACATGAAATAATAATTGCTTGATCTGTTTTTAGTTGTTTTGATTTATAATACTTTTTTTATTCTTTATGATGATCAATGATATGATTTACGGTTTATTTATATTACGATCATAAAATGATTTATTTAGTCATCTTGTATTCTAAAAAATCACTGTTATGTTTGTTGATGATTATTACCTTTGATTTTGTTGGCGAGAAAATTTATCGAGTATAAATTGGTGGATTTCTTGCCAATGCTCTAGGAATCTAAGTCCCTCTACTTAACTGGTGCAATGGCCATATATTTATGCACGAGTAAAAATATGAATTTTCCTGATGGCCTTTTAGCTGGGGATCCAACAGGGGCACTCCACTGACCCTACAGAAAAGCTAACAATTTATTGCTAGAGAGGAAATTGTCAAGAGAGTGGTAAAGGGAGTGAGAATATGAGATAAGATGAACTAATGTTGAATGTAGAATATTATATTATTTCACACATCAGTTATAAATTTCATCACATGCACTAAAAATAGGAAGAAACAATAATGCAAACAACAAAAAGACTAATTAGGGTTTAATGAACACAAATTATCAGTAAAACCCTTAGTAACAAAAGGCTAGAAACTCCTTATATTAATGATCAAATAGAAATTGTACATAGTAAGAGAATGGAAGACATTGAGAATAGGGGAAAATTGGCTAACTATTTTTAGTGACAAGTAAGCAAAATCTCTCTCATGAACTTACAAGAATACAACCAGCTAGAGGAATTTTAGAATTAGAACCTTTTGGAATGAGGAGCTCATTACAATTTATAGAATTTTGGAAGTCTCTTTGCATATCCCCGATTGACGCTTCATATGCCTTGAAACTTTTCACATTCCTAGGAAAATATTAACTCCCCTTTTATAACTTAAGGGTGACTTATTATATTGAAAGCATTAATGCATGTGAAAAAGTGCAACCCTAATGCAAGTTTAGAATATTAAGGAGAGAGAAAGTTCGGGGTGAAAGGAGAGAGAAAGAGAGCAGTGAGAGAGGGAGAATAATGATGATCAAGAAAATGTCGCTTGGACCCACTGTTTTACTTAACTGATCCGATACAATGCTCCAAGGTAGTGAAGTTTGGGTCTTCAAATGTCTTATACCACAACAGTATTCCTTTCAATGACGCACAAACACTATGAACTAAGTTTTTAAAAACACTGTTAAATGGAACCTTTATCAAACACATGTACTTCTCATGAAGACCCCTTTTAAAGAGAGTGAATTTTAGAACCAATATCGCCCTAGCTCCTTACAACTTTGTCACATTTCTTAGTTGATTTGGACATGATTTTGATGAGACAAACTATGAACATTCTGGTGGTGTTGATCATGAATTCCACCTCACACATACTGATTGAAGCATGAAATGAGTTTCGAAAGACATGGTTGAGATCCCTAAAGATAGAGATTGCATTATTTTCTACCTTGTAAATCTGAACTTCATTATTTCTTGACAGTTACTATATTTAGAAAGGGTAGCTATTTTTTCAAGTATGGAGATTTTTCCTCTTTAGTTCCCAAATGGTGATGTCAACTTAGATGTTCAAATTGGATGTTGTAACTAGAATCACTTTTTATCCCTGCATTCCCATCATCTTCTAGATCATTTTTCTATTTTTAGTAGGTGCTCATGATACCACTTACTACTTTTAGTAAGTATAAATTTTGGATGAATATGACCATATCAATGATTTCTCCTAGTAATACACCTTATGTGTTCACCACCTCCTTCACAGTTGCTTCAATTAGTGACTTTCCAAAATTTGTAGTCTCTCATGTAGAAGGCCTGCTATTTTTAGAAAGTGTGCTTCTGGTGGTTGAATCATGGAGGGATGAAAATTACATATATGGGGTATTTTCCCAATATCACCCCTCTAAAATCTTGTACTTACCCAATCAGTATTTTGGGAGATTTTAAACTTTAGAAAATTTGATTGGAAACACCTCTAAACACTGTAGCCATTAATAGACCTTAAAAATTGTAGGTCTATTTTTCTTCTCCATTGGAAATAAAAATTGTATTTTCATTGTGGGTGTTTTCTTCTTACTCCTCTGGTGAAATTTATTTTTGATTTGACTACGGGTTTAATGGGAAATCAAGTTTTTCTCTCCATTGAGCCGGATGGAATATTTCTTCATAGTGAGTGGATTGAGCAATGGAATGAGAATTTGAAGATGAGGTTTAATGGATTTTGAATGATAAGAGAGATTCAAAATATTGTTATTCATTTTGTGCACTGGTTAGCAAGATCCATTTGAGTATTTGTTCCATGGCAATACAATTTTCTAAAGAATTCCTTCACTTTTCCCCTTCGTTATTTGTTCTTCTTGCTCTTTCATTCAATATATTCTTTAAAATATTTACATTCTCATCAATTTCAGGTTTTTCATTTTGGTATTGGATCTGGTTTGAGGTACAACAATGGTGTATGGAGCTTCTAGACAAGTTGTAGAGTAATGTCAGAGTATGGAGAGTAAGAAGTTAGAAGCAGGAAGGATAGATTTTAATATAAAATTAAAAAAAATAATCCTAGGGATGGGGTGAAATTTTATGTCCTTGGTACCTTAAGCACTAAGCAACATGAGGGACATCAATTTTCACGTGAGGCCTCACAACGACACTTTGTGAAGATCTGATGATGGGATTTTTGAGACAAAAAGCATATTCGAATCACCTGGGGGCTATAAGATGGTCACATGGGTGACCACAAGCCATTCCTTAAGTTGGGAACATTTTTTCATCACTAATTTACACCAACATAAAGGAACATGAGGTTCATCAATTTTTATGTAGTGCCTTAGCTTGAAACTTGTCACAAATCTGATGGTTGAGAGTTTGAGCTCTTATAAGCACCTAATGTTGAACTGGTGATCTGAGAGGTCGTATGGGTGATGAGAGGGCTTATAGGGGCAGGGAAATTGTTTATCTCCCTCATGTACCTTAGCATGAGGGATGAAATGGTCACAAAATTGTTCCAGGCTCCTGGAGCTGACATGTGTCCTCATCAAATTTGACCAACTTCTGAACTCGTTCCTTGAGGGAAACTTGAAACGACGATAACTTGAGCTCTCAATGGATTGTTTTGATGAAATTTTATATGATCTTGACTGAAAATTGCCTTTTGAAACCAATGGTGGGGGTTTAAGATCTTTATTCCTACATATAAGCCAAAAAAATAGGATTTTGTAAATGGATCCTTTGTTATGCATGGAAAAAACCAATTATAAACATATTACACAAAAGTGTTGTGAAAAATATGATTTCACCATATTATAGGGTTAGAGTTATCATTTCAAATATGTCTCATTTAGATCCTAAATCCATGTAGAACTCCCAATATCACTTCTTGAAGCTCAACAACTCTTTTGACCATGTGCACTGCTTAGGCCTGTGAACCCTATTTTTGGTGAGACTGCCCTAACTCTTCCAAATCCTTCCTTAATATTCCGAAATAAGTTCTATTGTGTTTCTATGACTTCCATTCATGTCCATGTCATTTTTTATTCTTCGTTCCACTCCAAGAGTTTTCTCAAGTCCTAGGAAGGCCAATGATATCCCTTCCCATAGTTTCCTGAAATTTGCATTTTCCAAGAATTGCTAAAATCATGTAGGGGGTTAAATTGAATTTCCTAAATCACATAGGGGAATGAGTTAAACATCAAATAGGAGGTCATTGTATTGAATAGGTATACCCAAGGTGAATTCAAATGGTAAAACTTGAAAGTTTTGACATAGGGGTATAGTTTTCATGCTAAAAAATTGTCAATTTTCTTGTTGCAAATTTGCATGATAATAGTTGGCTCTTGCTTAAGGAAATGACATGGAATGAGCGTAGTGAATACATGACATGAATAATCCTAGAATCTCAAATTTACAATACAAATACTAGTGCCTTATCCATTAGGCCCTACAAATTCATGTAGAACCTACAAGAGGGAGATAACAAGAAGAACACATAGACACACAGACACACAAAATGATGTAAGGAAAGACACAACACAAAAAACAAGGGAAAAACACACAAAAGAAAGGGAAACAAACCTAAATCACCTATGGTACAAGGTGGGGGCAACCCACTTTCCCTGTAGCACTCTTCTCTTCTCAGAAGTTACCCCTGATTGGGAAACACTGAGTGATGTTGTTCCACGAAGCCATTGACCGCTTCAAGAAATTAGCCTCCTTTCCTTAATTGTTTATGAAATCCAGGTGCTTTCATGATTTTCTATGTACTTTCTAGGAGTGAGTCTATATGATTTTCTTGAGACTCAAGCCTTTTCTTAAAAATTACATTTCCTTCAATATATTTGAAATCAATTTCATAGTGCCAGTTGCATTCCGTGTTGATCCACATAGATTATTCTTCATTGAGCATCTCATCGCTTCCCTAAGGTTGAATTTTTTTTCAAATTTCTTGAATATTCTGAGTTATTTTATTTCACAATTCTATGCTCATTGAAATATTCTCCATGAAAAACCTTGGATTCATGTCTTATTTATACTCCATTATGAGGTGCTTGAATATTGAATGGAGGATTAAAAGTAAACTCCCACTTGTCTTGTATAGCCATGGCACAAGATAAGAGATCAAGAGTTAGCTCAGGGTCTTCCATACTTTCTACTGCATCCAGGATTTCTTGCACAAATTTATACTTTGTTTCTTCATGTGGTTCATCTTCGTACATCCTAAAAGAATCTTCATTTTGAAGATAGAGGAAACTATCTGGATAGATTAATTCATTACCCTGAAACTTATTTTACATTCCACTACTTCTTTCTTAAGGGTATCTTCACGTTCAATGATTTCAACACCATCTATTTAATATTTTTTATCATGGAAAGAGTTTTCTTCTTTAAATGGTAAATAAAATACCTCTATTTCGTCATTGTATCCATCAACTATTGGATTGCAAGAGACATTGGATTTATCATCTTGATGTATTTCAACATGGCCCACCTTCACACTAATTGAGACTTCTAAATCAGATTCACACTTGTCTTGTATATTCATGGCTTTCACCAGGAGTTCAAGAATGAGCTCAGGATCTTCTATCTTTTCAATGATTCTTAAGAGATCTTGTATAGATTCTTCTTTAATACCTTTTGTGAGCTCAACAAAAGTTGGCCTTATCCCTCCATGGATGACATGATTCAGATCATCTTCATCTCCAAATGGGAATGAGAACATCTCCTCTTCATGGATAAGTGTAGAAAATGGTTTCTCCATTTTTAAACCATCAAGAACCATTTACTCTTCTTCATATCTCACATTATCTAGTAAATCAGGTATATCCTTTTGGAACTCAAAGTTCCTCAATTATTCTTAAGGATCCATACTCCTTTGGGAAGGAATTTTTGATCCTATCAACATGGGAATATCCTCTTCTTATTCAGTCATTTTGAAAAGATTCATCCTCTTGCTATCTTGGTATAAAATGTTAGCTTTAGGATTTCCTTCATTTTGCACTTTGTACCTCATTTTATTCTCTAAAATCAATATTTCCATGTATCCCTTGACTAGAACGGTTACAGAAGACTAGTTCATTTGGATCAAATTTAGATTTATAATTGGAAGAGGCATCATAATACTTAATTGGAATTGCAGGATCCTTATTACTTACTATAGGGCCATGATTCAACAATGTAGACTCCATACAGGGTGGGAGTGAATATCCTCTACTGATTATTTTATTTTACAAATTATCCATTGGAGGATCTTAGTCTTCTTGTTTTTAGTAATAGTGGAGGAAGAGGCTCCTTTTTCATACCTAGAACGAGTGAATACCACACATGAGAAACTAGGTGCATCTTCTTTGTCATCTTCATCACCTATAGAATAGTCACAGAACTTGATTTTTGTATCATCCTCAATTTTTTCAACTTATAGGAAATCAAAACCTTCACTTTATTGTTCAAGCTCTTCTTAATTTTCCTAAATCCTACAACTTTCATTAATGGGTGATGCCTCCAAGGCGAGCCTTCGAGGTGATCCTGCAATTTGATTTTTGTTGTTTCTTTGAGAAGATACTCAATCGGAAAATTCCCTCTTCAATGATCTCATTCACACATTTTTATAGCATTGGATCTATTTTATCATCTTTAGGATGTTGAGCCTTACCCCTTGAGGGTTTTTTTATCTTCCTTGATAGGATGAGATCATCGTAAAATTTGATGGATGCTTTTTGTGCTTGTGCTAGATTCCTTTTTTGAACCCTTTGTAGGAAGAATCCTACTTCTGGTGATTGAGAATTGATGAATAATCTCTTGACATTTTTCTTAGATGGCCAATCTTCTTCTAATATCCTTTGAATAAATTAGTCAAAACGAGCCACGAATTCCCTCATAGTTTCACTTTTTCCTTTCTTCATTTGAGCCAATTGCACCAAGAGGTCATGACAGTCCTCAATTTATTTAAATATTTCCTCAAAGGTAGTCTTGATGTTGTTCCCAGCAGTGATGGATTGGGAAGGTAGGAGGTAGAACCATTCTACTCCTTTTTCTTGAAGATATTCCATAAACAATGTTGTGGAAACATCTTCATGTTCAACTCCAAGAATCCTGCATGATGTGGTGAATAGGGTGATGTGTTCTTCAAGAATATTTGTGCCATCACCTTTGAACTTTGGAAAGTTCTTGCGGGAACTTGTTGGTAGATCATGAAGAGGTGGTTTGAGAGTGAGTGAGCCTGTATTTCCTCCCCATGGAACAATGGGTTGGGGTATTTTTTCTTCATCTGCCATCATTGTTTCTTTTTCTACTCTTGCTTCTACAAATTATTCTTCCTTTAAGAACTCAATGCTAAACATTGGTTACAAAATGAGTTAATTTGAATGGGGAGTGTCAACAAGAGTTTGGATGGTATTTCCAAGTGAACTACTTGTTGACCCGGCTAGGGATGAGGCTTGATAAAATTAGTAGGGATTGTCTCTATCTAGTTCTTGCTGATTTTTTAAAGCCTTGAAAGTGGGTTTGATAATTCCTCTTGATATATTTAACCCGGTGTATCTCCTTTCAGCCATATTTTGGAAATTCTTGTAGTGGGAATACAAAAGGACACTGTGGAGTATGAAAGGTCACATGTAGGACTTGATCGTGTATCTTTCAACAATGGATTTTCATGAACTCTTTTTTTTGCTTTTCAATATTTGAATTATTTTTTGAATTTTTGGACCTTACGGTCCTATTTTGGGTGCAGATGCTACCAAGTCTACCCCATGGTGGGCACCAAAATTGTTGGTGATTAAAATTTGTTAGGGAAAAATTGGTGGATTTATTTCCAATGCTCTAGGAATCTAAGTCCCTCTACTTAACTAGTGCATCTTCCGTATATGCATGCACAAGTAAAAATATGAATTTTCCTAGTGGCCTTTCAGTCGGGGATCTAACAGGGGCACTCTACTGACCTTCGCAAAAAAGCTATAAATTTATTGCTAGAGTGGACTTTATCAAGAGAGTGGGAAAGGGAGTGAAAATATTAGATAAGAGGAACTAATGTTGAAAGTAGAGAATTAGAGTCTTAAACACATTAGTTAGAACTTTCATCACATGCACTAAAATTAGGAAGAAATAATATTGCAAACAATAATAAGACCAATTATAATTTAATGAACACAAAGTATCAGTAAACCCCTTACTAAAAAAGGGCTAGAAACTCCTTCTTCTTGTAATGATGCTCAATCAGAAATTGTACATAGTGTGAGAATGGAAGACATTGAGAATAGGGGAAATTGGCTAAATATTTTAACTCACAAGTAAGCTAAAGCTCTCTCATGAACTTACAAGAATAAAAATATCTAGAAGAATTTCAGAATTAGAACCCTTTGGAACGAGGAGTGCATTATAATTTATAGAATTTTGGAAGTCTCTTCGCCTATCCCCCATTGATGCTTCATATGCCTTGAAACTTCTCACATTCCTAGGAAAACATTAAGTCCCCTTTTATTTCTTAAGGGTGACTTATTACATTGAAAGCAATAAGGCATGCAAAAAAGTGCAATCCTAACACAAGATTAGAATAATGAGGAGAGATAAATTTGGTGGGGTGAGAGGATAGAGAAAGAGAATAGAGAGAGATAGGGGGAAAAATGTTGATGA
The DNA here is from genome assembly GCA_019776745.2 of Taxus chinensis. Lineage (NCBI taxonomy): Eukaryota > Viridiplantae > Streptophyta > Pinopsida > Cupressales > Taxaceae > Taxus > Taxus chinensis. The sequence goes on from CM034151.1 coordinate 857,108,164, forward strand.
AGAAAATGCCACTCTCACCCACTATTCTACTTGACCGATCTGATGCAATCCTCTACTGTAGTGGAGTTTGGGTTTTAGAATATCGTATACCATAAGATACTTACTTTGGATGACACACGAACATTGTGAACTAAGTGTGTAAAAAAACTTTTGAATGGAACCTTTAACAACCGCATGTGCTTCTCATGAAGACCCCTTCTGAAGAGAACTAGGTGTTAGAATAAATATTTCCCTAGCTCTTTGAAACATCATCACACTGCTCAGTGTATTTAGACATGACCTTGATGAAACATATTATGAATAGTCTGATGGTGTTGATCGTGAACTCCACCTCACACATATTGATTGAAGCATCAAATGAGTGTCAAAATAAAATGTTGAGATCCTTGAAGATAGAGACTGCATTGGTTTTCACCTTGTGAATCAAACTTCATTATTCCATGACACTTACTATATTTGGAAAGGGAAAATAATTTCGGAAAGTGTTGATAGTTTTATTTCTTTAGTTCCCAAATGGTGATTCCAACTTGGATGTTCAACTCATAATAGGCTCCTTTCATGAAATTCACTTTCTGGAATGACTTACTATTTTTAGTAATTGCCTATGAGACAAATTACTATTTTTAGTAAGTTCCTACGAGACAATTTACTATTTTTAGTAAGTGCAAAAAATTTATCTCCTCTGATCTTCAATTGGATGTTGCAACTCGAAACCCTATTTCTCCCTGCATTCCCCTCACCTTTTGGATCAGTTTGCTATTTTTAGTAGGTTCTCGTGATACCACTTACTATTTTTAGTAGGTATCAATTTTTGACCAAGATTACCATCTCAATTATTTCTCCTTGCAATACACCTTTTGTGTTCACTACCTCTTTCGTAGTCGCTTCATTTGGTGAATTTCCCAAAATTCTAGTCTCTCATGTAGAAGGCATGTTATTTTTAGAAGGTGTTCTTCTAGTGGTTGGATCATAGCGGGATAAAATTTTATGATATAATTTTTTTCCCGATATCATCCCTCTGAAATATTGGACTTACCCGATTAGTAGTTTGGGAGATTTTAAAGTTTTCAAACATTTGACTTGGCAACACCTCTAAACACGACAACCATTAACATACCTTGAAAATTACAAGTTTGGTTTACTTCTCTATTTTTAATAAAAATTATATTTTTCATTGTGGGATTTTACTTCTTACTTTTTCGGAGAAATTTCTCTTTCATTCGACTGTCAGTTTGATGGGAAAATCAAGTTTTTCTCTCCATTGAGCCAAATTGAAGATTTATTTTTTGTGAGTCATTTGAGCAGTTGAATGAGGATTTGAAGGTGAGGTTTTATTTGGTTTTGAAATAGAAGAGAGAAGCCAAATATTACTCTTTGTTTCATGCACCAGTTAGAAATATCCGTTTGAATTTTCATTCTATGGAAATGGAGTTTTTGAAGAATTCCTTGGCTTTTCTCCTTCATTCTTTGTTCTTTTGGATATTTCAGTCAATCTCTACTTCGAAAGATTTTCATTCTCATGGATTTTAGGGTTTATTTTATATATTGGAGTTGGTTTGAGGTATAACAATGGTGTATGGATCTTTTGGACAAGTTGCAGAGCAATGGTAGAGTATAGAGAGTAAGAAGTTAGAAGAAGGAAGGTTAGATTTTAAAATAAAATTATAGAAACTTGCATACCAAGGATGGGGAGAAATTTTATGTCCTTGATTTCCCCCAATCATTAAGGGACATGAGGGACATCAATTTTCATGCAGAATCTCACGACCACACTTGGAAAAGATCTAACGGTGGGGTTTTTGAGCCAAAAAACATGTTGAAAGCACCTGGGGGCTGGAAGATGGTCGCATGGGGGACCAGGAGCCATTCCATGGGATAGGCACATTTCTATGTCCCTCATGTCCCACAGCATAAAGCAACATAAGGGTCATCAATTTTCACGTGGTACCTCACCTTGGCACTTGTCACAGATTTGACTGTTGAGGGTTTGACCTCCTGCAAGCACCTGGGAGCTAAAATGGCAATCTGAGAGGTCATAAGGGTGACCAGAGGGATTATAGGGGCTGGGTACATTTTTATGTCCCTCATTTCCTTTTTCTATAGGGAAAAAAGGGACATAAAATTGTGACAAGCTCATGGAGCTAACACGTGTCCTTATAAAATTTGACTAACTCCCAAACTCATTCCTTGAGGGCAATTTGAAATGACAATAACTTGAGCTCTTGATGGAATTTGTTGATGAAATTTTATATTATATTGACTAAAAATGACATTCAAAATCCAATGTATGGGGTCTAAAATATTGATTCCTCCATTTAAGTCCTAAAACCTAGGATTTTTTTTATCTGGCTCTTTAGTTGTGCATGGAAAATACCAGTTATAAAGCTATTGTGAAAAATTGTTGATAAAAATATGATTTCACCATATTATATGGACTATAATTAAACTTTTGAATATTTATTGTTTGTCTCCTAAATCCATCCAGAACTCCTAGAAAAACTTCTCGAAGCTCAGCATCTCTTTTGACCCTGTGCACTACTTGGGCCTGTGAACCCTATTTTTTCTGAGACTACCCAAACTCTTCCAAATCCTTCCCGAATCTTCCAAAATCAGTTCTATTATATTCATATTCCTTTCATTCAACTTTTTGTCAGGTATGGCTCCTTTTTTCTGCTCCAGGGGGTTGCTTTAGTCCTAGGAAGGCCAGTGATAGCCCTTCCCACAACTACCCCAAATTTGCATTTTCCAAGAACTCCTAAAATCACCTAGGGGACTAAGTTAAAAAAAAACTAGGAAGTCACTGGACTGAGTGGGTAGATGTGGGGTTCCTTCGAAGGGTTTAAAACTTGAAATTTTTATGACAGGGGTATAGTTGTCATGCTAAAAAATTGTCCATTTTCTTGTTGCACTTTTGCATGGCAACAACTTTAACTGTCAATACTATGCCAAGTTAGCATACTCATTATGAAGATATTTATTTTATCATTATAAGGACTTAGTTCTTTCATTTATTCATTATGGTTATTATATATACATATACACGGTTCCTAGTATAACGATTGCTAAATATTAAATTACTTGTGATGGAAAATAAAATCAGACATTTGACCCTAGATGATGGAACAAGTTATGTGTCAATTCTATAATTAAACTATTTTATCTAGAAAAGTGACCAAGATAACATGGAAGGTTTGATCTTTGTGTCTATATGGCTTATGGATGATGAACATGGTTATATATCTTGAAGTAACATTTTTGTCAATTGCCAAGACTAATAAACTTTAAGATGATAGGATCTATAAATTGTAAAGGTGGTAATAGGAAATGTGGGTTCTTAAACTCAAATTAGTCATGGTCATAAATTAATCATTGTTTAATTTGACTCCATAAACCGTAAACATATAATCTAAAAGGACATTGTCAAAGTCCCGTCAAATTATTTGATAAGTCGACCATGTCAGCACATATAAGTTATAATCATTAGATAATTTATATTTATGATAAGTTCTTTTACCAATAAATTTGAGTGCCTTGTAAAGTTTATAATATTATATAAGGTTTTAAAACTCCAGTCTGCTAACTTTAGAGGTTTAGATGGTGGGTAATAGATTAAGTGGATGACATCATTGGCCATTATTGCAATTAATGCACTCCTCTAATTTCATAGAAGGGGAAGTTTTTGGGTCAAATAAGCTATATTTTTATTATTTCTTCCCCTTTTTACCACCCCATTTGGAGCTCAATAGTTGTTATGGGCGAGGTCTGTCGTATTACCTTGTGAGGCTCACTAGTGTAGAGTTGTCTTTGTAAGGTCATATGGACTTTAATAAAATAGAAAAGGGGATTTTATTGTGTTCTTGTGACACGTTCCTAGAATGGTTTGGTGTGGTTTCTTTGAGAAAATGGAAGGTAAAATCATTTTCTAGTTTCTAGAATCTCGTAAATCTCTAAGCCATGAACTATTCCCTCTCCCCTTGCGACTTGTTTAATTTATTATTTACATAATGAAATATTTGCAATAAATATTGTTGGGTTTTTAGTGCTACTATTTCTGGTTAATATTGATGTTAATTTCTGTGAGTCTAGTATGATTGTGTTTCTTGGAAGGCAATAAAAATGGTTGTAACTACGGTTTTATGTGAATTTGTATGAAAATATATTTATATATTTTCCTAGGTTTTCAATATTTGATAATGGACGGTGTTACCGGTAAATTATGATTCTATGGTTTTGAATATAGGGAAATCGTGGTTAGATTACGGTTGGATCGACTATTATGAAATTATTATGTGGGTTGAAAATCCTTATTAAACGGAAGGTAAAATTATGGGTTTAATGATTTGGGGAATAAGTTGTATATGAGTTTCATTGATGACCTCAAGTGATCAGCTTGTGGTGACTGAACTTATATCTAATCCTCATTTGGTTTTCTAAGTTTACTATTTATTTAAAAATCCTTTTATACTTAGATGTCTATGATTTGTGTTTTGGTTTCCGTGGTGCTTCTAAAGAACACACCCACCTTATACACAGGTATCTATGAATACCCTCCTTCATATTTTCTAGTTTAATTTGTGTTTTGAATCAACCTTAAAGAAAATATATATACAGGCTCATAAAATGCCATATGATGGTATGAGAATAGAACTTATAAAAAGATCAAGTATGTTCTTATATGTACATTCTTTATATATATCGATTCGATAAGTTTTGGTGAACTACATTTTTTTTTGGTTTGGTTTTAGCACTAGGAATGACTCTTATCGAATGGCGCCATGGCCTTGTAGTGGTAAGTCTGGAAAATTATTAGTGCTTTAGTTACACAAGAAAATGGTAGTCTCATTTTTTGGTTTGATTGATGTGATTGGAAGAAACTTATGGACTCTGTGTTTGGTCTATAACATGTTCAACCCTTTAATAGTTATGTTTAATTGTCAGCTATTATTTACCTTAAATAAATTGGGAAATATTCTTTACTCTCTTATGTTATGATTTGGTTTAGGTGAACGACATTATCACAACATAGTTGAACCTAAGCTTATGGTCATTTTATGTTACAATTTTTTTTTGTTGGCGTTGAACAAAGTATGGATAGATTCTATGGCTATGTTGGGGTATCATGAGTAATATATTATGATTTTCACATGTTGGGTAAATGGTTGACTTCCCTTTTTGATGAGTTGTCTATGTTCCTTGGATGGGAATAATAATTTGATATATGTAATAATATTATCGTCTTATTCTGTGACCTTCGAATGTAAAGAAAAAGAAAGAGAGAATGTACTGAAATCAAATAGATCGATGTCAGTTAAATTAGGGGAGCCACCATAAAATGAGTCTTACTCAACCTTAGACAGAGGTAGCAGTTACCTTAATGACATTCTGCGTATAGAATATGGAAGTAAGGATTTGAGTTACTTTGAATTACATAAATTTAGTATGTTTATATATATATGTTTATATATATATATATGGATTAGAATACAACATATACCAGTTAAGTGGTACTATATTGTATCGATACATATATAAATGTAGTAGAAGGCAATGAGTGAGTGGAACCATATAACATGGATATGTATAGATAATTATTAAGTTTAAGATAATGTGATGAGAAATAATGGGATTATACTATGTTGATATGATTATTAAAAACTTGAAATCTTTCCATTAAGGTAGCCTTGATGTTATGTAGTAAACAATTGCTATAAGGATGCTAAGTGAATGAGTTTTGATTTACGCTATTCTATTTTCCTTATTCATCTAATGAAATGTGTATTAGTATCGTAGAATTTCTTTTATGCAAGTATTAAATGAAGCAAGATGTAAGATGAAAGGGCACTTATCATGTTATTTTAATTTGGAATGATCAAGTATGATGTTGTTGTACTTTACCAATTTCAGCTACAGGTTTTGTTATGTACCGTAAAAGTGTCAAGTTTTAGGATAACATTATCTAGTTTATTACTTCTTTACTGTTTATAAATGAATTAAAAGTTGTTGTACTGGGAAAACAAGCATGTGGTAAATTTTGATCATCTTTATAGGTCTATTTTGGTTTGGTTGTATGAATCACCAATTATTGGTATGGAAAATAAGATGAAGTCAGACCATAAATATTGTATTAAGACAAGAATTGTACTAGTGTTGTAGCCAAAAGATCAATATGATTTAATACTTAAGCTATAATATTATTTTTAGATTTCCTTTATGAACATTAAATCTAGATAGAAAGGTGTATTTCATAATAGGATACTTTGATTATTATAAATACCTTCGAGTATAATGTGTGCCTCTGATTATTTTTTAAAGAATCTACTTGAATGTTATCAATTATCATAAAAATAAAAAAAGAGATCACTTAAGATATTACAATTATGATAGTGTTGTATGACCTACATGGGATTATGTAATACTGTTTATTCTCAGAAAAAATTAGATGGTTAAAACAAATAATTTTGTTTAATATAATTGCTTAAAAATGGTAAATTTAAAATAGCTTAGGTGTAAGTAAGTTACGTAATATAAAGTTATTAAGTATGGTATACTTGAGAATGTATATTGCATAATTGCACTATTTATGGCATATTGGACTATGAGATCTCCTTCGTGACATTAAATTAATACAGTACATTCACTAAATGATAAATATGAAGTTGAATTTATATATAAAATTGATCTATATGAACAAGTAATAGTGTTAGTATATATAATTAATCCTATTTAGTACTGTTAAAGTCTTAATATGTTACTAGTGAAACAAATTAAATATAATATATGGAATTAATGTAGAAGGATGAGATTAAATATGCAATTAGGTGATTATAATGATCATGTTGGAATGAATTTAAGCATGCCATTGAAATGCAGGAAATCTTCATTTAGATCCATAGGTTTTAATTCCTTAATAGTGAGAGTTCGTTGAAACCTAGGAATTGATATGTTGTAACTTATTAGAATAACCATAACTTTTTTTTATTCATCGTAAAATGTTTTTTGGTTGCGTTCCTACCTAGATACTAATAGGTCAAAGCCCAAATATAACCATACAAAGCTCAAATAGTGAAGCATGATTGTACCCAAAAAATTGTCACTATGAAACCAAATACAATAGAAAAACTAGGCCAGAGAACCAATTTTCTTGTGAGATCTTTTCTTATTGTGAATATATACACCTAAATCTGGTATCTATACCCTTAATTTCCTACATTCACATACCCCATTATATCTAACAATAATTAATTTATATTAATTAATTAATTCCTATTAACGAATTATTACCCATCACCTTGCCCTAATAGACTTTCTATTTTGCATCCCTATGATTTTTATAACTTATCTCTACCTCCAACTCACCTATAACAAATCTTCTTCCCACTTACATGCTTTAAAGCATTTGACTAGCTATTTAAATCTAGAAACCACACAAAAATAAGAAAAACATTTCCCATTGGGGAAACTTCCCCTGCAATCGACGGTGACCCAGGCTAGTCACCGTTTACCCTATAAAACGGAATCCTTCCTTTCCATAATCAAAGGAAACAATCATTAGATGCATACAAACATCCAAGCTTCCTTTTGACATGTGGAATCTCTCTCTCATGCCTAAGCATCCCTGAATTATCCTTAGACATTATATACCTCCATTAAACATGTTTTCATCACTCACGACCATCCTTCATGACATTATAACTATCTTTTTTACTTCTTTAATCATATTTTTATCATATTTTCATTGTTCTTCTTGTAGCTAAAATTTTGTAGGTATAAAGAAGTTTCTGCAATATCTAGGGATCACTCTTGGGCCTTTTGTTTTAACTCCTTTACTTATAGGTTACTTTTATAGCTTAATTTTTCTTCGCCATGTCTTCTCTGCTACAATCGTCATCGCCCAGATCAAGTTTCCATTGACTCGGCCCTATATAACTATGATTTTTATTTCTAAAACCATTTCCATTCTTTGTATGTACTATGTACTTTCTTTATCCTATTTAAACCACCATCATGTCCCTCCGTTGTATCAAAAACAACCTATTTTCACTCCAATCGTCATCACTTCACATGGTCATTGTCGACCAGGGTCTTGATTTCTTATACACCTTTCTAATCTCAGTTTTCTATTATCTTCTAGTTTCTTCTCTCTCAGGTTTTTCCTGTAGGTTGGTTCAAGAATACACAAGGATTTTTTGTATCTAAATTACTTCCAGATCTTGCAAGGTCTACATATTTTACTTGTTCAAAATTCTCTCACCCAAGTCCCCATCGATGTGCATATACACAGTCTGGGTCACGATTGACCCAGACCAGGTAATTGTGTATCATCTTTGGAAAACTGATAGCTTTCTCATCCTTACAAAGAAAGCGTTGATATTTCATTTTTCCTAAGGAGTATTATTTTGATTTTAGGGAATCATGCTTGCAAAGGGATAAATTATTGCCATTCATGGATTCATTTTACTATTTTGTTGTTGCTTGGAAGTGAAATTATTCTTCCTTGGGCTTTGTAAAAGTTGTGAACTGGAATTTTTTTTGCATACTTATTTTTAATAACAGTAAAACCTTAGATCAATTCCATTGATCCAAGGTATGATTTAGTTTCTTACCTATTCAATTTGTTAAGTTGACATTCTGGAATGGAAGGTATTAAGAGGAATAAGCCTTTGTAAGTTTACAATTTTTTCGGACCCTTCTTTTGAGGTCCTTGTTTTAATTTTTTTGTGAAATATGAAATTGAATATTCTAGTCAATTTCTTATGAGCTAGTTGTCATAAGAAGGAAAAAATACTTACTATAGGAATATTAAGGTAAATCCTTAGCCCTATACTATTAGGATCTATCCTAACTAGATTCTAACCTAAGGTACACTAGACCTACCTTAGATCTATTTCTAACTATGCATGTTGCATCCTAATCTAGGTTGTATGTTTTACAAGTGAGGGATTTAGAAATAACCTAAGGTAATGAGAGGTCAATCCCTAACCTATTACCTAATACTAAACTACTATGGGGTATGGCTTATCCTATGATTGAAAACTTACCTAAGGAAATGTTTAAGGACCTAAGGTAAATAACTTTTAAGTAGCCTAAGGTTGGATCCTAATCTAATTTTTATCTAAACTAAACTAATGTAAGGTGAAAGGGGACCTAAGGGGGTTGCATGGAAATTGGGAGAAAATGGCGATGGTTTCAATGGCATTAAAGATATTTGATTTTTGAATTTATGGGACATGGTACTACCCGTTATGGCAGAGGCATGAAATTTGATGGAATGCCTAGCTGTCATTGTCACTAAAGATAGAGATGCATGCTTTAGTTAAGTTTGAGTTTTCTAATTTTAGATGGCAATGGCATTTAGATTTTGGTGGAAAATTGGAATTCAATGACATTAATGATCATTGGTTTTGGCAAGAAAACCACCTAGGAAACCATGCAATCAGAATTCTGGGAGGTGGTTTGGTCTTTCATTATTTTCAATTTTTTCTCTACATGGAGATATCTGGTTCTTCGAACCAATAATTATGTTTGCAATTTGTTTCTATTTCTGGCTCCTTTAGACTATTTTTGATCCAATGGAGGTATAAGAGGAAAATGAGAAAGACGTTTTGGGTTTTTGGCTTTGTTTGGAGAAGAGGGAATTGTGGAGGCTTGGCTAGAAATATTCTTCAAATCAACAGAAGCACTATCAGGCATGATAGGCTCAATCCATTAAGATGTTTTTATTTTCTCTAATTGTCTTCATTAAAAAAACTTTTCTCTTGTGATCAATGGGTTTTTTACTTTATAATGAATGCCTTGATTTCTTGCTTGAAACATCCCTGTATTTTTTTGATAATGAGTCTTGTTAGACAATATGGAATATGGGTCGTTTTCTGTTTAAGATAATAGGGAATCATTCCTTGATAATTGGTTGAGTTTGAATAATTTTGAACATATTTGAATCCTGCATGTTTGATAAAAAGGGTTTATGGAAATATGTTGTTGCTTTAAGCCTTGGAACCAGATTTGTCTGTTATGGTTGTTAGAAGGTAAGAAAAGTGTCCTTCTCTATCACATATTTGATTGGCTGAAGTATTGTTACTTCTGTTGTAACTGTCTGTGTGTGTGTGTGTGTGTGTGTGTGTGTGTGTGTGTGTGGATGCTTGGTTCAATGCTGTGTGAATTTGAACTTGTATGGAAATCATAATGAGTAAGTAACTTCTTCTTATAACTTTACTGAAGAAACTTTCACTGCTTCAAACTTTGTATTTCGATGAAAGATGAGTTGATAATGGGTGTTTGGATTATCTTTATTTGTGGATTCAAAATCATGTGGAAACAATAATGAATGATTTAAATTTTCTCTCACCCTTTCAGTTAAAACTTAGTTACTCGAACCTTGTTCATTTTTATGGAAACTATGTGGTAATGGTTACTTGGATATTAAGATTTGAATTCATCTTATTTGAATATAACAGCGAATGAGTTCTTCCTTTTCTAAAATTTATATATTTTAGGGTTTTTCCTTAAATCTATGGAAGACTAAACTAAAGGTTGGATAGATGAAGTCCTATTTTGCTTAAGGATATTTTGAGAGTGGTTTTTTCTGAGTTGATAATTGAATTTATTCATATAGCTCTTGTTGACCTTGTTATAGGTTGATCTTATTGTCTTCTTCACATTTGAGTTAGATGTTGATCGATTAAACTTATCATTCTTGATCTGGGTAAATCGCTTAAGTAACTTATTAGAGTAAAATTGTTTAAAATATTGTGGTTGTAGTTATGGGAATAATTAATGAATGTATATCCAAATTTTTTGTTGATGTTTTGTGATTTGGAACTAATCAATCAGCTAAATATGAAGGGTTCTCTAGATACTTCAATTTTATGATTTATGATTATGTTAAAGGATTAAAATGTCTTGTCAACTTAGTAGATGCGTACAATTGAGTTTGTCCATAGAAATATAATGGAAGGAATTCTAATCATCTCTATAGTTGATTTGTGCACCTGTAGCTAAGTCATGTCATTCTTTGTGTTGCATCTTCTTTAAAATCGAATTAGGATGGTTCTTTCTTTATCCATTCAAAATATGTTTTCTCTCACCTTTGTGAGGATGTGAGAGTGAGTCTTTCTTACTGATTGTTGCACTATCATCTGGAAGGAATGAGTAGTCTATGGCTTCTCGACTTATACTTTAATGATTTGGAATGAATGTTTAAGGATGTTATTTTTCCTATAGATGTTTAACAATTCTTGTTACTTCATCTCCTTCTTGATATGGATAATGTTCTACTGATACTATAATTGTGTAATGATGGGGAGCCTTATTTTGAGAACTAATTTGAATAATTCAATTGTATACTCGGTTTAGCATCCTCTAATGCATGATTTCTTCTTTTAAAAGAGATAAAGGATGTTGTGATTGGGTATGTAAGAGTCCTTTTATGACCTTATTTACTTAGGATAGAATGTTGGAATCCTCATCTAAACATGATTGATTGACTGCTTTCTCTTCTATTCTCTGAGGTAAATTTTTCATCTGTGTCTCTTTCAGAAACTGTTGAGATTATGTGTTGCATTCTCCTTTCTAAGTTGGGAATTGATATTCATCTTAACCAAATTGGGAGGGAAGTTCTAACTTGTTTTCTCTCAATTCGTCCTTCCCTCTTTTGTATAAATCTTGTTATAGATTTAATAGATTCAGTTGCATTACTTTCATGACTACATTTGAGTAGTCGTTGATACTTCTTACTTATTCTCTTGACTTGTATTAAAGGAATCAATATTTGTAATAGTTGATTTATGTGAAATGCTATTTGTTGAGTTAATACTTTCCTAATTCTAATGTGTGCCCTAACTGGAGAACTTAGGCTATATTTTGGACTTTAAATTAGGATGTAGCATCTGAAATAGGAATTTCTTATTTTATGTTGTAGATGATTCATCCTAAAGCCTTTCATGAAGTTGGAATTAGCTTGGATGTAGATGAATTTTTATGAAATTTAGTAATATTGAGTTTGACAGTACTTGTTTCTTAGAGTAACTCTATTTTGGAAAAATAACGGAGTTAGTTTCTCTATTTATAATTCAGATTGAATTATATAGGAAATAATTAGTAAGTACCTTTATTGGAAGGAGATAAGTAATTTGGGAGAAATATTACTTATCTGATATAATGTTATAGAGTGTTAATTGTATCATGAACTTTTCTTAATGTTAATTCAAATTATTTAATTGTTCTTCTTTTATGGTTGTTATTACTTATGATTTATTTATTTGTTTGGCCTTACTGTTTCATAAAATGAAAGTTGGTTTTATGAAACAATTAGTTGAAAGCACATCGTTTTAATACTTAGTGCTTATCATGCTCAGTTCAATGAACTGACCCATGCTACCAGTTTTTATAGATGGACTTCATAAGTGATAATGGAAGGCAATAACTTACATGATGTATTGGTTTCTTAAATTTTGGATCTTTTATATATAAATATGATTCATTATTGAAATGTATTGAAAGAAGAAAAGTTGCATTCTTTAATGATCTTGATGTTGTTTGACAGGGAATATGTTTGAAATGCATGGTCCTATAAAATATGTATTTTACCACAATGAATTGAAGAAGATTGAGAGTTACTCATACGTGATATGTCATGTACCTAGTAAATTATAAGATGGAAATTTGTAATCTTATTTACACTATTATCATTATTATTTGAATGGATCCTTATTTCGGTTGTAACTAATTAGGTTGCATGTATGGGAATTAGTTACAATATAACTTATTTGAATGCAACTTACTAAGTTGGCATGCATCGATGTTCTTTTATCTAATCATGCATGGTTTATTGAAAATATGATAATAGAAGTATAACTTAACTACCATATCTCATGTAATGGAAAAGGTTATAATGAACCCTATAACTTAACTAGAAAACTAAAGGTTCACTCCCTTTCGAGTAATAACTTGATACGTTTCAAAACAAATTTTTGGTATATGAGGTCGTTAATTAGTTAGACTTCATCTCTATGAAGTATACTATAATGAAACTTGTTTGGATCTTAAATAGGCTATGAATGGTTGAGTTATATTAATTAAATCTTATGATGGATGTTGTTTCTATTTTTGATTAACTACACGTTAAGAAAAAGTTTTTTTTATTATTGGCAAATAGTTTTTTGAAAGGGACTATACCCTTGAGTACAAAATATGGCATAGGAGCCAGAATAGGAATGAGAACCAGAGAGAAAAGGATCATAATCCAAATGTGACAATGAAGCTCAAAGTAGCCAAAAAATAGCTACCCAAACGAGACAAAACAACAAAAATACTGCAAAAAAGCAGTAGAGAGACCGCAAAAAAAACAACATAAAAACATACAAGAATAGCTAAAGCATCTACAACTACTTTTTGGTAGCTTTGTCAATGCTGGTCTTGATATTATTCTAGGAGTTGAACATACCCAAAGTTGTCATGTGGGCAGTGTCAATATTATCCAACTACTCAATGGTCCTTTTGTTTTCCTTATCATTACTCAAAAGTGTTGCCGGAACACCGCTGAGGTTAGAGACACTTCTGACATGTTGCTCAATGAACTCCTCAATCGCCCTAAAGATGGCCATGTTGTAATCATGTCGATTTTTGGCCTTCCCTAAACGGGATTCTAAGGAGTTCATCTTCTTGTAGATATCATCAATCTGGCTGCTATCAATATCCACCTCCTCCTTTTTCCTCTTGCCTTTCTGTTTAGCCAAGTTCTTAACTTCATCCTTCAGTAGTTTCATATCAGCCTCTAAGGCATCCAATTTTTTTGAAAAGATTTCCATATGCACATCCTGGGGACTGGAACTGCTAATATTTAGAAGGTCATGTGCAATTTCAATTTCATGAGGCCCCTTCTCCACAACAAGAGTCTCAAGGTTAAGCTTTCTAGAATCCTTGGTAACTAGTCTGTTGGAGGTGGAGGCAAAGTGGGGGGTGGGAGAAGCAGTAGGGGGGATGGAAGAAGAAGCTTGGATGGCCGGCAGGGGGGTGACAGTAGTGGTGGCAGGGGAAGAGAATGGAGAAACAGGGCTGGGAGCAGCAGAACCCGGCAGAGGGGGAACCGAGCTAGGAGAGGATGGGAGACTAGGATACTTAAGAAGACATCATTTATGAAGTAGCAAAATAAGCCCTTGGTGTAAAGGAACCACCCGGGTATGCTTCTGAAACTCCAAAATGGAGCGCTCAAGAGAGTTTAGCAAGTAATGGGGAAAACAAACCAAGCGATTCCTACGGAAGTGGTTAAGAAAGATAAGATGCTTAGCAGGAACAGTGACAAACCTTCCTTCCAAGGAGATGAACCATATCATCATGTGAGTAACCTCATCATAAGGCAGAGGGATCAAGATAACAATCAGGCCCACTGTAACATAGATCAGCTTCTCAGATCCCTCCACAAATATCCTCTCTTCAACATCTCTGTCGACCCTTTTGTTAAAGAAACGGTAGCCCTCCAAACTAAGGCCAGTCACTTCAGCAATAAGTTCTTCATCGACCAAGATCTTCTACCCCCCATACTCAATAGTCCTCTCCTTCCATTCCTTCGCAAAATGCACAGAGATGCGTTGATCATGCCCCTGAACCTTCTCCATGAAGTTGGTGATGCCACCCTTGCTGAGTATGCTCCTATATCTCAATATTATCCTTCCAGTCCAGGTCCGCACTAGGCTCAATTTGGCAAGGGAGTCCCCCCATCTTCTCTGTGCTTAACTGTTTGCAACAAATTCCCAAATTATTGTGAGCACTGGAACCCGTCCGCTTCTTACTATTGTAATCCACACAATATTGGAAATGAGAGCCGTTGCTTTTCCCATAAATGACTGCGTGTCTACTGATCTGAGTCTGCGGAAAATCACATGTGGGAATAGCTTGCTCCCTGTCATCAATCACATTACTACTGTCTTCGGTTTCTGTGGAGCTTTGTATCTGGCTTTTAGCAGTCGCAGTGCAACCCACATGCGTGATTTTCAAATCAATGTAACTCCACTTGGAATTCCCCATATATTTCACACTATCTTGTTTATTTGACATGATTTGCATCATCATTTTCTTTAATTCAAAATGTGTGGGAGTATTATTGATGCTGATCCACACCCAAAAATCATAACTCAGCTCTAGATATTTCTTGCGTATATAAATCTACATGAATGTTGTTTTGAAGCTGCTTAGGTATGCTATTATTATCCCAAACCGTGAGGTTAACATTAATGCCATAATTAGCCAATGCATCCGCCAATTTATTACCCTCCTGGTAAGTATGCATGATCCTGATGTTATTGAAAGTATGACTAATACTTATGGACTCTGAGATAAAATCCTTGATGCTCCAACTTGGAGATGAGCACTGTTTAAGAAGATTAATGATATTCAGGGAGTCCCCTTCAATAATGAGGTTCTGAATATTTTGAGTCTGGGAAATTCTCAGGCCCCATAGAGCAGATAATGCTTCAGAAAAATGATTAGTTTGAATTCCCATTTTCCCAGCATATGTAGCAATCAGATTACCTTTATGATCCCATATTGCTCCTCCTTCTGCCGTAATCCCAGGGTTTCCCTTAGAGGCCCCTTTAAAGTTCAACTTATACCAATTAAAATCAGGAGGATGCCATTTAATCGAAGATCTATCAATGTTATTCCCGAGATTGCTCTGACTGTTGATAGTTCCTATCTGCCAATTGGATAAGATGTATTCTTCATTCTCTGGATATCTCTTATTCTTGGGGGCTTTAAATCTAGCAATATTCTCTTTGATACCATTATAAATTTTACCAATACTAAGTTTATAGTTTTTCTTCTTATTTCTGAAGATAATATCATTTCTATCCTTCCATATCCTCCAGATTAAATGAGGGATAACCAGCTTCTAGATCCTTTTGACAACACAATGCCTAAAGGGTGGGTTCCATTGAGTCCATAGCTGATTGAGATCCTTTGGAAACACCCAGAGGGCTTCAAATTTAGAGAGGGAAAAACTCCATATTCTGGTGGCATATTCACAATGTATCAATAGGTGATTGATATCCTCAGAATCATTCTTACAAATATGGCACCTATTAGGAATTATAAATCCTCTTCTCATCAGGTTGTCAGTGGTAAGAATCCTGCCTCTGATAGCCAGCCAAAGGAAAAAATTTATTTTGGGAGTTAATTCAGAAATCCAAATCTTATTCCAATTGAACTCTGTTTGACTACTATGGAAGAAATTATTATATCCAGATTTGACAGAGTAATTCCCATCATTGGAATTATTCCATACTAGCTCATCCTTGGAATCCAGCTGACTTAATGGAATAAGATCTAATTTATCTTGAAGGGAGGAAGTAATTTGTTTCAGATCAATTCTCTCCATAGTAAGTTTTTTCCAATTCTTTTTGGTACCATTTCCTTGAATATAGTCCTTGATTTTAATGCCATACTTGCTTATAAGACTATCCTTAACCGCCTCAAATCTATCCATGATATTTCCATTAAACCAATTATCCTCCTAGAAGTTTATGTCCCTACCATACCCCACTTTCCATTTACTACCCTACTTGATGAAATTTCTGCTCTTGACCAGATTATTCCAAAAAATGGAACCATAGGGGAGGTGCTCATCTTGTAGGAAAGAGTACATAGTTTGATGATTTAAATATTTTGCTTTGATTAAATCAATCCAAGGTTGTTTCTCAAACAGGCATTCTCCAGTCCATTTTAGCAATGAGGGCCTCATTCATTTTCTCAATATCTTTTATACCCACGTTAAGAGCAAAAGTTAATGAACATAAAAGTAATCATAAGTTTATGAGTTTCGTATTACATTAACAACTCAATTAAAGATGAAAAACTTAAGGGTTCTGTGGAATTAGGGTTAAGTACATGTTTATATAATTTGAATCTTAATTAAGTAATAAATAGGTGTAAATGACCTCTTCTCGAGGTGTGTACATCAAGATGGGTAGTTTTTTCATATGTTGGCACACACCTACTATAGGACTGTACCTTTGTGAAGGCTAGGGTCTTCACGAGGATACAATGCTACAGTTGACATGGCAACACCTCTCAACATTTGTTCATCTAGATCTACACAAATATGGACTTGAACTTAGTTTCTCTCTAGGTCAGATTAGGGATATGATTTAGCATAGGAAGTGACTCACAATGACTTAGGGTAACTAGGAACATCCAATTGACTTAGGTTGATTGAGTATGTCTATATACCCTAGGTCATCATGATGTGGTTCCCTATACCAAATTATGTCACTAACGATGGGTTAGGTTCAAACCTTGAACAAGTGAACTGACAGAAGTTAGTGAAGACCATTCTAGATAACAGATGAGTGGGGTGAAGGACGTATTCTGTTAGATGAGTATGTCATCTAGGAATAGTAACATGAACAATATGTTGGAAATATTTGGCCAGAAGTATCACAAACTACTTGTTATGTTGTCCTACATCACCTAGTTTTAGAAATGGGATTTCAGATGAATATTGGTAACAAATATTCAGATAGGTTTCTTATACATAACACTCAATACCCAAAATAGGGTAATAGAACCAAGTATACTTGGTATACACTTAGTATTCGATACCTTAAGTTAACATGAGAGATCGGTTGGAAACCGAGTCATGAAATGTGAGATCGGTAGTTCACCGAGTCATTTACAGTTGCATATGGTTATCTGTTGTGAGATTTATTGGCATGGAATGTGTGTTCTAAATTATGATTATTTAGAACAAAGAACATTATGTATAAAAAATTTTTCCCTTATTTCTAAAGTCTTAAAATGGGAATGTTACATCTTGGGTATCAAAGCTGAAGGTTGCAACTCTTGGACCTATTATGTCCATAATTTGATAAAACTTAAATTTTCTTTTTAACAGAAAATGGTTAGAACAAGAGGAAATGCTATGCAAACAACCCACCACTAGGTGGAGAAGCAGCAACTGCTACAAAAATGCGTGATGAGATCCTTTTTTCCTTGTTGGACATAATAGATCATTTGGTTGTACTTGAACAACAAGTAATGGGAAGATGAGGAGGAAGAAGATGTTGGTAATAACAATCAGCCACCTCCTGTGGAAAACTCCAATTTGGGAAATTTAGGTGTTGATAATAATAATTTAAACCTACCTAATCAGCCATAAAATAAAAAGGCAAGGATGGAAACTTAACTCACTAATGATATAAAAAGGATAAGTCCACCTAATTTTTTATGGCACCACATTAGGAGAGGGAGTTGAGAATTGGCTCAACAAAATGGAGAAGTGCTTTGCAATAAGGAACTTCTTAGAGGAAACAAAGGTGATATGGGGAGCATATCAACTTTCCCATAAAGCATCTTCATAGTGGGACAACCGTAAGGATGAGTTAAACATTGATGAAATGAATATTACATGGGATCAATTTAAAAGTTATTTAAGCAACAATGGCTGCCACAACTTTATTATGATAAAAAAATGACTGGATTTCATAACTTATTCCAAGGAAAATTAACTGTAACAGAGTAATGGGAGTGGTTTACTAAACTCCTTAAGTATGTACCTCAGTATCAAATTGACGAGAAGTTCATGATACAAAAATTTATCATGGGACTGAATCCCATTATAGGAGGAGAGGTAGATGTTCACATCCCAACCACTATGGAAGGGGTTGTTGAAAAATACCATACAACAAGAACAAAAATTGAAGGCAATTTCTTCTCATAAGGAAGAATTTATAAAGAAAGTTCCAAACTCCTCTTCATTATCTCTTGTGCCTAAGAAAGGACCATGGAAGAATTTTGGTATGAAAAATAAGTTTTCAACAGATAATAATAAGAAAATAGCAACAAATAAGCCTGCTGCTAATGTATGAAATAACTTTGTCAAGAACAATAATAACAGACAGAAGTCCTATGGAGGTCAGAATGATAACTTTAAGGCTGTAAATAAATTTGAGCCTAAAAAGGGACCTGTAGGAGGCTATTACAATTGTGGCAAGGATCATTATGTAAATCAATGTCCTTTGAAAAAGGATGACCGTAATCAAAAGCACAAGATACACGCTGTAGTAGCTGACAAGCAGGCTGAAAAGTAAGTCACACCCATAGAGGTTCCAGGTAAGTTATTTGGCATACCTGTAACTATTCTTTTTGATACGGGAGATACTGAATGTTTTATTTCTAGTAAATTAGCATCGAAATTAAAAAGAAAAGATAGAAAAATGGATAAATCATGGGCTGTACATTATGGGAATAATGTTGTTCATATAGTTAGTATGTGTCTTTTTGGGGCAGTCCTTGACTTACCTAGTTTTTCCACAGAAGTTGATCTCTATGTTGCTCCTTTGGGGTCTTATGATGTAATCATAGGTGTTAATTGGCTAGCTGAGCATAAAGAAAAAGTTGACTATTTTGAAAAAAATATTAGTTGTTTAGATGACCTACAGAAAATAGCAGACATTCAGGGTGTAAAACGTGAAATTTTTGTTAGGAAGTTGTCAGCTATGTAACTTAAAAAGGCAAAAAATAAGGGTTGTACCTTATATGTAGTAAATTTTTCAGAATCTACTGAAGAAAATAGTGATTTCTTGGAACATTATCTGTTGTTACAAAACTTCCGTGATGTGTTTACAGAAGAACTACCAGGTCTCCCACCCAAATGGGAATTTGACTTCACAATTGAAATCAAACCTAAAATTGAGACTATTTCTAAGGAACCTTATAAGATGACTACTATTGAATTAGTAGAGCTTAAGGATCAGTTACAAGAAATTTTGTCAAAAGGTTTGATTAGACTGAGTGTCTCACCTTGGGAAGCACCAGTAATTTTTGTGAAAAAGAAAGATGGAACACTTAGATTATGTATCGATTACAAAATGTTAAAAAAGGAAATGATTAAGAACATATATCCACTTCCTAGAATTGATGATCTGTTTGATCAGATGCGTGGTGCATCAGTATATTCTAAGATAGATCTTCATTCTGGATATCATCAGTTATGAATTAAGGATGAGGACATTCATAAAACAACTTTTAGAACAAGGTATGGACATTATGAATTCACAGTTTTACCATTTGGATTAATAAACGCACCTGCAACTTTTATGAATCTAATAAATAATATTTTTCAAGAATACTTGGACAAATTTGTGCTTGTATTCTTGGATGATATTCTCATATACTCTAAAATTATTGAAGAACATCACAAGAACTTGAAGATAGTTTTGGTCTTGAGGAAGAGATGATTATTTGGAAATTTATCTAAATGTTCTTTATATGACATGGAAGTGCACTATTTGGGTCATGTTATAAGAAAAGATGGAGTAACTGTAGATCCCTCTAAAATTGTTGTTATAACTGAGTGGCCTGTACCAAAGAATGTACATGAAGTTAGAAGCTTCATGGGTCTTATTGGTTACTATAGAAAGTTTGTTAAAGATTTCTCCAAAGTTTCTGCACCAATAACTTCATTACAGAAAAAGGATAAGAAATTTGTGTGGAATGAAAAATGTGAATCTGCATTTAAAAATTTGAAGGATCAGTTAACTTCAGCACCTATTTTGGTTGTACCTAACCCTTATGGAGACTTTACTACTATAACGGATGCATCCAGAGAAGGTCTTGGATTTATTCTATTGCAAAAAGATCATGTCATAGCTTACGAAAGTAGAAAACTTAAGTTACATGAGATGAATTATGCTCCACATGATCTAGAGCTTGCTACCATTGTTCATGTATTTCAAGTATGGAGACATTATCTGCTTGGTAAACCTTTTGAACTAAAAATTTATCATATTAGGCTGAATTATATTTTTACTCAGCCAAATCTGAATGCAAGAGAACAAATATGGTTAGAGTTTTTATCTCTATATGATTTTGACATAAGTTACATTAAAGACAAGGAAAATAGGGTAGTTGATGCTCTAAGTCATATGAGGCACATTTATGCTCTTATAACGTTAAAAACATAGTTTAAGGATGAGGTAAAAAGTGTTATGGAATCTAATTCTTATTTTCAACAAGTAAAAACAACACTTACTGAAGACCCAAATGATGTGAGATATAAGGGTTTTCACTTTGATAATGAAGGAATTTTACAGTTTGAAAATAGGGTATACATACCTTTGCTAAATGATTTAAGAAAGAAAGTATTAGCTAAATTTTACAATTCACCTTTTTCTAGACACCATGGTATTACAAAGATGCTTTCTAATATTAAACAACAATATTTCTAGAAATGGATGAAAAAGGATGTGATTGAATTTGTGACACACTGTTTGGAATTCCAACGAGTTAAAGTTGAACATATGCACTCAGCTAGTTTATTGTATCCTACACAACATACTGCAATAAAAATGGCAAGTGATAAGCATGGATTTTTTTATAAGGGTTACTTGTGTCAAGAAATAAACATGATGTTATTTATAGTTGTTGTTGATAAATTTTGTCAAAGGTAGCAAATGTTCAATAGCTTGGAATATTAAGGATGATTTTCCTAAGCACGACAACAGATACATACATGTTAGATTTTTTCAAGATCCCATGGAGTTCCTAAGATTACCCCATATCTATCCAAAGATCTAAGAATGACCTCATGATATAATGGTAGATACTTCATGCCCCTCTAGGTGATTTAGGTAAATTCTAGTTCCATGTATCATCCTAGGTGATTTTAGGGACATTCTGAAAGAGATAATCAAGTCTTCTAGCAGGATATGCTATGAATGTTATTGTTGGATCAACAGTTCCAATGGGAAGATCACACCCCTATTAGTTGAAAGTTTGGATAAAATAAACATATCACGCCTGAATGGAAGACCTTGGAACATCATCGAAGAATGATTTTGGAAGGAAATGCAGGGAAGTTCTGTTAGACTTAGAGTAGTCAACAGTAAGGATAGATAGATGGTTGGACAAGCCTAGGCGATACACAGGCCTAAAACAGCTGCTGGGTTTCAGAAGAAGATTCCATGAGCTCTGGTTGGATTTAGGAGCAAAAAAATATATATCCAAAAAGAATATTCCAAGGCCTACATTATGGTGAAATAATATTTTTCACAACATTTTGGTGCATCATGTCTGCAGGCAGTTTTCTCAGGCATGGGTGGAATACAAAATCAAAACTATGATTTTTCATGGATAACATGGAATAATTAAGACATTATACCCCCACCACTGGATTGTAGAAGGCCATTTAAATTAGGATAAATAAAAATTTTCCAAAAAATTCCATCAGGAGCTCAATTTATCACTGTTACAAGTTCAAGACTTAGCCATTTTTTTGGGAGGACACGTGTCAGCACCAGGAGCCTAGTAGGATTTTGTGTCTCTCATGTCCCCCAAGGTCAGGGAAATCAAGGTTAGAAAAGTGTGCCCAGCCCCCTTCAATCCATTTTATCCCTCATATGACCTCTTGGACCCTCATATGACCTCTAGACTTGACAGTTCAGCCCCCAAGTGCATTTTTGGAGCATCCATTCCTGTTGTTGGATCGAACGCCATGTGTCACCTCCAGGACCACCGTGGAAACTGATTTCCCTTATGTTACCTAAATTATGGGACATTATACATGGAAAAATGTGCCCAGCCCCTATGGGGAGTCATTTGAACACCCACATGACCGACTTTTAGCCCCCGGGTGCATTTTTCAAGAAAATCCCCTGTCGTCGGATCGAGGAAACATGGCATCACCTTGACCACCATGAAAGTTGATGTCCCTCACATCCCTAAGGTTAGGGACATCAGGGACATAAAAATTCACCAATCCCCTCCATTGACATGTTTTTAAAGTTTAAATCCAACACTTAGTCATTTTCTTCCTCTCATTTCTCCTCCACAACTTCATACCTTGTCATGGCTCCTTGCATGATTGTCCAGACACCCGGTCCACCATTGTTGCTCCGAACCAGCTCTTCCATGGCCACATAAACTCTCCACACCATGAATACATAGAAATATGTAGGTCTCAGAGAAAAATGGAGTGAAATTACGAAGAACGAGGAGAAAATGAAGGTTTTTTGCCAGATAACCATGAAGTCACTCGATCAAAAAATTGTCACATCTCACAAGATACAAGTCAGATCATGATGTCATATTTTGTAGATTTCCTCATTGTTCAAGGTGATCAAGATGCAATGAAAAAGAGGTCAAATTGTGCCTAGAATCATTTGCTCCAATAAAAATCTCTCTTCATGCACCGGTTCACATTCTTTGGATTTCCCATCATTCTGGCAATGGAAACAAGATAAAAACTTGCACACGAGCTCTAAATGAAAAACCTATCACAATGGATTTGTTTTTTTGTTGCAAATAGAGACAAAAAAACTAGACCTAAAAATTATGAGCTCCATTAATGGCCGCCATGGCAGCTCCGTGCCCGAAGCCAGTACCAGGTCAAAATTTCAAAATTTATTTCCAAGCTTTCTAGTTAGAAAAACTATGTGAAATTCAAAGGGTGTGATCATAATGAAAATTATAGTCCAAAAAAGTATGTTCCATCTCAAATCAGGCACTGGAAACACCCTTTCTAAAAATAGTAAGTTTTCCTATACAAACTTGCTATGTTTGGAAGTCATCATCAAAAGCAGCTGAGACAAAGGCAACAAGCATTAAAGATTACGAGAGAGCCCAAATGAGTGTTCCGAGTAGAAAATAGTTGAAATGAACAATTACTAAAAATAGTAAGTTCCCTATATGGGTGTTCTACCAAAAATAGTAAGTTACCCCAAGAAAGTGGTCGAAGAAAAGGCAACGTGCGTAGGATTGGATGAATATTTTCATCACATCAAGATGATCAAGAAGAAGCAAGGATCACCTCTTACAATAAATACTAAATCTCCCTATATGGGTGCTTACCAAAAATAGTAAGCCACACTCAAAGAACAATTTTGGCACAATGGGACATTCAGAACTTTGCCGCATCAGATATTTCCATGAACGGGGACCAACAAGATTCATCGGGTGACATCTCCTCTTATTCTTCTCTCTCTCTTTCCCTCTCCTCTTCCCCCAAATTTCTCTCACTTTCAAATTTTCTAATTCTTTGTTGGGGTTTGCACTTTTTGATATGCCTTTAAGTCACTTAAAAGTGACTTTAGAAACATAATGTAAATTAAGTCGCCTTGCTATTATAAAAGGAACTTAAATATTTAAAGTGGAATATGAATATTATTAAGTCATCTTAAGGCATATGGAGGGTCATGAGGAAGACGATAAGTCACCTCTCACTCTATAAATTATAATGACATTCCCATTGCAAAGGGGTTGGTGATCAATCTTGTAAACTCAAGAGTATATAGTACCTTGAGAGAACAAAGGAGATAGCCAAATTCTTCCATTCCCCTCATTCTCAAATTTTCTCTATTCCTCCACTATGTACAACTTTGGTTTGAGCAATCAATACAAGAAGAAGGATTTTCCAGCTTTCTTTGACTAAGGGGTTTCTTGATACTTTGTGATCGATAAATTCTATTTGGTCTTGTTGTTATTTACAAAGTTGTTTATTCTCATGAATGCATGTGTTGAAGTTTCTAACTAGTGTGTGTGTAATAATTTGATTATCTACCTGCAGCATTAGTTATCCTACCTCTTTTCTCACTCCTATCCCCACTTTCAGACAAAGTCTTCTCTAGTAAGAGATTGCTAGCTTTTTCATAGGGTCAATAGAGTGCCCCTCTTAGAACCCCGGTCAAAAGGCCACCATAGAAATCCACCATTTCTTGCACATGCACATACAACAATTGCACCAGTTAAGTAGAGTGACTTAGATTCCTAGAGCATTGGCAATAAATCCACAAGTTTGTCCACCCAAAAAATTTTCTCGCCAACAAAAAACTAACAAAGGTAGCACATTTTATTTTTGGTAATCTTAAGGATGATTCACCTATTTTAGCAAAAGGATTCGTAATGAGATTTTCAAATTACATGGAGTATATAAATTAATCATATCTGATAGAGATCCGAGAATGACTTCAAGATTTTGGCAAACACTTAATGCAGCTCTAGGAATTTAGCTAAATTTTAGTTTTGCGTATCATCC
Organism: Taxus chinensis; assembly: GCA_019776745.2. Lineage (NCBI taxonomy): Eukaryota > Viridiplantae > Streptophyta > Pinopsida > Cupressales > Taxaceae > Taxus > Taxus chinensis. The sequence continues at coordinate 857,133,185 of CM034151.1, forward strand.
AGAAATAGATGGACATACTAAAAGAGTTAATCAAGTTATAGAGGATATTTTATGAATGTATTACATGGATCAACAATATAAATGGGAAGAGTAATTACCATTAGTTGAGTTTACATACAATAACACATATCATGCCTCTTTGAAGATGGCACCTTTTGAAGCATTATACAGAAGGAAATGTAGAACCCCTGTTATTTGGGACAACATTGTGGATAGAGAGGTGGTTGGACTTGAAATCCTTACAAAAATGGAACAACAATTTAAAATGATTTGTGAACACTTGATAGAAACAAATAGGCAAAAGAGTTATGCTGACTTGAAGCAGGTTGATAGGAAATTTGAACTTGGTGAGAAGGTCTTTCTTCGAGTTAAAACCAATAAAGAGCTCTATAAATTTTGACAAGGCTGTCAAGTTATCACCTTGTTATGTGGGACATTTTGAAATTGTTGAAGTAATAAACCCTATAGCTTATCATGTAGCATTACCTCCTACTTTATCAAGAATGCGTGATGTTTTCCATATTTCTTTGCTTAAGAAATACGTATCAGATTGATCACATGTGTTAAATTGGAATTTCTTGCAGGTCCAAGACCCAAAGAATAATCATGGTTAAACCTATACGAGTGTTGTAAACTCACCAGTTGCACTTAAGAAATCATGAAATAAGTCAATGTAAGGTCCAGTGGGATCATTTTAATGAGGAAAGTGCAACCTAGGAAAATATGGAAGATATGAAAGCTACTTTTCCATATTTGTTTGAACAAGATTGATTATGTTGGCTGATAAATTTTTAAAGATATAATTCTCTTTATGTCAGTAAAATTTCTAGTTTTGGGTAGACATCACATTATTTAAAATGAACAGCTACGTAAATTCTGATTTCCAAATTTTAAATCCGGTTTTGTTTGGAATATATAAATGGAAGTATAATAATTTGATTTGTCCTTGATGTAAATTGTGTAACTAATTTAATCATCGGGATGATGATTCTTTTTAGGAGGGAAGTATGTAACATCTTTATCAAATTGATAATTTTCTCCTCCTTACACTGCACGTGTTGATATGTGATTTTTCCTAAGAAGGTGTATTCTTTTGACTGTTGGGAATCATGTTTGCAAAGGGAGAAATTATTTTTGTTCATGGATTCATTTTTCTATGTTGTTGTTTCTTAAAAGTAAAATTATTCTTCCTTGGGCTTTGTAAAAGTTGTGAACTGGAATTTCTACTTGCATACTTATTTTTAATAACAGCAAAACCTTGGATCAATTCTATTGATCCAAGGAATGCTTTAGTTCTTACCTGATTCAGTTTGTTAATTCGACATTCTGGAATGGAAGGTATAAAGAGGAATAAGCCTCTGTAAGTTTTCAATTTTTGGACCCTTATTTTGAGGTCCTTGTTTTACATTTTCTATGAAGTACAAAATTGAATCTTCTAGTTAATTTCTTATGACCTGGTAGGCATAAGTTGGAAAAAAAGGACTTACTACAAGACTATTAAGGTAAAACCTTATTCCTAGACTATTAGGATCTATCCTAACTGGATTCCAACCTAAGGTAATCTAGACCCACCTCAGATCTACTTCCAACTATGTATGTTGCATCCTAATCGAGGTTGGATTTTTTATAAGTGAAGGATTTGGAAATAACCTAAGGTATTGAGAGTTCAATCCCTAACCTATTACCTAATACTTAACTACTATGGGGTGTGGCTTATCCTATGATGGTAAAATTACCTAAGGAAATGTTTAATGACATAAGGTTGGATCCTTTAAACTAATGAAAGGTAAAAGGGTACCTAAAGGGGCCATATGGCAATTGGGAGGTGGTGGAAATGGTTTTAATGACATTAAAGAGATTTGATTTTTGAATTTATGGGACATGGTACTGCCAATTATGATGGAGACATGAAGTTTGATGGAATGCCCAACTGGCATTATCACTAAAGTTGGAGATGCATGCTTTAGTTAAGTTTGAGCAAGCATTGATATGTGATTTGTCCTAAGAAGGTGTATTATTTTAACTGTTGGAATCATGCATGCAAAGGGATGAATTGGGTGGTGCCCTTCGTTTAGAGCAGAGGAATTGGGAGGCCTAGATGGACATATTCTTCAACATCCATAGAAGTTTACTATCAGGCAGGCATATGATCTCCCATTGATTTGTCCAAGCAGGTGTATTATTTTAACTGTTGGGAAAATCTGCATGCAAAGGGATGAATTATTTCATTACATGGATTCATTTTTCTATGTTATTTTTGCTTGGAAGTAAAATTATTCTTCCTTGGGCTTTGTAAAAGTTGTGAACTAGAATTTCTATTGTCATACTTATTTTAAATAATAGCAAAACCTTGGATCAATTCCATTGATCCAAGGTATGCATCAGTTTCTTACCTATTTAGTTTGTTAAGTCAACATTCTAGAATGGAAGGTATTAAGAGGAATAAGCCTTTGTAAGTTTACAATTTTTTTGGACCCTTCTTTTGAGGTCCTTATTTTACTTTTTCTATGAAATATGAAATTGGATATTCTAGTTATTTTTTTATGACTTGGTTGGCATAAGAAGGAAAAAAGACTTACTATAGAACTATTAAGGTAAAACCTTAGTCCTAGACTGTTAGGATCTATCCTAACTGGTTTCTAACATAAGGTAAACTAGACCAACCTTAGATCTATTTCTAACTATGCATGTTGCATCATAATCTAGGTTGTATGTTTTACAAGTGAGGGATTTAGAAATAACCTAAGGTAATGAGAGGTCAATCCCTAACCTATTACCTAATACTAAACTACTATGGGGTATGGCTTAACCTATGATGGCAAACTTACCTAAGGCAATGTTTAAAGACCTAAGGTAAATAAATTTTAACTAGCCTAAGGTTGGATCCTAAACTAATTTTTATCTAACCTAAACTGATGTAAGGTGAAAGGAGACCTAAGGGGGTCCCGTGGCAATTGGGAGGTGGTGGCGATGGTTTTAATGGCATTAAAGAGATTTTATTTTTGAATTTATGGGACATGGTACTGGCAGTTATAACAAAGGCATGAAGTTTGATGGAATGCCTAGCTGGCATTTCCACTAAAGATAGAGATGCATGCTTTAGTTAAGTTTGAGTTCACCAATTTTAGACAGAAACGACGTGGTGATTTAGTCAACAAAGTGGAATTCAATGGAATTAATGATCATTGGTTTTGGTGAGAAAACCGTATAGGAAACCATGTTGGTAGAATTCTTTGAGGTTGGTTGGTCTTTCATTATTTTAGATTTTTACTCTGCATGGAGATATTTGGTTCTTCAAACCAGCAATGTTTTTTGCAATTTGTTTCTATTTTTGGCTCCTTTGGACTATTTTCGATCCAATAGAGGTATAAGAGGAAAATGAGAAAGAATTTTTGGGTTGTTGACTTCGTTTAGAGAAGAGGGAATTGTGGAGGCCTAGATGGAAATATTCTTCAAATCAATAGAAGTACTATCAGGCATGATATGATCTACCCATTAAGTTGTTCCACTTTTCTCTAATCGTCTTCATTAAAACAAATTTTCTCTTGTGATTAATGGATTTTTACTTTATAATGAATTCCTTGATTTCTTGCTTGAAACATCCCTGTATTTTTTTGATAATTATTCTTGTTAGACAATATGGAATATGGGTTATTTCCTATTTAACTTAATAGGGAATCATACCTTGATATTTGGTTGAGTTTGAATAATGTCAAACATATTTGAATCTTGCCTATTTGCTAAAAAGGGTTTATGGAAATATGTTATTTCTTTAAGCCTTGGAATGGGTTTGTCTGTTATGGTTGTTAGAAGGTAAGAAAAGTGTCCTTATCTATTGCATATTTGATTGGTTGAAGTATTGTTACTTTTGTTGCAATTGTATATATATATATATATATTGATGCTTGGTTCAATGTTGTGTGAATTCGAACTTGTATGGAAACCGTAATGAGTAAGTAACTTCTTCTTAGAAATTTATTGAAGAAACTTTCACTGCTTCGAACTTTGTATTTTGGTGAAAGTTGAGTTGATAATGGGTATTTGGATTATCTGTATTTGTGGATTCAAACTCGTGTGGAAATAAGAATGAATGATTTAATTATTCTCTCACCCTTTCAGTTAAAACTTAGTTGCTTGAACTTTGTTCCTTTTATGGAAAATATTTCGCAATGGTTACTTGGATACTAAGATTTGAATTCGTCTTGTTTGAATATAAAAAATAACGAGTTCTTCCTTTTCTGAACTTTATATATTTTGGGGTATTTCTTTAAATATGTGGAAGGCTGAACTAAAGGTTGGATAGATGAAGTCATGTTTTGTTTAAGGATATTTCAAGAGTGGTTTTCTCTGAGTTGATATTTGAATTTATTCATGTAGATCTGGTTAAGCTTGCTCGATGTCAATCTTACTGTCTTCTTCACTTTTGAGTTAAATGTTGATTGATTAAACTTATCATTCTTGTTTTGGGTAAACCGCTTAAGTAACTTATTAGAGTAAACTTGTTAAAATATTATGGTTATAGTTACGGGAAGATTTAAATGAATGTATATGCGGATTTTTTTGTTGATGTTTCATGATCTAGAACTAACCAATCAGTTCAGTATGAAGGGTTCTCTAGATAATTCAGTTCTATGATCTCCCAGTATGTTGAAGGATTAGAATGTCCTATTGACCTAGTAGATGCATACAGTTGAGCCTATCCATAGAAATATAATGGAAGGAATTCTAATCATCTCTGTAGTTGATGTGTGCACATGTAGCTAAGTCATGTCATTCTTTGTGTTGCATCTTCTTTGAAATTGAATTAGGATGGATCTTTCTCTATCCATTCAAAAGATGTTTTCTCTCACCTCTATGAGGATATGAGACTGAGTCTTTCTTATCGATTGTTGCACTATCATCTGGAAGGAATGAGTAGTCTATGGCTTCTTGACTAATACTTTAATGATTTGGAATGATTATTGAAGGCTGTTATTTTTCTTGTAGATGTTTAAAAATTCTTGTTATTTCATCTCCTTCTTGATATGGATAATGTTATACTGATACTATAACTGTGTAATGATGGGGAGCCTTATTTTGAGAACTGATTTTAATACTTCAGTCGTATACTCAGTTTAGCATCCACTAGTGCATCATTTTTTTTTAAAGACATAAAGGATGTTGTGATTGGGTCTGTACCAGTACTTTTATGACCTTCTTTACTTAAGATAGAATGTTGGAATCCTCATCTAAACATGATTTATTGACTCCTTGCTCTTCTATTCTCGAAGGTAAAGTTTTCATCATTGTCTCTTTCAGAATCTATTGAGATTATGTGTTGCATTCTCCTTTCTGAGTTGTGAATTGATATTCATCTTAACCAAATTGGGAGGGAAGTTCTAACTTTTTTTTCTCTCAGTTCGTCCTTCCCTCTTCTGTGTAAATATTGTTATAGATTTAATAGGTTAATTTACATTACTTTCATGAATGCATTTGAGTATTCATTGATACTTCTTACTTATTCTCTTGACTTGTATTAAAGGAATCAATATTTTTAATAGGTTGATTTATGTGTAATGCTATTTTTTGAGTTAATACTTTCCTAATTCTAATGTGTGGCCTAACTAGAGAACTTAGGCTATATTTTGGAATTTAAATTAGGATGTAGCATCTGAACTAGGAATTTCTTATTTTATGCTGTAGATGATTCATCCTAAATCCTTTCATAAGCTAGAATTAGTCTAGTTGTAGATGCTTTTTTATGAAATTTAGTAATATTGAGTTTGATAGTACTTGTTTCTTAGAGTAACTCTATTTTGGAACAATAATGGAGTTAGTTTCTATATTTCTAATTCAGATTGGAATTATATAGGAAATAATTAGTAAGTACCTTTACTGAAAGGAGATAAGTAATTTGGGTGAAATATTACTTATCTAATATAACGTTGTAGAGTGTTAATTATATCATGAACTTTTCTTAATGTTAATTTAGATTGTTTAATTTTTCTTCTTGTATGGTTGTTATTACTTATGATTTATTTATTTTCTTGGCCTTACTATTCCATAAAATTAGATTTGGTTTCATGAAATAGATAGTTGAAAGAACATCATTTTAATGCTTATTGCTTATCATTCTTGGTTCAATGAACTCACCCATGCTAGCAATTTTTGCAGATGAACTTTGTTAGTGATAAAGGAAGGAAATAAATTATATTCTGTATTGGTTGCTTAAAGTATGGATCTTTTATAGATAAATATGATTCATTATTGAAATGTATTGAAAGAAGCAAAGTTGTATTCTTTAATGATCTTGATGTTGTTTGACATGGAATATGTCTGAAATGCATGGTCCTGTAAAATATGTATTTTACCATGATGAATTGAAGAAGATTGAGAGTTACTCATACTTGATATGTCATGTTCCTAGTGAATTATATGAAGGAAATTTGTAATCTTATTTACACTGTTATCATTCTTATCTGAATGGATCCTTATTTCGGTTGTAACTAATTAGGTTGTATGTATGGGAATTAGTTGCAATATCGCTTATTTGAATTCAACTTATTAAGTTAGCATACATCGATGTTATTTTATCTAATCATGCATGGTTTATTGAAAATATGATAATAGAAGTATAACTTAACTTCCATGACTCGTGTAATGAAAAAGGTTTTAACAAACCCTATCACTTAACTATAAAAAGGAAGGTTCACTCCCTCTGGAGTAATACCTTGATAGGTTTCAAAACATATGTTTGGTATATGAGGTTTCTAATCAATTAGACTTCATCTCTATGAAGTATACTATAATGGAACATGTTTTGGATCTTACACAAGCTATGAATGGTTAAGTTATATTAAGTAAATCTTGTGATGGATGTTGTTTCTGTTTTCGATTAACTACACGTTAAGTAAAATTTGATGAACCTAAAAGTAATCATGAGTTTATGAGTTCTGTATTACATTAACAAGTCAATTAAGGATGAAAAATTTAAGGGTTGTTGGAATTAGGGTTAAGCAGGGTTGTTGTAATTTGAATCTTAATTAAGTAATATATAGGTGTAAATGACCTCTTCTTGAGGTGCATACATCAAGATGGGTAGTTCTGTTGGATGTTGGCAAACACCTACTGTAGGACTGTACCTTCATGAAGGCTAGGGTCTTCACGAGGATACAATGTTGCAGTTGACATATGGAAACACCCCTCAACATTGGTTCATATAGATCTACACAAATATGGACTTGAACTTAGTTTCTCTCTAGGCTAGATTAGGGATATGATTTAGCATCGGAAGTGAATCACAATGACTTAGGGTAACTAGGCACATCCAATTGAATTAGGTCGATTGAGTTTGTCTATATACCCTAGGTCATCGTGAGTGGTTCCCTATACCAAATTATGTCACTAACTAGGGTTAGGGTTATACCTTGAACAAGTGAACTGACAGAAGTCAGTGAGGACCATTCTAGATAATAGATGAGTGGTGTGAAGGTCGTATTCCATTAGAAAAGTATTTCATCTACGAATAGTAACATGAATAGTATGTTGGAAATATTTGGCCAAAGTATCGCAAGATGCTATTTGCGTTGTCCTAAATCACCTAGTTTAAGATATGGGATTTCAGATGAATATTGGTAAAAAATATTCAGATAGGTTTTTTATACAGAACACTCAATACCTAGAATGGTGTAATAGAACCAAGTATACTTAGTTTACACTTAGTATTTAATACCTTAAGTTAACATGAGAGATCAGTTGGAAACCGAGTCATGAAATGTGAGATCGGTAGTTCACCAAGTCATTATTGCTGCATATGGTTATCTGTTATGAGATTGATTGGCATGGAATGTGTGTTCTAAATTATGATTATTTAGAATAGAGAACATTATGTATAAATTTTTTTTTCCCTTGTTTCTAAAGTCTTAAAATGGGGAATGTTACATAATCATTAACTTACTATTGTTACATCAAATCATCTCCTAAATAAGATTTTCATTATTATAAGACTCAGTATATTCCTTTCTCTATATAATATCTTTTGTACTTGTTTAATGTAACTCTTTCTAATAAAATGGGGGTTGACATCTATAAAAGCAATCTAATCACTTATTAGAGCCATTTTTTTCCTAGATACCCCCACATAAATCTATCTAATCGATCATGTTTCAGTTCATCTTATTTACAGGTAATCAACAACAAAATTCACCATCCACTTGGTGCATGTACATCCATCACGCATCTGAGGTAACATAAACCATTCATCACTTCATATTTATCTACTTTCTTTAGTAGATAACTCATTAATTCAAAATGAATGAGAAATTACATCCAACATTTCTGGAATGCCTGGTGGGATCACCCTTTTGGTGATCTCTTGCATTTATTGCTTTTGTCTTTTCTTTTCCCGTCTTTTACTAACACTGTAACGTGAGGCTCTGATTTTTTAGACACAAAATTATGAACATTAGACAATATTTATTCCGGTATTATACTACTATTTAGAAGGTTCTCAAGTGGTTAAAGTACTAATAAATCCTACCTTTTTCTCGTCTTTGTTTTATATTTTATTTATTACTTCCCATGTATTTTCTAGAACATACCCTCCCATTTCGCAACTGCCCCATCATTCTAGCCCAAATTCAAGGTGCCCCAACCTGTACTGGGGTGCCCTGAGGCACCCTAATCCCACTTCTAGGCACCCCGGTCTATGCACATCATTTTCCTTCTTCTTTTAGTGGCTTTTCTAGCTATTTATTGTCTTTATCTTTTCCTCAGTTGGCCTTGTTGGGATTAATTATGAAATTAAACTTGATAGCCTATAAATATTAAGCTTATTAGACCATAATGAGGGTCCTAACATCAAATATTACTATCACTCCATCTAGGTTTGCATCCATTTCATCACTTGCATCCATTAGTGCCATGCATGAAGGCTAAGAGATCAGCATCGTACACACTGCATAGGGGGAGGGATTCTATTCTATTCCATGAACACGTTATACTTAGATTTTCTATTGTTACTTTTGCTAATTACTTCATAAAGTGTGACTAGCATAATAACACCTAGGGCATGACATGCACACACACACCATAACTAAATCCAGGTCTGGAATATAGTGCATCAGTAAATGGAAAGACCACTAGTTTGGCGACTTAGGTCAGTCTCACTGATTCATTTGCATCTTTTATTTTTCTAGGGTTTGATACTTATATTTCTAGTGTGGGTCATTTTCCAGTTCATCTAGAAAATCCAACAGGTAGGGTTTTAGACCAAGTTACGACACTACCAAACTTAGGTTTTGAGCATTTACAGTGTTTAGAGTGCCTAAATTACAGACCAAGGTTCCCCAGGACACCCTAGGGCACCCCAGTACACACTCAGGTGCCTCAAAAATCTCACATTTTCCATATCCACCCTTCCCATGATCCCTAAGTATTCATATGCACTTCCATATTTATTTTTTAGACATACGATAAACTGCAACAATCTTCTCTAATCATATATGTCATTTATCCCTCTTTACTTGCATACGTAGGGTTTTATTTTAATTACAATAATTAATTATAATTATTACATACTTTTTTAGTTCATTTATACATTCATCTAGTCCTCCTAATTAGATTATAATTAATACCCTAATACCCCCATCTAGGTCACTTAGGTCTTATTTTTGTTAATCATTTTAGTGAATTCAAAGTTTGTTTATAACACCTTCTAGGGTTCTTGTATCCCTTTCCCATAGCTTATCCTCACACATAATTTATTGAATCCCATCTTAAGACTATCAACAATCATCATTTTGAAAACACATAGGATTTAGGTTTACTTCTGCATGTGGCTCGTGAAGAGGCTACTAACTTGGTTGAACTGAATCCTTCTAAATTTTTTTCCCACTTTCATCACCTTTCATCCCCTTACTTATACACTCCCACATATCTCTACTATTACGGTTATGGTTCCCACTCCTACTAATCATTTCACACCTCCTTTTGTCTTGTATCAATGACAAACCACTTCTGTTGGTAATCAAGATTTAACCTCTTTATATTATGATCTCTAGGATCAAATTAACAAATTAAATTAGGACACTACATATACTTCTTTAGATTCTACAGTCTTATTACATACTCCATTCATACCTATCATTTCCACCTACCCCCTCCCTCCTAACTTTATCACCCCTAGATTTCCCTCTTTCAATTGTCATGATGACCCACAGGAACATTTTCGTGCCTTCATGTTGCTTGTCTTGATTTTGATGATAATTATCTCCTCCTATCTAAATTATTTCCTTGTAGCCTCCATGACTATGTCGTGCGCTAGTTTTATGATCTAATTGTTCATTCAATCACTTCTTTCACCAGTTTAGCTAATGTTTACCTTAGACACTTTTCCATCAACATCGGCTCTAAGATATCTTACGCCAAAATAGAGTAACTTAAGCAAGGATCCAATGAGAAATTTTTTAATTATGTTTTAAGATATAAGAAAAATCTAGCCAAGATGACTAATATCATTTCCGACACTGAATTACAAGACCTATTCAATCAAAATCTTCTACCGGCTCTCTCTGAAAGTGTTATCTTTGAGACCCTTTCTTCCTTTGATCAACTTTTTCATACCCTTAAGATCCATGAATCTAAGCTTATATCCATTGGAAAACTCAAATATTAATACCAATCCTCCTTCTCTACTCATTTCCAAAATAAGACCACATTTAAACCCTCTACATCTAAATCCATCGACATTAAATTAACTGTCAACACCAGTACCCCTTCTTAGGAAGTTTCATCCTAACCACCTAAGCATACATTTTCTAACCTCCCTATAACACCACATCTTATATTAAAAAAATCCTCGATAGTAACCTCACCACCCTTCTTCCACCACTCTAGTTAGACCCATCGCGACCTAAAGGATACAATTACAATGAAAACATTCATTTTGATTACCACCGTTGTGTTGGAAACTCTACTAATTGTTGTATGAAACTTCACGCCATTATCCAATATCTACTTGACAACGAAAAGCTTAAATTTCTAGAACCTACTACACCTCCTTCCTTTAAGGATAAGGATAAATTCCATACTTTTAACATTGGTTCCCACCAACGTGATTAAAATCCCTTGGATTCTTCCGATAATCATACATATAATTCCACACCACCTCTAGATGTGAGCATGCTTGAATTATTAGTCATTAACATTAACAAAACCACACCCGTTATCTATTTTTCTCACATTGACTACCATGCTACGTATGTATCTGACCATTTACATATGCATAATTCTATCGGCTCAACCTATATTACTAGCACTAGGGTTGATGCATCTTCCCCCATTAGCGCATGTTCCCTATCCTTATTACACTCTATTGGGTAACCTCCATCACAAATTGACTACCCATCCAAGCGGCCTTATGGTGTCATTAAGTTACATATCATGGTTGGTCCCCTCACTCTTCTCATCCCTTGCCTTGTCAGTCAAACCATCAATGGATGTGATTTACTTGTCGACCTTAATTGGATTCATCAATCCCAAGATATAATTTCTATGAACCATTTACGCATCAATTTTTTTTATGATAACCAAGTTATTACTATTAGCATCGTTCCTCCTTCACCTTCATTATCACCACCTCCTCGTTCTTACACTCATGCATCTCCCCCTCTTAATCACACAACTCTTCTATTGTCACCACATATGTGTTCTATTCCTGCTTTACCACCTCGATTGATCCTTACGTGACCATTCCATTCCATTAGTTCTACACATCGGTATATGCCTATTCCTAGGACCACTATCGTATCCTATCACCGATCACTTCCTTGTTTCATCCCACATGGCTCGTCCTCTCCCTTACATATAGTAACTCCTTGATCTCCATAGGCCACACAGTTTACTACGCCATGACATTCATCTTATGTACACCCATCACATGCACATCGACTTCATTCACTAGCAAAGTGTTTATCTTATACACTGCCACTCTTAGAACATGCTCCTACACTTTCATCCTTGTCACCACCGACTGATGACATCTATCCTTCACCCTCATTAGTTAGTTCCTCATCCATACATACTCGGGGGCATACCATCTCACTTCACCCATTCTATCATCTACATATGTCACACATACTATCTCAACATCTCACTTTACACATTTTCTCACCCTCATAACCTGATGATGCACTCTTGTGCTTCAGTTCACAAGGGACTGTTGAGGGATTACAATTACACTGAACCATATACACCACACATCCTACATTATCCTATACATACCTCATCTATTACTCATTTATACATCATCTATATCATACATTCTACACTCGTCATCATATCATTTGTGTTTAGTCTTGCATCTCTTTCTTACATTCTATATATATGCTAGGTCACATAATACACAGGGCTATCTTTACAATCTATCACTACATATTTTATTTATATCTACACATATCATCACACCTTCTACATTCTACCATGCATTTACATATTCTGTTCACCATTTGGTCACCTACCATATGTTGTTCTATGCACTGCACTTACCACCCTATGACACACTTTAGTTCCTCAGTCCATACTTGACTGTCGAGGGTTTACCAATCAAATGGACGTTACCTAAATGTAACATGTCATCATACCACATTAATCAAACTAGTTACCAACACTCTAGGCTATATCTTCACCCACACTCATCATCACATACCATAATGGTATATACACATTATGTTAAATCACCACTCTTTTCATCAATTCTACATCATCCTATTACATTCTATCATCTCATATTATGACATCCTCTTACATTGTAATTTTCTCAATTCCAAGTTATTCCCTTACATTGGCATGCCTTCAATCATTATGTAGTGGTAAACACTTTAGGTTAAATCACTACTATCTTAATCAATTTGTCATTATCCTCTTACATCCTATCATCACATATTATATCATCCTATTCTAAGTCCTTCTATTACATCATCATTCATCCTACTCATTACTTAGTAATATATGCTTTTTGCTGAATCACCACCCTATCATTATTCACCACATAGTGGTTTATGCTTAGTGCTAAATCGTCACTTTCCGTTATCCACTGCATACTTATGTATGCTTCATATGCCATCATAAACAGTCTCATAGTGACATACGATAAATGATAACTCGTCACCTTATTCTTCTATCATGTAGTGATATACGATTAGGGATAAATCATCACTCACAAATTCAACATGTCATGATATATGCTTTGGCTTTATGGTTCACACACATTAGTTATATGATCACATACTTCACCACTTACTACCACTCATCGCATAGTGATATACACTTAGGTCTAAATCATCACTCATCTATTCAACAAACTCATGGTATACACTTATGCTATAAATACCATGCACATCTCCCCATGTCACAATTCATCACCATCACATAAACACTCCCATCACAAGGCGCTAGATACAACAAACACTAACCGACCATTTCTTGATGACACACTTTCGTTTATGGTTCATTCTTTACTGCTAAGGGGGAAAAAAAAATGAACCTCACTACATACATTTTCATCCATTTGGTGGGCACGTTGCTCCTATCATTCCATTCCATCCATTCACAGCATACTATATTGTCTTGAGGGTGTTTAATTTTTCTTACTAGTGTTTTGCATGATCACTTTACTACACATGTTATATTTCTTTCTTATATGTCATTATCATACACACATGTGCGATCAAACCTTTTTCTAGTGTGATCAAAGATACAAGAATATACATGCGGCATGGATGCTCACCTTGTACCATTACTATATTGGTCACTGGGGGAATCCAAAATCATCTCATATAGGTGTTATTGTTTAATTTTGTACTTAGAATGTTACGTTACTTGTTATTACACGTTTTGACATATTTGGTTATCACTCTAACATGCTATAGGGTGTTCCATGTATAACACTTGTTTGTTCGGATTACATGTTTCCATGACTCCTTGTTTTTTTCTACTTGTCTACTTTATTTTCTATTGTATGTGGGATTTTCCCTTTTCTTGTGTGCACACTTGTTTGTTATTTGCATCCATGATGGTCTTGAGTGTCTTGCGACATCGTGAGTGATGTCCCTTGCTTATAACCCACTTTGTGTGGTTTTTTTGTTGTTTCTTGTGTGTTTACACTACTGTAAATGGTAGTTTTTCTACATTGTTTGATTTTTTCACACCAATTACATGCATGTGCTTGAAAAATAAAACTTGTTTTAGCTATCCATCTCCTTTTGTGTGCACCTTTTTATCTACCAATAAATTTTCCTTTCCCCTATAAGGGATGAGTTGGGTACAAGTCAAAGTGTGGTTGGTCCTCTTTTGGGGCTACATTCTCCTTTTTGGGTCATCACATGCACCCCCAAATAGGGGGACATCATTGAGGGTTTTCTACTAACACAACATATTTACACCGATTCACACACAGCGAGTGAGTTTTGACCAGTCTACAAACTCCATACACAACAACCTTGATAGAACATGGTGTCCTTCAGAAATTTTGTAGAGTAGTTACATGCTTGGGGGTTATAATGGGTGTTCCTCTCTACACTTCTCTGTCCAGTGGCTTTGGATTGCCAATAATCCCGATGCGCTACAAAGATCTCTTTGACTAATTTCATCAAAAGGGGTTAGAGTCGGAAGACATGGAGTATTTCCTCCCTACACTTCTTTGGCCAGGGTGGTGTGAGGTCACCTGAAAAACTCATGATAGTATAGGATATCATTCTACACCCTTTTTCTCAACATGGATTAGGTGCACATGTTCCATTTACATTTTTTCTAACATATTTTACACTTGTGTATTTTACAAAACATTTTTCTATACATACATATTTGACTACTTGATTTTTTTCTCATTGTAGGTCTGCCATATGAGAAACAAACAATCAGATTGGGGACAAAAATAATAACAACGACGACAATAAAATGCTACATGCATTTTCCTTTAATAAACATGTAGGTACACTACAACACAATAGTAGATACACATGTGTTCTACCATATGCTCACTCTCATACTTTTAATGCACATTTTTCATCTTTAGAATCAATGCTCCTCCATATTTTTCTTTTTTTCTTTCCACGCTTGATTCTAGTCCATTTTCACGTATTCTTCTACACTCTACATGGATATCAGATAAGCATCTCTATCTACTTTATGTTACTGAGCTTTCCGCTCACCAACATAAAGTGAGGGAAAATATAGACACAAAAATTTTCACATTAGACAATATTTATCCTGGTCTTATACTACCATTTAGAAGGTTCTCAAGTGGTTAAAGTACTAATTAATCCCACCTTTTGACCATCTTTGTTTTATATTTTATTTCATACTTCCCATGTATTTTCCAACACATACATACCCATTTCACAATTGCCTCATCATTCTAGCCCAAATTCAGGGTGCCACATCCTAATCTAGGGCACCCCTGGTCTCCCTGGTCTATGCACATCCTTTTCCCACTTATTTTTGGGACTTTTCTAGTCATTTTTTTTTTAATCTTTTCGTCAATGGGCTTATCGGGATTAATTACAAAATTAAACTTGATAGCCCTATAAATATACATCTTATAAGACCATAATGAGGGTCCTAGCATGGCATATTACTATCACTGCAACTATTTCTACATCCATTGCATCACTTACATCCATTAGTGCCATATATGGGGGCTAGGAGATCTGCATCACACACACTGCATAGGGGTAGGAATTATATTCTATTCTATAAACGCATTCTACTTACATTTTCTATAGTTACTATTGCTTGCTACTTCACAAAGTACAACTGACACAAGAACACCTAGGGCATGACATGCACACACACATAAGAACTAAATGCAGGTCTAAAATGTAGTGCAGTATTTAGTGATAAGACAACTAGTTTTGTGGTTAAGGTCAATCCAAACCATTCATTTGCATATTTTATTTTTCTAGGGTTTGATACTTTTCTTTGTATTACATGTCATTTTCCAATTCATATAGCAGATCCAACAAGATGAAAAGGTAAGATTTCAGACCAAGTTACGAAACTACCAAACATAGGTTTTGAGAAAATAAAATTTTGACAGCACCCAAATTGTAGACCAGGGCACCCCAGTACACCCCCAGGCACCTTAGACATCTAAGATTTTTCATATCTACCCTTTGAAGGGTCCCTGAGTATTCGTCTCCACTTCTCAATTTTCTATTCAGACCTATAACAAACTGTGACAGTCTTATCCAATTAGATAAATCATTTATGCCTCTTTACTTGTGTACTTAGGGTTTTATTTTAATTACAATAATTAATTAAAAAATATCCATACTTATTTAGTTCATTTATATAGTTTTTTACTCCTCCTAATTATATTAGCATTAATACCTTAATACCCTAATCTAGGTCACTTAGGTCTTTTTTTTGTTAATCATGTTTATTGCTTTCTTGTGTTGGGTTCATGCCCTGGATCAGTCATCACTCAAGAGTGTAGAAAAATAGGAAAATCGTTATCCAAGTATTCCTCACTTTTTCCCTATTTTCTCCTTTTTTGCATTGTAATTTTTCATTCTTGTATGTCCCCTCATATAATATCACACTTCATTTTGGGTTTAAAATAACATTCTTTGTGCATCCTTATTTCTCATATAGCTTAAATAAGGGTTTAACCTACTAAATATCACATCATATCACAATAAACCTAAACCTCACAAAACAAACTAACACATCAAGACATCCCCTTACTAGGTTTACTGATTGAGATTTCATCACCCAACAACAAGTGGCCTCACACATTCCCTAGCCATAAAAAACCTGAAACCAAAAATTTATTACCTTCTCCTAGGCACCTTTTTACCCATCCCCTTTTCTTTTCACACTTAAATAAATTAAGAAAATTAAAATAATCTTATAATTGACTTGCTTAGGTAAAAATTGTTTCATTCCCGTAGTTATTCATTTAGTATCCAATAGAATGAAACAAAACTTGGCTTCAAGCAGTTACTTATCTCAACAAATGTTTACCACAATGGTTAATTCATCCATGCCCTTTATTACTTCTTTCATGAGCACTCAACTTATCATCGATGTCTGTCACCTAGAACCCCTTGTTCACACTATAAAATTAGGTGAGACTAACCCATTCTTACACCATCAATCTATCCTGTATAGGCTAGCTACCCCACCATCCTTTTGATCAGAGTCTTTTGTACCTCCCAAGGTCCCTCTTGGTGATACCATGTTCTTATAGCTTCAGGATACCAATCCTGTGGCACTCCAAGATTATCTCCTTAGGAGATAAACTTAGATTTCCTTAGATGTTCTACCACTGTAACATCTTTATCCTTACCAGACCATTCCCCAAACCACTCAATTGGAAGTAAATGAAATTTTTACAACCCATATTTCTTCTTGTTTCACCAATTCCTTATCTCATCAAACTACCTAGATAGTCACACCTATTCCTCACAATCCACCACTAATCAACAAGACAATCAACACTACTCTTCCCCTCACCTCTTTGGTCATTATTGTCACTAGTGTCCCTAACCAATATGCCCAAACGTAATATCCCCTATCTAAATAGCATGACCTTCTCACATCTAGCATGCTTGTCAATACTTCCCAACCACATTTCACGAGTGCTTTACATTATTCAATATCTACCCCTTTTTAACAATACTTCCAACCTATTCATACCCACATTCCCATTGAGCACTTGCCGAAATAGCGTACCCAATCCCAACAATCCTATCATGTCCCTATCTCTCAGAAAATATTCTTTCAACATTCACCCTTTCAATCACAGCCCATGATTTACACTCACCCCAAACAAATTCCTCTAACACCCATACATACGTAAGTTCCTCGACAAACTCATCCATCCACTTCTTACATGCAATGTTTTCCTCTCACCCCCCCAACAAACTCTTTCAAATGACCCCATGTAGGATCTTGTGAATAGGGTAGCCAACTTCAAAGATGTTGCTCTAGGATCAGAAGATTCATTATCCTACAAATAGATCTGTAACAAGCCTATTCATCCACATGTACCAGTTAAACCATATCCTCTACACTGGGAATTTAAATAATTCACCAAGTTTAACAACAAACATGATACACAATAGACATTCATGCTTTTAGACATGCATGTTACGTGATCGCACAAGATCAAGGCTTAATGCTTGCCACTCTCCCCGTGTCCTTGGCTTTTTCTACACTAGACTGGTATCATACTATCCCTCAATATTCTATATTATCCTTCTCCCAACTTACACAACTATTTTTAGAACACTTTTTTATTATAATTGTAGGAAAAGTAACTATCAATGATATATACACTATCCGGTAGTGAGGACAATCCCATTTCATACTTGATCACATGATGGCACAACATTATTAACTAGTTATCCTTCCTTCTCCCACAAACTTACCTCATCGATATCTTCTCATGTTCGTGTGCGAAGCTCATATCTTTCGTTTTACAAAACCAATTATTCTGAACCTTCAACGAATCCATTACCATGGCTTGTAAACTTGAAATATGTGCCCTCTACCATCATCATTTAAAATTAAAATCAAACAAACCTAAACATGATTTTACTAAGCCTTCCATGCCAAATGGAAAATCAAAAGGGTTGGCCAATTCTTCCATTGTTAAATCATCTCCTCCATCTACATCTAGTATGTGGACTCAACAATGAGCCCTTTGACCAGCGCCTAACTACACTCCCCTAGGGGAGTCATATAGCACAATATTTTATAATTTGATGGTGGTAAAACTTATCAAACTCCCTCCTATCTGACTAGTTGATGAGTCTAGAACGTTGTGTGGTATCGCGGAGACCATTATTGAAAGTAACACCAATTCTGAGGACATGACATAGAAATATGTCAAAATTTTAAGGATTTAGTCCAAATACTCATTGATCAGGGTGATATTCAAGTGGAAAATCCAAATTCCTCTCCCAATCAGCCACTTGAAATCTTCAAACAACCTTTCCCAAATCATGCACCAACAAGCCAAGCTACCACTTCTACTACAACCCAACCACCCAACACTCACACAATAAATACTCTTCACACCATTTTTTTTGACATGGGTAAGGTGCACATGTTCCATTTATAATTTTTCTAGCATATTTTACATTTGCGTATTTAACACAACATTTTTTACATACATACATATTTGACTACTTGATAATTTTATTCTTATAGGTCTACCATATGGGAAAGAAACAATCAAATTGGGGGAAAAATAATAACAAAATTGAGAACAACAATGATAGTGAGACATAAAATGAAAACGAAAATAACATACTACATGTCGTTTCCTTTACAAACCATGCAGGTAAACTACACACAACAACAAATACACATGCGTTTATCCTTAGGTTCACTATCATAACTTTAAATTCACATTTTTTATCTCTAGATTCCATGCTCCTCCATATTTTTATTTTTGTCATTCCATGATCGAGTCTAGTCCATTTTCATGTCTTCTTATACATTTGTTGGGGAGAAAATTTGTCGAGGACAAATTGGTGGTTATCTTGCCAATGCTCTCAGAATCTTAGTCCCTCTACTTAACCGGTGTAGATGTCGTATGTGCATGCATGAGAAAGTGTGGATTTATGTGGTTGTCTTTTGATTAGGGATCCAACAGGGGCACTCCACTGACCTTGCGGAAAAGATAGCAATCTCTTGTTAGGGAAGTCTTCATCTATAGAGCGGGAAATGGGAGTGAGAAAAGAGGCAGGAGAACTAATGTTGCAGGTAGAAAATCAGATTCTTGCACACACACTAGTTAGAAACTTCAACACATGCATTTATGGGAAGAAATAACTCTGTGAATAGCAAAAAGACCAAATAGAATTTATTGATCATCAAGTATCAAGAAACCCCTTAGTCAAAGAAATATAGGAACTCCTTCTTATATTGATTGCTTAAATCAAATTTGTACATAATGTGGAAATGGAAGAAAATTTGAGAGGGGAAGAGAGTAGAATAAAATGGATATCTCCTTTGCTTTCTCTAGGTACAATGCACTTTTGAGTCTACAAGATCAATTGCCAACCCTTTGAAATAGGAATGGCATTACAATTTCTAGAATAGAATTGACTCCTTGTCTTCCTCATGACCTTTCAAATACCTTAATATGACTTAAGACTATTCATATTCCACTTGAAATATTTAAGTTCCTTTTATAATAGCAAGGTGACTTTAAGTTACATTATATTTCTAAAGTCACTTAAGTCATATTAAAAAGTGCAAGCCTCAATGTAAAAATATAACATTGAGGAGAGGGAGTGTTGTATGAGAACATAAGAGAGAGAGAAAGAAGAGGAAGAAGAAGAGGATATGTCATCCCAGATGAAATCTAATGATCCTCGATGATGGAAAGCTCTGAGGCAACGAAGTTCTGAATGTCCCATTTTGCCAAAGCTTCTCTTTGAGTGTGGCTTACTATTTTTAGTAAATTCCCATACGGGGGGACTTAATATTTTTAGTAATTGGTCATTTTCACTATTTTTTGCTCTGGATAATCATTCTGACCTTTTGGAGATCTTCAGTGCACACTGCTCTTTCCATACCCACTTTTAATGAAGACTTACAAAAAATAGCAAACATGTGTAGGAAAACTTACTATTTTTAGAAAGGGTGTTTCCAGTACTTGATTTTTGACAAAACATACTTTTTTTAGACTCATCTTGTCGATACGATCACACCCTTTGAATTTCACATAGTTTTGCCCACTAAAATGCCTAGAAATAAATTTTGAATTTTTGACCTAGTAGTGGCTTCAGGCACGGAGCTGCCATGGCGGCCATTAATGGAGCTTGAAATTTCTAGGTCTGGTTTTTGTCTCTGTTTGCAATGAAAAAAAATCCATTATGATAGGGTTTTTATTTGGAGCTTGTGTGCAAGTTTTTTAGCTCATTTTCAACGTTGGAATGACGGGAAATCCAATGAATGTGAGCTGGTGCACGAAGAGAGGATTTTGTTGGAGAAAATGATTCTAAGCACCATTTGACATCTTGTTTGTTTCATCTTGATCACCTTGAAAAATGAGGAAATCTACAAAATATGGCATCATGATCTGACTTGTATCTTGTGAGATATGAATATTTTTTGATCAGGTGACTTCATGGTTATCTGGCAAAAAACCATCATTTTCTCTTCGTTATTCATTTCTTTTCACTTCCATTTTAACTGAGAACTACATATTTCTATATATTCATGGTGTGGAGAGTTTATTTGGTCATGGTGGAGCTGGTTTGGAGTGACAATTGTGGACCGGTGTGTTTGGAAAATCATGCACGGAGCCATGACAATGTATGAAGTTGTGAAGGAGAAATGAGGGGGAAGAAGTGGCTAAATGCTAGATTTAAACTTTCAAAACATGTATATGGAGGGGCTCAAAAAAAAAATTTTTACCTGATGTCCCTGACCTTAGTGACATGAGGGACATCAATTTCCATAGTGGTCAAGGTGATGCCATGTGTCCTCGATCTGACGGTAGGGGATTTGCTTGAAAAATGCACCTGGGGGCTAAAAGTCAATCATATGGATGTCCAATTGACTCCCCATAGGGTTTGGGTACATTTTTCCATTTATGATGTCCCCCACCTCAGATACATAAGGGAGATCAGTTTCCACGGTGGTCTTGGAGGTGACACGTGACGCCCGATCCGACGATAGGGAATGAATGCTCCAAAAATGCACCTGGGAGCTGAAAGTCGGTGATGTGGTTGTCCAAATGACTCCCCAAAGGGGCTGGGCACATGTTTACATCTGTGATGTCCTCCACCTTAGGGAAATAAGGGACATTAGTTTCCATGGTGGTCCTGGAGCTGACACATGGCACTCGATCCAATGACAGGGAATGGATGCTCCAAAAATGCACTTGGGGGCTGAACTGTCGAGTCTGGAGGTAATATGAGGGTCCAAGAGGTCACATGGGGGCTGGGTAAATTTTTCAAGGGCTGATGTACCTGACCTTAGGGATTTCATGGACATGAAATCCCGCCAGGCTACTGATGCTGACATGTTTCCTCTAAAAAAAATGACTAGAAATGGAATTTTAAATCCAATGGATGGGGTCTCATGTCTTGATTCATTCAACTTACTCCTAAATACCTAGGTTTGTTATTTGAGACTCCACTTGTACTGATAAAACCTGCCTACCAATCCTATGCGCCAAGGTGTCGTGAAAAATATTATTTCACCATCTTGTAGGTCTTGGAATACTATTTCCAACTATGTTTTTTTTACTTCTAACTCCATCAAAAGCTCCTAGAATTTTTTTTTTGAATCCCAACAGTTGTTTTAGGCCTGTGAATTGCCTAGGCTTGTGAACCCTGCTTTTACTCAAACTGCTCCAAGTATTTAAAAAACTTCCTCAAACGTTCAAAAAACATTTCCATGATGTTTTAAGGTCTTCAATTCACCTCCATGTTGAATATTACCCTTTTTTTCTGCTCCAGGGTGGTTGGTCCAATTCTGGGAAGGTGAATGATAGCCTTTCCCAATACTAGCAAAAGATAACATCTTTTTAGGATTCCTAAAATCACCTAGGGGGAATGGATAGACTTTCCTAAATCACCTAGGTGATAAATTTTACATCAAATATGGGGTGAGAAGACTGACGGATTTGACTTGGGGTGCCTGGGAATGATAAAACATGACAATTTTGGCACAGGGGTATAGTTGTCATGCTCATAAATTGTCAATTTCCCTGTTGCACATTTACATGAAAATAGTTGGCTCTAGCTTGGGGACATGACATGGATTGAGTGTAGTGAAGAAATGACATGAGAATCCAATATCTCATTTTTAGACCATATAATTCATTGACCAGTGCCTTATCCATTGTGCCCTACGGAGTCATGTATAACCTAAAACAAGAGAGAGAGAAGAAGGAAACACACACGTACACCAAAAGGATGGAAAATAAACACATGACATACAACAGGAAGGGAAACACACCTAATAATCACCTATGGTACAAGGAACGGGATAACCTACTTTCACTGAAGCACTTTTCTTTACTCAAGAGTTACCCCTGAGCGGACAACACTGAGTGATGATGTTTTGTGAAGCCATTGACGGGTTCTAGAAATTAGCCTCCCCTCCTCAACTGCTTATGAAATCTAGGTGCTTTCAAAATTATATATGTACTTTGTAGGAGTGATTCCATGTGAACTTCTTGATGCTCAAGTCCTTTCTTGGAAATTCCACTGCCTTCATGTTCTTTGAAGTCGGTTTCATAGTGCCAATTTCCTTCCATGTTTATCCATGTAGCTGATTCTCCATCAAACATCTCGTCATTTCCTGAAAGCTTATTTTTGTTCCAATTCCTTGGATATTTTGAGTTACTTTCTTTCATGGGTCTATGCTCATTGACATCTCCTCCATGAGAAATATTAGATTCATCCTTTATCTCTACTCCATTATGAGGAATTTGAGTACAAAAGGAAGGATTGGAAGAAAACTCATACTTGTCATGTATGTTCATGGCATGGGTGAAGATATCAATAATAAACTCAGGGTCTTCCACAACTTCTACTGTATCCAAAATTTCTTACACGGAGTTATGCTTCATTGTTTCTTGTAACGTATATTTGAATGCCTTTGAAGAATGCATCTCAAGGAAACTATCTGGAGGGATTAGCCCATCATCTTGGGAATATCTGCACTCTACTGATATTTCATCAAAAATAGATTCATCTTCAGAGGCCTCGAAAATCCTTGCTTCAATTTCTTCATCATGGAAAGAGTATTCATCCTCAAAAGGGAAGAAAAATATCTCCATTTCATTATTACATCCATCACCCATTAGCTCCAGAATGAAATCATATTTTCATATTGTTGTATCTCAATGTGGCCAACCTTCACACTTGTTAAGGCTTCCAAACCAGCTTCACACTTATCTTGTAAATTTTTGGCTTGCATCAGGAGTTCAAGACTAAGCTTAGGGTCTTTTGTCTCTTCTGCAGCCCTCAATAGTTCTTGTACAGATATTTCTTTCAAGAATTTCAAGGGTTCATCACAAATTGATTATGTCTCTCCATATATGGCATGAATGAGATCATCTTCATCCCCAAATGGGAATGAGAATAACTCCTCATCTTGGATAAGCATATATGCTGATTTTTCTGCTTGCAAATCGTCAAGAACCATCTCCTCTTCTTCATGGTTTGCATCATTTGGAAATTTGCGGCTTCCCTCTTGTAACTCGAATCTCCTCACTGATTCTTAAAAATCCAAATCTCTCTGGGAAGGAATGTCTAGCGCTATCAAGACAGGAATATCCTCTTCCTCCTCGGTTGTCACAAAGTGATTCATCTGCCTGCTACCTTGATACAAGATGTTATCTTTCGGGCTTCCAGACTTTCTTACCATGTACCTAATTTTATTCTCAGGAAGAAATTTCTCCATGTCTCCCTTCACTAATATGGTTGTGGATGACCAATTCATCTGAATTTTCCCTCCCAAGTCTCGGAAGAAACTTCTACTCAACATCATTCCGAATGAGGTTGGGACATTGGCTACCAAAATCATCGCTTAAATTTTTTTGTCTAGAGATTTGGCGAGAGACACTTGTGCATCTTTGACCTTCCCTACAATTGGGACCTTTTTTAATTCCAAAGAGTAATAAGAGCCACTAGGTGGAGTCATTGTAAGTTTAAGAGCCTTGGCGACCTTCAAAGGCATCACGTTGTCTAAGGCACCAAAATCTATCATGCAATTGTTTAGTACATATTCTCCAACAAGAAGGGAGACATAGAAAGGTTCAACTTTATCAGTCCTTAATGCAATCAGAGAAAACATGTTTTGTGAGGGAGGTGTTGGTGAGTTTGGTAGCATGCCTTTGGAACTATTGGGTATTAGACTACCACTCCTATTATATCAGACGAACCTCTCAAATTGTTCAGGATGAGTCCACAAATATTCGGTTTCAATAATCTGCACTTTGGCCTTGTTTGCATATTCTATGAAGTCAAAGGGAGCATATGGGGACAAGGGGGTGAAGGGACTGATTTTAGAGTCTTGATAGGCTTAATAGTAGGATTTGATGTTTGAGGAATGGATGGTATTTTGAAAGGCACACTACGAGCTTTCAAGGAATTATATTTTGTAGGAGCATATTTAGATTTAGACTTGGAAGAGACATCATAAGACTTACTTGGGATTGTGGGCGTCTTCTTACTTGTTACAGGGTCAAGCTCCAACAATGATAACTTCATGGAAGATGGAAGTGGGGATCCTTGACTGATTATTTTATTTTGCGAAGTCGCCACAAGAGGATCATCAACCTTGTTTTCTTTTGTAGTAGTGGAGGGAGATGCTCTTTATTCAGACTGAGAATGAGTGAATACTGCACATGAGAAACTGGGTGCATCCTTTTCAGTCTTCTTCATCACATCTAGAATACTCACAGAATCTGGAGTTATGTATTGTTCTCAAACTCATCATTTTCTAGGAAATCACCACCTTCACTTTCTTGTTCAAGCTCTTCTTCATCTTCTTGAAATATGTAATTTATGTTCACGGGTGGGGCCTCCAAGGTGAGCCTTTGGGGTGCTCCTACAATCTGATTTCTATTTCTTATTTGGGAAGAAACTTGTTCAAATATTTCCCTCTTCAAATATGCTATCTCATTCACCAAATTTTAAAACGATGAATTGGTTCTCTCATCTTCAGGACATTGGGCCTTGACCTTTGATGGATTCTTGATCTTTCTAGAGAGGACAAGATCATCATCTAATTCAATGGCCCTCCTTTGTGCTTATACAATGTTCCTTGGTTTAACTCTTCGTAGGAGAAATCCTACCTTTGGTGATTGAGCATTTATGATTTTTTTTTTTGATATTATTCTAAGAGTGTGATATTCTTCTTCCAGTATCTTGCAAAACAACCATTCAAAATGAGCCATGAAGTCTCTCATCATTTCAATTTCTCCTTTCCTCATTTGAGCCAACTGCACCAAGAGGTCTTGAAAATATTCAAGTGATTTAAATCTTTCCTCGAAGGTAGCCTTGATGTCATCCTAACCAGTGATCAATCAGGAAGGCAGGAGGTAGAACCATTCTTCTACTTTTTCTTGGAGGGACTCCACGAACAATCTTACAGCAACATCTTCATGCTGGACACCAAGAATTCTACATGATGTCGTGAAAGCAGTAATGTGTTCTTCAAGATGTTGTGTGTTTTCACCTTTGAAATTTGGAAATTTCTTGTGGGAAACCATTAGTAGATCATGAAGAGGAGTTTCAAGAGCAAGTGGACCTTTATTCCTTCCCCATAAAATAATGGGTCGAGGTATTTTTTTCTTCATCTTCCATTGTTGTTTCTACTTCTGCTTTAGTCTTTGCTTCTACAAATTATTCTTCAAATTCTTCTTCTTCTGGGATCTCAAATCTCAATGGTGGTTGAAAAATGGGAGAATTTGAAGGGGGAGTATCAACAGGATTTTGGATAGGATTTCCAAGTAAAATACTCAAATTTCTAGATGTAGAGGAGAGCTTGAGAGAAGAAGCATGGATTATCTCTAATTCGTTCTTGCTGATTTTTCAAAGCTTCAGAATTGGAATCAGCAACACCTCTCGACCTACTCAACCTAGTGTATCTTCTTTCAACCATATTTTGAAAACTTCTACAGCCAGAAAATGAAAGGGAACTGTGGAATGTGAAAAATTCATGTGCAGAAATCAGTTGTGTATCCTTCGTCAATGGACTTTCATGAACTCCTTTTTTCTAAAAAATTGAATATTTGTTTTTTTTGTACTTTTGGACCTTGTAGTCATATTTAGGTGTAGATGCTACTAAATATTCCCCACGATGGGTGCCAAAAACTATTGGCGAGAAAAATTTTCAAGGAAAAATTGGTGGTTATCTTGCCAATGCTCTCAGAACCTTAGTCCCTCTACTTAACCGGTGCAAATATCCTATGTGCATGCACGAGAGAGTGTGGATTTCTATGGTGGTCTTTCGACTGAGGATCCAAAAAGGGCACTCCACTGACCCTGCAGAAAAGGTAGAAATCTCTTATTAGGGAAGTCCTTCATCTGTAGAGTGGGAAATGGAAGTGAGAAAATAGGTAGGATAACTAAGGTTGCAGGTAGAAAATCAGATTCCTGCACACACACTAGTTAGAAAATTCAACACATACATTTATGGGAAGAAACAACTCTAAAAATATCAATAAGAACAAATAGAATTTATTGATCACCAAGTATCAAGAAACCCCTTAGCAAAGAAAGCTAGAAATTCCTTCTCCTTATACTAATTGCTCAAATCAAAGTTATACATAATGTGAGAATGGAAGAAATTTGAGAGGGGAAGAGAGTAGAAGAAAATGGCTATCTCCTTTTCTTTCTCTAGGTAACAATGCACTTTTGAGTCTACAAGATCAATTTCCAGCCATTTGAAATGGGAAGGGCATTACAATTTATAGAATAGAATTGACTCCTCGTCTTCCTCATGACTTAAGATTGTTCATATTCCACTTTAAATATTTAAGTCCCTTTTATAATAGCAAGGTGACTTAAAGTTACATTATATTTGTAAATTCACTTAAGTCATATTAAAAAGTACAACCCTCAACACAAAAATATAACATTGAGGAGAGGGAGTGTTGTATGAGAAGAGAAGAGAGAGAGAAAGAAGAGGAAGAAGAAGAGGAGATGTCATCCCAGATGAAATCTGATGATCCTTGCTAATGGAAAGCTCTAATGCGACAAAGTTTTGAATGTCCCATTTTGCCAAAGCTACTCTTTGAGAGTGGCTTACTATTTTTAGTAAATGCCCAGATGGGGGACTTAATATTTTTAGTGAGTGGTCATTTTCAATATTTTCTATTCCAGATAATCATTCTGACCTTTTGGAGATCTTCAGTACACACTACTCTTTCCATAGCCGCTTTTGATGAAGACTTACCAAAAATAGTAAGCATGTGTAGGAAAACTTACTTTTTGTAGAAAGGGTGTTTCCAGTACTCGATTTGTGACAGAACATACTTTTTTGGACTCTTCTTGTCGTTATGATCACACCCTTTGAATTTCACATAGTTTTTTCCCACTAGAATACCTGGCAATAAATTTTGAAATTTTAACCTGGCAGTGGCTTCGGGCACGGAGCTACCATAGCGGCCATTAATGGAGATCAAAATTTGCAGGTCTTATTTTTGTCTTCATTTGCAATGAAAAAAACTCTATTGTGATAGGTTTTTTATTTGGATCTCGTTTGCAAGTTTTTAGCTCATTTCCATTGCTAGAATGACAGGAAATACAGAGAATGTGAGCCGGTGCATGAAGAGAGGATTTTGTTGGAGAAAATGATTCTCAGCACCATTTGACCTCTTGTTTGTTGCATCTTGATCACCTTGAAAAATTAGGAAATTTGTAAAATACGGCATCACGATCTGACTTGTATCTTGTGAGATATGATGATTTTTCGATCGGGTGACTTCATGGTTATCTGGCAAAAAACCATCATTTTCTCTCCATTATTCATTTATTTTCACTCCATTTTTAACTAAGTCCTGAATATTTCTATGTATAAATGGTGTAGATAGTTTATGTGGTCATGGTGGAGCTGGTTTGGAGAAACAATGGTGGACCAGGTGTTTGGACAATCATGCACGGAGCCATGGCAATGTATAAAGTTGTGAAGGAGAAATGAGGGGGAAGAAGCGGCTAAATGCTAGATTTAAACTTTCAAAACATGTACATGGAGGGTCTAGGCACATTTTTATGTCCCTGATGTCCCTGAACTAAGGGATGTGAGGGAAATCAATTTAAAAGTGGTCAAGGTGATGCCATGTGTCCTCGATCCAACGGTAGGGGATTTGCTTAAAAATGCACATGGGGGCTGATAGTCAATCACGTGGGTGTCCAAATGACTCCCCATAGGTTCTGGGTACATTTTTCCATGTCTGATGTCCCACACCTCAGATACATAAGGGATATTAGTTTCCATAATGGTCCTGGAGGTGACACGTGGTGCCCGATCTGATGACAGGGAATGAATGCTCCAAAACTACACTTGGGACCTAAAATTTGGTCACGTGGGTGTCCAAATGACTCCCCATAGGGAATGGGTGCACTTTTTCATATCTTATTTCCCCCACCTCAAGTAAATAAGGGACATCATTTTTGAAAATGGTCCTGGAGCTGACACGTGGCGCCCGATCCAACGGCAGGGAATGGATGCTCCAAAAATGCACCTAGGGGGTTGAACGATCGAGTCTGGAGGTCATATGAGGGTCTAAGAGGTCACATGGGGGCTGGGTGAATTTTTAAAGGGATTATTTTCCTAACTTTAGAGACTATGCAAACATGAAATCCTACCACGCTCCTGGTGTTGACACGTGTCCTCTCAACAAATGACTAAGTCCTAAACTGCCTTTAAGAGGGTAACTTGGAACGAAGATAACTTGAGCTCCCGAGAGAATTTATTGGTAAAATTATATATGATCCTGATTGGAAATAGAATTTTCAATCCAATGGTTTGGTTCTCATGTCTTTATTCATTCATTGGATCCCTAAAAAATTGTGTTTTTTATTTGAGACTCCACTTGTACCTGATAAAACCTTCCTGCCAATCCTATGCGCCAAGGTGTTGTGAAAAATATTATTTCACCATGATTTAGTTATTGGAATCCTATTTCAAATTTTTATTTTTTTACTTATAACTCCATCCAGAGCTCCCGAAATCTTCTTCTAAACCCGAATAACTATTTTAGGCCTATGAATTTCCTAGGCTTGTAAACCCTACTTTTACTCAAACTACCCCAAGTATTTAAAAACTTCCCCAAACCTTCCAAAACCATTTCCATGATGTTTTAAGGTCTTCAATTCACCTCCATGTTGAATATTACCCTTATTTTCCATTCCAGGGTGGTTGGTCCAGTCCTAGGAAGGCCAGTGATAGCCCTTCTCAATACTACCTAAAGATAGCATCTTTTTAGAATTCCTAAAATCACCTAGGGGATAAATTTTATATAAAATATGGGGTGAAAAGACTGACAGATTTGACTTGCGGTGTCTTGGAATGCTAAAACATGAAAAATTCGGCACAGGGGTATAGTTGTCATGCTCAGAAATTGTTAATTTTCCTGTTGCACATTTGCACAACAACAACACTCTACTTGGAGATGATTCACCCATATCTATATACTTTATGTTACCAGCTTTTCCATTAACCAACATAAACTGGGGAAAAATATAGACATACAATTATGCATATTAGACAATATTTAGCCCAATCTTGTACTACTATTTAGAAGGTTCTCAAGTGGTTAAAATAAATACCACCTTTTGGCCATCTTATTTTAATAATTTAGTTTTTACTTCCCGTATATTTTTCACCACATACCTACCCATTTCACAACTTCCCTGTCATTCTAGCCCAAATTCAAGGCACCGAGCCTGCACTAGGGCACCTCAGGTCACCCCGGTCTATGCACATCCTTTTCCCGCTTCTTTTTGGGGATTTTCTAGCCATTTGTTGTATTTATCTTTTCCTTGGTTGGCCTTATCAGGATTAATTACAAAATTAACCTTGAGAGCCCTATAAATATAAATCTTATAAGACCATAATGATGGTCCTAGCTTCACATATTACTATCACTCCATCTAGAGTTGTGCATCAATTGCATCACTTGCATCCATTAGTGCCATGCATCAAGGCTAGGAGATCTGCATCACACACAATGCATAGGGGGAGGGATTATATTCTATTCCATGCACACATTCTACTTACATGTTCTATAGTTACTACTGCTCGCTACTTCACAAAGTGTTATTGGAAGAAGAGAACCTAGGGCATGACATGCACACACAAACCAGAACTACATCTAGGTCTAAAATGTAGTGCAGTGATTAGTGATAAGAACAATACCTTGGCAGTTGAGTTTAGTTTGACCCATTCATTTGCATATTTTATTTTTCTAGGGTTTGATACTTCTCTCTATATTGCATGTCATTTTCTAGTTCATCAAGAAGATCCAACGTGACAAACAAGAAGGGTTTCAAACCAAGTTGTGAAACTGCCAAACTTATTTTTAAAGCATTTATAGTGTTTAGAGCCCCCAAATTGTAGACCAGTGCATTCCCAGGGTACCCCAGTACACCCCCAAGTGCCTCACACATCTCAAATTTTCCATATCTTCCCATCGCAAGGTCTCTGAGTATTCATCTGCACTTCTAAATTTTCTACATAATTTATCCCTCTTTACTTGCATACTTAGGATTTTATTTTTAATTATAATAATTAATTACAATTTTTCCATACTATTTTAGTTCTTGTATATAACATTTTTTTTCCTCCTAATTATATTAGCATTAGTACCCTAATACCCCCCATATATAGTCACTTAGGTCTTATTTTTGTTAATCATATTTATCGCTTTCTCATGTTGGGTTTATGCCCTATATCGCTCATCACTCAAGAGTGCAGATAAATAGTAAAATCATTATCCAAGTATTCCTTGTTTTTTCCCTATTTTCCATTCTTGTCTATGCCCTCATCAAATATCACACATCATTTTGGGTTTAAAAGAACATTTTTTGTGCATCCTTCTTGCTCATATGGCTTAAATAGGGGTTTAAATCTACTGCATATCACACTGGACCTAAACCTCAAAAATCAGACTAACACATCAAGACAGTCCCCTTACCATTTTTACTAATTGAAATTTCATCACCTAACAGGAAGCCATGTCACACATTACCTAGCCATAACAAACTTGAAACCATACATTTTTTTACCCTCTCGTAGGCACCTTGTTACCCATGCCCTTTCTTTTCACGCTACCTTCAATAAATTAAGAATATAAAAAAATCTTCTGTTTGACTTACTTGGGTGAAAATTGTTTCATGCCCATAGTTATTTGTTTAGTAGCCAAAATAATGAAACAAAACTTGGCTTCAAATAGTTCCTTATATCAACAAATGTTTACCACAATGGCTACCTCATCCATGCCCTTAATTACTTATTTCATGAGTACTCAACCCGTAATCAATGTCTGTCACCCAAAACCCCTTGTTCGCACTACAAATTTAGGTGAGCTTAACCCATTCTTACACCATCAATCTATCATGTCTATGCTAGCTACCCCACCATCCTTTTGATCACAATTTTTTAGACCTCCCAAGGTCACTCTCGATGATACCCATGTTCCAAGAGCTTCAGGATGCCAATCCCATGGTGCTCCAAGATTATATCCTTAGGAGATAAACTCATATTCCCTTAGACAATCCACCACTCCAGTAGATTTATCCTTATCAGACCACTTCCCAGCCTACCCAATTAGCAGTAAATGAACTTTATACAACCCATATTGCGTCTTCTTTCACCAATCTCGAACCTCATCAAACTACCCAGATAATCACAACTATTCCTTACAATCTCTTGTTAATCAACCCAAAAATCAACACTAGTCTTCCCCTTACCTCTTTGGTCAAAATTATCACTAGTGTCCCTAAAAAATATGCCCAAACATCATATCCCCTATCTGGATAGTATGACCTTCTCACATCGAGCATCTCTATCAATAATTCCCAAAGATCTTTCACGGGTGCTTTACACTATTCAGTATCTACCCCTTTTCAATAATAGTTCCAACCTATTCATACTGACATTGTTGTTGAACACTTGCCACAACATCGTACCCAATCCCAAAAATCCTATCATAACCCTATCTCTCAACAAAACTTCTTTCAACAACCACCCTTTCAATCATAGCCGATGATTTACACTCACCCCTAATAAATTCCTCAATCACCACCACATCCGTAAGTTCATCAATAAACTTCTTACACGAAACCTTCTCCTCTCATCCCCAAATAGAATCTTTCGAATGACCCCATGTAGGATCTTGTGAATAGGGTATCCAACTTCGAATCCACTACTCTAGGATCAAAAGATTCATTATCCTACAAATATATCTGTAAAGAACCTATTCATCCATTTGTAGCAGGTAAACCATATCCTCTACATTGATAATTTCAAAAATTCACCAAGTTTAATAGTAAAGAGGATCCACAACAACACCTTCATGCATTTAGACATGCATGTTATATGATCGCACACGATCAAGACTTAACACTTCCCACTTACCCATGTCCTTGGCTGGTTCTGCACTAGAATGGTATGATACTATCCCTCAATATTCTATATTATTCTTCTCCCAACTTACACAACTATTTTTAGAACATTTTTAATCAACATTGTAGGAAAAGTAACTATCATTTATCTATACACTATACGATAGTTTGAGGATGATTCCATTGCATACTTCATCACACAATGGTACAACATTATAAACTAGTTATCCTTCAAACTGATGTCATCGAGCTCTTCTCATGTTCGTGTGTGAAGCACATATCTTTTGCTTTTATAAATCCAATCATTCCAAACCTTTGAAAAATCCTTTACCATGGCTCATAAACTTGAAACATGTGCCCTTGAGCAGGGTCATTTAAAATTAAAATCAAATAAATATAAACATGATTTTACCAAGCCTACCACAAAAAAAAACAAATCAAATGGGGCAGTCAATGCTACCATCATTAAATCATCTCTTCCACCTACATCTAGTATGTGGACTCAACAACGAGCCCTTTGACTACCACCCAACTACAATTGATGCATCCTAGAATTCAGTGATATAAGTCCAATAAGACCCTAGACGTGTTGGCACATCACTCAGCCTAAACTGAGTGCTCACCTAAAGTGTGCAAACGTACCAGGTCCCTCTTTAGGGTTACTAGTGTAGGATGTTAGCATGATGAAGACTTAAGAGATACCACATCATTCTAGAGATCATACCAGATCTATACCTAAGGGACAACAGAATTAAGTACTAACAATGATGAGATAAAAAACATAATAGATTCAGATACACACAAAAATAACACTTAGATTCAGCTAATATCCTTCATTATATTTAATGCAATAAGTATACAAAAGCTTCATTACAATAACAATAGTATGTGCATAACAAATTTAACAACATATCTATATATATATATATATATATATATATATATCTCCTCTCTCTATTACAAAGTTTACTACATATATATAAGGGTGGGGACTTTCCCTTCACCGCTTATCCATTCCAAAAATAGGTCGCATGCCACTAATAGCTACGCATTGTTTACAAAACTAGCCACACATGCAAGTGCGCTAACAATAGACTTGTACCAGATAACTGATAGTAGTAGATCTATTGCTGGCTTGTGTCTATACAAAGTGCTTCGTATCCTATCCTCCAAGAATATGCAATGCATAGCGCACACATATTTTCCTTTTTTGTGTTCTCTCCACATCATTTCTAAAAATATACCTTCATGAGTGAAAATGGCTAAGTCCCAAAAATTGAACTTTTGTTCCATGCGCGGGTTCTCTCTTTCTGTTCATGCCTTTGAACATGACCTGTTTTCCCACGTAGACTTCTTGTGATCTTTTTTTCAAGTGTTCTCTGATGAAAATTAGCCCAAACTAATTTCATTGTCACCCCAACAATGGTCATCTCCAAAACTGAAGTAAATAATAGAAGAATGTAAAGAATAGAAGAATGGAAAGAATGAAAAAATTATTTTACTCTGCAGTCTCTTCTTCTGCAGCCTGAATAAATAATTTAGGATATTTCTTTTTTATTTTAGCCTTCAAGGTGTGTCACTCAGCGAGTAATTCCTATACTATTTCTGGAATGTCCAAAGCAATGGACTGCAGTTCATCTTTTGTGATCTCTCCTTTCTCATTCTGCAAGACCAAGACAATGTTGGACATTTCAGTCATCCTTCCCTCTAGTAAATCCATCTTTTACGCAATGATCTTCCCAATCTCTTCCAGCCAATTCTTGTGTGGTTCTTGTGCTGCTGTCAGGGCCTCACATTTTTTTAACCATTGATAATCTTTCTGCATGGCCCAATGTTTCATCCTTCATCACCTTCTAGACATCATTGTTCTCCTCCAGGGTTTTTATGTTAATAAACACCTCTGGAGTTGTGCAGATGTTTAAGGCTTGGCCTTCCTTCTTCAGTTCTTCTTGTAGCACTTACAGTAATCCTTCATATGATGCAATATTTGGCATCACTGAAGCATTTTCTCACTCTACCTCTTGTGTTGGATTCTTTGGCACTGGAATGTACAGAGGTTCATCTTCAAGCACTAGGTCCACCAATGTACCTACATAATGTATTTCCGAAGGATATGTATTTAGTACCTTTGGCTCCAAGTGTGGCCTAGTCCTTACAACATTATCACCAATTTCCTCTATGATGTTGATAAATACTACATTATTTTTTTTTGCTAAGTCTCTTTCCTACGTTAGGCACACTATTTCTCCATCCTTAGTTTTAATCTCTTCCCTGAGCACACTAATTGTGGCAGCCTTGTTCATATTCCGCCTCACCACCTCTGTTGAGACTTTCACAAATGCATTTCTTACCTATTCATCTGACACAATAGTATTCTTTAATATCATGTGTCTATCATGAGGTGTCTTCTTCAACCTCCTTGATATGCATCACTCCTCACACACATCAAAATATGGCTCATCCATGTGTGTGTGCATGGACCATGATAACTACTTCCTTGTGCGCATTGTAGCCATATCTTCATCCATTAATTCCCAGCCATATAAGTCCTTTTATGATAGTGTGGTCTAGAAATGTGGGCAGAAATGTTTACTTGCATCCTTTGCATAACCCATGGCTAGTGGAATGTTCTCTCCTCTTGTTTTTCTAGACCTTGGCTACTTAGGAACTTGAGCCTCCAGATTTGGGACTTGTGCCTCCATATCCTGAGTAGTCTTTGTAACTATCTCATCTACTCCCTTTTCCTCCTCTTCTCCTTGCTTCATTTATTCATATTTATGTTCTTATACGTTCTCTAAAGGCGTAGGAGAATTAGATGTTCTTTCCTCTGATTCTTCCACCTCTTCATTCAACTTCAGTTTCCTTCTCCTGTTCATGGTTATCTCTTTCTATAGAGAGAGTTTGGGTGATTTGCACACTATTTGTAGAATAACACCTTGGGTCCTTGTTCTCCTGAACACTCTCTTAAATTTGTGCTCTCCTTGGACTTCATCCAAGTCCTCATCATCCCCCTCTTGTGGATTAGGTGGTGTAGTGGCACACTCAGCTTCATCATTTTTCATAGGATGTATTCTACCTCTATGCTCCAAACCACCACTATCCTCACACTCATCCTCCTCATCCTCCACTTCAATTCACTCTGTGGGCTTAGGCACTGGGATGTTCTCCATTGTGTGCTTACCCTTTGGTGGTGCTAGAAATGCGAACTCATATTCCACATACTTGTTATTCTCCAACTTCGGCTTTAGTTGGAGGTACACCAGTGCTACTCCAATATCTCCCACAACCAAAATTATTGGTTTAATGTTCAATACATCTGAAATGAGCCTTTCAATATATGCACTCCACCTTGGATACACATATTTATTCCTTAGCAGCTGATAGTCACAATCTAGCTTGTTTGCATTGAACGTGAGGTGTCACGTGTCTGAGAACCTGTGTACTAACACCTGCAAGTACCTTGCTATGAAGGAATATGGAAACTTACACCAAGGGCTCCATGCTCCATCCTTCATGGTGAACTATGCTATGCAAAAATGCTGGTATAAAGTGAATTGAACTGCCTTTCCAACCACCAAAGGCATGTCCTTGGGGATGCGTCATTCTTATTCAAAGGCTATGTGAATCCTATCATACCACTTCTCATCCCTTTTCTTGACCTGTTCTATCATGGATCCTTCAAACAACTACTTTTTGAAGTGTTCTATAGGTGACTTGTGCTCTATGGGATACTCCCATATCTTCTCTTTTGGTCGATTAGGTACTTTGATCTCCATAAACACCAGTGACAACAGAACAACTCCAAAGCTGATCCTTCCTCCTGTGCACACTTCCTCAATGATTTTTTCTACAATGTAACATGAAATGTTGTAAACTACCCCTTCAGACATCTTTTTAGCAATGTGCAGCCACATGGTATTCACTTGTGACCACATTTCCGGGTCATTTAGCTTTGTATCGAGATGTACGACTACTTGTAAAACTTGATATTTATTCATTTTATCAATGTCCATGCCACACGGACCCTTCATGTATCCCAAATCCTTTCTGGTCTCCAATATTATGGCCTTGTCTATTAAATCATCTCGTAAATACTCTCCTGTGACCTTCAATCCCATTACCGTGGAGATGAGAGCGGCCAAAATTTTGGCTCTACGTCTTGCAAAGTAGAAAAAATATTTTTGCACTCTATTCATGAGCCACTGGTACAAGGGCTCATATTTCCTGAAGTAATGGATTTCTTATAGTTGGTTAACTCCAATCTTCTTGAAGATATTTTTGTCAGCATAGTCATACACCGGCATTTCTTCCACCGTGCATTTATTTGTCTTTATGTTCACTAAGGCATCAATATCCTTCTTATTCTCTATGGTACGGTGATTATACTCACTCACCTTGCTTTTTATTATGTGATAATCCCACTTCTGGCATATGATAACCCCCTCTGGTTATTATATTTTAGAAAAAATAATTTTGGGAGCCATCTCCTCTTCTTCTTCGACCACCTTCTTCTTTCCCTTCACTCATGCTACAACTACTTTATTGGGTGACATTTCTACCTTACAATCCTTGGTAGATGCTTTCCTTTTGAATTATACAACATTCAAATCAAGCCATAGCTCGATTCAGTGTGCCCTAGGTGAAATCACATTCCCTTGATCCTCTTTGTCACCTTTCTTCACTCAAACCATTCACCACCAGGGACACAAGCTCTTTCTATGCATAGATCTCTTTGTCACGACTGGTTACACACCTCTCACACCTCAATTCGATCACTCAGCTCTTCACACTTAGATCTATTTCAAATACTCTTAATCACAATGTTAAAATGAATTTTCATCCCATCCTTATATAGATTTTCAAAAAAATTATGCATTCACTACTCCTTCACCTACCAACTATCCTCTCATTAATTGACCAATTCCATCCTTTCGGTGTGTTACATCTTCACGCCCTAGATATAACCTTCTAGCATGCGTTCCTATCCTCTGATCACAGACTTCTCTTCACCACACTTCCTTACACTTGAGTACCTCATCACTGCACCTTCTAATGGTAGTTGTTATGGCCTCTTCTTACCTCATGTTATATTGTCTCTTCATTCATCTCCATCTTTGGTCACTTTTTAGAAGAAATCCTTTGACTTGAAGAGCACCCATAACAGTTTTTTCCTTCCACCTTTCAATTCCCAAAATATTGTACCTGGATACTAACAATCCATCCACCCCCACCAAAAATATGTGCATTCCTTTGCGCATAAACATGCTTCATATAGTAATTAGCTTCATGCACGCAACGTGCTTATTACACAAGAATAATAACTATAAAGACAAAGCATAACGACAAAGAAGGAAACACATTAAGGGAATGTAGAATTGAAAACCTATTCTAAATGACAATACTGCCTTATTACAAACACCAAGAAGACTTATTTATAGTAGTGCTTTAACCTACTCCCGTTGAAGTAACTAGGTAGCCATGTTCCATCAAGTGATTCTAAATGGAAAGCACCTGTTTCAAGGATGTAAGTGATAACATACGGCCCCAACCAATGTACCTTAATTTTTCCTAGATGGTGTAAAAACTTAGAGTCATAGAGAAGTACCATTTGTCCAATTTCAAACTTCTTGTCCCTTATTTTTCTTTCATGGCATGCCTTCTGCCTGGATTTTTATTGCTTCTGAATCCAATGTGCTTTGGCTCTTCATTCATCTAGCTGAATTATCTTTTCAATCCATTCTCCTAAAGCTTGCTCATCAACTAGACCTCCAGCATGTGCAATACACAAATAAGGTAACATAAATTCCATAGGAAGAATGGCTTCTACACCAAACACTAACTTATATAGTTTTTTTTTGTTTAACCTTTTATATGTTGTTCGATATGCCCAAATTACTACTGATACTTTATCATTCCAATCCTTTCTTCTAACATCACATATTTTTGTCATGTTTGGCCCAAAATTTTGTTGAAAGCCTCAGCAGTTCCATTTTCTTAAGGATGATAGGGTGTATTCTTATGGTGTGCAATCATGAACTCATCTAATAAAATTCCGATTGTCTCATTAAGAAAATGTGTGCCCCTATCATTGGTCAAACTTAAAGGACATCCATACCTTGTAATAATATTTTCCCATAGAAATTATGCTGATGTAGCCATTGTACAGTCCTTCGTAGGTGTTGTTTCTTCCCATTTTGTAGGATATTTTGTGCAAGTTATAATGTAGCATGATCCAATTTTTCATGTAGCTGGTGAAATAGGACCCACAAAATCTATAGCCCATTTCTCAAATGGTTCTACGTTAGTAATAGGTCTCAGAGGAATTTCATCTCTTTGCCCTGGTCTTCCAAGATGTTGACAATGGTCACATGCCTTACAGAATTCCTTACAATATTTATAGAGGGTCTCCCACCATAATCCAGTGAGTATAATCTTGCGCTCTATGGCATCACCTACATAGTGGCCACCTATAATTTCACCATGAGATTATTCCATATTGCCAGTACACTCATATTCCAATACATAATGGCGTAATACCTCATCACGACCCAATTTGTAAAAGTCACCATTGACTAACATATAAGGTGCGGTGCATATAGAAAGTTGTTTATTCTCCAAGGATTTCATTCCTTCTAGTGTCATCCCTATGCGGAGAAAGATAAAAATGTCCTCAAGTTCTGATTACACGTGTTGTAACCTATATAACTATGCATTTGGCATGGTATCCTCAATTACATGTGCTTCTTCTCCTGACTGTATTCTTGATAAATGGTCTAGTCTAGAATTACTTTTTCTTGGTTTTACCACAACTATGAAATCAAATTCTTGAAATAAGAGCACCCATCGACATATTTTCCATTTTAAAAAAAGTTTATTTACCAAATACTTCAATTCCACGTGATCTGTATAAAAGATGAATGGTGTAGCTAGTAGGTACTGGTGGAATTTATGCAGTGCATAGATCATTGACCAAGCTTCTCGCTTTGTAGTTATGTAATTCTATTCGGCAGGAGTCAGCTTTCTACTAGCAAAAAAGATAGGATGGTCTACAATTCCTTTTCCAGGTTGGGCCAACATCATGCCAATGGTCATGCAAAAGGTGTCAACATGTACATGAAATGGTTTGTCCCATGAAGGAAAATGCATAATAGGCACGATAGTAATTTTCTCCTTCAATGTCTCGAATGTGCGCTGCTATTGTTCTCCCCAGTAGAATGCAACTTTCCATTTCAGTAACTCCTCTAATGGTGTAGCAACTTTGGCATAGTCTTTGATAATTTTTCTGTAATATCATGTATGACCCAAAAATCCATGCACCTCACTTTGAATGGTAGGGTCCCTTATGTAACACTCTGAACTATTGTTACTTCCTCCTGAGCATTCAAGTGTTGATATATGATTTCTTCTGTAAAAGGATGTGTTCCTTTGATTGTGAAGTCATGCTTGATATGTACTGTATCTTCTTTGCAATTGAAGATCTTTGACTGAGTCGGAATATGATTGGACTCTTTTATTTCTTTCATTTTTGCACCTGAGTTTAAACTGATCTCAGAATGAATTGTGGATTTATCCATCTATAAGACCCAGCCTGGGATCAGTGGCATTGATCCAAGAGATGCTTTAATTTTATTCAGGTTAAACAAAAAATTATAGACCTTACGCAGGTTGCAAGGTCTGAATGCGTTGAATAAGCTATTCCGGAGTCTAACTCAGACTGATCGTGTTAAATGAATTGGTTCCCGATAGCGTAATATCAGGAAGGTCTTGATCGTGGGCCAGGTAATAAATTTAGATACATTTATTCAACTAGCCTATTGGTAGTGTAGGAGTGAATCCTTTTCGTGAATGTATGTCTGTAGGTTCTTATTCTGAACATTCTAAATGTTAGACCTAAACTGGATTTATTAAGGTTAATAACCTAAACCTAAACTATAACCTATGGGTTAGATTAGTGTTAATCTAACCTAGGCCTAAGCTATAAGCTAAATGTTCTAAGTTAGCAACCTAGCGCTAAGGAGGTTAGACTAAGAATCATCTTAAATCCTAACCTATGTTTCTAACCTAACAAATGTTAGTGAAGGAAGGGAACCTATGAGGGGGTTCAAGCCATGGGTGGTAGTTTCTATGGCATTAAATAAAGGAGATAAGCATGAAGGACAAGGAGTTAGCGGAGGTTTCAACAGCTAGTGAAAGCCGACGTGGCAGAGTCGCAAAAACTAGAAATGGTCTTTCATTTGTTTTTGTCCATCGCCAACTATGGCGGTTGGTGGCAATGGTGATTGAGCGGGAATTTTGGAGTTAATGTAATTAATGAACTTGGTCTTCGAGCTCGGATTTCTTGAGAAGACATGTAAAATGGAAAACTTGTAGTTTGTTTGGTTTTTCATGCGCTCTAGTTTTCTCTCTGTTTGATCACTGGTTCTTCGCACCAGTCTACTTGGTGTTGCATGGAAAATATGAGAGTAACTAGCTCTTTTCTCTGGCAAGGAAAGTTTATAAGGCATGTAAATAGCAAATTATTGTTGTTGAATCTAACATGGAAAAAGAGGAGAAGGCTCGAGCTCTTTCAGTGGTCTTATTCAATTTTTAAGCAAAATTACCAGGCATGTTAGGCCCGAACTTTTAAAAATCTTTCTTTCTTTCAAATGATTTCATTAGAACAACTATGTTTAGATGATTTTTGGGTTCAGTTGGTTTTTATCGTAGCTTTGTGTGAATTGGTTGCTGTATCTTCTTACTAGCTCGATTTTTCAAGTAAACCCTTGATGGGTGTTCATTGTATTTCGAACGGTTGTTCTACCTTGCTGTGTTTTGCATTATGGTTAGATTTTGTAGAAATGCTTGCAAGGGTAATGTGTGAAACAGGCACTGTTGGACTCCATGAAAAGTTTTCTTGGTAGATATCGACTTCTATAGAAGCCTTTCTATTTATACTTCTTGAAATTATAGTATGTTTGGATTCTGTAGAAGCTTTGTCGTGAATATTGTATGATTTTTGATATTGTGGGAATCCTTGAATAGATAGAGTTGTTAACTGTTGTAGAAGTTTAATCGAGAATACTATACGGGTTCGATTCCTTTTTGAGTCCTGGAAAGGTAACATACGTTTCTACCTTTGAAGAAGTACAGTCGTGAATACTGTATGTTATTGGGATAGTTAGAATACTTGAATTTAATATTAATCTTGTATCTTTCTACTTCTGTAGACGTTTATTTGAAGAATACCACATGGGTAAGACTCCTTTTTAATCCTGGAGGCATATATTATGTTTTCCTTTCTGATAATCTCAGTTCTGAATACTGTTGTGATTCTTGAGTTGTGGTCGCGTGAAATCAACTTCAATATAAACCTTGTTTTGAGCATTAGTGGTATGGATAATGTTGGAGATTTGAAATGTTGCGAGTTGGCTTGATTTTCGATTTAAACCCTCGCTGTGCGTGCATAACGTTCAGACTCCTTTTTAATATTCTTGTGTCCTTTTCTGTCCGCTTCTGTGGAAAGTAAAGGAAGGGCTTTCTTTTCAAACTTTACTTGGTTTGAGACTTTGTTGTAATCCGTAGTAGTTTGGAATAGGAGGAAACTCTGAGGAAAATACTGTTATGAAATTT
The DNA here is from genome assembly GCA_019776745.2 of Taxus chinensis. Classification (NCBI taxonomy): domain Eukaryota; kingdom Viridiplantae; phylum Streptophyta; class Pinopsida; order Cupressales; family Taxaceae; genus Taxus; species Taxus chinensis. The sequence goes on from CM034151.1 coordinate 857,175,886, forward strand.
CAACTTCTGTGAAGACCTTGTTGAGATTGTTTTCTGGAAAATGACTTCTAATATAAGTCATGGTTGTATTATTATAAGAATTTGTTCCAGTTAAATGAGGTTGTGCATGTTGTGTTAGATTCAGTAGGAATATCACTATATATGCATAAGGAAACATCATTTGTTTAATGTTATTGAGCCTCTTGTTTGACTGTGATAAAAAAAAAAAGGTTGATCTTTTGATTTCGGCCTTGGGATCTAAGTCCTTGCAGTGTTTTAGTAGGGACTAGATTGAGCTGTATGTTGCTGAGTGGGATTGTTTTCGTGTTTGTGCATGATTATGTCTTTTTTTATTGAGGTTATCTAGTCTTGTGCTTGACTGAGATAAAGAGTTAACAGTTGTGCCTTGACAAGCGATTGCACTGGTTATTTTCTCATTTGTTGAATAATATGAAAGGTTATGTGGGGTCTATTTGATGGATTATTCTTCACTGCCTTGTCACGAGAGCTACTGTGTTGTTCAGTAAGTTACAGGAAATTTTTATATGTGTATTTTGACAGACTGTAATTCTACCTGTGGTCTCGACTGGCTTAGTCGCAGGCGTATAATGTGATTGCATTACTCTTAAGTGGACGGTACAGTCATGAGCATGTTTGGAAGGGACATCTGAATGTCTCAGTTTATTTCTCTCTTGCTGCAAAGTATATGTTGATATAAATATATTTGATTGTTGGAATTGTTAGTACATACTGTTGGATTCATGAATTGTTAGGATATTCATTATGTTGAATATAATGGCCTGTTGGATGTTTGTTGTACTTGGGATTCAAATGGATAGTTGTTTTGGATACATTTTTTCTTCTTGGTCACTAATATTTATGATGAAATATCTAAAAAGTATCTAGGACTATTTAGTAACTATAATATGAGTTACGCGTATATAGTCATATTTGTATTACAGGAGCATAGTCTGAAATATGTTTACATGTTTGGTGAAATGATTTCATTTAAATAGGTTGTTTAATGAAAACAATTGGTGGATTGCAATTGTTTTAAGAGTTAGTGCTTATCATGCTCAGTTCATCGAACTGACCCGTGTTGACAATTTTTGCAGATGGTTGCCGTAAGTGGTAAAAGCACGCAGATCTAATAGGATGTTCAGATTGTTTGATTTGGTTTTATGATGAATTACAGCTTGATTCTCAGAATGTACTATTTGAAGAAAGATGTTCTTTTTCTGTTGAGTATTGTATCAAGTATGCTGAATGCATAAAATGTATTTGATTAGTTCTGAAACGAATGGAAAGAGGTATTTGTTACTTATGTGTTTGCATTCGTATCTTGATGGTTTGACCTTCTTCGGTTCGAATGATCTTGAGAGCATTATTATTATTGTATAAGGTGGAGACTTTTGTGATTATCTAAGTAAACTTGCAAGATTATGTGACTGAATACTTATGATTGTTTAGTAGTTCTAGTATGTTCTATCTAAAGCTAAATTGGAATTTAGATCACTATCTTTCTGGAAGCTAGGGTTAAAATAAACTTGAGTACGAAGCTAAACAAGCTGAATAAATTATTACTTCCTAGTCTTAATCTAAGTCAGGACAACGTTTAATTGAATTTTTAATCACTATATCTCAATACTATTAAGTAAGATATAAATTCAGTTATGAGAACTGATATAAACCTAAAAAGGGTTTGGTTAGCAATCTCATGTGAAGGATGAGAGTTATTGTCCAATTTTGTTGATATAGAATTATGTATATTCTATGAACTTCTTGAAGGGACCTCAAGTCTTAATAACTTCTCTTGTGTAATGGGTTTTACTATGAAAGGTCATTCTAAGGTGAGGAACCCAGGGATTGGGAAAGACTAACCTTAAGGGAGCGTCTTTTAGTATAATTTTAACTCAACGTGTGTAACACTTATTAATAAGTAGATCTTTCGAGGTGGATTTAAAGGTTGACGGCATAAGGCAACTGCAGGGTTGTACCTTCGAGAAGATTAGGATCTTCTTGAAGATACAACAATGCAGGTGACTTATGATGACACCCTTTGCATTGATCGTTAAGATTTACACCTTAAACTCGAACAAGTTACTCTGGGACTGATTAGGAATGTGGTCACGTTATAAGGCTGCCCTAGGAGACTCGGGGTATCTTGACACACTGGATTAACTAGGGTTGACCCAGTATGTCAGCATATCCCTAGTCCTCGGGAGCATCCCTATAACGTTGTCATCTTACTAATCCGTTCCTGAGTGAATAACTTGGGACAAGAGAGTCTGACAGAAGTCAGTATAAGACATTCTACATAACATAGGAATGGGGTGAAGGACGTATTCCAGATTGACGAGTATGCCGTCAAGGAATACGAGACATAAGCAGTATGTTTCAAATCTTTGGCCAAAGTATCGCAAGCTGCTGATTGCGTTGTCCTAAGTCACCTAGTCCAAGGGATGAGATGCCGATGAATAATAGTAACAATTATTCAGATAGGTTCCTTGGATAGAGCATTCTAGATCCCATATTAGGGAAGAGAACCGCAAGAGTATTGTGTTAAAATAAAAACGCCAACTCTTTGATACTCATGAATAGATCGGTAGATTACCGAGTCATGGAATGAATAGATCGGAGGTACTCTGAGTCATTACAGCTGCATATGGTTATCTGTTATGAGAATGGTTGTTTTTGATTTGTGAGTTCTAAATTATGTATTTAGAACCAGGAAGCATTTATCAAAAAAAAAATTACTTGTTCTAATGTATAAAAATGAGGATGTTACATCTTGGTATCAGAGCTGAAGGTTGTAGCTCTTGGACCTATTGTGTCCATAATCTGATAAGAACCTGAATTTTCTTGTAACAGAAAATGGTTAGAACAAGGGGGAACGTTGCGAATAATGCTCCACCTGAAGGAGGGGCGGCAACAACCCAAAAACTTGATGAGATCCTTGCTGCCCTGTTGGACACAAGAGATCGTTTAGCTGTACTTGAACAGTAGGTGATGGGAAATGAGGAGGATGATGAAGCTGGTAATAACAATCAGCAACCTCCTGAGGACAACCCCGATATGGGTGTTGATATTAATGCTGGAAATGCACCTGTCCAACCAGAAAACAAAAAGGCCAGGTTGGCAGTAGAACTCACTAATGATATAAAAAGGATAAGTCCACCTAAATATGATGGCACCACATTAGGTGATGGAGCTGAGAACTGGCTCAGTGAAATGGAGAAGTACTTTGCAATAAGAAACTTCTCATAGGAAACCAAAGCTATTTGGGGAGCCTATCAGCTTTCCCACGAAGCATCTTCATGGTGGGATAGCCGTAAAGCTGAGCTAAATATTGATGAGACCAATATTACTTGGGATCAATTCAAAGGCTATTTTAGGCAACGTTGGCTGCCACAACTTTTCTATGATTAGAAAATGACAAAATTCCAGAACTTAGCTCAAGGGAAGCTAACGGTAACTGAATACTGGGAGCGGTTTACAAAACTCCTCAAGTATGTACCGCAGTATCAAACTGACGAGAAGTTTAGAATATGGAAATTCATCATGGGATTGAATCCCGTGATAGGGGGAGAGGTCGATGTTCACAGTCCAACCACTATGGAAGGAGTTGTTGAAAAGGCCATAAGACAAGAACAGAAATTAAAGGCTATTTCTGCTCATAAAGAGGAAGTGCGGAAGAAGATTTCAAACCCTTCTTCAACCTCTCTTGCACCCAAAAAGGGACCATGGAAAAATTTTGGAAACAAAAGTAAGTTTCCAGGGGATAATAGTAAGAAGGCAGTAGCAAATAAGCCTGCTGGAAATGTAAGGGATAATTTTGCCAAAAATTATAACAATGGGCAGAAGCCCTATGGAGGACAACGTGATAATTACAAGACTGGAGGCAATTTTGAGCCTAAAAAGGGACCTGTAGGAGGCTGCTACAATTGTGGCAAAGACCACTACGCAAATCAGTGCCCTTTGAAGAAGGATGATCGTAATCAGCAGCATAAGATACATGCTGCAGTAGCAGACAAGCAAGCTGAAAAGCAAGTGACACCTATAGAAGTTCCGGGTAAGTTATTTGGCATACCTGTCACTATTCTTTTTATACAGGAGCTACTGAATGTTTCATTTCTAATAAAATTGCTTCTAAACTTAAGAGAAAATATGGAAAAATGGATAAATCTTGGACTGTACAGTATGGTAATAACTCTGTTCATACAGTGAGTATGTGTCTTTTTGGGGTAGTCCTTGACTTACCTAACTTTTCCACGGAAGTTGACCTCTATGTTACACCTTTGGGATCGTATGACATTGTCATCGGTGTTAATTGGTTAGCTGACCATAAAGCAAAAGTAGACTGCTATGAAAAGAACATAAAATGTTTAGATGATTAGCTGGAAACAACAGAGATTCAAGGTGTTAAACGGGAAATTTCAGTTAGAAAACTGTCAGCTATGCAGCTGAAAAAGGCTAAAAACAAAGGATGTACCCTTTATGCAGTAAAGATATCTGAATTTTCAGAAGAAGATGGTGATTCCATGAAACGATTTCCTCTGCTACAAAGTTTCAGGGATGTTTTTTCTGAGGAATTACCAGGGTTACCACCTAAGAGGGAATTTGACTTCACCATCGAAATCAAACCAGGAACGGAACCTATTTCCAAAGCACCTTATCGGATGACTACTACAGAGTTAGTCGAGCTTAAGGCACAATTGCAAGAACTTTTGTCTAAAGGTTTGATTAGACCAAGTGTTTCACCTTGGGGAGCGCCTGTAATATTTGTGAAAAAGAAGGATGGAACACTTAGGCTGTGTATTGATTATCGGATGTTGAATAAAGCAACAATCAAGAACAGATACCCACTTCCAAGGATCGAAGATCTATTTGATCAGATGCGTGGGGCAACAGTTTATTCTAAGATAGATCTTCAATCTAGTTATCATCAGTTAAGGATTAAAGAAGAAGATATTCATAAAACAGCTTTCCGAACAAGGTACGGACATTATGAATTCACAATTCTACCCTTTGGATTAACTAATGCACCCGCAACTTTTATGAACTTAATGAACAATATCTTTCAAGAATATTTGGACAAGTTTGTACTTGTATTCTTGGACGATATTCTCATTTATTCTAAAAGCGTTGAGGAGCACAATGAGCATTTGAAGATAGTTTTGGGAATTTTGAGAAAAATAAAGTTGTATGGTAAGTTATCCAAATGTTCTTTCTTTGATTCAGAAGTTCACTATTTGGGTCATGTCAGTAGCAAGGAAGGAATTGCTGTAGATCCTTCAAAAATAGTGGCAATAACTGAGTGGCCTGCACCAAAGAATGTGCACGAAGTAAGAAGCTTCATGGGTCTTGCTGGTTATTATAGAAAATTTGTTAAGGATTTTTCTAAAGTAGCTGCACCGATAACTTCATTGCAGAAGAAGGATAAGAAATTTATTTGGAATGATAAGTGTGAAGTGGCTTTCAAAAGTCTGAAAATCCAGTTGACTTCCGCACCTATATTAGCTGTACCAGACCCTAATGGGAGCTTTACTGTTGTAACGGATGCTTCTGGGGAAGGACTTGGAGGTGTTTTGTTACAAAATGATCAAGTCATAGCATATGAAAGTAGAAAACTTAAGTTACATGAGCTGAATTATGCTCCTCATGATTTGGAGCTTGCTGCCATTGTTCATGCGCTTCAAGTCTAGAGACACTATTTACTTGGGAAACCTTTTGAGTTGAAAACTGATCACTTAGGACTGAAATATATTTTCACTCAGCCTAATCTAAATGCCAGACGGAGAAGGTGGTTAGAATTTTTATCACAATATGATTTTGATATTAGCTACATCAAAGGGAAGGAGAATAGAGTAGCAGATGCTCTAAGTCGTAGGAGGCACATTTCTGCTCTTATAACATTAAGAACTCAGTTTAAGGATGAGGTAAAAAATGCCTCAGAATCTGATATTTACTTTCAGCAAGTAAAAGCAGCGCTTGCTGTAGAACCTAATGATGAAAGGTATAAAGGTTTTCATTTTGATAATGAAGGAATCTTGCGTTATGAAAATAGGGTATACGTACCTATACTGAATGATTTGAGAAAGAAGTTGTTAGTTGAATTTCATAATTCACCTTTCTCTAGACACCCGGGTATTACAAAAATGCTTGCTGATCTGAAACAGCAATACTTTTGGAAAGGTATGAAAAAGGATGTCAGTGAATTTGTAACTCATTGTCTGGAATGTCAGCGGGTTAAGGCAGAACATATTCACCCTGCTGGACTGTTATATCCTCATAGCATACCGCAGTACAAATGGCAAGTAATAAGCATGGACTTTGTACAAGGGTTACCCATGTCCAGGAATAAACATGATGTTATCCTGGTGGTTGTAGATAAACTAACTAAGGTAGCTCATTTCATCGCTGGAAATCTAAAGGATGATTCACCAGTACTGGCCAAAAGATTCGTACACAAAATTTTTAGATTGCATGGTGTACCAGAATTGATTATATCTGACAGGGATCCTAGAATGACGTCAAGGTTTTGGCAAACGCTTAATACAGCTCTTGGAACGAAACTAAAATTCAGTTCTGCATATCATCCGGAAATGGATGGACAAACTGAGAGGGTAAATCAAGTGTTGGAAGACATGTTGCGAATGTATTGCATGGATCAACAGTATAAATGGGAAGAGTATCTTCCATTAGTTGAATTCGCATACAACAACACTTATCACTCATCTCTTAAAATGGCACCATTTGAAGCACTTTATGGAAGGAAGTGCAGAACCCCTGTTAGCTGGGATAGTGTTGAGGATAGAGTGGTAATTGGACCAGAGATCCTCACTAAAATGGAACAGCAAGTTAAGTTGATTCGTGAACGATTAAAGGAAGCAGCGGATAGGCAGAAGAGCTATGCTGACCTTAAGCGGGTTGATCGAAGGTTTGAGCTTGGTGAGAAGGTTTTTCTTCGTGTTAAACCCAGAAAGAGTTCTATAACTTTTGGCAAGGCTGCCAAGTTGTCACCTCGTTACGTGGGACCTTTCGAAATTGTCGAAATAATCAACCCTGTAGCTTATCGATTAGCATTACCACCTGCTTTATCTCGCATGCATGATGTTTTCCATATTTCTTTGCTTAAGAAATACGTTTCAGATCTGTCACATGTTTTAAATTGGAATTCCTTGCAGGTCCAAGACCCAGGAATAATCATGGTTAAACCCACACGAGTGCTGGAAACTCACCAATTACATTTGAGAAATCATGAAATACAGCAATGTAAGGTCCAGTGGGACCAGTTTAACGAAGAAAGTGCAACTTGGGAAAATCTGGAAGAGATGAAAATTGCTTTTCCTTTTCTTTTTCAGCAGAATGAAATCTGTTGACAAAACATTTCTTTTATGAACTTATCTTTTTCAAGTTTATATAAAAGCCAGATGGAGGCAAACATTATTCAGGCTGAATAAAATGTGTTGTGACATTGATTTCTGGAACTATTCAAGTTGGAAATAGTCGCATTGTTTTGTGAACTAATAAATTGGTTGACCTGAAGGTTAATCGAATATGTAATCATCGGGATGATGAATCTTTTAGGAGGGAAGCATGTAACACTCTGAACTGTTGTTACTTCCTCCTGAGCATTCAAGTGTTGATATATGATTTCTTCTGTAAAAGGATGTGTTCCTTTGATTGTGAAGTCATGCTTGATATGTACTGTATCTTCTTTGCAATTGAAGATCTTTGACTGAGTCGGAATATGATTGGACTCTTTTATTTCTTTCATTTTTGCACCTGAGTTTAAACTGATCTCGGAATGAATTGTGGATTTATCCATCTATAAGACCCAGCCTGGGATCAGTGGCATTGATCCAAGAGATGCTTTAAGTTTATTCGGGTTGAACAAAAAATTATAGACCTTACGCAGGTTGCAAGGTCTGAATGCGTTGAAAAAGCTATTCCGGAGTCTAACTCAGACTGATCATGTTAAATGAATTGGTTCCTGATATCGTAATATCAGGAAGGTCTTGATCGTGGGCCAGGTAATAAATTCAGATACATTTATTCAACTATCCTATTGGTAGTGCAGGAGTGAATCCTTTTTGTGAATGTATATCTGTAGGTTCTTATTCTGAACATTCTAAATGTTAGACCTAAACTGGATTTATTAAGGTTAATAACCTAAACCTAAACTATAACCTATGGGTTAGATTAGTGTTAATCTAACCTAGGCCTAAGCTATAAGCTAAATGTTCTAAGTTAGCAACCTAGCGCTAAGGAGGTTAGACTAAGTATCATCTTAAATCCTAACCTATGTTTCTAACCTAACAAATGTTAGTGAAGGAAGGGGACCTATGAGGGGGTGCGAGCCATGGGCGGTAGTTTCTATGGCATTAAATAAAGGAGATAAGCATGAAGGATAAGGAGTTAGCGGAGGTTTCAACGGCTAGTGAAAGCCGACGTGGCAGAGTTGCCAAAAATAGAAATGGTCTTTCATTTGTTTTTGTCCATCGCCAACTATGGCGGTCGGTGGCAATGGCGATTGAGCGGGAATTTTGGAGTTAATGCAATTAATGAACTCGGTCTTCAAGCTCGGATTTCTCGGGAAGACATGCAAAATGGAAAACTGGTAGTTTGTTTGGTTTTTCATGCGCTCCGGTTTTCTCTCTATTTGATCACTGGTTCTTCGCACCAGTCTACTTGGTGTTGCATGGCAAATATGAGAGTAACTAGCTCTTTTCTCTGGCAAGGAAAGTTTATAAGGCATGGAAATAACAAATTATTGTTGTTGAATCTAACGTGGAAAAAGAGGAGAAGGCTCGAGCTCTTTCAGTGGTCTTCTTCATATTTTTAAGCAACATTACCAGGCATGTTAGGCCCTGAACTTTTAAAAATCTTTCTTTCTTTCAAATGATTTCATTAGAACAACTCTGTTCAGATGATTTTTGGGTTCAGTTGGTTTTTATGGTAGCTTTGTGTGAATTAGTTGCTGTATCTTCTTACTGGCTCGATTTTTCAAGTGAACCCTTGATGGGTGTGCATTGTATTTCGAACGGTTGTTCTACCTTGCTGTGTTTTGCATTCTGGTTAGATTTTGTAGAAATGCTTGCAAGGGTAATATGTGAAACAGGCAATGTTGGACTCCATGAAAAGTTTTCTTGGTAGATATCGACTTCTATAGAAGCCTTGTTGTTTATACTTCTTAAAATTGTAGTATGTTTGGCTTCTGTAGAAGCTTTGTCGTGAATACTGTATGATTTTGGATATTGTGGGAATCCTTGAATAGATAGAGTTTTTAATTGTTGTAGAAGTTTAATCGAAAATACTATACGGGTTCGATTCCTTTTTGAGTCTTAGAAAGGTAACATACGTTTCTACCTTTGTAGAAGTACAGTCGTGAATAATGTATGTTATTGGATAGTTAGAATACTTGAATTTAATATTAATCTTGTATCTTTCTACTTCTGTAGAAGTTTATTTGAAGAATACCACATGGGTAAGACTCCTTTTTAATCCTGGAGGCATATATTATGTTTTCCTTTCTGAATAATCTCAGTTGTGAATACTGTTGTGATTCTTGAGTTGTGGTCACGTGAAATCAACTTCAATCTAAACCTTGTTTTGAACATTAGTGGTATGGATAATGTTGGAGATTTGAAATGTTGTGAGTTGGCTTGATTTTCGATTTAAAACCTCGCTGTGCGTGTATAACATTCAGACTCCTTTTTAATATTCTTGTGTCCTTTTCTGTCCGCTTCTGTGGAAAGTAAAGGAAGGGCTTTCTTTTCAAACTTTACTTGGTTTGAGACTTTGTTGTAATCCGTAGTAGTTTGACATAGGAGGAAACTCTGAGGAAAATACTGTTATGGAATTTCAACTTCTGTGAAGACCTTGTTGAGATTGTTTTCTGGAAAACGACTTCTAATATAAGTCATGGTTGTATTATTATAAGAATTTGTTCCAGTTAAATGAGGCTGTGCATGTTGTGTTAGATTCAGTAGGAATATCACTATATATGCATAAGGAAACATCATTTGTTTAATGTTATTGAGCCTCTTGTTTGACTGTGATAAAAATAAGGTTGATCTTTTGATTTCGGCCTTGGGATCTAAGTCCTTGCAGTGTTTTAGTAGGGACTAGATTGAGCTGTATGTTGCTGAGTGGGATTGTTTTCATGTTTGTGCATGATTACGTCTTTTGTTATTGAGGTTATCTAGTCTTGTGCTTGACTGAGATAAAGAGTTAACAGCTGTGCCTTGACAAGCGATTGCGCTGGTTATTTTCTCGTTTGTTGAATAATATGAAAGGTTATGTGGGGTCTATTTGATGGATTATTCTTCACTGCCTTGTCACGAGAGCTACTGTGTTGTTCAGTAAGTTACAGGAAATTTTATATGTGTATTTTGATGGACTGTAATTCTACCTGTGGTCTCGACTGGCTTAGTCGCAGGCGTATAATGTGATTGCATTACTCTTAAGTGGACGGTACAGTCATGAGCATGTTTGGAAGGGACATCTGAATGTCTCGGTTTCTTTCTCTCTTGCTGCAAAGTATATGTTGATATAAATATATTTGATTGTTGGAATTGTTAGTACATACTGTTGGATTCATGAATTGTTAGGATATTCATTATGTTGAATATAATGGCCTGTTGGATGTTTGTTGTACTTGGGATTCAGATGGATAGTTGTTTTGGATACATTTGTTCTTTTTGGTCACTAATATTTATGATGAAATATCTGAAAAGTATCTAGGACTATTTAGTAACTATAATATGAGTTACGCGTTATAGTCATATTTGTATTACAGGAGCATAGTCTGAAATATGTTTACATGTTTGGTGAAATGATTTCATTTAAACAGGTTGTTTAATGAAAACAATTGGTGGATTGCAATTGTTTTAAGAGTTAGTGCTTATCATGCTCAGTTCATCGAACTGACCCGTGTTGACAATTTTTGCAGATGGTTGCCGTAAGTGGTAAAAGCACGCAGATCTGATAGGATGTTCAGATTGTTTAATTTGGTTTTATGATGAATTACAGCTTGATTCTCTGAATGTACTACTTGAAGAAAGATGTTCTTTTTCTGTTGAGTATTGTATCAAGTATGCTGAATGCATAAAATGTATTTGATTAGTTCTGAAAGGAATGGAAAGAGGTATTTGTTACTTATGTGTTTGCATTCGTATCTTGATGGTTTGACCTTCTTCGGTTCGAATGATCTTGAGAGCATTATTATTATTGTATAAGGTGGAGACTTTTGTGATTATCTAAGTAAGCTTGCAAGATTATGTGACTGAATACTTATGATTGTTTAGTAGTTCTATTATGTTCTATCTAAAGCTAAATTGGAATTTAGATCACTATCTTTTTGAAGCTAGGGTTAAAATAAACCTGAGTAGGAAGCTAAACAAGCTGAATAAATTATTACTTCCTAGTCTTAATCTAAGTCAGGACAACGTTTAATTGGATTCTTAATCACTATATCTCGATACTATTAAGTAAGATATAAATTCAGTTATGAGAACTGATATAAACCTAAAAAGGGTTTGGTTAGCAATCTCATGTGAAGGATGAGAGTTATTGTCCAATTTCGTTGATTTAGAATTATGTATATTCTATGAACTTCTTGAAGGGACCTCAAGTCTTAATAACTTCTCTTGTGTAATGGGTTTTACTATGAAAGGTAATTCTAAGGTGAGGAACCCAGGGATTGGGAAAGACTAACCTTAAGGGAGCGTCTTTTAGTATAATTTTAACTCAACGTGTGTAACACTTATTAATAAGTAGATCTTTTCGAGGTGGATTTAAAGGTTGACGGCACAAGTCAACTACAGGGTTGTACCTTCGAGAAGATTAGGATCTTCTCGAAGATACAACAATGCAGGTGACTTATGACAACACCCTTTGCATTGATCATTAATATTTACACCTTAAACTCGAACAAGTTACTCTGGGACTGATTAGGAATGTGGTCACGTTATAAGGCTGCCCTAGGAGACTCGGGGTATCTTGACACACTAGATTAACTAGGGTTGACCCAGTATGTCAGCGTATCCCTAGTCCTTGGGAGCATCCCTATAACGTTGTCATCTTACTAATCCGTTCCTGAGTGAATAACTTGGGACAGGAGAGTCTGACAGAAGTCAGTATAAGACATTCTACATAACATAGGAATGGGGTGAAGGACGTATTCCAGATTGACGAGTATGCCATCAAGGAATACGAGACATAAGCAGTATGTTTCAAATCTTTGGCCAAAGTATCGCAAGCTGCTGATTGCGTTGTCCTAAGTCACCTAGTCTAAGGGATGAGATGCCGATGAATAATAGTAACAATTATTCAGATAGGTTCCTTGGACAGAGCATTCTAGATCCCAGATTAGGGAAGAGAACCGCAAGAGTATTGTGTTAAAATAAAAATTCCAACTCTTTGATACTCATGAATAGATCGGTAGATTACCGAGTCATGGAATGAATAGATCGGAGGTACTTTGAGTCATTACAGCTGCATATGGTTATCTGTTATGAGAATGGTTGTTTTTGATTTGTGAGTTCTAAATTATGTATTTAGAACCAGGAAGCATTTATCAAAAAAAAAAAATTACTTGTTCTAATGTATAAAAATGAGGATGTTACACCGTAGACCTATAATGACTGCAACCTTTGCTGGATCAACCAATAAATCCTCCTTATAGATTATGTGTCCTAAAAGTATCCAAAATGGTATAGAAAATATACACTTTTTGGTGTTCAAAGAGATACTCAACTATCAACAATGTTCAAACATCAAGAATAGATTGTCAAAGTGATCCTTAACTAATCCATACACCGTACAATTGTCTAAATACACTTGTAAGAAGTTGTGAATAAATTATTTGAATGCTTGGAAAACTATGTGTGAAAATATAGCAAGCACATTTTTCAGACCAAAGGGAATTACAGGATAAGTGAAACTTCCCCATTGAGTAGTAAATGTAGTATTTTCTTGATCCTCATGGGAAATCCTAACTTGATGATACCCAGGGAACCCATTTGTAAATGAATAAATTTCACACCCTGTAACTCCTTCTAGTATTTCCTTAGTAAATGGCGTAGGGAATGGATCTATTACACATGAAACACTAATCTCCCTATATTCCACGCATATTATAGTATATCCATCCTTATTTATACTAATCACCATTGGACAAACCCATTCTGACTCATCAAGGGGCTTGATAACTCCAGACTTTAACATGTTATTAATCTCTTCTTTGACCTTTTTGTGTAAATTGGGGTTCATTCTGTAAGGTCTCTTTCTAACTGGGTGCAAACCCTCTTTAAGCTTTATTTTCATATCCCCTAATGATTCATGCATTCCTTTAAGTTCATGGTACCCCCTAGGAAATAGGTCCTTGTAATCCCTTAGTAACTCTATGATTTTTGCCACTTTAGAATCTGACCAATAGTCTCCAATTATGGCTTCCTTAGGCTCAATATCTGTTCCAATATTCACCCACTTTGTCTTCATAGGTTTATGATAGGCACGCGTGGTCTTATCCAAATTGTCCAATACCTCACGCCTTCCTATTGAATGGTTTACATCCAGATTATCTACTTCTTCATCATCCAATAAGTAAAACATTTTTCCTTTCTCTCTCTCAAGGCAAGCACATTGATGTAATGTTACATCAGCCTCTAGTTCTTTATCAAGACATGCTCCTGAGTCCTCTTTATCTAATAATTCCTAAAGGATTTCTTCAGCCTTGGCACTATCCCCCATAGTTAAGCGCTTGATAAATTTTAATGCTTATTCCACTAGAGGCTTTGTAGAGAATACGTCAAACATCTGGGCCATTCCTGTAATTAAATTCTACCAATTTCTAGTATCTCTATGGAGTTCTTCATATACATAACAAGCACATGTGTAGGCGTGTAAAGTGGAATAAAACTAGTGCATCCAAAGAAAAGGTGGTAAATATTCCTACCCTTCTATACAAAGTCTCTCACACTTCTGAATGTGGTGATGAACAAGTTTATTTCCATGATAATTACATATTTGTGTAGGTGTATTGCTCCTAAAGAACCTGAGTGGTTAAGAGAAATTATAAATTCATTCCATTCTATGAGATTATTGTTGTGAACCATCCATCGACGCATGTTATTATCCTGCATGTAGGGTATACACTAACATATTTCTTCTTTCAACTTGATTTTTACATTGCTCCTCCATGACACACATGAATACCATGTACGATATCCTTCTCCTAGTGTACCGAGGTACAAAGTTGTCACCTATTCTCCTAATACATACAAGTGGTTTCTGTACTCTATGAGGGAATGTGTTTCTTGACTTCACGCCCAACCATCTCATAAGCTTTGTGGGCAATACACCCAATTATCAAAAGCAATACTTGTAGTATCACTAATAGAATATGCATCTTTTCACTGGAGGATTCAATCCTTAGATGGATCAAGTACATCTTTAGATCCTGAATGGCACATACATAAATTTTGTTTAGGTCTTCCTCACTCAATGGTTTAACATAAGGTGTACGGAATTTCCCATATGTTCAAAGGGATAATAACCTATTTCTTCCTTATTATCAAAACTTATATAGCCACTTGTTGAACTATAGATCATCATTATTTGCATAAAACTAAGGGATACCCCAAGTAGAGATGGGAAGCTATCTGATTTATGCAAGTTCTAAGACCTCAAAGTCTCCAAGTGAACTTTGACCCCTTGTATAGTAATGGATGTGTCCTTTCAAAACTCCTGATTGGAGTGGCCTTTGTTCAATTAGCTATAAATAGTACATTAGAGGATGACTGTAACAATGGGGGTTTTCCCATATGTACCCATGAATCTAAAGTAATCGAAAATTCACTTCTATGCCTATGTCAATAAATATATTATCTCAACAATCCATCCATCCCTGACAACATTTAGGGTGATCTCCTTGTTATAATACTAAGCTATGAGGAGGGAAGATTAGCATGCATGATCTATCATCTCATATCTCAGTACCTGCACATGGAGTATTTACCTTTTATCTAATTCCCTAGTAATGGAATGATGTTCTCTTGGTGCAGCATCTTGCATACCTCTTTCAAATCATCAATATCCAGTTTTGAACCATCTCTGATGCCTTATTTTACTCCAACTTCCTTGACTGCTCCTTTAAGTACACTGTATTTCACCTTTAATATTTCTGAGTACCTCCATGGTTTCTTGATAAACCTCCTTCTAATAGTGTAGGATATGGGTACCTTATATGTAAAAATTCCTCCTTATTGATGGTATTCTTATGTTTTAACATCTCTCTGGCGTGCGCAACTTCAACGAATGTAGTAATATTCATAGGTATTACCTTAGGTTCTAGTGCCAACTTTTACATCCACTAATTTTTGATGGCATGTTGTATTCTAACCATCCTCGTGCCCTTGTTATCTTTTTTATGTTGCCTACTAATAATCTCATATAAGTTTGGGCATTCCTCATATCTGTGTTCTTTCCCCAAAAATAACATGTAATATTCTGAGGACATTCACGCCTATAGTGGTTAGGAGATCCACATGTATAACATGTTCCATAATGAAACTGACTTCTTCCACCACCACAATATCCTTGACCTCTACCACGACTACCTTCAAAATGACCCTCATTTCGATCATAGCACACCTAATTGTACTCCTGGTCCTAATTCTCATTCTTTCCCTTAGATCTATCTGAAACTCATGTCTACCATACACCGATATCTATAGCATTGTGGATCTTCCCAATCAACTAGCAGTCCTATGTGTCATGAGTCGTGGACCTACATATTTTATAGTAGTGAAACATTTTTCCTTATCACGCATTGTAATAATGGGCAGTGGCTAGCATCATGGTTTAGGTGGCATATTTCACAATCTGTCATCATTGAGTGTAATATTCTGTGAGGGAAAACTATCCTTTGTGTGACCTTCTACTTGACAATCTATGCACTAAATCCTTGTGTGCGTCTCGTATGCTAAATTTGCTGATAGCTTCTCCAACATTTTTTCAATTTTTGCTATTTTTGCTTCTAAAAATGGGCTCACCCCCATATCTATGCTTCCAACTACCTTCATGTGAAAGGATGCTTCAAGTGCTTCACACAGATCAGTGTACATCTTATGTGATAATGCCCTCCTAAAACGGGTAATCAAGCCCCCAACGAACCATTGTGCATGCTGGCTTATGTGTATGTCATAAGAAAGCTTTGATAACAACATTTTAAACCATGCATCATACTCTCTAACTATCCTTGAGTGCACTTATACTCTTCTACTCAAACTCAAGGATATGAAACTCTTTAAGGAATGTATCCTTTAAAAGCCATATAATCTACGCAAGTCTGATCAAGGTAAAAATTTATGTACCAGTTGTGTGCATGCCCTTGTAATGTAGTGGTAAATTGGATTTCCCTACACTCAGAAGTTGTGATCCCTTTTGTGCACCACAATCTTTCACACATGTGCACATGTTCAATAGTATCTTCTATGCCCCTATATTCTGGAAGACGAAGAGACATTTCCATATAAATATTCTAGGGTTGGTACGGACCTTTCCCACCTAATCTAGAACCTCCTGTGTTTTCCTTACCTCCATAACCATCAGATCCACCTGAACCAGAGCTACCTATGCCTTTTTATCTCAAACCCATAGCTGGGGTCTGACCGGAAGATGTACTTCCCTATGTCCCAACAGTAGAACTGAAATGTACCCCGACAGTTTGTGAAGCATTACTACTCCAAGAAGTTAATTCAAAAATTGGCACACTTATATTCTTTGTTGATGATACACCTGAAAATGTACTTCCATATAACAGTGAAGCCATTTGTGCTACCATCGTTGTGCCTCTTATAAGACTTGCTCCTACTCTCCCACTGCTTGAACTAGCTTGTTGACTACTTGTGGTACTAGATGCTAAAAAACCCAATGCAAGGGCAAGGTTACCAGCTAGATTTAGATGTGTTCCTTTGGCCCAGGTAGTCTCTGCTAGTTTTCTTCTGCATGAGGACAAGGGGGGACCCTTGTTATACTTTCCCAGATGGGGGAGTTCTTGATGCTCTAGCTCCACGTCTTCTACATGAGCTTCAAATCCTCATGAGCCATCTCTCTCCTCAACGCCATAATTTTTGCCATGTTACGATGCTTATCTATCTCCCTCTCACATTTCTCATCATACTTAAGACACCTTTCCTCTCTCTGTCTTTCTATTGCTAGGTGTACCATCTTTCACCAAACCTGATCCTATCCCTACATGTGGTGAGGTTTATTTAGCCATCAGTTTACTCTCTATATTCAAAGTTATCATCAAGATCTTGATCGCCAGAGGAATGCCTTGTAGGTAAGCTCCCCTTGGATATCGTAAGCACTAGAATTCAGCTAATTTTGGACACAATTAAGTGGAAATTGAGTATTTCAAAATATAACTTTTCAAGACACCACAGAACCATGTATCCACAGCTCGAGTCCAAATCAAATCAGCATCGTATAGGGCCTATAATTCTTCCTATGTCCAGACAAGTCTGTGATACCTCCAATTGCACTTAGATGCATAAGCACTTAGCCACTTGTACAATTCTACTAGAAAGATAGCAAAAAATCTCTCATATAAACTTTCATACAGATTCTGTTCCACCCACACATGCACGTTAAAATCAGATCCAGTGTTGAATCATCATGCGTATTCTTCTTCCAGATTGCATGCCCATTCTTCAATACTTACTCAGGTCAACCGGTATGTCTTCATCGTGAACCATCCTAAAAATAATTGAAGAAAGAGGTCCCGAAAATGGAACCAATGATGCATCCTAGAATTTAGTGATACAAGTCCAATAAGACCCTAGATGCACTAGAACATCAATCAACCTAAACTGAGTGCTCACCCAAAGCACGCAAAGGTACCAAGTCCCTATTTACTATTTTTGTTGCAAAATGTTAGCATGATGAAGACTTAAGAGATACCACATCATTCTATAGAGCATACTAGATCTATACCTAAAGGAGAGTATATTAAGTACTAATCATGTTGAGATCAAAAACATAATCAATTCAGATATACACAAAACTAACACTTAGATTCAGCCAATATCCTCCATTATATTCAATGCAATAAGTAAACAAAATCTTCATTACAATAACAGTAGTATGCGTGTAACAGATTTAACAACACACACACACACATCCTTTCTATCTATTACACAGTTTACTACATATATATAAGGGTGGGGACTTTCCCTTCACTGCTTATCCATTCAAAAAATAGGTTACATGCCAGTAATAGCTACATGTCATTTACAAAACTAGACACACATGCAAGCGCGCTAACAATAGACTACTGCTAGCTAACTGATAGTAGCATATCTATTTTCAGCGTGTGTCCATGCAAAGTGCTTTGTATCCAATCCTCCAAGATTAGCCAATGCGTGGCACGTACATCTCTACCTCGTTTGTGTGCTCTACATGCCATCTCTAAAAATATACCTTCATGAGTGAAAATGGCTAAGTCCCAAAAACTAAATTTTTTTTCCGTGCGTGCGTTCTCTATCTGTTCGTGCCTTTGAACATGACCTGTTTTCCCACGTGGAATTTTTTTGTTCTTTTTTCAAGTGTCCTCTAATCAATAACTCTCCCTTAGAGGAGTCATATAGAAAAATATTTGACAATTTGAGGGTGGTAAATCTTTTCACACTCCCTCCTATCCAACCATTTGATTAGTCTAGACCAAATCATGTGTGGTATCATGAAGACCATTATAGAAAAGTAACACATAGTTTGAGGACATGACATAGAAATATGTTGAAATTTCAAGATTTAATCCAAAAGAGTCATTGATTAGGGAATCTTCAGGTTGACAATCCAAATTCCTCTCCCAATAGACCACTTGACATTTTTAAAAAACCTTTCCCAAATCATACACCAACAAGCCAAGCTAACAATTCTACTACAACCCAACCACCCAACACTCACATCATAAAATATTTCACACTGCTAATCAGGATCAATCCTACCAACAACTTCCTCTCCTTTATCTTTGATCACATATACTTCCTTTGATATTGTTCCTGTGTCTATTATTCCTAGATTCGTCCCGAAATCCACTCCTACCTCTATAACTATTAGAACCCACTTGCAAATATATCATTCATACCCCTAGAGACATTCCTGAAGAAACCATTCTAACAAATTTCTGTGTCCCAAAAGTAGTCCATCAAATCCCTTACAAATTACATCCAATTCATCAGTAGGATCAATCACTTCACCTATAGTTGTTCAACCCTTTCCCGTCATACCATACTTAGAACCTACACCAGTCCCTCCCTACCATTATTTTACCCACATCAATTGTTGTGGTCACATCTGTTCCACCTTCTTCCTCCACACCAATTCCATAATTTGAGAATTTTTTTAAAACACTTCATCTTGTAATGAACCCAAATGTTCCTTCCATATCATCAACATTATCTGATCAATCTCTAATTTCCATACATAAATTCAAACAAATGATGTTTTCTACACTCGTACAAAACATGACATCACCATCCAACCCTCCAGTTGAAATTGAAGTTAATCCTCCTAAGAGAGAATCCCCACATATGAAATCTACGACCAATTTTAGGGTTAAGCAATCAAATGCGATATCATATTTTTCTTGACCAAATACATCTAAACCCACAAATCCAAAACCATTGAATACAAAAGCACCAACCAATTCCAAAAATAGATTCAAGCCACCAAAAACATCAACATACACAAAATTTACTTCAAACATCCAAGATCTCAAAAGGATTCCTTTAGCACTTTAGTTGGATCATATATGGAAATATTCCAACACTTATTACACAATTGCACAATCACGCTTGCACCAATCAAGAAATTCGATCTAAATGGAAAGAATTCTTCATGGTTCAACTATAATCTTATGTGCACTTATCATCATCCCCTTGGACATGATACTGAGCACTGTAGAGAACTCCAGGTCATTATCCATAAAATCATTTAGGGAGAAAAGACTTCCTCTTAGACCAAGCCAGTCCCTTCCTTCCACATCTAGTCTAGCTTCCACCATCTCACCCTTCGGGAGATGATTCTTCTAAAGATGGTCCCCTTTTTTTCATTAATGTTGTTTAGATAAACACTCAATGTATCTCGCGTGATCCTAAATCAACATCGGAACCGTAAACCAAAATTTTTGTCACCATTCCTCCTGCTAAGGAGTTAGCCACATCATAAACACCTAAGGTTTCCATCTTAACAGACCCTAGGCCCATTAAGCATAGTATCCTCAAACAACTCATCAGGTGCCTATTAAGATGTCACTTTATGAAAGTCTTCAAAGCTTGCTAGGTCATAGACAAGATATTAATGGAGCCCTTAATTTTGTTTCCTATATCTAGTGATGAGGGTCAAACCCTTTACATCTCTTGTAGGAGCACTTACGGCTTCTATTATTACCATCTCATTGGATTATTCTGAAATTTTGGACATTCTGTCGAAAGAACATTACCTCCCCCTATTTATCACAGTCAAGATGTAATGATACATTCATTCAAATATCCATGATCGATAGTGGGGGAAATCCTTAATATCCTTCCATCACATACATTTGACCAACTTAAGATACATGTTAATGATTATATTTGCAGTTGAACCACCAAAGTAGTAAGAAATATGAGATATGTGAGAATTGACACCTAAGATAACCTCCATATTTTATAGAAGTTTTCTCTACCTTCATTTGTATTGAGATAAGGGTTAGAGAGAGGAAAAATTATGTAAATCCTATATAGGAGATGCATCAAATATTTACTAAAATAGTACAGAGAGAAACATTGAAATAACTACTAGAGTAGTTGAAGACCATCAATCATGATAAACTATTCTGAAGACTTTTCAACCATCAAAGGCTAGGTGAAACTCAAACATAATCAGAACACGATGAAAATATTTATGTAAAACGTCTAACGGCATGTAGCATGATAGATAATTATACATTAATCAAGAGATGAGTAGGAGAAAAAAAAAGAAAATAAAGGACACATAATACTTGTGAACTTATTAGTACATAGAACAAGAACTTTTATTTATAGAGAAAATAGTACAGAAGGCCAAAATGGGCATAGATTATAGTAATTTATTTACAATAGAGCCTTGTTTAAGGCCAATGAATATAATAGACTGGACTTAAAACTTTTCCCTAGAGCTCCAAAATTCTCTTTTTATATCTGTCTGTCCTATTATGGGCACAAAAAACATTCTTTATATAGACCCTTGGATCTTTCTCCAACACGCTTACAATCAGATCTTCCACCATCCATATTTAATTTCTACCTACATGATCTTTGATCTTGGGAAAAATCTCAATTACATGCTTTAGGGATGGATATCACATTTAATCTACCACACCTCAAGCCCTTTGCTTCTTTGATTGGTCCTTTTGATGGTGGTGGCAGCTTGTATGCCCGTGGAGATTGTGTGTTGTTTTAGGACTAATATTTTTCTCTTTCCTTTTGAATTTTCACTTGGAAAAAAGTGTAGGCATGCAAGTCCTTCTCATTTACTTCAAAATTTCAACCTGCCTAGGCTGCATATCCGCACTTTAGCCACGTGGTCAATACTCATTTGTTTAAGAATCCTAATTATTCATGCTCTAATCCAAAGGGAAAAAAAGGGACACGTGGATACCCTCCCATTCAGATTTATACTTAGGAAAAATCAATCCCCGAAAAAAAATAACACCAAAAGGAAAAAGGGCTAGGATGAAAAATATAGTAGCAATGGAAAAGCCCCGAAAAAATAATAAATTATTTTACAATACCAAAGGCATTTGTCCCTCAAACCATCCGTAGTTCTTCAACGATTTTAATGATGTCATCAGTATTACCTTAGGAATGTTTTTCTTCCCATTTGCATTAGTGAGAAGCTCCTCCATTAGGTCTTCTACATCATTGAGGTATAATTTTCAATACAATGTTCTACTTGGAAAACCATGGAGTGCAACATCATCTATAGACCAAATGAAGTCCTCATTCTTAAGAATGATTCATCTTCACCACCCACCAGCTCAGTCATTCCCCGATCCAAAATATCTAGCAGTGACTCCCTGGGTAACATAATGGAAACCTTAGAATATGGGGAGTATCACCTTCTCACACTCAACACTGTTCCTACTCAACACCGTACCCACTCCCTCACCATAATGATAGACCTGATAAGGCACTTACGTATCAACCAATCATCAGGGAATTTATTCCTTTTGGTCCACCACGTCTTTGCATGAACCTTATTTATGGCAGTTTTCAATAGCCCCTCCTCTCATGTCAATGATCTTCCACATGCCAGCTTTATACTGTTGGCTTTGGATTTGTGAACAAACCATGTTTTTTCCTATAGAATATCCATTGGTGTGCATGGTGAGTACAAGTATTCTTTTTCCTAAGTTAGATTGAAAAACAATAATACTACCTAAAATAGTTCCCTAAACCTAACTAGAAACAAGAAAAGAGTACCATCAAGATGAAGAATGAACAAGGCCTACACTAGCATCATAAATTTGAAATAATGAAATCAACATATGAAAATAAATAACTCTATTCTTTCTAATTGCGGTTATCTGTTATAAGAATGGTTGTTTTGATTTGTGAGTTCTAAATTATGTATTTAGAACCAGGAAGCATTTATAAAAAAAAAAAAAAATTACTTTTTCTAATGTATAAAATGAGGATGTTACACATCTTGGTATCAGAGCTGAAGGTTGCAGCTCTTGGACCTATTGTGTCCATAATCTGATGAAAACCTGAATTTTTTGTAACAGAAAATGGTTAGAACAAGGGGGGGAACGTTGCGAATAATGCTCCACCTGAAGGAGGGGCGGTAACAACCCAAAAACTTGATGAGATCCTTGCTGCCCTGTTGGACACAAGAGATCGTTTAGCTGTACTTGAACACAGGTGATGGGAAATGAGGAGGATGAAGAAGCTGGTAATAACAATCAAGCAACCTCCTGAGGACAACCCCGATATGGGTGTTGATGTTAATGCTGGGAATGCACCTGTCCAACCAGAAAACAAAAAGGCCAGGTTGGCAGCAGAACTCACTAATGATATAAAAAGGATAAGTCCACCTAAGTATGATGGCACCACATTAGGAGATGGAGCTGAGAACTGGCTCAGCGAAATGGAGAAGTACTTTGCAATAAGAAACTTCTCTGAGGAACCAAAGCTATTTGGGGAGCCTATCAGCTTTCCCACGAAGCATCTTCGTGGTGGGATAGCCGTAAAGCTGAGCTAAAATATTGATGAGACCAATATTACTTGGGATCAATTTAAAGGCTATTTTAGGCAACGTTGGCTGCCACAACTTTTCTATGATCAGAAAATGACAGAATTCCAGAACTTAGCTCAAGGGAAGCTAACGGTAACTGAATACTGGGAGCGGTTTACAAAACTCCTCAAGTATGTACCGCAGTATCAAACTGACGAGAAGTTCAGAATACGGAAATTCATCATGGGATTGAATCCCGTGATAGGGGGAGAGGTCGATGTTCACAGTCCAACCACTATGGAAGGAGTTGTTGAAAAGGCCATAAGACAAGAACAGAAATTAAAGGCTATTTCTGCTCATAAAGAGGAAGTGCGGAAGAAGACTGCAAACCCTTCTTCAACCTCTCTTGCACCCAAAAAGGACCATGGAAAAAGTTTGGAAACAAAAGTAAGTTTCCAGGGGATAATAGTAAGAAAAGCAGTAGCAAATAAGCCTGCTGGAAATGTAAGGGATAATTTTGCCAAAAATTATAACAATGGGCAGAAGCCCTATGGAGGACAACGTGACAATTACAAGGCTGGAGGCAATTTTGAGCCTAAAAAGGGACCTGTAGGAGGCTGCTACAATTGTGGCAAAGACCACTACGCAAATCAGTGCCCTTTGAAGAAGGATGATCGTAATCAGCAGCATAAGATACATGCTGCAGTAGCAGACAAGCAAGCTGAAAAGCAAGTGACACCTATAGAAGTTCCGGGTAAGTTATTTGGCATACCTGTCACTATTCTTTTTGATACAGGAGCTACTGAATGTTTCATTTCTAATAAACTTGCTTCTAAACTTAAAGAAAAGCTGGAAAAATGGATAAATCTTGGACTGTACAGTATGGTAATAACTCTGTTCATACAGTGAGTATGTGTCTTTTTGGGGCAGTCCTTGACTACCTAATTTTCTCACGGAAGTTGACCTCTATGTTACACCTTTGGGATCGTATGACATTGTCATCGGTGTCAATTGGTTAGCTGACCATAAAGCAAAGGTAGACTGCTATGAAAAGAACATAAAATGTTTAGATGATCAGCTGGAAACAACAGAGATTCAAGGTGTGAAACGGGAAATTTCAGTTAGAAAACTGTCAGCTATGCAGCTTAAAAAGGCTAAAAACAAAGGATGTACCCTTTATGCAGTAAAGATATCTGAATTTTCAGAAGAAGATGGTGATTACATGAAACGATTTCCTCTGTTACAAAGTTTCAGGGATGTTTTTCCTGAGGAATTACCAGGGTTACCACCTAAGAGGGAATTTGACTTCACCATCGAAATCAAACCAGGAACTGAACCTATTTCCAAAGCACCTTATCGGATGACTACTACAGAGTTTAGAGCTTAAGGCACAATTGCAAGAACTTTTGTCTAAAGGTTTGATTAGACCAAGTGTTTCACCTTGGGGAGCGCCTGTAATATTTGTGAAAAAGAAGGATGGAACACTTAGGCTGTGTATTGATTATCGGATGTTGAACAAAGCAACAATCAAGAACAGATATCCACTTCCAAGGATCGACGATTTATTTGATCAGATGCGTGGGGCAGGGGCAGCGGTTTATTCTAAGATAGATCTTCGATCTGGTTATCATCAGTTAAGGATTAGAGAAGAAGATATTCATAAAACAGCTTTCCGAACAAGGTACGGACATTATGAATTCACGGTTCTACCCTTTGGGATTAACTAATGCACTTGCAGCTTTTATGAACTTAATGAATAATATTTTTCAAGAATATTTGGACAAGTTTGTACTTGTATTCTTGGACGATATTCTCATTTATTCTAAAAGTGTTGAGGAGCATAATGAGCATTGAAGATAGTTTTTGGGGATTTTGAGAAAAAGAAAGTTGTATGGTAAGTTATCCAAATGTTCTTTCTTTGATTCAGAAGTTCACTATTTGGGTCATGTCATTAGCAAGGAAGGAATTGCTGTAGATCCTTCAAAAATAGTGGCAATAACTGAGTGGCCTGCACCAAAGAATGTGCACGAAGTAAGAAGCTTCATGGGTCTTGTTGGTTATTATAGAAAATTTGTTAAGGATTTTTCTAAAGTAGCTGCACCGATAACTTCATTGCAGAAGAAGGATAAGAAATTTATTTGGAATGATAAGTGTGAAGCGGCTTTCAAAAGTCTGAAAAGCCAGTTGACTTCCGCACCTATATTAGCTGTACCAGACCCAAATGGGAGCTTTACTGTTGTAACGGATGCTTCTAGGGAAGGCCTTGGAGGTGTTTTGTTACAAAATGATCAAGTCATAGCATATTGAAAGTAGAAAAATTAAGTTACATGAGTTGAATTTTGCTCCTCATGATTTGGAGCTTGCTGCCATTGTTCATTCGCTTCAAGTCTGGAGACATTATTTACTTGGGAAACCTTTTGGGTTGAAAACTGATCACTTAGGACTGAAATATATTTTCACTCAGCCTAATCTAAATGCCAGCCAGAGAAGGTGGTATAGAATTTTTATCACAATATGATTTTGATATTGGCTACATCAAAGGGAAGGATAATAGAGCAGCAGATGCTCTAAGTCATAGGAGGCACATTTCTGCTCTTATAACATTAAGAAATCAGTTTAAGGATGAGGTAAAAAGTGCCTCAGAATCTAACATTTACTTTTAGCAAGTAAAAGCAGCGCTTGCTGCAGAACCTAATGATGAAACATATAAAGGTTTTCATTTTGATAATGAAGGAATCTTGCGTTATGAAAATAGGGTATACGTACCTATACTGAATGATTTGAGAAAGAAGTTAGTTGAATTTCATAATTCACCTTTCTCTTGACACCCGGGTATTAAAAAAATGCTTGCTGATCTAAAATAGCAATACTTTTGGAAAGGTATGAAAAAGGATGTCAGTGAATTTGTAACTCATTGTCTGGAATGTCAGCAGGTTAAGGTAGAACATATGCACCCTGCTGGACTGTTATATCCTCATAGCATACCGCAGTACAAATGGTAAGTAATAAGCATGGACTTTGTAAAAGGGTTACCCATGTCCAGGAATAAACACGATGTTATCCTGGTGGTTGTAGATAAACTAACTACGGTAGCTCATTTCATCATTGGAAATCTAAAGGATGATTCCCCAGTGCTGGCCAAAAGATTCGTACATGAAATTTTCAGATTACATGGTGCACCAGAATTGATTATATCTGAAAGGGATCCTAGAATGACGTCAAGGTTTTGGCAAACGCTTAATACAACTCTTGGAATGAAACTAAACTTCAGTTCTACATATCATCCGGAAACGGATGGACAAACTGAGAGGGTAAATCAAGTGTTGGAAGACATGTTGCGAATGTATTGCATGGATCAACAGTATAAATGGGAAGAGTATCTTCCATTAGTTGAATTCGCATACAACAACACTTATCACTCATCTCTTAAAATGGCACCATTTGAAGCACTTTATGGAAGGAAGTGCAGAACCCCTGTTAGTTGGGATAGTGTTGAGGATAGAGTTGTAATTGGACTAGAGATCCTCATTGAAATGGAACAGCAAGTTAAGCTGATTCGTGAATGATTAAAGGAAGCAGCGGATAGGTAGAAGAGCTATGCTGACCTTGAGCGGGTTGATCGAAGGTTTGAGCTTGGTGAGAAGGTTTTTCTTCGTGTTAAACCCAGAAAGAGTTCTATAACTTTTTGGTAAGGCTGCCAAGTTGTCACCTCGTTACGTGGGACCTTTCGAAATTGTCAAAATAATCAACCCTGTAGCTTATCGATTAGCATTACCACCTACTTTATCCCGCATGCATGATGTTTTCCATATTTCTTTGCTTAAGAAATACATTTCAGATCTGTCCCATGTCTTAAATTGGAATTCCTTGCAGGTCCAAGACCCAGGAATAATCTTGGTTAAACCCACACGAGTGCTGGAAACTCGCCAATTGCATTTGAGAAATCGTGAAATACAGCAATGTAAGGTCCAGTGGGACCAGTTTAATGAAGAAAGTGCAACTTGGGAAAATCTGGAGGAGATGAAAATTGCTTTTCCTTTTCTTTTTCAGCAGAATGAAATTTGTTGACAAAACATTTCTTTTATGAACTTATCTTTTTCAAGTTTATATAAAAGCCAAATGGAGGAAAACATTATTTAGGCTGAATAAAATGTGTTGTGACATTGATTTCTGGAACTATTCAAGTTGGAAATAGTCGCATTGTTTTGTGAACTAATAAATTGGTTGACCTGAAGGTTAATCGAATATGTAATCATCAGGATGATGAATCTTTTAGGAGGGAAGCATGTAACACTCTGAACTGTTGTTACTTCCTCCTAAGCATTCAAGTGTTGACATATGATTTCTTCTGTAAAAGGATGTGTTCCTTTGATTATGAAGTCATGCTTGATATGTACTATATCTTCTTTGCAATTGAAGATCTTTGATTGAGTCGGAATATAATTGGACTCTTTTATTTCTTTCATTTTTGCACCTGAGTTTAAACTGATCTCGGAATGAATTGTGGATTTATCCATCTATAAGACCCAGCTTGGGATCAATGGCATTGATCCAAGAGATGCTTTAAGTTTATTCGGGTTGAACAAAAAAATTATAGACCTTATGCAGGTTGCAAGGTCTGAATGCATTGAATAATCTATTCCAGAGTCTAACTCAGATTGATCATGTTAAATGAATTGGTTCCCGATATCATAATATCAGGAAGGTCTTGATCGTGGGCCAGGTAATAAATTTAGATACATTTATTCAACTAGCCTATTGGTAGTGCAGGAGTGAATCCTTTTCGTGAATGTATGTCTGTAGGTTCTTATTCTGAACATTCTAAATGTTAGACCTAAACTGGATTTATTAAGGTTAATAACCTAAACCTAAACTACAACCTATGGGTTAGATTAGTGTTAATCTAACCTAGGCCTAAGCTATAAGCTAAATTTTCTAAGTTAGCAACCTAGCACTAAGGAGGTTAGACTAAGTATCATCTTAAATCCTAACCTATGTTTCTAACCTAACAAATGTTAGTGAAGGAAGGGGACCTATGAGGGGGTGCGAGCCATGGGCGGTAGTTTCTATGGCATTAAATAAAGGAGATAAGCATGAAGGACAAGGAGTTAGTGGAGATTTCAATGGCTAGTGAAAGTGGACGTGGCAGAGTTGCCAAAACTAGAAATGGTCTTTCATTTGTTTTTGTCCATCGCCAACTATGGCGGTCGGTGGAAATGGTGATTGAGTGGGAATTTTGGAGTTAATGCAATTAATGAACTCGATCTTCGAGCTCGGATTTCTCGGGAAGACATGGAAAATGGAAAACTGGTAGTTTGTTTGGTTTTTCATGCGCTCCGGTTTTCTCTCTGTTTGGTCACTGGTTCTTCGCACCAGTCTACTTGGTGTTGCATTGCAAATATGAGAGTAACTAGCTATTTTCTCTGGCAAGGAAAGTTTATAAGGCATGGAAATAGGAAATTATTGTTGTTGAATCTAACGTGGAAAAAGAGGAGAAGGCTCGAGCTCTTTCAGTGGTCTTCTTTGAATTTTTAAGCAACATTACTAGGCATGTTAGGCCCTAACGTTTAAAAATATTTCTTTCTTTCAAATGATTTCATTAGAACAACTATGTTCAGATGATTTTTGGGTTCATTTGGTTTTTATGGTAGCTTTGTGTGAATTGGTTGCTGTATTTTCTTATTGGCTCGCTCTATGTTTTTTCAAGTGAACCCTTGATGGGTGTGCATTGTATTTCGAACGGTTGTTCTACCTTGCTGTGTTTTGCATTCCAGTTAGATTTTGTAGAAATGCTTGCAAGGGTAATGTGGTGAAACAGGAACTGTTGGACTCCATGAAAAGTTTTCTTGGTAGATATTGACTTCTATAGAAGCCCTGTTGTTTATACTTCTTGAAATTATACGGTATGTTTGGCTTCTGTAGAAGCTTTGTCATGAATACTGTATGATTTTGGATATTGTGGGAATCCTTGAATAGATAGAGTTTTTTAACTATTGTAGAAGTTTAATCGAGAATACTATATGGGTTCGATTCCTTTTTGGAGTCCTAGAAAGGTAACATACGTTTCTACCTTTGTAGAAGTACAGTCGTGAATACTGTATGTTATTGGTATAGTTAGAATACTTGAATTTAATATTAATCTTGTATCTTTCTACTTCTGTCAAAGTTGAGTCGTGAAACGTAACATATGTTTCTACCTTCTGAAGGAGTTCAGATCGTGAACACGGTATGTTATTGTTTTGGTTGGAATTCTTGAATTTGATATGTATCTTGTATCTTTCTACTTCTGTAGAAGTTTATTTGAAGAATACCACATGGGTAAGACTCCTTTTTAATCCTAGAGGCATATATTATGTTTTCCTTTCTGAATAATCTCAGTTGTGAATACCGTTGTGATTCTTGAGTTGTGGTCGTGTGAAATCAACTTCAATCTAAACCTTGTTTTGAGCATTAGTGGTATGGATACTGTTGGAGATTTGAAATGTTGCGAGTTGGCTTGATTTTCGATTTAAACCCTCGCTTTACGTGTATAACGTTCAGACTCCTTTTTAATATTCTTGTGTCCTTTTCTATCTGCTTCTGTGGAAAGTAAAGGAAGGGCTTTCTTTTCAAACATTACTTGGTTTGAGACTTTTTTGTAATCCGTAGTAGCTTGGCATAGGAGGAAACTCTGAGGAAAATACTGTTATGGAATTTCAGCTTCTGTGAAGACCTTGTCGAGATTTTTTTCTGGAAAATGACTTCTAATATAAGTCACAGTTGTATTATTATAAGAATTTGTTCCAGTTAAATGAGGCTATGCATGTTGTGTTAGATTTAGTAGGAATATCACTATATATGCATAAGGAAACATCATTTGTTTAATGTTATTGAGCCTCTTGTTTGACTGTGATAAAAAAAAAGGTTGATCTTTTGATTTCGGCCTTGGGATCTAAGTCCGTGCAGTGTTTTAGTATGGACTAGATTGAGGTGTATGTTGCTGAGTGGGATTGTTGTCGTGTTTGTGCATGATTATGTCTTTTGTTATTGAGGTTATCTAGTCTTGTGCTTGACTGAGATAAAGAGTTAATAGCTATGCCTTGACAAGTGATTGTGCTGGTTATTTTCTCGTTTGTTGAAAAATATGAAAGGTTATGTGGGGTCTATTTGATGGATTATTCTTCACTGCCTTATCACGAGAGCTACTGTGTTGTTCAGTAAGTTACAGGCAATTTTTATATGTGTATTTTGATGGACTGTAATTCTACCTGTGGTCTCGACTGGCTTAGTTATAGGTGTATAATGTGATTGCATTACTCTTAAGTGGACGGTACAGTCATGAGCATGTTTGGAAGGGACATCTGAATGTCTCAGTTTCTTTCTCTCCTGATGCAAAGTATATGTTGATATAAATATATTTGATTGTTGGAATTGTTAGTACATACTGTTGGATTCATGAATTGTTAGGATATTCATTTTGTTGAATATAATGGCCTGTTGGATGTTTGTTGTACTTGGGATTCAGATGGATAGTTGTTTTGGATACATTTGTTCTTCTTTGGTCACTAATATTTATGATGAAATATCTGAAAAGTTTCTAGGACTATTTAGTAACTATAATATGAGTTCCGCGTTTATAATCATGTTTGAATTACAAAAGAGCATAGTCTGAATATGTTTACATGTTTTATGAAATGATTTCATTTAAATAGGTTGTTTAATGAAAACACTTGGTGGATTGCGATTGTTTTAAGAATTAGTGCTTATCATGCTCAGTTCATCGAACTGACCCGTGTTGACAATTTTTGCAAATGGTTGCCATAAGTGGTAAAAGCACGCAGATCTGATAGGATGTTTAGATTGTTTAATTTGGTTTTATGATGAATTACAACATGATTCTCTGAATGTACTACTTGAAGAAAGATGTTCTTTTTTCTATTGAGTATTGTATCAAGTATGCTGAATGCATAAAATGTATTTGATTAGTTCTGAAAGGAATGGAAAGAGGTATTTGTTACTTATGTATTTGCATTCGTATCTTGATGGTTTGACCTTCTTCGGTTAGAATGATCTTGAGAGCATTATTATTATTGTATAAAGTGGAGACTTTTGTGATTATCTAAGTAAACTTCGCAAGATTATGTGACTGAATACTTATGATTGTTTAGTAGTTATAGTATGTTCTATCTAAAGCTAAATTGGAATTTAGATCACTGTCTTTCTGGAAGCTAGGGTTAAAATAAACCTGAGCAAGAAGCTAAACAAGCTGAATAAATTATTACTTCGTAGTCTTAATCTATGTCAGGACAACGTTTAATTGGATTCTTAATCACTATATCTCGATACTATTAAGTAAGATATAAATTTATTTATGAGAACTTATATAAACCTAAAAAGGGTTTCGTTAGCAATCTCATGTGAAGGATGAGAGTTATTTTCCAATTTCGTTGATATAGAATTATTTATATTCTATGAACTTCTTGAAGGGACCTCAAGTCTTAATAACTTCTCTTGTGTAATGGGTTTTATTATGAAAGGTCATTCTAAGGTGAGGAACCCAGGGATTGGGAAAGACTAACCTTAAGGGAGTCTTTTAGTATAATTTTAACTCAACGTGTGTAACACTTATTAATAAGTAGATCTTTCGAGGTGGATTTAAAGGTTGACGGCATAAGGCAACTGTAGGGTTGTACCTTCGAGAAGATTAGGATCTTCTCGAAGATATAACAATGCAGGTGACTTATGACAACACCCTCTGCATTGATTGTTAATATTTACACCTTAAACTCGAACAAGTTACTCTGGGACTGATTAGGAATGTGGTCACGTTATAAGGCTGCCCTAGGAGACTCAGGGTAGCTTGACACACTGGATTAACTAGGGTTGACCCAGTATGTCAGCGTATCCCTAGTCCTCAGGAGCATCCCTATAACGTTGTCATCTTACTAATATGTTCCTGAGTGAATAACTTGGGACAAGAGAGTCTGACAGAAGTCAGTATAAGACATTCTACATAACATAGGAATGGGGTGAAGGACATATTCCATATTGACGAGTATGCCGTCAAGGAATACGAGACATAAGCAGTTTGTTTCAAATCTTTGGCCAAAGTATCACAAGCTGCTGATTGCATTGTCCTCAGTCACCTAGTCCAAGGGATGAGATGTCGATGAATAATAGTAACAATTATTCAGATAGGTTCCTTGGACAGAGCATTCTAGATCCCAAATTAGGGAAGAGAACCGCAAGAGTATTGTGTTAAAATAAAAACGCCAACTCTTTGATACTCATGAATAGATCGGTAGATTATCGAGTCATGGAATGAATAGATTGGAGGTACTCCAAGTCATTACAGCTTCATATGGTTATCTGTTATGAGAATGGTTGTTTTTTATTTGTGAGTTCTAAATTATGTATTTAGAACCAGGAAGCATTTATCAAAAAAAAAATTTAGTTGTTCTAATGTATAAAAATGAGGATGTTACACCGTAGACCTATAATGACTGCAACCTTTGCTGGATCAACCAATAAATCCTCCTTATAGATTATGTGTCCTAAAAGTATCCAAAATGGTATAGAAAATATACACTTTTTGGTGTTCAAAAGAGATACTCAACTATCAACAATGTTCAAACATCAAGAATAGATTGTCAAAGTGATCCTTAACTAATCCATACACCGTACAATTGTCTAAATACACTTGTAAGAAGTTGTGAATAAATTATTTGAATGCTTGGAAAACTATGTGTGAAAATATAGCAAGCACATTTTTCAGACCAAAGGGAATTACAGGATAAGTGAAACTTCCCATTGAGTAGTAAATGTAGTATTTTCTTGATCCTCATGGGAAATCCTAACTTGATGATACCCAGGGAACCCATTTGTAAATGAATAAATTTCACACCCTGTAACTCCTTCTAGTATTTCCTTAGTAAATGGCGTAGGGAATGGATCTATTACACATGAAACACTAATCTCCCTATATTCCACGCATATTATAGTATATCCATCCTTATTTATACTAATCACCATTGGACAAACCCATTCTGACTCATCAAGGGGCTTGATAACTCCAGACTTTAACATGTTATTAATCTCTTCTTTGACCTTTTTGTGTAAATTGGGGTTCATTCTGTAAGGTCTCTTTCTAACTGGGTGCAAACCCTCTTTAAGCTTTATTTTCATATCCCCTAATGATTCATGCATTCCTTTAAGTTCATGGTACCCCCTAGGAAATAGGTCCTTGTAATCCCTTAGTAACTCTATGATTTTTGCCACTTTAGAATCTGACCAATAGTCTCCAATTATGGCTTCCTTAGGCTCAATATCTGTTCCAATATTCACCCACTTTGTCTTCATAGGTTTATGATAGGCACGCGTGGTCTTATCCAAATTGTCCAATACCTCACGCCTTCCTATTGAATGGTTTACATCCAGATTATCTACTTCTTCATCATCCAATAAGTAAAACATTTTTCCTTTCTCTCTCTCAAGGCAAGCACATTGATGTAATGTTACATCAGCCTCTAGTTCTTTATCAAGACATGCTCCTGAGTCCTCTTTATCTAATAATTCCTAAAGGATTTCTTCAGCCTTGGCACTATCCCCCATAGTTAAGCGCTTGATAAATTTTAATGCTTATTCCACTAGAGGCTTTGTAGAGAATACGTCAAACATCTGGGCCATTCCTGTAATTAAATTCTACCAATTTCTAGTATCTCTATGGAGTTCTTCATATACATAACAAGCACATGTGTAGGCGTGTAAAGTGGAATAAAACTAGTGCATCCAAAGAAAAGGTGGTAAATATTCCTACCCTTCTATACAAAGTCTCTCACACTTCTGAATGTGGTGATGAACAAGTTTATTTCCATGATAATTACATATTTGTGTAGGTGTATTGCTCCTAAAGAACCTAGTATTAAGAGCAATCCCAATTTCATTCCATTCGACCAGATTATCCATGTGGACCACCCACCAGCATGTTGTTGTCCCATGTACTGTATATGCTAGCATATTTCTTCTTTCCAGTGGATCTATCCATTTTTCTTCCATTTCACGCATGAATACCATGGGATCCCCTTCTCCTATGTAATAAGGGACCAAGTTGTTACCTATCCTCCTGACATAATGTGGTTTTGTACCTTGAGGGAATATGCTCTTGACTTCGTGCCCTACCAACTCATAAGCTTTGTGGGCAAAATTATCACAAGAAACACTTGTAGTATCGCTAATACACTATGCATCCTCCCACTGAATTAGTCCTTCTTTGGTTGGTTCAATCATCTATGGATCTTGAATGGTGCATATATAAATCCTATTCAGATCTTGTTCACTTAATGGCTCAACATAGGGCACGGAATTTCCATCTGTTAAAGGGATAATAACCTTTTCCTCTTTATTTTCAAAACTAATATAGCCCTTGTGGAACTAAAGATCATCATTATTGGCATAGCCCCAACGATACCCCAATAGAGTTAGAAAGCTATCTGACTCTGCTAGCACTAAAACTTCAAAGTCTCCAGTGGACTTTGCTCCTTGTATGGTAATGGATTTATCTTTCAAAACTCCTATGGGAGTGGCCTTAGTCCAATTAGCCATGAATAATACATTAGAGGATGGCTACAATGGGGGTCTTCCCATTTGTACCCATTCATCCAAGGTAAGAAAATTGACCTATATGCCTATATCAATCAGTATATTATTCAACAACCACCCATTCATAAAAACATTCAGTGTGATTTCCTTGTCATAATCTAGGATATGAGGAGGGATATTTGCATGCAGGATCTTCTGTCATATCTCAGTACTTGCGCGTGGAGTGTTCCCTTTTAACTAACTCCCTAATAGTGGAATGATGTTCTCCTAGCGCAAAATTTTACACACATCTCTCAAGTCATCTATATCAGTTTGCACCGTCTCTGATGCTTTCGTCTAGTCCTTTAAGTAATGTATCTCACCCTGAAGATTCCTTAGAACTTCCATGGTATCCTGATAAACCTCCTTTTTATAGGCCGTATCTGGGTACTGTGTATGAAGAACCTCATATTTAGTGATGGTAGTTTTTTGATGTAATGCCTCCCTAGAAAGTGCTACCTCAGTGTGGATCATGGTCTTCACTTGTAGTTCCTTGAATTATACTTCCATCTTGGGCATCCATTGATTGTCCAAAATGCATTATATCCTAACCATCCATGCACCTTTGTTTTCTTGTTTATGTTGCTTACTCAAACACTCATATAAGTCTGGGCACTCTTCAAAGATATCGTTCTTTCCCCAAAAATAACATGTAATATTCTGAGGACATTCACGCCTATAGTGGTTAGGAGATCCACATGTATAACATGTTCCATAATGAAACTGACTTCTTCCACCACCACAATATCCTTGACCTCTACCACGACTACCTTCAAAATGACCCTCATTTCGATCATAGCACACCTAATTGTACTCCTGGTCCTAATTCTCATTCTTTCCCTTAGATCTATCTGAAACTCATGTCTACCATACACCGATATCTATAGCATTGTGGATCTTCCCAATCAACTAGCAGTCCTATGTGTCATGAGTCGTGGACCTACATATTTTATAGTAGTGAAACATTTTTCCTTATCACGCATTGTAATAATGGGCAGTGGCTAGCATCATGGTTTAGGTGGCATATTTCACAATCTGTCATCATTGAGTGTAATATTCTGTGAGGGAAACTATCCTTTGTGTGACCTTCTACTTGACAATCTATGCACTAAATCCTTGTGTGCGTCTCGTATGCTAAATTTGCTGATAGCTTCTCCAACATTTTTTTCAATTTTTGCTATTTTTGCTTCTAAAAATGGGCTCACCCCCATATCTATGCTTCCAACTACCTTCATGTGAAAGGATGCTTCAAGTGCTTCACACAGATCAGTGTACATCTTATGTGATAATGCCCTCCTAAAACGGGTAATCAAGCCCCCAACGAACCATTGTGCATGCTGGCTTATGTGTATGTCATAAGAAAGCTTTGATAACAACATTTTAAACCATGCATCATACTCTCTAACTATCCTTGAGTGCACTTATACTCTTCTACTCAAACTCAAGGATATGAAACTCTTTAAGGAATGTATCCTTTAAAGCCATATAATCTACGCAAGTCTGATCAAGGTAAAAATTTATGTACCAGTTGTGTGCATGCCCTTGTAATGTAGTGGTAAATTGGATTTCCCTACACTCAGAAGTTGTGATCCCTTTTGTGCACCACAATCTTTCACACATGTGCACATGTTCAATAGTATCTTCTATGCCCCTATATTCTGGAAGACGAAGAGACATTTCCATATAAATATTCTAGGGTTGGTACGGACCTTTCCCACCTAATCTAGAACCTCCTGTGTTTTCCTTACCTCCATAACCATCAGATCCACCTGAACCAGAGCTACCTATGCCTTTTTATCTCAAACCCATAGCTGGGGTCTGACCGGAAGATGTACTTCCCTATGTCCCAACAGTAGAACTGAAATGTACCCCGACAGTTTGTGAAGCATTACTACTCCAAGAAGTTAATTCAAAAATTGGCACACTTATATTCTTTGTTGATGATACACCTGAAAATGTACTTCCATATAACAGTGAAGCCATTTGTGCTACCATCGTTGTGCCTCTTATAAGACTTGCTCCTACTCTCCCACTGCTTGAACTAGCTTGTTGACTACTTGTGGTACTAGATGCTAAAAAACCCAATGCAAGGGCAAGGTTACCAGCTAGATTTAGATGTGTTCCTTTGGCCCAGGTAGTCTCTGCTAGTTTTCTTCTGCATGAGGACAAGGGGGGACCCTTGTTATACTTTCCCAGATGGGGGAGTTCTTGATGCTCTAGCTCCACGTCTTCTACATGAGCTTCAAATCCTCATGAGCCATCTCTCTCCTCAACGCCATAATTTTTGCCATGTTACGATGCTTATCTATCTCCCTCTCACATTTCTCATCATACTTAAGACACCTTTCCTCTCTCTGTCTTTCTATTGCTAGGTGTACCATCTTTCACCAAACCTGATCCTATCCCTACATGTGGTGAGGTTTATTTAGCCATCAGTTTACTCTCTATATTCAAAGTTATCATCAAGATCTTGATCGCCAGAGGAATGCCTTGTAGGTAAGCTCCCCTTGGATATCGTAAGCACTAGAATTCAGCTAATTTTGGACACAATTAAGTGGAAATTGAGTATTTCAAAATATAACTTTTCAAGACACCACAGAACCATGTATCCACAGCTCGAGTCCAAATCAAATCAGCATCGTATAGGGCCTATAATTCTTCCTATGTCCAGACAAGTCTGTGATACCTCCAATTGCACTTAGATGCATAAGCACTTAGCCACTTGTACAATTCTACTAGAAAGATAGCAAAAAATCTCTCATATAAACTTTCATACAGATTCTGTTCCACCCACACATGCACGTTAAAATCAGATCCAGTGTTGAATCATCATGCGTATTCTTCTTCCAGATTGCATGCCCATTCTTCAATACTTACTCAGGTCAACCGGTATGTCTTCATCGTGAACCATCCTAAAAATAATTGAAGAAAGAGGTCCCGAAAATGGAACCAATGATGCATCCTAGAATTTAGTGATACAAGTCCAATAAGACCCTAGATGCACTAGAACATCAATCAACCTAAACTGAGTGCTCACCCAAAGCACGCAAAGGTACCAAGTCCCTATTTACTATTTTTGTTGCAAAATGTTAGCATGATGAAGACTTAAGAGATACCACATCATTCTATAGAGCATACTAGATCTATACCTAAAGGAGAGTATATTAAGTACTAATCATGTTGAGATCAAAAACATAATCAATTCAGATATACACAAAACTAACACTTAGATTCAGCCAATATCCTCCATTATATTCAATGCAATAAGTAAACAAAATCTTCATTACAATAACAGTAGTATGCGTGTAACAGATTTAACAACACACACACACACATCCTTTCTATCTATTACACAGT
The DNA here is from genome assembly GCA_019776745.2 of Taxus chinensis. Classification (NCBI taxonomy): domain Eukaryota; kingdom Viridiplantae; phylum Streptophyta; class Pinopsida; order Cupressales; family Taxaceae; genus Taxus; species Taxus chinensis. The sequence continues at coordinate 857,214,109 of CM034151.1, forward strand.
TTACTACATATATATAAGGGTGGGGACTTTCCCTTCACTGCTTATCCATTCAAAAAATAGGTTACATGCCAGTAATAGCTACATGTCATTTACAAAACTAGACACACATGCAAGCGCGCTAACAATAGACTACTGCTAGCTAACTGATAGTAGCATATCTATTTTCAGCGTGTGTCCATGCAAAGTGCTTTGTATCCAATCCTCCAAGATTAGCCAATGCGTGGCACGTACATCTCTACCTCGTTTGTGTGCTCTACATGCCATCTCTAAAAATATACCTTCATGAGTGAAAATGGCTAAGTCCCAAAAACTAAATTTTTTTTCCGTGCGTGCGTTCTCTATCTGTTCGTGCCTTTGAACATGACCTGTTTTCCCACGTGGAATTTTTTTGTTCTTTTTTTCAAGTGTCCTCTAATCAATAACTCTCCCTTAGAGGAGTCATATAGAAAAATATTTGACAATTTGAGGGTGGTAAATCTTTTCACACTCCCTCCTATCCAACCATTTGATTAGTCTAGACCAAATCATGTGTGGTATCATGAAGACCATTATAGAAAGTAACACATAGTTTGAGGACATGACATAGAAATATGTTGAAATTTCAAGGATTTAATCCAAAGAGTCATTGATTAGGGAAATCTTCAGGTTGACAATCCAAATTCCTCTCCCAATAGACCACTTGACATTTTTAAAAAACCTTTCCCAAATCATACACCAACAAGCCAAGCTAACAATTCTACTACAACCCAACCACCCAACACTCACATCATAAAATATTTTCACACTGCTAATCAGGAATCAATCCTACCAACAACTTCCTCTCCTTTATCTTTGATCACATATACTTCCTTTGATATTGTTCCTGTGTCTATTATTCCTAGATTCGTCCCGAAATCCACTCCTACCTCTATAACTATTAGAACCCACTTGCAAATATATCATTCATACCCCTAGAGACATTCCTGAAGAAACCATTCTAACAAATTTCTGTGTCCAAAAGTAGTCCATCAAATCCCTTACAAATTACATCCAATTCATCAGTAGGATCAATCACTTCACCTATAGTTGTTCAACCCTTTCCCGTCATACCATACTTAGAACCTACACCAGTCCCTCCTACCATTATTTTACCCACATCAATTGTTGTGGTCACATCTGTTCCACCTTCTTCCTCCACACCAATTCCATAATTTGAGAATTTTTTTAAAACACTTCATCTTGTAATGAACCCAAATGTTCCTTCCATATCATCAACATTATCTGATCAATCTCTAATTTCCATACATAAATTCAAACAAATGATGTTTTCTACACTCGTACAAAACATGACATCACCATCCAACCCTCCAGTTGAAATTGAAGTTAATCCTCCTAAGAGAGAATCCCCACATATGAAATCTACGACCAATTTTAGGGTTAAGCAATCAAATGCGATATCATATTTTTCTTGACCAAATACATCTAAACCCACAAATCCAAAACCATTGAATACAAAAGCACCAACCAATTCCAAAAATAGATTCAAGCCACCAAAACATCAACATACACAAAATTTACTTCAAACATCCAAGATCTCAAAAGGATTCCTTTAGCACTTTAGTTGGATCATATATGGAAATATTCCAACACTTATTACACAATTGCACAATCACGCTTGCACCAATCAAGAAATTCGATCTAAATGGAAAGAATTCTTCATGGTTCAACTATAATCTTATGTGCACTTATCATCATCCCCTTGGACATGATACTGAGCACTGTAGAGAACTCCAGGTCATTATCCATAAAATCATTTAGGAGAAAAGACTTCCTCTTAGACCAAGCCAGTCCCTTCCTTCCACATCTAGTCTAGCTTCCACCATCTCACCTTCGGGAGATGATTCTTCTAAAGATGGTCCCCTTTTTTTCATTAATGTTGTTTAGATAAACACTCAATGTATCTCGCGTGATCCTAAATCAACATCGGAACCGTAAACCAAAATTTTTGTCACCATTCCTCCTGCTAAGGAGTTAGCCACATCATAAACACCTAAGGTTTCCATCTTAACAGACCCTAGGCCCATTAAGCATAGTATCCTCAAACAACTTCATCAGGTGCCTATTAAGATGTCACTTTATGAAAGTCTTCAAAGCTTGCTAGGTCATAGACAAGATATTAATGGAGCCTTAATTTTGTTTCCTATATCTAGTGATGAGGGTCAACCCTTTACATCTCTTGTAGGAGCACTTACGGCTTCTATTATTACCATCTCATTGGATTATTCTGAAATTTTGGACATTCTGTCGAAAGAACATTACCTCCCCCTATTTATCACAGTCAAGATTAATGATACATTCATTCAAATATCCATGATCGATAGTGGGGAAATCCTTAATATCCTTCCATCACATACATTTGACCAACTTAAGATACATGTTAATGATTATATTTGCAGTTGAACCACCAAAGTAGTAAGAAATATGAGATATGTGAGAATTGACACCTAAGATAACCTCCATATTTTATAGAAGTTTTCTCTACTCTCATTTGTATTGAGATAAGGGTTAGAGAGAGGAAAAATTATGTAAATCCTATATAAGGAGATGCATCAAATATTTACTAAAATAGTACAGAGAGAAACATTGAAATAACTACTAGAGTAGTTGAAGACCATCAATCATGATAAACTATTCTGAAGACTTTTCAAACCATCAAAGGCTAGGTGAAACTCAAACATAATCAGAACACGATGAAAATATTTATGTAAAACGTCTAACGGCATGTAGCATGATAGATAATTATACATTAATCAAGAGATGAGTAGGAGAAAAAAAAAAGAAATAAAGGACACATAATATTGTGAACTTATTAGTACATAGAACAAGAACTTTTATTTATAGAGAAAATAGTACAGAAGGCCAAAATGGCATAGATTATAGTAATTTATTTACAATAGAGCCTTGTTAAGGCCAATGAATATAATAGACTGGACTTAAAACTTTTCCCTAGAGCTCCAAAATTCTCTTTTTATATCTGTCTGTCCTATTATGGGCACAAAAACATTCTTTATATAGAACCCTTGGATCTTTCTCCAACACGCTTACAATCAGATCTTCCACCATCCATATTTAATTTCTACCTACATGATCTTTGATCTTGGGAAAAATCTCAATTACATGCTTTAGGGATGGATATCACATTTAATCTACCACACCTCAAGCCCTTTGCTTCTTTGATTGGTCCTTTTGATGGTGGTGGCAGCTTGTATGCCACGTGGAGATTGTGTGTTGTTTTAGGACTAATATTTTTCTCTTTCCTTTTGAATTTTCACTTGGAAAAAAAGTGTAGGCATGCAAGTCCTTCTCATTTACTTCAAAATTTCAACCTGCCTAGGCTGCATATCCGCACTTTAGCCACGTGGTCAATACTCATTTGTTTAAGAATCCTAATTATTCATGCTCTATCCAAAGGGAAAAAAAGGGACACGTGGATACCCTTCCCATTCAGATTTATACTTAGGAAAAATCAATCCCCGAAAAAAAATAACACCAAAAGGAAAAGGGGCTAGGATGAAAAAATATAGTAGCAATGGAAAAGCCCCGAAAAAATAATAAATTATTTTACAATACCAAAGGCATTTGTCCCTCAAACATCCGTAGTTCTTCACGATTTTAATGATGTCATCATTATTACCTTAGGAATGGTTTTTCTTCCCATTTGCATTAGTGAGAAGCTCCTCCATTAGGTCTTCTACATCATTGAGGTATAATTTCAATACAATGTTCTACTTGGAAAACCATGGAGTGCAACATCATCTATAGACCAAATGAAGTCCTCATTCTTAAGAATGATTCATCTTCACCACCCACCAGCTCAGTCATTCCCCGATCCAAAATATCTAGCAGTGACTCCCTGGGTAACATAATGGAAAACCTTAGAATATGGGAGTATCACCTTCTCACACTCAACACTGTTCCCACTCAACACCGTTCCCACTCCTCACCATAATGATAGACCTGATAAGGCACTTACGTATCAACCAATCATCAGGGAATTTATTCCTTTTGGTCCACCACGTCTTTGCATGAACCTTATTTATGGCAGTTTCAATAGCCCCTCCTCTCATGTCAATGATCTTCCACATGCCAAGCTTTATACTGTTGGCTTTGGATTTGTGAACAAACCATGTTTTTCCTATAAGAATATCCATTGGTGTGCATGGTGAGTACAAGTATTCTTTTTCCTAAGTTAGATTGAAAACAATAAATACTACCTAAAATAGTTCCCTAACCTAACTAGAAACAAGAAAAGAGTACCATCAAGATGAAGAATGAACAAGGCCTACACTAGCATCATAAATTTGAAATAATGAAATCAAACATAATGAAAATAAATAACTCTATTCTTCTAATTGCCTAATTAAATCAAGTGGACCTATGTAGTCCAATGGCAATCAACAATATTGCTTACTTTGATCCTTCAAGGATGCTTGGGTGTGAGGCTTAGCTCTTCAAGATGGATGATGGAAGGGCTTGATAATGGCAAAAGGCTTTTAGTACAAGACTATGTGCTTTCTTTTGCTTTCTCAAGGGAATTAGGTGTAGGTATAAAGGTAGAAGGAGGGCTCCTTATATAGCCCAATGGATAAAGAAAGCACTTCATCCCTTTGCATGTGGGATAAAGGTAAAACATGATTAAGAATGGATAAGGTTGCTTTATTAAAGGTAACCTTACTTTAGAAGGGTTTAATTTATGCTTAGCAAGTCATGGGAGTTGGGGGTGTTTTAATTAATCAAAGGTGATTAACTAATAGGTAGGTGTAAGCTTATAGAAGCCAATTAGAGGAATATTAGTATGATTTAGGATATTAGGAGGGGATTAAATCAATTAAATATTAATTTATTATTTAAATGAAGTAGAAGGCTAATTAATTAGTCTTGATAGACAGGGTAAATAATTAACGGAAGGTCGTTAATTAGGTTGTTAGCTAGATAGGTGACTTAATCAATTAGCGTATTGTAATTCATTAATGACAATAAGAGGGAATATGAGTGCTTTTTGACGATATGTCGTTGATTTGCAAGAAAGGGGATAATTATCGTAGTTTAAGTATTTAAATTGCTTGGGTATAATGATAGGTGTCTACATTTTCCCCTCTTTGGGGTGGCGTAAGTGACACCACTTCAAAGATAGTAGATGGAAGAAAATTTTGAAGGGATAGAAGAAAAATTAGTAGGAGAGAGAGATGTCCCCTCTAGTTTCGATGGGGTGATGAAAGAATTTGATCGACGATCGAAAAAAATGAGAGATAGGCAGAAGAATGGGGAAGAGGTAGGATGCCCCAGTGAGAGAGAAGATTAGGGGAAAAGGGAAGTGATGTAGAGGAAATATGGAGGAGGGGAGGAAAGAGATTAGCCTCTAGCTGCTGTTTATTGGAACAATTTTGATGTCATCATATTTCCATAAGAGCTACGTCATCGGTCCTTATGAAAAATATAAGCATACAAAAAAGGTAGAATGACATGAAAATCCATACTACGAACAATTTTCCATTGCTGATAATACAAACTCCATGCAACATACAACAATGCAATGCAATACGAGAAGGAAACAAGCTCATTTAACAAGGAAAACAAGTATGAACGCACATACCCAACCCAACAATGGTCAAGATAGTTGTACAAATGTTTTGTTATCAGTGCTAAAGAGATCCAAAAGTTTGTGATTGATGAAGAGGGTTAAAAATTATTCCCCAAGTAAGGATACATGCAAGGGGAAATGACAATAGACATGGAGTCCATGAAAAGCATCTGTGCGCAATAAAAAAACACCATGCAACACACATGCCATAGAGTACAGATGAAGCAAGCAACTAGCTTTTTGAATGGTTGTGAATCCGGTGATCCACAAGTTGTATTAATCGGGGAAGATGTGAGACAAACCAACAAGATATGGATAAAATACCATGCACAAGACACAAGTTTCAGTTGTAATAACCAAGTTACCATTTTTGTAGGTTTTTTTACTTTTTAGGATTTGTTGAAAAAAATTTGCCCTGTTTTTGGATTTTTGACATATATATTGTTTTTGCTTTCCAAATTGTGGTGAACAGTAGAAGAAAATATAAGAAGAAAGCGAATGGCCTCGGGACAATAGAAAGTTCCCTAGGTGGAAGAAAGAAGAAACAAGTGACAAATAATGTCCTTATTTAGTGGAAAAATTAAGAAAAAGTAATTATTTGAAAAATAATTATTTACAAGAGTGTGGAGAAGAATAAAATTCACCAAGGAGCAATAAAAATTATCCGAGGGAGAAGAAAGGGGTATCAGACAACAAAAAAAATGCCCCAATACAGTGAAAAATAAGAGAAAAATAATTATTGAATAAAAATAATTATTCCACAGTGAATACAGGAGAAAACGGTGATTGAAACAGGCCTCCCAGCCCTCCTGACGGTGAATAATGGGTTAATATACCCCACCAGGGGGGGTAAAAACATCGTGACCAATTCATTTTATGAGATATGTTTAGAAATTTTACCATGAGGCTTTGATACTAATGAGAACCATGGTGATTGCATGAGACCGATTGAGGTGTGCAGATGCAGTCCAAGGGTACCACCAGCACACAGACGATGGCCCCTTTATGAGTATCGAACCCTAGCTTAGTAATTTTGGTCATTAATGCACTAAATGAGGCATTTAGCCCTAGGAAGTTGCGTTGGTTCACCTATGCACAGGTGTAAACATTGGATAGGGGGAACAGGTGTCCCTTTCGGGGCACATGTGCCAAAGCACATACACATGCACGCACAGGAACGAAAATCACACATCCATGCATACGCGCACACAAACACATGTGCGTGTATGCGTGCACATGGGAAATGGGGTGCACATGCAAAAAGTGTTGCACTGACATGAAAACGTGGGCACACACACATGGGAACATACACGCGTAAGCGTAAACACCAAATGTGTGGCACACACGCCAAAAAGGATGCACACGCACCTGAAAGAGGGCACGAGTTCCAAAAGACACACACACACACACACAAGTGATAGTGCCAAAAATGAGGTGCACATTCCCAAAAGGGTGTGCAGGTGCCCTAGACAAGTAGAGAAATGATAGGAAAGTGTCAAAAACATGACATTTAGAAGAATTTTTAGGATTTTTGGGTTAACCCTAAAAGGGGAGACAGATTTTTAGAAGAAATGTTAGGAACTGACTAGAGCCGTGTTATTTTATAGAGATGATTACCAGATTTACAGATGCAAGAGCAACATACCCAGATAGCAGAGCTAGAGGGTAGTATGCATCGGTGCAACCGATGAGCCATGGTGATACTTCTCGAGGTGGTGGGGCTAGGCCCCATGTCTCAGATGTTGTCCATCATACTAGACCATGGACTATTGACTGCGCTAGACAAGTGATGGCATAACGAGAGTCATTGCTTCATACTTTTGACAGAAGAGATATCTGTGACCATCGAGGATGTATGGTAGATTCTTGATGTGCTGATGATGGGAACCTTGATCGAGTACAGTGCGGATGCAGGGCTGATTAGAGCAACTTACAGTGCCCTTTTTGATGTTGATGATATTCTGCATGACGGGATGACCATAGCATTACATGAGTGTATTTTTGACCCCACATTGTATCGGGGGCCTCTCTACATCATGTCTCTTATTAGTGGGTTCTTACTCATTGATAAGATAGGGACCTCATTCCTGAGAGGACTATTGCCCTTGGTTCATAGCATTTTTAGTGGCAAGAGATATTGTTGGGGGTAGTGCATATTGGCCCACCTATACTGGGATTTACATTTGATCACATACAATGGTCAGAAGACCATGGGTCCAGCATTTTTATTACAGATATGGTCATGGGATCATATTGTGATTAGATGCCCCATGGGAACTTTGCATGTCTGAGATCCTGAGGAGCCATCGTGCATGGCATGGGTAGCAAATGGTGGGGATGTGCGTGGCCATCTTGGTAGCCTATTCAGATATAGGTGAGATTTTGATGAGCTAGTAGAGATAGATGTCATCTAACATCCATATAGGAATTTTCAGTGGCCAAAGGATGCCATAGAGCTTAGCATGTGCCTGGTGGATAATTTTATCATTAGAAGACATAGTTATATTATGGAGCTATATCGCATAGATAGGTTCCAGTGGTAGCTTGGCAGTGTAAAGGGAGTCCCCCAGCTAGATATTTGGCATGCACGAACGGATTTAGAGAGGTAGACCATGGGGCCTCACATACTGGTGGCCTGAGCTAGGGTGAGTTTCATACAGGTGGTCCCACAGGTATGGGACCTAGTACGACAGGTGCAAGATTCAAGGACCACAACTAACTAAGTAGTTTGGTATGATATAGTGTTACCCTGACATCTCACCATTCCAAAGGAGGCTTCGGAAGTAGGCACTCACCCACCTGTAGAGATATGACATGGTTCAGAGCACAGGGTGAGGGTAGTGGCATAGGGGCCAGACGCAGAGGATCCTTTCGATGGCACTTCACATGATGGGTAGGGTACCTCACAGGCATAGGGACCAAGGCCACAGGCCCCAGTACAGGAAGCAATGTAGCTATCTAGAGGTAGGGTCCTAGAGTAGGGATAGTCATCCAGAGCACCTTAGGGACCAGTCCCTGAAGCACAAATAGCCTCCCAGCTAGTGGAAAAGATAGCCACAATACAACTGTAGTTATAGCAGGTCATAGCCAAGAGATATGTGACTAGAGCGGAGAGATATGAGGCTCGAGGCTGGTGTGTGACTTCCATAATAGAGTGTGATGATGCCCAAGAGCACATTGTTACTTTACTTTCAGAACAGGATTAGGTTCTGGCCCAGACTGGCCCAGGAGATGGTAGAGTGGCATCGTGGATCTAGATTTGGGAGACAGTGACACAGGGGGTTAAGATATTGATCCTTCTTCATCAGTCCCAGTCACAGGTACAGATGGTTGTTACATAGAGAGATCATGTATATGCATGATCACAGGCACTCCTTGCACAGAGGGACCAAGCCCATGCCAAGCTGTAGACTGCTACTGTAGAGAGAGACTGAGAGGTTGCTTCCTTTAGATAGGCTAAGGTAGACTTGGGCCAAGTGATAGGTGAGCAATATGTTTCCCTTCAGGAAACACTCACCTCAAAATATGTTGACATGATATGTGATGCCACAAAGCTTGGTGGTTAGGCCTTATTTTACAAGACTACCTATTATAGGGTAGTTCCTTTAGAGCAGCGAGTAGCACTGCCATGATATTCAAGGTCGAGCGCATCAGGCTCTCGATCACAAAGATCAGGCTAGTCAACTAGATCAGTGGGATATCCCCTACCAGAGCAACCAGTTGGACCAGCACCATTTTATCCTCCAGTGTTTCATTGACCGGATGACAGATCTAGGAGGCCCAGTGAGGGAAAGAGTTGCGATTGAGATCTGCATTTTTTTGTATAGATTATTTGTATGTATGCCTCTTATGAAGGCCGATTTTGATGCACAGTCTTGTATACTTATACTTTGATGATGCCTCATGATGAAGGCTTGATTCTTTCTGATACATGCCCCTTTTTTATGGCATTGTGTATCAATGATGTATTATGTTGAGTACCGATCTAGACAGTGTATACCTGTATAGATATGTGGAATTTTTTTATGTAGTGTCTTTGTACACCTCAGCTAAAGGCATTTTTGATATAGAGCACTGATGTGTATCCATTTTTACTGATATAGATGTATATGACACACATGTATATATATGAGGATTACTTTTTGGGCTCAGATACACATGTTTATGAGATGATGTACTTTATTGTTTTTGTGTCCTGATGCATGTGACACGAGTGGGAATAATTTTTTGATGTAAAAATACCCTTTTCAGAAATTACTCTATGTCGAATGTCATTGCATGTTGCGTGTTTTGATTCAACACTTATGGATGCATCATGATGTTACCTAATTTTGTACTTTGTATGTATCTTATTTCGATGTTTGATGTTTACATGTGCTATGGATGTTAGATGATAGATCCTTACATGATATCAGAATGAATTTCTCATGTGTTATTGTAGATGTATATGGACAGGATGATATGATGATATTGGTGCAGGGGGGGTAAATTTTTGATCATGCACAACCCCTCTTGCCCCCAGTGATAATATGATATGTGATGATTAGCTTAGCCTACATGCATGATGTAAAACTTAGTATTTTGTTTACATATGATGTATAGATGATGTTAGGTGTGATGATAATGTTGGTAATGTGATGTTAATGATAAAAAAACAATGCACATGCAATAAACACAACCAAATGCTAACAAAGAACACTAGGAAATAATACAATACAACATGATTCACCATGCTTTATTAACATGTAATAAACACCATCAAATGCTAAGAAAGAACATAATGAATTAACACATTACATCATGATTTCCTAAGATTCACTAGTATGTAAAAACATACCACAATATGCACATGCAAGAATAAATCTAATCTAAGAAGGAAAAGATGAATCCTAACAAAGTATGCCAAAGCAACAAACAACCCAAAAGCAAGAATACAAAACAGATAAACAAGAAACAAGCAAAGCAAAAAACAAGACAATGCAAGTAAATATTTTTTGTAAGATTTGTTCTCATGCACCAATTTTATATTGTTTAGGTTTTTGTGAAGCAATTTTCTATTGTTTAGGTTTTTGTGAAACAAATTTCTATTGTTTATGCCTTTTTTGAAACAATTTTCTATTATTTTTGGTGTTTTTACGAAACAATTTTCTACTGTTTTTGGTGTTTTCGAACGGTTTTCCAGAGCTATGTACAGGTAACCAAGCAACCATGGATGTCCCCAGCATTAGATGGGGAATAAACAAGGGAAGAATGGAGAATGGCCATGGGGTAGTGATAGGTTGCAATGGTTGCAATGGAGCATGAATGAAATATCCATACTTTTGGCAAAGTACACATTTTCTGACATAATTGCAACAATCAATTTCCATGGTAGGCCAATAGTAACCTACTCTTAACAATTTCTTAGCCAAAACCATTCTATTTGTATGTGCTCCACACACCCCTTTGTGCACTTCTTTGATTTCTTGGATTGACTCCATCACATATAGACAACGTAACAAATTCCCATCGTAGCCACAATGATAAAGTGTACCTCCCAAAAAGATGTAACGGGCTATTTGGTGAATCAGGATTTGGTTTTCAGAATGGGAGATATCGATAGGGAACATGTTGTCTATAAGATAGGTAAAAATGGGTTTGTACCATGGGGAATTGGGACCAACAACATGACAAGCCAGGTAAGATTATGGCATGTCATACGCAGGTTAGCGTAGATTTTATACAAAGAACGGCATGTCATTATTCCCTGGTGGAATATGAAGCATATAACCCACTATTGCCATGGCATCTTCCGATCTATTGTGAGCTCTTGGGATTTGTTCAAAGGTAATACGCACAAAGTCCTCCTTTAAAGTTTCTACTAACTTTTTGTAAGGTACGAGCTTGTCATCCTTAACCTTGTATTCATCATTAACCTATTTGATAATTAACTATGAATCACCCACAACCTTGACATGATGAACATTCCACTTGATGGCTAGCTTCATTCCTACAATAAGTGCTTCATATTCTACAATGTTGTTTGTGCAAGGGAAGCCTAGGTGAAAATCTTGTGGTATAGGATCATCAGAAGGAGTAATAAGGACAACTCCTACACCTGAACCATGAAAGGTAAAGGATCCATCAAAATATATCTGCCACACAACATATTCTTCAATGTAGAGCAAGGAGGCATCTGGAAAATCCAGATTCAAAGGTTCTGTGCCTTGCAAAGGTGCTTCTGCTAACTGGTCTGCAAGTACTTGTCCTTTGACCAATTTTTGATGTACAAATTCTATGTCAAAATCACTGAGTAGAATGATCCAATTAGCCATTCTACCTGTGAGGGGGGGTTTAGACAATAAATACTTGAGTGGGTCAACCTTGGATATGAACTTGGTTTTAGTATTCAATAGGTAATGGTGAAGTGTTTTAAAAGTAAAAACAATAGCAAAGCAAGCCTTTTCAATTTGAGGATAACTGAGCTCATAGGTAATGAGGGTGCGGCTCAGATAATACACCGCTTTCTCCTTATGACCAAGGTCTTATTGGGAAAGCAACGCACCAATAGAAAATTGTGTAGTGGAAATATAGAGCAAGAGTGGCTCTCCAAGAGTGGGAGGCATGAGGACAGGTGGATTAGCCAAGTATTGTTTAAGCAAAGAGAAGGCTTGCTATTGCTTAGGTCCCTAGATGAAAGTGACAAATTTTTTAAGCAAGTGGGTGAATGAGTGGCATTTATCTGCTAGCTAGGAGATGAAGCAGTGGATGGCTTGAATTTTCCCCTGTAAGCTACGTAGTTGCTTGATATTCTTAGGTGGAGGCATTTCAGTGATAACAGACACTTTAGCAGGGTCTACCTCAATACCTCGTCTTGATACAATGAATCCTAACAGTTTCCCTGAGATCACACTGAAGACACACCTATTTAGATTCAGCCTGACTTTGTATTCATGCAAGCATTCAAAGATACGCCATAAAATGACAGGGTGATCCTCTCTTGTTTTAGACTTTCCAAGGATGTCATCCACATAGTCCTCCATGATATCATAGTTCATATCATTAAATATTACCGTCATTACCTACTGATAAGTAGCTCCGTCCTTTTTGAGGCCAAATGGCATTACCTGATAATAGAAGGGGCCCCAAGGAGTTGTAAAAGCTATTTTGTACTGGTCTTCTTCAGCTATATTGATTTGATTATATTCTGAAAAGCCATCCATGAGTGATAGCATCTCATAGCCTGTTATCGAGTCAAAAATCATGTCAATATTGGCAGTGAAAAATCATCTTTAGGGAAAGATTTATTGATGTCCCTAAAATCTATGTAGATTCAGATACTGATAGGTTTTTTCTGGAAAAGAACAATGTTCAATATCCATTCAGAATAATCAATTGGCCTGATGAATCCTACTGTAAGCAATCTTTCCAACTCATCTTTAACCAATAGGGCCACTCTTGGGTGCATCTTTCAGAGCTTCTATTTGATAGGCTTAGCATCTACATGCATGACTAGGTTGTGCACGAACAAAGTCAGATCTAAGCCAAGCATGTCTTTATAAGACCATGCAAACACTTCTATAAACTCTTGTAGCAGCATAGTGAATGTCTTTTGCTCTCTAGCTGAGAGTGATGTTCCTAATTTTACTATCTTGGGATCCTCTTCTGTACCAATATTGACATCAATGGTTTCTTCAACTAATTTTTTTGATAAGTCCTCCATATGCGTAGGATCAAGAGGTAGGTTGATATCTTCATCTAAGGATGTCTCCATGAGATTTTCATCCTTGACGTGGTCAATTTGTTTGTCCTTTTCTTTTTTTATTTGTTTGTTAGCCAGTGCCTTAAAAAGGTTTTCACTGTGTGACTTGGACTTTGATTTTTGCTGAGGCTTTACTTTAGAATTTTTTCCCTCACTTTTCTTTAAGTTTTGCTAACCATGAAGTTCAGTCTCCTCGTTGAAGTAGGAACAGGTATATAAGTCGATAAAGAAACCTTTCTTGTGATCTCTAATGGGAATTGTATCCCTTATGCCCATGAACTCTTCAATAGCTTCATCATTCTCAAATAAATATAGCGACTTGTGATGTTGTTGGTCCCATTCAACAAGGGAAGGGTATACAAGGTCAAGGGTTGGTTCTATGGGGGTTATGGTTAGGACAACATTGTTCATGAAAAGGTTTGTGGAGGCCAATCCTCATATTGGCTACAATGGGAATCTGTATCATTTTCTAGATAGTCAGAGCTATCCTCATGTTCAGAACAATTAACATCTTGATCATTGGGGTGTGCTCCATAAGGGTGAATCCCAATGCCGTATCTTTCTATTTTGAAATGCTGAAGAGGGACTGGTTCTTTTTGTCTTTGTTCATTTCTCCCAAGATGAGTATCCTCAAGGACCCAAGTTGTAGGTGGATCAAGCAAATTTTCCTCAGCTAACAAGCCTCCAGGTAAGAATGACCTAATAGTGTGTTTTTTTCTAGGTCTTTTGAAGTGGTAGTTGGGTAGATCTCTAGTCTTGGGTGACAATGAGAGGTCTGAAACTAAGAGAAGTTGTTGTACATTATACTCCCCACAGCCATATTCAAGGATTTTCATCTCCCATAAATCAAATGGAGATGTTGAAGTAGACGCACCATGAGTGTAAGAACTAAGAGAATCTGAATCCACCCAGGATTCCATGGCCTCAGACTAGAGAGGGAGAGCTATATCTACAGAGGGACATGCATATGTACCCTTTCATGTAAAGCTATTGAGAGCTCTACAATGAGCAAAGGGCTCTGAATCTCCTTATATTGCAATGGTATTTCCCTTATGCTTCAACTTAATGCATTGATAAAATGTTGATGGCACGACCTGCATGGCATGAATCCATGGTCGGCCTAGAAGCATGTTATATGGAAGTTCCAAGTCTAGGACATTAAACTTTTTCTAATGCCAAGTGGGAACCACCTCCATGGGCAGCAAGATGGTTCTTGCTGACTCCCTTTCTGTGTTCTCGTATGCGGTGATAGTGATAATATGGGACTCAAGATCTTCCTCTATATGTCCTAACTGTTTAACCAACTTGAGTGTGTAAATTTTCAACCCAGATCCATTATCCACATGCACTCATTTGATATTTCTACGGGTGACAACTACCTCAATGTATAAGGGAAGATTATGTGTTGCATTCTCAGTAGGGATCTCCATATGGTTGAAAGAAATATGTTTGTTTGGTACGATGTTTGCCACCGTGGCTTGAAGATGTGTAGGATTGACTTCTAAAGGCACTCTCGAACCCTGAAGAGTTTGGTACAGAATGTATTTATGCACATTAGATGTCTTGATCTAATCCTTTTCAAGTTGTTCTAAAAGGTTATATTTACCAATTTGTGGTGTCGACGGAAAAGGTTCCGAAATCATGAGGTGGGAATGCCTTGTTATTGCAGCACAGTCCTTTCCCTTGATCTAGATGGTATTGACATGGTTAGCAAGAGATTGAATACATACAATAAGCAAATCATAATGATTGTTGTCTCTTTTGGTGTACAAGTAATTTGCGGCTTTATAAGTTTGGGATGACTCTCCCCGATCCGGATTTGACTTTTCTAACTTATCATGATTGGGGAATGGTTCTTTATATATCCCCATTTTCTCGTTAGGTGTTTGCATTTTTCCTAGGTTATCCATCTCTATCTCCCCATTGTCAATGAGGTCCTGAATATAATGACGAAGCTGCAGACATTTGTTTTTTTTCTTATGTCCTTTGATGTGATGTATTTCACAATATTCATGCTCCTTGTACCATGAAGGTTTTGAAGCATTGTCGTCAAATGGTTGCATTATAGGATAGGTCATCATGTGGGCTGCATCCAATTGTTTTAGTATAACTAACAAAGGTTCATTAAGAGAGGTGAACATTCTTCACTTTGGTGGTGGTTGAATTGGGCCCTTGGTCAGTTTAAAAGGCTGACTAGTTTGGACTGTTAGAACACGTTTGGAATCATTGATTCTGTCTCCCACCACATTTTTGTTTTTGTTAAAGATATTCAGATTTTCCATG
This sequence comes from Taxus chinensis, assembly GCA_019776745.2. Lineage (NCBI taxonomy): Eukaryota > Viridiplantae > Streptophyta > Pinopsida > Cupressales > Taxaceae > Taxus > Taxus chinensis. Next base: position 857,229,753 of record CM034151.1, read on the forward strand.
GGTTTGACATTTTTTTTCTCTAGATTACGTTTTTAGGGTGCCTTTGGCAATGAGAGATTTTTCTATCTGAATCTCTTTCTCGAAAACCTCTTTAAAAGTGTGAACACAATGCATTTGGAGGTGGAAATCTATATCCAGATTGATGTTGGGAATGAAAATACTAACCACCTATTTTTTAGGGAAAGCGCAAGGGAAGTGACTAGCTATCCCTCTCCACCATTGGAGGAAGTTGGTGAAAGTATCATTGGGGCATTCCTTGGTACCACATAAGTCTGCCATGGTGACATCACTCTCTATGTTATACAAGAAGTGATGCATGAACCTTTCTACCAATTCTGGCCAAGTGAAAATTGATCCTCATGGTAAGCGTGTAAACCACTCCAAGGCTTGACCTCCGAGACTCTTGGGAAAAGTATGATGAGATAATTGTCACTATAAGACCCCTCTTGACATGCCATGTAGAAATCTTTAACACAATCCCATGGATCTCCTTTCCCTTTATATTTTTCAAACTTTGACATATCAAATTTCTTTGGAAAGGGTTGAAGGGTCATTGTTTTGTAAAAAGGATAGGTGCATAATTATTCGTATTGATATTTCCTAATGCTACCTATATTTCTCTCTTGTAGGCTCACGAGTGTCACTTTCATAGACTACAACTCTTGTGTGAGCAATTGTTCTCTAGTGGGAGAAGTGGGGATATATAAATGATGATACCCTATGTCTTCTTCTCCTTGGTTTTCTCGATGGATTTCATTGATCTTAACCTTAGGCCTCGACTTTTGAAAATTATTGTTTGCTTCTTTCTATACATAGGAGGTAAGAAAAGCTAGTTGTTAGCTTAGTTTACTAATTTGTTGTTGGATTGTGGCTTCTTTTTCTAAAGGTTCCTCCTCCTCGTATTGTGGAGGTTCATCACCCGTCTCATGTTCTATCTTGTTTCTTTATGGAACTTTGATAAAGGGTATTCTATGCCCCACCACTTTATCATTCCCTATGTAAGAGGTAGAAGCATGTCTATGCTTTAAAATATCTTCCATATTGATAAGGGGATGTTCTTCCTTAGTAGCATTATTCGTAGGTGGTATTGTTTCATTTTCAGTGGGAAATTTGGCCACTAATTCTACGACCCGTGCTAACACTCTATCTTTGTTTCTGATAAGAAACTCATCTAGTAAATTGGGGTCAAAATCGAATTCTATGTGTGGGGATTCTAATTCATTTCCACTATGATCGACCATCTCTTCTATTTCTTTTTCCATAGAAAATAGCGGTCCTAGATCATGTCCAATGAAGGGGTTTGAACCTTGTCTATTAGAGGTTTCCCAAGCTTACACTTTTTGTTCCTCATATGTCTGTTTCTTTAATCCTAATCGTGTTTTAGGAGCCATATTTTGGTGACAGTTTCACTAAGATAAGTTGTAAATGTGTTCAAATCTTAGTGACCACCCCTAAGTGAGATGCAAGATGTATTTGTTAAGAGTATGAATAAGTCAACAATGTGAGAATACCAATGTGATAGAGTGATAAATCACCAGTGACACAAGTGTTTGGTATCTAAACCTATTAAATGAAGTACCTCCTAGACTACATCTCAAAAAGTAGTTTCACATCACAAGATGATTGATAAGATGTTTTCACTTATGCCAAGTTCAAGGGGATGAACAAAATGTAAGTAAATACAAGAAGTCAATGTGACCTCCTAATCAAGATATACTATGAGTGAGCCCAAACTCGCATGAGACCTATATCTCAAAACATGCCAATTACAATTCGTGAATGACACAACAATATCACCAAGATATGTCAACCCACTTTAATAGAAAGTAAGGTATTGATATCAAGGTGCTATTGATATAACACACGTAAATGGTAACACCTAGCACTCTTCCAAATCAAGGTAATAATAGAACTGAACTAAAAATCTCAAAGTATAGCTAGGAATAGTTATAAATGTGTGCAGCGTAACCTTACAATATAGATATTTATGTCGAGTTTACAAGAAATAAGACGTAAATATCGAAATTGTATTGATACGATACAAACTAACTAACTTTTCTAAGGAAGCCATGGTGATGAACCATGTCTAATTACAAATGATGATCTTGACATGGGTATCAAGATCACGATGGCTACCAATGATGTGAATACACCTCCTCACACTTTAGATGTTTAAATTACCTAGCCACAAACATGGATGGGCGTAAATGGACATAAAGTTGATAGAAACAGTCGATTAGTAACACAAAGGTAGTCACCCTTCTTCTGATCAACAAAGTGTCAAAAGAATGTGAAGAAAGCAAATAAAAAAATGGGCATGAAAAATGCTATATTCACTTCGGCAGAGTTTCACCTCACTCTAAGGCAAGTAAAAACTGGGCGAAAGTAATGCGTCACACGTTTCACAATGAAAATATAGTTCACAACTCAACACTATTTTAGAATGGTCAAAGTGGGATCCTGGCCAAAGTATATCTTCCTAGGTGGTTCTCTCGCCCTAGGTGCTACAAAGATTATCCATGAGCGGGATGATTTACCCAAAAAGTTACACTAACTATTTTGGGAGTATCTCGACTTTTCCCCCTTCAAGCACAGTGGGCATCAGACGCATCCAATTATGTTTGGTCACGTAGGGACAACTTGTAACTCTATCTCAAAAATGAATTACTAGTGAGATAGGTAGTGCGGAGCACTTCCCGTTTCATCCACAAGGTTCCCTCTTGCATGGAATACTTTGGGGTTCCTAGAACCACCCCCATTGTTGTAGCTTAAGGTGTTATGTCAAAGGGGTTATGTTCCAGTTGAGCGGAGAGAGACGTGCCATTTTCTGAATATGTTATTCATTTTATCTTTTTTAATTAGATGTGGTTTGCTCGAACACCATTTGGAAACCTGTATAACAACTGTATTAGTAGTTTTCTTAATTTTGTTTTAATTCCTACGTTCTTTGGAAAGTGATGGCGTTTTAGTCCTGTATGACGATTTTTAGTATTTTTCCATCAAAAGATAAGACATTTCTAATTCTCTAGATCATCTAAGGATGCAAGAGAAGAGCATACGTGATTGTCTTCAAAAATGCAAAAAGATATCAAAATGAAAAAAACACTTTTAATTCAACTATGCCAAGTTAGCCAATTTCTACTCAAATATTTCTAAAAACCTCAAAGCATCAAAAGGACTTAAGAATCATTTTTGATTCCCAAATCACCCCAAGGGACGGGAGGGAAGAGCATACGCGATCTTATTCCTATAAGTAAACAACGTAAAATATTACCTAATCAGATACAAACATGTAAAAATAGCCTGTAAAGACAAATATATGATTAGATAAACCTGCAAGAATGTTAACACATCAACACCTTAATTTAAAAAATATAAAAGGACACATGCACCCATTTTTTAGCACCTACGCATGGGTTAGGATGTATACGCCACTCTGCATTGTTTTGGATCACAGTGCACCTATGCCACCCAAGAGGTGTGTGTGCCACGAAAATGGCATATACACCATAAAAATCGGGCATGTGCCACTCTGTGGATTTTTTGACTTACCATGCGCTTGTCCCACCAGAGAGGTGCATACGCCACAAAAATAGTATATGCGCTACCTGTGATAAAAATAGGTGAAAATTTGGACAGAATGCCTGTGCCACCGGAAAGACGTGTGTGCCACCACTTTGTAAAATAGCCCCAATTTCTAATAGAACACCTACACCACCAAAAATGCATCTGCACCACTAAAACAACATGTGTACTCTGGTTAGGGCGTGTGCGCTGATCTGAAAGGTTTCCGAATGCAGTGAAGGTACAGTATGAAATTATTTATGTGCCCAGGTTAGTGTATCTGCGCACTAGTTAAGGTGTCTGGGTCAGGGTTAGCGCACATGCGCTGGGGTTGGAAAACAGTGTAACAGGTTTTATCAGTGTGCCTGCACCACCAGAGAGGCATGTGTGCCATGAAACGGTGCCTGTGCCCCTAAAAATGTACCTGCGCCATACCTATAACCAAAATACAGCAAAAAGCACAAGAAAGATCACAATATCTCAAATTTTGACAAGTTAGTTTAAAAATGGAAACAACCCATTAAAATAATAACAATGAACAAGAAGTTACACATATCAAAATAACAAAAATTCCAAGAAAATAGACATTAATTACTACATGTGCATATCAAAATTTAGCCAAATTAATGAAACTTAAACTAAAATGCCATGGGACTAAGTGTCCCACCGGGAGTGCCAAATGTGTGCAAGTATTCTTTTTCCTAAGTTAGATTGAAAGCAAGAACTACCACCTAAAATATTTACCTAACCTAGCTAGAAATAAGAAAAGAGTACCATCAAGATGAAGAAATGAACAAGGCCTACACTAGCATCATAACTTTGAAATGATGAAATAAAACATAATACAAATCAAGAACTCTATTCTTCTAATTGCCTAATTAAATCAAGTGGACCTATGTAGTCTAATAGAAATCAACAATATTACTTACTTTGATCCTTCAAGGATGCTTGGGTGTGAGGCTTAGCTCTTCAAGATGGATGATGGAAGGTCTTAAGAATGGCAAAAGGCTTTTAGTGCAAGACTATGTGCTTTCTTTTGCTTTCTCAAGGGAATTAGGTGTTGGTATAAAGGTATAAGGAGAGCTCCTTATATAGCCCAATGGATAAAGGAAGCACTTCATCCCTTTGCACGTGGGATAAAGGTAAAACATGATTAGGAATGGATAAGTTTGCTTTATTAAAGGTAAACTTACTTTAGAAGGGTTTAATTTATTCTTAGCAAGTCATGGGAGTTGGGGGGTGTTTTAATTAATCAAAGGTGATTAACTAATAGGTAGGTGTAAGCTTATAAAAGCCAATTAGAGGAATATTAGTACGATTTAGGCTATTAGGAGGGGATTAAATCAATTAAATATTGATTTATTAGTTAAATGAAGTGGAAGGATAATTAATTAATAATAATTAATTAGTCTGGATAGAAAGGGTAAATAATTAACGGAAGGTCATTGATTAGGTTGTTAGCTGGATAGGTGACTTAATCAATTAGTGTATTGTAATTAATTAATGATAATAAGAGGGAATATGAGTGATTTTTGATGATATTTCATTGATTTGTGAGAAAGGGGATAATTAGTGTAATTTAAGTATTTAAATTGCTTGGGCATAATTATAGGTGTCTACACATGGAAATGATTTGGCGTAGGCCATTATGAACACAACCCACATGGCCTTATTCCTAATCAATTTCGTAAACCTCATGAAATGCTTGGGTTACACTACAAGGAATCTTCCCCTAACCCCATTCCACCATCTGAGATACTCATGGACATGCTTTCTCCACCTCCTCTATCTTTTCTAACCCTTAAAGACATGAACATGTGTTCTCCACCTCCTCCATCATTTATGACTTTCGAAGACATGGGCATATCTTCTCTACCTTATCCATATCTTCTAACTCCCGAAGGCATGAACATACATTCTCTACCTTATCCATACTTTTTGGCTCTTGAAGACACGGAAATGGATGACACTATTTGTATTGCTTCTAAATTTGTTTTGGTCTCCACCATTTCTTTGGGACCGGTCACCTATTAGTGTTAAAATTAGATTAGGTCACTTCCCCTTTTCCATCCAAAAATGATAGAAAAATATTCTTCTACCATTGATGTCCTACAGTGTGCTGATGATGACATCATTCTCTCCCACATGGGGGTAGAGTATTCTTATCTTCATAATACCTTATCATTTAATACACCTAATATTCTCATCAGAGCCACCATCAATTTCAATACCAGGACTCTGTAATGAAATTACTTGTATAATTCAGATTAAGAGCAACAATAGAACACCAAATAACATAATATTTTAGAATAATGATCTCAATATGCAACCTCCAAACCATATAATAAGATTCAAATTCTCCAATGAATATGAAATACTACCTATAATCCCCTATATATAATATCCATATGTTATGGCCATCACCAAGGCTGACCTATTAAGCACGAGAAAGTATAAATGATATAATAAAATGATATGGTAAGCCACAAGTCGGCTACTCATATCCTAATACAAGCAATAGGTTAAGGATGTAGCATGCCCTTCCCCTTTAAACCAACATTGTCCTCAATGTTGAATAATCCTGGATGTTACTACAGAAAACCTTCATCCTCCCAGGTGGCATCTTTTATGCTCTGATTCTTCCATTTGATCAGATATTCCTTAATGTCTCTAGTTCTCAGCCTCTTAGTACGTGTTTTTAGAATCTTCTCTGCCTCCAAAATGATTCTTCCTCTTCAAGTTCTGGTAACTTTTTCTGGCCTTCAAATTTCTATCCAATAACCTTCTTTAGGCATGAAACATGGAATACTGGGTGTATGTGTGAAGATGGAGGAAACTCTAGTTTATAAGCAACACTACCAATTTTCTATAGAACCTGATAAGGGCCATAATATTTAGGAACAATTTTGTTTTCCTTTTTCTATTGCTTTAGGGACATCTATTTTTAAGGCTGGAGACATACAAAAAACTAGTCACCAATTTCAAAATATCTTTCACTACAGTGTTGATCTGCTTGTTGTTTCATCTTGTTTTGTGCTAATGCTAAATTCTTCTTCAAACTAGCTAAAACCTGTTGTTGATGTTGAATGTGTTCCTCAACATCTCTGACGTTAGTTTGCACCCACAAGGAGGAAGTGATAGAAGGTGGATGGTAACCATATAATGCTAAAAAGTTGGGTCATTTGAGAAGAGGTATGAAAAGATGTGTTATACCACCATTCTGCTAGTGGTAGCCATTTAATCCACCTTTCATGCTTATCTGATACAAAACAATGTAAATATCCCTCTAAGCATTTGTTGACCACTTTTTTTTCCCATCAGTTTGAGGATGATAAGATGAATTGTGAGCTAGCTGAGTACCGAAACATGAAAAAAATTCCATCAAAAAATTACTTGTGAAAATAGGATCACGATCACTTACAATTATCTTTGGGGTTCCATGTAGCCTGTGAACTGTCTCCAAAAAAATCGACTGTAATGGCTGCAAATGGATGTGATAGGGAAAATAAATGGCCATATTTTATGAGCCTAACCACAATCATGAAAATAACATTCTTACCCTCTTAACAAGGCAATCCGGTGATGAAATCCATGGAGACCTCCTCCCATCTCTGGCTAGGAATTGGTAAGGGTTGCAACAGACCCGGTGTCTTAATTGTTTCCCCTTTGTTCTGTTGGCACACTAAACACTCTGATACAAAATTTTGGACACCCCCCTCGATTCCTTCCCAAAAGAATTCTCTTTTTATTCTATACTATGTCTTAAAAAACCAAGAGTGTCCTCCAACAGGTGAGGCATGTAGATATGCAAGAATCTTATGCTTCAACTCAGAATCTTTACTCAAGTATAACCTATCCTTGTACCATAGGGCATTACCTTTCCACTCAAAATTTTTAGATGTTATATATCCTTGCTTTATATTCTATATTAGAGATTGTTTATTCTTATCTTGATTCCATTCCAATCTTTCTTCATCCACCCAATCGGCCGTCAACATAGACATTCCACATAGTAAGGCATCTGCAGATGTATCCCTTCTAGACAACACATCAGCTACTACATTTTATTTACCCTTTTTGTATATGATTTCAAAATCATAACCCAAAATTTTTGTTACCCACTTTTGTTGTTCCTTAGATGATAACCTTTGCTCCAAAAAGTTTTTGAGACTATCATGATCAGTTTTTACCTTGAAGTGTCTACCCATGAGATAGGGCCTCCATTGCTTGACCGTAGGAAGAATAGCCATCATTTATTTCTCATAGATAGGTTTGAGTAGATATTTTCCTTTGAATTGGAAACTCTCAAATGAAATTGGTCTTCCTTCTGACATTAGAACTACTCCCAATCCAATCCTGATCCTGAAGCGTCACATTCAACAATGAAGGTTTTTGAGAATTTGGGAGTAGCCAAAATTGGGGTGCTACACATGGCTTCCTTCAGCTGCTCAATGGATTTAGTGGCTACGTTTGTCGAATGGAAGGCATCCTTCTTTAGCAATGTAGTGAGTGGGGTTGCTATTCTACCATATCCCCGCACAAATCTTCTGTAGTACCCTGTTAGTCCTAGGAACCCATGAAGATTTTTGAGAGTTTTCAAGGGCCTTGGCCATTCCACCATAGCTTTGATCTTCTGAGGATCAACTTTGACACCTTCATGGGATACAATGTGACCCAAGTACTCTACCTCTTGTACACCAAAAGAACATTTGGATAGCTTTGCATAGAGAGTATGTTTCTCTAAAACTTCCAACACTTTATTTACATGTTGTAAGTGTTCTTCCCATGTCTTACTGTAAATCAATGTCATCAAAGAAAACTAATACAAATTTCCTTTAAAATGGCCTAAAAATAGTGTTCATCAAGCTTTGAAAGGTTGAGGGTGCATTTGTAAGACCAAAAGGCATTACCAAAAACTCATAATGGCCCTCATGAGTCCTGAAAGCCGTTTTATGAACATCTTCCTCTTTTATTCTAATTTGATGGTACCCTGAATGAAGATCTAATTTTGTGAAATAAATACACCATGCAATTCATCAAGTAAATCATCAATTACTAGAATAGGAAACTTATCTTTGATGGTGTACTTGTTGAGTTCTCGGTAATCTAGACACATCCTCCATGTTTCATCCTTCTTACGTACCATGACCACTGGTGAAGAATATGCACTCTGGCTATGCCTGATGATACCTGCCTTCAACATTTCCTCCACCATTTTCTCGATCTCACTTTTCTGGGAATATGGGTATCTGTATGGTTTGATGTTAGGTGTTTGGCTCCCTAGAATCAACTGAATGGCATGATCATGATCCCTAACTGGTGGTAGTCCCTTTGGAATTGCATCAAAAATAGATGAGTGAGCATCAACAATCTTTTGAAGATTAGGTGGCATTGAAGACTCTGTATTTTGTACTTCTATGGAAAATACTTTTCTATAAATCCATCTACTCCTTTTCTGAGAACCTTCTGCATCTGATGAGAGCTAATAATCTGTGGAGACTTAGCTACCATCCCATTCAATTGTATTGTCCTTCCATCTGAATGAAATCGCATGAACAATTCTTAGAAATTCATCTCTATAGTACCTAAGGTTGTGAGCCATTGGACACCCAATAACAATATCTGCCCCTCCCATAGAAATAGCAAACATAGGTGAGTCTAACATGTAGTCTCCCATGGAAATCTTGATACTATGGCACTTTCATGTGCACTTGACTGGTCCCACCATCCGCAATCATAACTTGCATTTCCAGAGCTAGGTAAATAAAACAATTGAGGTGGGAAGCTAACTTACTATTTATGAAGTTATGAGTACTCCCTGAGTCAATCAACATTGTCACCTTCTATTTTTTGAGATAGCCAATAACCTTGAGTGTTTGAGGAGTACTAATACCTGACAATGCATGGAAAGAAATTATAGGTTGGTGATCCTCTACTTCATCTTCTACTGGTTCCTCAGCCTCTCCTATAATTTTAGCTTCCTCATCATCCTCATTACCTCCGTAAATATAGAACAACTTCTTCTCAGCACATTTGTGTCCTGGTCCATATTTGCTATCACAGTTAAAACATAATCCTTTTGCTCTCTTTTCTTCCATTTGTTGAGGAGTTCAGTCTAATTGGCCTAGAAAATGAAGGGGAAGAGATACTACGGTCTCTGGTGTTAATGAAAGGTGGCCTCCTACTACAAAGAAATTTTTCCTCTACTCGATGTGCCATGATAATAGAATCAGAAAGCTTGAGTGGATTAAACATACGTACCTCATGCTCGATGTGGTCCTTAAGACCCCCAAGAAATAGGTCATTCAGATTCTCTTTTGGAATATTCTCCACCCTTAAGGATAGGTTCTGGAATTGATGCACATAATCTTTGACTGATCCTATTTGTCTGTAACTTTGCCAATTGACTAAAGTAGTTCTCTAAAACACTGGAACTATAGTGCAATTGCAACTCCTCGGTAAAAACTGTCCAAGTGACACCTAGACCATTCTTCTGCCTCTGAGCACATAACCATCGATACCAAACGAATTGGTCAGGTTCAAGATATAGGGATGCCAATGTCACCTTTTGTCCTGATGGTGTTTGATGTAACTCAAATAAGTTCTCCATTTGATTTATCCAATTCAGGGGATCCTTACCATAAAATTTGTGCATATCCACTTTTGGCATCATGTTTCGTGGTTATGAATAAGTTGGATTCTGATTGGGCTGGAAAAGTGATCCAACATGGTTATTTATCCATTATTTTGAATTGAAGATCCTCCTTGGTTGATATGGGCCAGATTTGGGCCATACTATTTACCCTTTACATGTTGCATGATATCATCCAACCGATGATTGATTTGGGCTATGTCTCCTTTAGAGGCCATCTCAGATTGTACATTTCGCAACTCATACTCAAGTTGTCTCACCTTATGATCAACTGAGGTAAACCCTAGTGCTAAGGAATCTGTATTTACCCCTTCTGACTCCATCTCTTCAATCACTACCCATCTTTATTTGGGGTTTTACCAAAAGTAACCAGATTCTTTTTTCTCTTGTGGAAGGCCCCACCATGATGTCAAACCTTAGGGTTTATGGTTTCGATACAAATTCGGCCGAATAGGAAAAAAACACAGAGAAGATACTAGTACTATGTTTTCAGACATCTTTTCAGAAAATGTAAACTTGAAAATTTTCCACAATTTGCACCCTATGGAGCGATTTTATGAAAAACCCTAAATTTGTAATAACTTTTGCAAAATAAATAAAAAAAAGTCTAAAACTTTTAGGGAACCTTACTTGAAATGTTTCGCAACTTTGGTAAAAATATCTCCTACCAATTCACTCTAGTTCGCAATATATGATGGAAACAAAAAATTAGGGTTTTTGCCCTAATTTTGGCCCAGATCATGCGGCTCTGATACCACTTGTAATGAAATTACTTGTATAATTCAGATTATGAGAAGCAATAGAACACCAAATAACACAATATTTTAGAATAATGATCTCAATATGCAATTAGAATAGCTTTGCTACTTCGAGGGGGCAACCTCCAAACCATATAATAAGACTCAAATGCTCAAAATGATATATGAAATACTACCTATAATCCCCTTTATATACTATTCATATGTTATGGCCATCACCAAGGCCGACCTATTAAGCATGACAAAGTATAAATGATATAATAAAATGATATGGTAAGCCACAAGTCAGCTACTCATATCCTAATACAAGCAATAGGTTAAGGGTGTATTGACAGATTCCTATCAAAAGCCTCACTGGTGGGTCAAAGTTGAAGTCCTAGAGGTCCGGATGAGCTTTTACATGGTGGACTAGCTTCCTTTCTTTCAAAGTCAGGAATTTTAATTTTTCAGCTATGCCAGGTCTTAGCTTCAAAAGTAGACCACAAGTGGGTTTTGGTGGTACCTTTCCTATTCTTTTACGGGAGTACATGTTGAAGCTTCACTGCATTATCCTTGTTTCCCTCCTTAGATATAAAGAAGGACTAGAAGACTTACTTGGTGTGGTAACCTATTCATCCCTCTTGCTAACTTAGTGGATTTCGTTATTCTTTAGCTAACTCATTAATGGTAGCGGGTATCCTAGAAAATCTTATATTGTGCACCACTATCCTCCGGGGAGTCTTCTTTCTTTTTCTAAAGACGACTTCCCTTTCGGGGACATTGAGGCTCAACTTATCTTCCTATAATGGGTCATGAGATGTATTCTCTCATAAGAAAATTGGATGCTTTTCATCGTTACAATCAAATTATCATCACACTAGAAGACAACCATAAGAATTCCTTTATTACCCCATGGTCGAATTTTTGCATTCTCATTTTCATGTTCCTTTGATTTCAAAGCATGTTGATGCATTACCTATCCATCTTATTCTTCAGGTTCTTTCATGATCCTCATCCAAAAAACCATAGAATCTTCATGTCAATCGCATGTTTATAAATCTAATGGTCTTCTAGAGCCATCTCTCCATTGGGGAGGTGGGGTGATTTTAGATGATTTCAATTCATTAGGCTTGTCTTCGTCTCATTCTAGCCATAGTGTATTTGAGATTGCTTCTTAATGGTAAATATGTCATTAGGCCTATAATTTATTTTATAAATAAATTTGACCATACCAAGTTTGAATAAATGGCCTAAAAATTCCTTCTCCTTCAAACCTTTCAACTTTGTCAGCCATGAAGGTCCTCTCCAATCTTCCGATCACTTATTGCGTAATGTTTTGATCTTTCAGATCTCTTATATGAGACCTCCTAATGGAAAATACCAACTTTGATGGGATCATGAGCGTTGATGAAGGATTTTGATGACCTCAAATTGTTTCATAGGGTTTTTCCACCAGTTCTTCAGGAATCCTCCTACATAAAGGGGAGATTATATTTATGAAATCTCTCACTGACTGGAAGCTGCATTATCTTCAGTTATGCACTAACTGGACCAGAAGATCCTGACCAATCATGTAGTCTCAACCTGTTTATCAAATTAGTTGCACCTTGCATGACTTTCCCAACCACTACATTGGGGTTAGCATGTAGAAGCTACATTCGTGCTCGCCTTCTTTGCTATTCAAAAAGCACTATCAAATTATTCACATGTCATGTATTTACAATCTTCAATACACCTTAAGTGGTGATGCATGTTAAGCCATATCATAATCCTCAGTATCACTTAGTGGAACCATCATCCTCTGTATAATTTTGACCTCGAAGTTTATTTCTTGAGCCTTTATGAATCTCAAGAAGTGGTTAAGGACCAGATTAAAATTTCATCAGTGAATTTCGCACCCCATGGTACAATTGGCTCTGCGTTCTTTGATGGTTCAAATGTTAGCAATTCTAGGTGCTGATCATCAGCCTCTAACCTCTAAGGTTGGGAAAATCAGCTACCACTCATGCAAGAGCTTCAGTTTTGAGTCTAAAAATGATTTCTTAGAGTACAAAGCTCTTATCTCTACTTCATCTCTTACTGCTCTTTCTCTAGCCATTTCAAATTCTTGACATCTCTAGGGATCATTGAAACTTATAGATCTCGTTAATTTACAGGTGAGTACAACGTCGCAATGGGTTGATACTCTTAAAGGATTACGATGGGAATGTTTTCATGATTATCCTTAAATCCTTGGATTCATACATCATCTCAAGTTGTCTTCCTTGAAATTCGAGATGGGATCATTTCCACTTGTATTTGATGACATCTATTGTACCTTCTCATTCCATGGACAGCTTGAAGAATCCACGCTCTTCTCTATGGAGCCTGTTGTACATGTTTTCTAGGATCGATCACGTTCTTCTTCGACATCTAAAACTCTTGTGGTTGAAGTATTGAGTGAAACTAATTCATCAGACTATTTATATTCCCAAATGATTCCCTCAAGTCAAAATGACATCATTCTTGGATCTATGAAAGAGTATCTCAGGGGTATTTCAACGGGAGGGTTCAGAATGCGCCAATGTTTTGTAGATCACTTGGTGGCATGACTTTATCAAATGTCCAGATTTAATGATGTTTTTTTTTTATGCTTTAAATCCCATGAATCCTCTTAGGCCATCCAATAATTCTCACGATGGTGTTTATTGTCGGGCAAACTTTAGTAAATTTAGCCGTTGCTAAACACAAGATTATTCATCTTCTCCATTATTGTGCCTTCCCTTAATCATGATTCCTATGATTACATTAAGAAATGTAAGAATTATGCAACATTCCAGTCTAATTTGCATTCACTAGTCAAGCTTTACATTTGACTTAGGACCTTGCTGGCTATTTTCGCAATGAGGTCTCAATTTCATTAGTCTTATTAATCCTCATTCCTTAGAGTAACATAATTATATCATCATTGAAATTGAATATTTCACCAAATAGGCGGAATAAATCCTACTCACCTCAACCAAATTTGGTCCCATCATCCATTTTATCTATGTGCACATCATCTTCTACTTTGGCGTTCCCCAAAAAAATTTCATGGATAGCTACGGAAAGTCCTTTAAAAAAAAGATCTTTAGAAAATTTGTAATTAATTCAACATCAAACTCAATTTATCTTCTTCATATTATCCTCAAGTTAACATTGAATCCGAAGCTACCAATAGGAACCCTTCGAAACATTATTGTTAAAAATATTGATCAAGAAGGTCATAATTGGCATCTCCAGCTTCTTTTCACCCTTTAGGCCTATCACATTAGTATTCAAATTGATCCATGAAGGGGCTATGAGGATTTCCTCACTTGTGTATGGTTTTGAACCCATCCTTCCCCTTTAAGTTCATATTCCATCTATTTTGTGTGTCATTTCATGACTTCATCTCTAACGAATAATATCACCAAGTACGTCTTGCACAACTCGAGTTATTACATGAACAACTACCTCCTCAATCTTTGACACCATCATGTTTCTCAAGAGCACATTAAAAGTTCTTATAAGAAGTACCTTAAGTAAATTGAATTTAATGTCAATGAACTTGTCGTTAAAGAAATAAGAACGTCACCACTCTATAAAGGATTCAACACAGAAATTTTTCCTCTAATTGGATTGGGCCATACATTATCACACATAAGTATGGGTCGAGATCCTATCATTTAACATCCATTGATGGTAAACTGGAAGTGGAACCTCTCAATGCATTGCACTTGTGACCATTCTATTGTTAGCATGCTTACTAGTTCTCTTATTTAATTTCTTTTGATCATTTCTATGTCTTAACCCTTTCTATCTCTCATTGTGATGATTTGGGATTACGTGGTCTTCCGTCACTTCCTAGATGTGACCTTAAATGTGGGAACCATGGCTCTATGCATAAAATATTCCTTATAAAAAAATTCTCCCCTCTTGGTGATAACCCTATAATCACCACATCCATCACCCTCTTATTTACCTATTGGAACCATGTAAAGGGGCCAATGGTGTTCATTTTACATTCATTATCCCCTCTTTAGTGGTATACTTAGCTAGTCCCATCTCTACCCCATGTAAAAAAATAAAAAATAATGGATGTTATTGTCAAAAATAAAAGATATAAAGAACATATTGATACCTCGAAGGAAAATTCTTCATGTAAAAATAAGAGAAAAAACATGCAAATCAAAATCAAATCCAAAATAAAATCAAAAGAATAGATCGATCCCTTGAAGGATGACTATCATATCATTCTTCCCATCTATATATTATAAAAATTATACCATACCATCGAAGGATGACTACTCCTTATGGTATTTGAAGGCTCCTTGCATTGATAAGCCTTCCATTTTATTAGCATCCTAAGAAATATTCTCACATTGATCAATTTTCTCTTTCCCCCTTCCCAGAGCTAGGGCATAGTTTTAGGGAACACCACTTTTGGAGAACCCTCTCCCCCTGTATAATTTTCACCTCAAACCCCTTTGTCATGTCGAAACTCATTTATGAGTTCATTTCATCCACACTCCTTATGATCTTTGG
Organism: Taxus chinensis; assembly: GCA_019776745.2. NCBI lineage: Eukaryota > Viridiplantae > Streptophyta > Pinopsida > Cupressales > Taxaceae > Taxus > Taxus chinensis. The sequence continues at coordinate 857,245,251 of CM034151.1, forward strand.
TATGACTACATGTCATTGGTGGCATAGTAACATTTTTTTTTATCGCACATGCCTTACATTACCTGGACCCCCTTCTTGTTTTCCTCTAATGAAGTTGGAGGCATATTTTTGTTATATGTTTTTTGATATGATGTAGTTTATTTCATACTCATAGGTTACCATTATTAAAGTCACATCTTATCCTATACCTCATTCAATGTTATTCAATCTCTCTGACATTTAATTCCTTTGAGACCATATTTAGTCCTCCCTGGGGAATTTTACTCAATATTTAATTTCTTTCTTTTCTTTTGTAGCCCTATGTACCTTTTCCCTCTCAGAATTTTAATCCAATCTACTCTTAAAGACCACAGCTGTGGCCATAGTCATGTTTTTTCTAGGAATTTAATTCAACATCTGATCCCATCCAATCTACTCTCAAAGTCCACATATGTGGATATATTCATCTTCCCTTTGAGAATTTTAATTCTTCATTCGAATCATTAATTTATACATTAAAAGTATTATTAGGCCATACTTATTTATACGCCTGAGTTGGCCTAATGGTGAAGAACATGTGCTCTTGAAATAGAGGTCACAAGTTCAAATCCTGCAGGGGGTAGGGTATGTATGCCTTGTTTGTAGAAAAGTTAGTTGCCTCCCGCATGTGAGTATGAGGTAGTACCATATGCTATAAGCCACTTGTAGACCCAAAAATAGGCCGCCCCACAGCATCGTGGACTGTAAAAACCTATTATTATTATTATTACTATTATTACTATTGGGCATTTTATGTTACAATCCTATCCAATTTCCGCACAAAATCCACCGTGTGGCCATACTTTCCCCTTGGGGCATATTACTTCATAACTTGCTTTATCATTTTGCCTTCTCGACCATTTTTCACATCCTGTACTGGGGCACAATAAATATTCATCCTCTTCCATTTTGGATGCAAACCTTTTCACTCGATTCCTTGTATATGAAGAATTTCGCATATATTTTGCATTTATTTGCGCATACTTTGATGTCTACCTATGACCTATTGGTCATCATGGCTTGCATACATATTGCAATGGTCTTCACCCACTCATTGGTCTATAGAAGGTTGTAGTTTGTCTCCAGTAAGACAACAATATTCCTCTATTGATGTGATATTGGAGTCACTGCCATAGTTTTTATTGATATTGAAATTCCTTTTTTCTTGGATCATCTTGCCTTAGTAATGATTTTACCCATTTTTTTCTACCCACCCAAACTTTAACATCTACCTTTTTCAAATGTGTTATCGATTTTCCTTGATGTCATTTTTCCCTCATTTGAGGGGGAGCTCATCATCTACCTTTCGTCAATCCTCATCCAACTATCATTGTTTTTATCTCATGGTTTGCTAGTTCAAACCACTCAATAAAAAGGGGGATAATGTAGACACCTAAATCTGGTATCTATATCCTTAATTGCCTTCATGCACATGCTTATTAAATTCACCCCCCTTAATTAAATTTCCATACCCCATCACATCTATCCATAATTAATTCATATTAATTAATTCCTATTAACTAATTATTACCCATCACATTGCCCTAATGAACTTTCTATTTTACATCCCTGTTCTTTTTCTAACCTATCTATACCTCTAACTAACCTATGAGACATCTTCTTCCCACCTACATGAAATAAAGCATTGCACCAACTCTAAAAATATGGAAACCACATCAAAAAATAATCATAACCATTAGGGAAACCTCCCCTATAATCAACAATGACCTACCCTAGTCGCTGTCAACCCTATAAAATTTAATCCTTCATTTCGATAATCATAGGTAGAAATCTTTAGATGAATATGAACATCCAAGCTTCCATGTGACTTGTGGACTCTCTCTCTTATGCTGGAGCATTCTTGAAGTAGCCACATACCTTCTAGACCTCCATCGGACGTGTTTGTATCACTCAACAAACCATCCTTCATGAGATTATCACTAGTTTTTTACTGTTTTAATCAACTTTTTATCATAGTATCATTATTATTCTCATAGCTAACATTTTTTACATACAGATTAGTTTTCTATAACATCTATAGATCACTATGTGGCCTTCTATTTGAGCTCCCTTTTCTTCCAAGCTACTTTTCTCACTTCATTTTTCTTGGCCTTGTTTGTTTTTCCATAATCGTTGTCACCCAGATTGATTCACCACTGAATCGTCGCTATGAAACTATGATTTTTACTTCCAGATCCATTTCCAGTCTCTACATGTACTTTCTACTTTCTTAAACTAGGTCAAACCACCATCATGTCCCTCTATTAAATCAGATCCAACCTATTTTCACTCCATTCACCATTGCTTCACCTCATTAATATCAACTGCGGTCTTTATTTTTAATCCACCTTTACAATATTTTTTTCGTTACCTTCTAATTGTTGCTTCCTCAGGTGTCTCTTGTAGGTTGATTCTAGCATAAAAAATCCCTTACTATATCCAGATTACTTCTATATCTTCCAAGGTATTCATATTTTACTTGTTGTTCCATATCCTCTATCCTAGGTCCCTATTGACCTACCTGTACATAGTCTAGGTCGCCATCAACCTAGACCAGGTAATCATTAACTTACTATTGTTTAAATCAAATCAACTCTCATATTAAATTTTAACAATTCTTAGCTTTATTACATTCCTATCTCTGCATAATATCTTCCATACTTATTTTATTTCACTCTTTCTAAACAAACAAGGGTTGACATCTGTTAAAGGAAGCTAATCAATTCTTGGATTCTTCTTTGTTTGGGAAACCCCATGTAATTCTATCTAATTGATCTTGTTTCAGTTCATCTTTATTTGTAGGTAATTTGAAATGGAATTCACCATATACTTGGCACCTGTACATCCATCACGCATATGAGGTAACATAAAACTTCCATATTTCAAAGTTGTGTAAATTTTTTAGTAGATAACTCATTAATTTTAAATCAACGAAAAAATACATCCAACAATGAAACATTTTCCACCCTTTTAAATCCTCCTCAATAGGAATGAAAAATTTAGGATCATTGATCGGCTGGTATGCACTTGTATAAAAAGGGAAGTGAGGAGGGAATTTTTTCCTTACCCGATACAATAGATTTAGGATCAACATTAATCTTCATCTGAATTGGTTGAAGAGGAGACCATTTTTCCAAATCCTCATCAAGGGCCTGAATGGGAATAGGAGATGCAAAATGAGGCAATTGAGAGGGGAAAACTGGTGGGAAAGAAATAAATTGAGGGGAAATTGAGCCAGAGGCTGTAGTAGAAGGATCAATGGTGAAATGTGAAGGGAGAGAACCCACCCATAAGGTAGGCTTGACCCCCCCCTCTTTTTTAATATGACTAGAGTCCTATGAAAAATTCCCTATTTCAAAGTATATGTGGCATTAAAAAGCTAATTTTTCATAGTCTAATATTTTTATCTAGGTTCTATCCCAAATCTGTAAAATTATGCTCTTTGGAAGATCTTATGAGATGTCTAGATCAACAAGAATCATAGTATAGGTAGTATGTAGTTGAAGGAAGGTAGCTTTATTTGAATTCAAAAAGGCCCCCAACTTGCTACCAATAGATTCAAGGAAAGAGTTATCCCATAGTTGAAAGGGAAGGCCATGTAGTCTAACCCATATTGGAAAAGTGTCAAATGAGTCAGTCAATGGGTCAAAAAGTGGATACCAGGGTTTAGTCATGAGACCATATTGATCCCCCCATATCGAATAGTTACTTTGAATGCATTCGTGACATCAAATGAATCAAACACAACAATAAAATAGGATTTGGAGCAAGGATAGATATCTATCTTACCCCTAACTTCAAATCTCGAAGTTGAAGTGATCCATTGGTGAAGTTGGGAAAGGTTGGGCTAAAAATTGTTAAATATGAAGATGAGTATGAGTCTTCTATATTAATCCTCTAGGTACCGAAATTTATAAAGAACATCATTATCAGGCTTAAAGACTGGAGTTCCTTTAGTAGGTAGAAAGGATTTTTTCTGTGTTCCCCTGGTAGCAATAACAAAAAAAGATTTGGGTGCAAACACAGAGCTATACCAAGTCTTTTTAGTAACATTTCCATCCACACTAGATCCCCTACCACTCAAGACATTTTGTAGCAATCCTTTCTCGTCGTCACTATACTTTCTGTCACCACCTCTATCATTGTAGGGATGAACGAGATTAGGGTTGAGTATTTCTCCACCTGGAACCAATCCACCGCTACACTAAATAGGGGAGCTTCCACCATGAACAAATGTTGGGTGTTCTTGGGGATTTGAGATAGGGGCTATATTGGGGTTTAGGGAAGAGTGAGAAGAAACACCACAAAAAGAAGGATGCGTAACAATAAAAAGGTTACTCATAGAGAAAGAGGAGAGGGGATGACCACCTCTAAATCTACAAAGACCACCTGTGTCACCGCCTATGCCACCTCCTTCCACAGCTAAGCCTTGCACCCAATCCTCTCTAGATGAATTCCCCTAGTTGAAGTTGGTACAAGTGAATATATTTATGAGATATATCTCTATTTAGGGTTTGCCGAGTTATTTCTCTGATTAGGATTCATCATGGTTCCCATTATTTTTGTCATTTATATGTCTTATTATAAGATATATTACATTTCTTATTCGAATAAACTTAACATAATAAGATATGACATTCCCATTTAATAGAAATCAGTGAGAAAACTCAATATGGATGTTGCCACGATATACCCACTTAATGAAAAAGTTCATTATGAGGCTACAATGGAGAATTTTCTATGTCTAGTTTTATCATTAAGCTCCCATAAATGAGAAGGTCATAATTCACTAAGATGCAAGTAACATCCTAGAAATGAGCGAGGATTAAACCACATGGTATGATGACTACAGGAAAGGGGTCAAATTGTAATGATGAAAAGCATTTTGGAGACATTTACTCTCCCTTAGTCATCCTAAGATGACATTGTGGCATTTTACCATGTAGGCTGATCCGAATTAGTCCCTTGTACATAAATTGTAACTATTTTTCCCCTAATCTAGATAAAATAAATTAATAAGGTGAGGGAAAAGTTCGTAATGACAAGTTTTCCATCACGTAACCAAGCATGGCATACATATCTCTGAAACATTTGCCAAAGTAGTGTAAGTTGTTGATTACATTATCCCAGAGTCACCAAGGATGTAAGTGCAGGATGTCGGATGGGATTCAATCACAGATGCCCATGTAGACACTTAGAATGTAATATTTAACTATTCTTGATATATGAACGAAAGCATTGGTATTCTTTATATAGACAACCAAATGATACACTTGGTGTAATCACTCGTAAAGGGTAAACATGCTCATAAAGAGTGGTTAGGGGGATTGAGTAGGATCTGTATAATTTCATGTAGTTGCACATGATTTATGACTATTATAGGATAAATTGACTAAGCTGATGTTAATTCTAAATCATGAGAATTTATAACAAGGAAACATAAGATTTTATCCTAAGATTTATATTTGATTTAAATATATGGGTATCTAAATCAATGATGCATAAAGTATGATAAAAATAATATTCCTAGTTGAGAAGTGTGATAAAGTGGTTGTTATATTTTGGTATCAGAATTGAAGGTTACAACTCTTGGACTTATTAGATCCTTAGGCTTAATGAATTATGATTTTATCAAAAAGATAAAATGAATGTGAGAGAGGGATGTATCATGGATAAAAAAACTAGAACAAATTATGCTTTAGGTTTGGTGGTAAATAAGTTAGATAAAACTCTAACAAGTCCTTTGTGACACACAAAACTAGAAGGACGTTGGCAATAACTAGTAAGTGTGAACATGATCAGCTAAGGAAAACAACTTGAGATGATTGATAAAAATCAGTAGATGGTTGCATGATTCTTGAAATGTCTTAAAGACATATTTGAAATTTAAATCCTATATGAAATAAAAATCTGCATATGGTAAATGAAGTATATAGAAGATGACTATATGTTGTAGTAACAATAACTAGAAAGGCCAATTAGGCTAGAATGAAATTTTTGATAAATTTTGAATTAAAAAGAGTAAAAGTGAATCAAGTGCATTGGATCATCTTCACTATTGAATTTTAGGAAGAAAGGTACATGGGAGTGATCCTGAGAGGCTCAAGTGTTGGAAATCTTTATTTAAGAGCAACAATTAAGACTATTTGTACTAAATGATCCTTTAATATGTATATTTATTGATCATTGTGACCTGTGATTCTTGTAAATTGCATTAGATTTTTAATGTTTTGTATGAATTTAATGGTAAATTAAGCATAAGAAAGGTTTCAGAGACTTTAATGTGTTTTTATGAAGAAATCTTCATTGTGGCCTACTTGTATAATGAACAGTGAATACTTAGGGTATTTTAAAGGATAACTGTCATAATCACTAACTCATGTACTTTCATCTTTTGAATAAGACTACCAAGTTTATTATAGTCCTTTAAAGTACTTTTTGTTCCTTGACAGAGATGAGAGAGGAAGAAATGAATACTGAAGGTGAAATTTGTACTCTCAGGCCTAAGGTAAAGTTGAAACAATTTCATGTGAATAGTTAACATATTTCAAGTTTTATCTTCCATTACTTGATAATCTTGAGTCCAAAGGTTGGAAATAATATGTTGTAGGTTGATTACAGGGTGCTACGACCTACAAATTAGTAATGGTTCATTAAGATGTAGATCATACCTAACTCAAGTATATAAATGTGTGAAAGTTTGTATAAGGAAATAATGGAGTAGTTCGCTAAATTTAATGCTTGAAGTGCATCTTTACTTGGTGGAAAAACTATAGGAGGATTCATTTCATACATTTAAAGGATATTTATGGGTTTTTATAGGAATAATGAGGATTAAGACAAACACAATAATTAGTAACCAGATTAATGGGTGGATCAGCTTGAGGTGGGAGAAAGTGAGGAGGATGTTGAGTACAAACGTGCATGAAATAAGTATTAATCACTATGCCAGAGACCTTAGTTGCTGCAAAGGTAGGATAAGAGAATTGAGTCATAAATTTATAAGGAGACAACATTGCTAAACATTAGTGTTGAAATGATCGGGTTCACCAAAATGATTAACTAAAATGAGGGATATGGGGCTAGTTAATCTAGAATAGAACAACATGTAAATACAGTAAATAAATGTAGTGAATGACTATACAAATGAAAAAATAAACTATGAAAAATGGAAATGTCAAAACCATGAAATACAAAGAGAGTTAGAATTCACTCATCTGATTAGATGAGATCATTGGACTATGTCAAAAATGTGGCTGAAGGAACTGAAAGTGGGAACGACTGTGAAGAGACCCTAAACAGGATGGATCCCAGGTGTCTAGTTAGATTGGAGCATCTGGAGAAAGACTAGGGTGCATACAAGTGCTCTGGTCTACATAATGGGTGCCTTGGTCTATGAAAAAGATCTGAAACTAATTTTCACAGGTCCGGTAGGTGGTCTGAAACCCTCGTTGTGTGTCACATCAAATTCAATGTAGCTTGCCGAATGCCGTTGATAATCCAAGATGTGTAGAGGACCTGTAAAATGCTAAAAGAAGTATAAAAACCTTAAAAAATAATTTAAATGAATGGGTTAGACTTACCTCAGCTGCCATGATAGTGAGCTTACTAACTAAATGATGTACTATATTTCAAACTCAAATGTATTTCTGGTGTGTTTGTGTGTGTGTGTGCATAATGTGCCCTAGGTGCTCTTGTACAAGTCACACTTTTTCAAGCAGTGAGTAATAAATAAATGTAGAAAATGTAATAGAATGTGTGCATAGAATAGAATGGAATCCCTCCCCATATGAAGTGTGATGCAAATGAACTAGTCTTTTCCTTGTGATGGAGCTAATAGATGCAAATGATCTCTAAGTAGATGCAACTCTAGATGGATGATAGTAGTGACTAGTGCTTGGTCCCTCATTATGGTCTCATAACTTTATATTTATAGGTTTCTCTTGATCTAATTTCATAATTAAAAATGAAATGGCTGACCACCAAAAAGATAAGAAGATAAAACATGTAGAAATATCCCAAAATGTGAGAGGAATGATAAAAAAGGATCGAGGCGCCCTTTGTGGCATACACCACAATTCTCGTCTACTTCAGTTAATGGAGTAGATAATAAATGCAGAATGGGTACATGATTTTTGGTACAAGTGATATTATTTTATTTTAGTATCATTAATAAGTAACTTATGTGCATCTTTCTTGATGAATTTGATAGAGGAAATAAGCACATGTATAACAACATTACATATCTTGCATGAAATAATAACTACTTGATCTATTTTTGGCTGCTGTGATTTATAAAACATTTTTTATTATTTATGAAGATATTTGATATGATTTATGGATACTTTATATTACAATCATAAAATGATTGAATTGGTCGTTTTGTATTCTAAACAATCACTGTTATGTTTTTTTATGATTATTGTCTTTACTTTTGTTGGAGAGAATTTTTTTTGGGGAAACATTGGTAGATTTATTTCCAACTCTCTCATAATATAATTCCCTCTAAATAACGGGTGCAATGGTCGTATATGCATGTGTGAATAAAAATGTGAATTTTCTTGGTGGGCTTTCTGCCGAGGATCCAACAGGGGCACTCCAATAACCCTGTGGCAATGATAGAAATTTATTACTAGACAAGAATTTGTAAAGAGAATGGGAAAGGTGAGGAGAATATTAGATAAGATTAACTAATGTTGGAAATAGAAAATGATATTCTTGCACACATCAGTTAAAACTTTCATCACATGCCCTAAAATAAGGAATAAAAAATAATGCAAACAACAACAAGACCAATTAGACTTTAATGAATAGAAATAATCAGTAAACCCCTTAGTCAAAAAAGACTAGAAACTCCTTGTTGTATTGATGCTCAAGTAGAAATTGTTCATAGTATGAGAATGAAAGAAATTGAGAATAGGGTAAAATTGGCTCTCTTTCCACTCACAAGTAAGCAAAAAATCTCTCATGAACTTATAAGAATACATCCAGATAGAGGAATTTGAGAATTATAACCCTTTGGAATGAGGATCTCATTACAATTTATAGAATTTTAGAAGTCTCTTCACCTATCCCCCATTGATACTTTATATGCCTAGAAACTTTTAACATTCCTAGGAAAATGTTTACTACCCTTTTATAACTTAAGGGTGACTCATTACATTGAAATCATTAAGGCATGCGAAAAAGTGAAACCCTAATGCAAGATTATAATGTTAAGGAGAGAGAGATTTGGGGGGGTTAGAGAAGAGAAAGAGAGAGGAGAGAGAGGAAGAATAATGCAGATGAAGAAAAGGTCACGCGGAACCACTCTTCTACTTGATTGATCTGATGCAATGCTCCAAGGTAGTGAAGTTTGGGTCTTCGAATATCTTATACCACATGAGACTTCCTTTTGATGATGCATAAACACTATGAACTAAGTGTTTAAAAACACTGTTGAATGGAACCTTTAGGGACCACAGGTGCTACTCACGAAGAACCCTTTTAAATAGAGTGAATTTTAGAACCAATCTCACCCTGGATCCTTGCCACATCGCCACACTGCCTAGTTGATTTGGACATGATCTTAATGAGATAAAATATGAACATTATGATGGTGTTGATTATGAATTCCACCTTGCCCATACTGATTGAAGCATGTAATGATTGTTGAAATACATTTATGAAATTCCTAAAGATAAATACTACATTGGTTTCTCCATTGCGAATCTAAACTTCATTATTTCTTGAAAGTTACTATATTTGGAAAGGGTAACTATTTTTGGCAAGTGTCGATATTTTTCCTCTTTAGTTCCCAAATGGTGATTTCAACTTAGATGTTCGACTTATGATAAACTCCTTTCATGAAATTCACTTTCTAGAATGAATTACTATTTTTAGTAAGTGCCTACGAGATAACTTGTTATTTTTAGTAAGTGTAAAAATTCAGCTCCTCCAATCTTCAATTGGATGTTGTAACTCGAATCCCTGTTTCTCCCTGTGTTCCCATCACCTTCTAGATCAGTTTACTATTTTTAGCAGGTCCTCATGAGACCACTTACTACTCTTAGTAAGTATAAATTTTTAACAAAGATGACCATCTCGGTGATTTTTACATACAATACACCTTCTCTGTTCAGAGCGTCCTTCACAGCTATTTCAATTGGTAAGTTTCCCAAAATTGTGGTATACCATGTAGAAGGCCTACTATTTTTAGAAAGTGTGCTTCTGTTTGTCATATCATAGTGAGATGAACTTTTCTAATATGGGTATTGTTACCCAATATCACCCCTCTGAAATATTGGACTTACCTAATCAATAGTTTGGGAGATTTTAAAGTTTTAAAATTTTGACTTGACAACACCTTTGAACAGGGAAACCATTAATAGACCTTGAAAATTATAGTTTTTTTTCTTCTCCATTTGCAATAAAAATATTTATTTAATTGTGGGTTTTTTATTCTTAATCCACTAGTGAAATTTCTCTTTGATTCAACTGTCGGTTTGATGGGAAATCAAGTTTTTCTCTCCATTGAGCTGGATGGAAGATTTCTTCATTGATAGTGGTTTGAATAGTGGAATGAGGATTTGAATGTGAGGTTTCAATGGATTCTGAAAGATAAGAGAGAATAAAAAAAAAAATCTTAGTTTTGTGCACCAGTTAGCAAGATCTGTTCGAATCTTCATTCTATGGCAATGGATTTTTTCGAAGAATTCCTTCGCTTTTCTCCTTCGTTCTTCATTCTTTTGGATCTTTTGATAAATATATCCTTAAAAATATTTAAATTCTCATGGATTTTAGGGTTTCTTGTTTGTATTGGATATTGTTTGAGGTACAAAAACAATGTATGGGGCTTCTAGAAAATTTGGAGTGCGATGACAAAGTATGGAGAGTAAGATGTTACACACGGGAAGGTTAGATTTTAAAATAAAATTAAAAAAGCTTGAATGCTAGGAATGGGGTGAAATATTATGTCCCTGATGTCCCTCAAGAATTCATGGACATGAGGGACACAAATTTTCATGTGGGGCCTTGCGACGACACTTGGCGAATATCTGACGGTGGGTTTGAGCCAAAAATCATGTTGGAAGCACCTGTGGGCTGAAAGATGGTCGTATGGGGGACCAGGAACCATTCCTTAGGCTGGGCACATTTTTATGCCCCTAATTTCCACCACTAAAAAGGAACATTAGGGTCATCAATTTTCATGTGGCGCCTCATCGTGACACTTGTCATAGATCTGATAGTTGAGGATTTGAGCTCCTGCAAGCACCTGGGGGCTGAACTGGCGATCTGAGAGGTCATATTGGTCACAAGAGGGCTTATAGGGGATGGAAACATAAAAAATGATATGTCCCTCATGTACCTTAGCTTTAGGTATGAAAGGGAGACAAAATTGTGCCATGATCTTGGAGCTAACACGTATCCTCATCAAATTTGACTAATTCCCGAACTCGTTCCTTATGGACAACTTGAAACGATGATAAATTGAGATCCTAATTGATATTTGTGATGAAATTTTATATGATATTGAATTAAAATGTATTTATAAATAAAATGGTGTGGTCCAAAGATCTTTATTCCTCCATAAAATCCCTAAAATATAGGATTTTTTATTTGGCTCCTTAGTTATACATGGAAAATACCAGTTATAAACCTATTTCACAAAAGTGTTGTGAAAAATATGATTTCACCATATTGTAGGGATTCAAATTATATATTTGGAGATGTATTGTTTGGCTTTTAAATCCTTCCAAAACTCTCGAAATCACTTCTCAAAGCTCAGTAGCTCTTTTGACCATGTGCATAGCTTAGGCTTGTGAACCCTATTTTTGGTGAGACTGCCCCAACTCTTCCAAATCCTTCCTGAATCTTCCCAAATAACTTATATTATGTTCTTAGGCCTTCTATTCACCTCTGTGTTAGGTTTGGATCCTCTGTTCAACTCTAGGGGGTTGCTCAAGTCTTAGGAAGGCCAGTGATAGCCCTTCCCATAACTGCCCAAAATTTGCATTTTTCAAGAACTACTAAAATCACCTAGGGGTTAAATTGAATTTCCTAAATCACCTAGGGGGCTGATTTAAACATAAAATAGGAGGTCACTGTACTAACTGGATATACTTGAGGTGCGTTCAAAGGGTAAAAATTTTAAGTTTCGACACAAGGGTATAGTTTTCATCCTTGAAAATTGTCAATTTTCTTGTTGCACATTTGCATGAAAATAGTTGGCTCTTGCTTGGGCACATGACATGAATTGAACGCAGTGAAGATGTCATATAAAGAATCCTATAATCACAACTTTACAATACAAATATTAGTTCCTTATCCATTGGTCCCTATAGATTCATGTAGAACCTACAAGAATGATATAATAAGAAGAAAACACACACACAAAAAAGTGATGAAACGAAACACACAACACACAACAGGAAGGGAAACACACAAAATAACAAGGGAAGAACACAAAAAATAAAGGTAAACACACCTAAATCACCTATAGTATAAAGTGGGGGACAACCCACTTTATTTTTAGCACTCTTCTCTTCTCATAATTTACCCCCGAGTGGGCAACGCTGAGTGATGTTGTCCCATGAAGTCATTGACCAGTTCAAGAAAGTAGCCTAATTTCCTTAACTGTTTATGAAATCCATGTAATTTCATGATTGTTTATGTACTTGGTAGGAGTGAGTCTACATGAATTTCTTGATACTCAAGCCTTCAGTCTTCAGTCCTCTTGTTTTTAGCAACAGTGGAGGAAGAGACTCCTTTTTCAGACTGAGAATGAGTGAATACCGCACATGAGAAACTAGTTGCATATTCTTTGTCATCTTCATTACCTCCAAAATAATCACATAACCTAATTTGTGTATCATCCTCAAGTTCATCAACTTATAGGAATTCACCATTTTAAATTTCTTGTTCATGATCTTCTTCATTTTCCTGAATCCTGCAACTTGCGTTAACGGGTGGGGCCTCCAAGGTGAGCCTTCGAGGTTCTCCTGCAATTTTATTTCTATTATTTCTTTGAGAAGATACTCATTTAGAAAATTCCCTCGTCAATGATGCCATCTCATTCACCAATTTTTGCAGCAATCGATCTATTCTCTCATCTCCAGGATGTCGATCCTTACCCCTTGAGGGATTCTTTATCTTCGCTGATAGGATGAGATCATCATCAACTTCGATATCCACTTGTTATGCTTCTATTATATTCCTTTGATGGACCCTTCATAGGAAGAATCCTACTTCCGATGATTGAACATTGATTAAGAATATCTTGACATTATTTTGAGATGATGAATCTTCTTCTGGTATCGTGTGAAGCAACCAGTCAAAACGAGCCACAAAGTCTCTCATAGTTTTTATTTCTCCTTTCTTTATTTGAGCCAATTATACCAAGAGGTATTGACATTCTTCAGTTGATTTAAATATTTTCTTGAAGGTAGTCTTGATTTTGTTCAAACCAATGATGGATTGGAAAGGTAGCAGGTGGAACCATTCTTCTCCTTTTTCCCTAAGAGATTCAATGCAAACTATTACGTCAACATCTTCATGTTCAACTCCAATTATCTCACATGATATGGTGAACACAACAATTTTTTATTAAGGTATATTTGTTCCATCACCTTTGAACTTCGGAAAGTTCTTATGGGAACCTATTGGTAGGTCATGAAGAGGTGATTCAAGAGCAAGCGGTCCTGTATTTCTTCCCCATGGAACAATGGAGTGATGTATTTCTTCTTCATATTCCATCGTTGTTTTTGTTTCTCCTCTTAATTATACAAATTCTTCTTCCTTTAGGAACTCAATGCTCAACAGTGGTTGAAAAATGGGAGAATTTGAAGGGGGAGTATCAACATGAGTTTGGATGGGATTTCCAAGTGAAATACTTGATGACCTAGATGGGGATGAGGCTTGAGAAACGTAGTATGGATTTATCTAACTCGTCCTTGCTGATTTTTCAAAGCTTCAAAAGTGGGGTTGACAATTCCTCTTGATCTATTCAACATAGTGTACCTCCTTTCAGCCAAATTTTGGAAATTATTGTAGTGGGAATATGAAAGAATATTGTGGAATATGGAAGGTCATGTGCAGGACTCAACAGTGTATCTTTTAGCAATTTATTTTCATGAACTCATTTTTTTTTCAATATTTAATTTTTTGGAAATTTTGGACCTTACAGTAGTATTTTTGGTGCAGATGTTGCCAAGTCTGCCCCACAATGGGTGCAAAAACTTTTTAGCAAGATTTTTTTTAAAGAATTTGTTTTTGGATTTCTTTCCAATGCTCTGGGAATCTAATTCCCTCTACTTAAGTATTTCAGCTTCCACGTATGCATGCATGAGTAAAAAGGTGAATTTTCCTAGTGGCCTTTTGATCGGGGATCCAATAGGGGCACTCCACTGACCTTGTGGAAAAGCTAGAAATTTCTTGATAGAGAGGAATTTTTCAAGAGATTCCGGAAGGGAGTGAGAATATTAGATAAGAGGAACTAATTTTACAAGTATAAAAATCATATTCTTACACACATCAGTTAGAACTTTCATCACATGCACTAAAATTAGGAAGAAACAATATTGTAAACAACAACAAGACCAAATATGATATCTACTACAGGTGCTGTTTTAGTTTATTTTGGCGTGGCATATGATATCTACTCCAAATGATGGCAAGATTTTGTTTAGGAACTTCAAGTGGAGCTGTCTAAATTTAAAAACAGCGCACGCGGGAAGTACAATAGCTGTTGATATTCGGTTGCCAAGCTCCGCGAAAACCGAAGATAACTACAAGGTGAAAGCTGACAGGATAAGGGTTTTCACGCGCGACTTCACGCAGACTCAGATCGGCAATCCTACAGCCGTTCGTGGGAGGACCAACGGCTACAGTTCCCATTTTTATGCGACCCGCAACGGCGAGAAACGAACCACTCTCAACGCCCAAAGGTATTTTGAAAATTGTTGTAACCAGCACATCCTTGTGAAGATGGGAGGGCCTCCCTGCCAGATTGAGCCGTGTGCAGACCCTGACTGGAAAGATAACACTGAGCTCTGGAACATTCTTAGTATTGGCGGATTCACCAACTTTGTGGAGAGAGTGCAAGGGCATGATCAAAGCATCTCTGTTCGCTTTGCCAAGGATTGGAATGAGAGGATGGTCGACTATGGAGGGCAAAAGATTCTTATTAATGACGAACTCATAGCCGAAGCGACTGGCCTCAGCTTGGAAGGATACCGCTTCTTCAACAAGAGGGTTATCAAAGAGGCTGAAGAGAGAAGATTTGTGGAGGAGGAGGAGAAGCTTATATTCAACACCGCGGGTCTGCTTGTTAATTCAATTCCTTCTGCGTATGATGAAGTCACCCGCATGATGATTCGCTACATATCCTTGGAAGGCAGGTTTGTTACTGTCCCTGCCAAGCACCTTGTCTTTTTGAATCACTTTCGTAGGAGTAGGTTGGTTTGCTTTCCCCACTATCTGTTAAACTCTCTTGAGCGCTCCATTTTGGAGTTCCAGAAGCATACCCGGGCGGTTCCCCTTCACCAAGGGCTTATTCTGCTTATTCACAAGCACTGCCTTATTAAATTCCCCGGTCTCCCTTCCTCTCCCGGCCTGGCTTTGGGCTCCGTTGCTGCCAGTCCTGTCTCCCCTGCTGTCCCTCGCTGCTGCCCCTGCCTCCGGTGCTGATGCCCCCATGCAGGCTGCTCATGCTTCTCCTTCTTTTCCTCCTGCTGCTGCCCCTGCCACCCACACTGTCTCTACTTCTAAACATGTCACCAGGGCTTCTAGGAGACTCAACCTTGAGTCTACTGCTGAGGGGGATGAACCTTTGGATGACATTGCTCGTGATCTGCTGAACATTAGTAGTGCCAGTCCCCAGGCGGCACCAACGGATAACCCTTCTAGAAGATTGGAGGCCTTAGAGGCTGAGCTTAAATTGCTGAAGGATGAGGTAAAAAATCTTGCTAAGCAAAAAGGCAAAAAAAGCATTGAGGGAGAAGGGAGCATTGGCAATAGCCAGCTTGATGAAATATACAAAAAACTGACCTCCCTAGACTCCCACCTTGGGAAAACGAAGACTAGGCATGAGTATAATATTGCAGCATTCAGGGCCATAGAGGAATTCATCGAAGGTCATGCAAGAAGTGTTTCGCATCTCAGCGGTGTCCCGATGACTCTTTGGGGCAATGAGAAAGAGAGTAAAAGAACCAGAGAGGAGCTCGATAAGACGGATGCTGCTCATATGACCACGCTGGGTATGTACCATGCTTGGAAAAAAGTAAAGATGAGTATTGATCAAGCGGCCACAAAACAACAAACATAACACAAGAATACCATCGACTATGATAAGAC
Source organism: Taxus chinensis (assembly GCA_019776745.2). Lineage (NCBI taxonomy): Eukaryota > Viridiplantae > Streptophyta > Pinopsida > Cupressales > Taxaceae > Taxus > Taxus chinensis. The sequence continues at coordinate 857,261,601 of CM034151.1, forward strand.
GGAATGATGACAAATCTGAAATATCAAAGTAAATTATAATATTAACATGAAATTGTTACAATCTCACCCATGAGGTACTTCAAGTGTTATTGACTTCACTTGCCTTCCACCAATACTATGGGAGAAACTTTACAATTACACCTCTTAATGGCTTCTTCAACACACCTTTAAACTGATGGCTTCCTTTACACACTTCATACAATATTTCTCACTACTTCCTTCTATGCTAAATGAGGGGGGTGGCCTCTTTATTTATAGAACTTCTAGGCTTATCCATCTTATCTCTAAGATAGGATAAGAAATCCACTCTGACGAATCATATTCCATACCTTAACTCTTATCTGTACATGTAAGCTTATCTTTTAAGATAAGATAAACCTTATCATTTCACATGGGTTCCACATTTTTAGACTTTTTACAAATAAAATACACAAAATATTTATGACCTCACTCCTTGTCCTTATTACCAATATAATATTTCTAATTCCTAATCATGTAGACCCTACTTCTCTACTTACCCCAACTTTGACATTTTAACATTACTGGACCACTTACGACAACTATTTACTTTTTACCACAACATTCCTATTGTACTTTTGACTATTACCGTACTATACATTATTGGCGGCGTCGTACTGGCAGCGCCGTTATCTTCTATCAGACGCTACTACTAATTATACTTAACAACATCCTATTCCTAATACATACATTAATGAAATAGAAATTACGGAGGAAAATTTTAGTGTCGACATCTTCCCCCTTCCTAGCTTCTACTCCGTCCTCGGAGTAGACTATTCTGGTGCTTGGAAAATCTTCAACTTGTCGTGGTTGACCCATTTCGTAATGGGAGTGCCATCCAATTCCTCCAGTCGGTACGTACCATTTTCATGCACAGCTGCTATTTTGTAGGGCCCCATCCATTTTGGAAGAAATTTTCTGTCTTCTTTTTTTGTATCTGGAATCATATACTAGAACCAAGTCATTCACATGAAATGGAGACCACCGGATCTTTTGATCAAAGTATTCCTTCTGCTTCATTTTCTTCTTATGGCTTGTATCCTTTGCTATTTCCCTCATTTCCTCTAGCAAATGAAGATGTACCAACCTTTCTTTTACTGAATCACTTTCATCCATTCTTTCATTTTTCATTACTCTGACAGTGGGAATATCAAACTCAATAGGAAGAACTGGATCAATGCCATAAGCCAACTGAAATGGGGAGTATCCTGTTGCTGACTTTGATGTTGCCCTATATGCCCACAATGCTGCATGAATCCTTTTATCCCATTTATGTACCTGCAAGGCTGCATCTTTTGCTAGAATTTGACACAACACAAAATTTGTTCGTTCCACCTGTCCATTTGTGCTTGGCTTGTATGTTGTTGCCTTCCTGTGCTTAATAGAAAACTTATTGACTAGGGCTTCTACCACCTCATTAATGAAGTGGCTTCCTTGATCTGTTACAATTTCTAATGGACAACCAAATCTGGTGACAATGCGTTCATATATGAACCTTGCCACTTCATCCATGGAAGCTGTTTTCAATGGCCTAGCTTCAACCCACTTGGTTAAATAATCTGTGGCAACTACAATATACTTATTTTGGCGTGAGGTAGTTGGAAGTGGACCTACAATGTCTATTCCCCACTTTTCAAAGGGACCAAGTGGAAGAATAGGACATAATGGAGCTGATGAAGTCTTACGGTTACCATGTGTTTGACAAATATCACATGTCTTACAATAATTATAACAATCTTTAAAAAGAGTGGGCCAGTGATAACCTGCATCCAAGATCCTTCTTGTTGTAAGTTGTCCAGAGAAGTGCCCTCCACATGTACCATTGTGGAATTCTTCTAGCAGTTCCTTCCCTTGATCACGTCCAACTGCCCTCTTGTACTTTCCATCAGGTCCTATTCGAAATAATACTCCATGCAGAATAGAATATGGACGACTGGCTTGAGTAATCTTTCTCTTAGTCTTTGCATTGGCACCATCAGGAAACTTGAATTCATTCAGATAATTCCAAATATCTATGTATTCACTAGGGATTGTGTCAAGGGATAACAATGCTGCATCGGGGAAATCATCATCATCACAAGATGATCCTAAACCATCATAGGCTCGAGAGAGTGCATCTGCATTGACATGCTTCTTTCCTGGCCTATCTATAATATCAAATTCAAATTCTTGTAGCAAAATTATCCATCTTGCTATCCTCCCTGATGGGTTAGGCTTATTGACAATATATTTTAGAGCCTGATGATCTGTTACAACTATAAATTTCTGCCCTAGCAAGTAATTTCTAAACTTCTTTACAGCAAAAATGATAGCTAGAGCCTCTTTTTCAGTTACAGTATAATTTACCTCAGCACTGCTCATTTGTCTGCTCCCAAAGTAAATTGGATGTTCATTCCCATTTTCATCCTTTTGGCTCAAAGTACTTCCTAGTGCTGCATCTGAGGCATCAGTGTACACAATGAATGGCTTGCTCCAATCTGGATTCTTTAAAACAGGTGAAGACACCAGGGCTTCCTTCAGTTGTCCAAAAGCTTCATGTGCCTTATTTCCTGGTTCATAAGTAACATCCTTCTTCAAGAACTGGGTTAGTGGCTGTGCAATCTTTGAGAAATTCTTGATGAACCTTCTATAGTAACCCACATGGCCTAAAAATGATCTCAACTTACTTCTATTCATAGGAAATGGTAAATCTTTGATTTTTGAAACTTTATCAGGATCAGTACCAATACCATCTCTGGATACAACATGCCCTAACAAAACACCTTTAGAACATCCAAAGACACACTTTGTAGGGTTTAGTGAGGCTTGTGCTTCATCTAACCTTTGAAATGCTGTCTCCATCTTGGTGCAGGTGGTCCAACTTGCTCCCATAGATGCAAAAATCATCCAGAAATACTCTGATGAAGGTCCCAATGTAGGGTTCGAACACCCTATTCATCAAACACTGGAATGTTGCTGGAGCATTACACAACCCAAAAGGCATAACTCTATAAGCAAACGTTCCCCAAGGAGTGGTGAACGTGGTCTTCAGCTGATCTTTCTCTGCTATACGAACTTGGTTGTAGCCGCTATATCCATCAGCAAAACTATAGCACTCCTGGCCAGCTACTTCGTCCAAGATCTGATCTGAAAATGGAAGAGGGTAATGATCCTTCTTTGTTGCCTTATTGAGCTTCCTGTAATCAACACAAATGCGTAGCTTCCCATTCTTTTTTATTGAGATCACAATGGGAGAAACCCATTCTGAATTCTCCACAGCAAATATGAATCCTGCATCAAGCAACTTATCTATTTCTTCTTTTACAGTCTTGGAAAAATTAGGATTCATTCTATATGGCATTTGCTTTATGGGCTTAGCACCATCTACCAGCTCAATAGAATGTTCTACCCAACTTACTTGACGGAGTTCCTTGTAATCAAAAGTGAATATGTGTATGTACCTTCGAAAGAGCTGGAGGTAGGATTCCTTCTCACTCTCCATCACAGCATCACCAATCTTTATTTGTTGGAGACGATCATCAACTTCTTCTTCAGATAATTTTATGGGGTCATGAGTTGGTGTGACTGGAAGGATATCCATGACTGAAACATCAACCTCACTTTCTTCATCTTCAGTGTCCACTTCACTGGTACTAGAGTAATCAGAGGATGTCCAATCATCAGTTTCATCACTTGAATCCACAGGTTCTACCTTATGATGTCGAGGGATCACGTTTATCTTCACCCTCTCTCTACCACGTCCAAGTGTCATGAAACCTTCATTCCAGTAGTTTCTTGCATGAACTCTCCTTAGCCATGGTCTTCCCAGCAGCATTGGGTACACAACAGTACCATTTTTCATCACCTGAAAGTCTACCACACATACAACACCCATAACAGATATTGCCACATTTGAAACTACACCTTCTGGTTTAGTTTTTCCTTTATTTAATGACCTTAACATAAGTGTTGAAGGGCGATCAATTTTTAAACCCAACATATTCATTACAGACTCGGTCATTACATTAACTGCAGCACCTCCATCAACTAAGACATCATGAATTGAAATACCATTACATAATACCTCAGCTTGTGGAGCATAGGGATCCGCCTCTGCCTCCAAAACAGGGACCTCAACCTCCTTCCTTCGTCGAGCATTGAGTCCACTTCGCAACTCCCGCCTCTTCTCAGAAGACATAGCCAAGAGTTGACCATATGTAATATTTGCAGGCCTTTTGGATAGATCTTCCAAGATGGAGTATGGTCCTTGCCCCTGTGAAATCAGAAAATCCTGCACACCCAACTTTCTTCTCCTATGTTTCTTACTAGTTTCTCCTTTCATCTTCTTAGGATCATTTCCATCTTGATTATCTTTTTCTTTCTTTCTTTTTGTTACAAACACATCTACTTCATTATTTCTGCTCTTATCTACTACATCAAAAGAATTCACAGGTGCTTTTCCTTTATCATTATCTCCTTTACCAGATGTAGAAGCTCTATCTGGACAATTATACTTATAATGACCCTTTTTATAACAACCATAACATACAACTTCAGAAATATTTCTTTTTGGACCTCTATCTCCTCCCTGAGAACTAAATTCTTTTCCTTGAAGAAGATTAATAGTTAACTGACCCATCTTTTTGAGCAGATCTTCATACTCAGTAGATGTACTAGGAGAAATATTTGTGCTCACCGGGAGTGGTTGTGGATTCTGGACCAAAGGTGCTGGTGTAGGCTCTACTTTAGCAACAATTTCTTTGGGCTCCTCTTCCATGCTTTCTTCTTGCCTTCTTGCAATCTCCTTTGCTTGTTCAATGGTAGCTGGGCGGTCATACTTCACTCGTTGTCTGATCTCTGGCTTCATCCCAAGAATGAAGTGCTTACATAGGAGATTATCCACACCATTCATCAACCCATCCGCTAATCCTTCCTTCCGGATCTGGGCATCGAGCTTCCTCCTTAGCTCTAGAACACGAGCATGATAATCCCTTATCTTCTCCTTCTCTCCTTGGGATAGCTTTGTGATCTCGATCATGAGATCTGCATATTTCTGTTGTTCACCAAATTCTTCAAGAAAACTTTCAGTTAATAAATCCCATGAATTTTTCACATTTTCACCTAGTGTTTCAAACCACCTAAGTGCTGAACCATCCAAAAAGGTAGGAAAAAATTCAGTCCATTGTTCCCTTCTTATAAGGCCATTACAAATACAAGATCGTTTAAACTCTTGAATGAAAGAGGAAGCATCTTCATTAGATTGGGCTGAAAAAATAGGAATCTTCCCCATTTTCAAAAGTAACCACCGTAAAATACCAACCCACAAGTACAATCAACAAGACTTATGTGCACAAATAATTGGAATCACTGTAATAGAAAGTGACTTTACACCTTTCTATAGTAAAATAGAAATGACCACGGTAACTATGGTAAAACTTGACTTACTGCGGTAAAAACTGACTTTACTGTGGTAAACACTATTCACAGTAAAAAGTGAAGTTACTGCGGTAAATACTATTCACGGTAAAAAGTGAAGTTACTGCGGTAAATACTATTCACGGTAAAAAGTGACTTTACTGTGATAAATACTATTCATAGCAAAAATGACTTTACCATGGTAACTACTATTCATGGCAAAAATGACTTTACCATGGTAACTACTATGCACAGTAAAAATAAGGTTACCCTCCAATTGATTTTTGACTAAGTGGGAATATCTCTCCAGAAAATCCACCAACGAGGAATGGTCCCGGCAACGGAACCAAAATGTCATCACCAATCCGGCACTATGATAATTCTTCACCGGGAACTCCTCGTGCTATGATTATTTACTAATGCACAACCTTTAGTTTGGTGGATGTAATCTGGAAACAAAACAACAAACATAACACAAGAATACCATCGACTATGATAAGACGGAATGATGACAAATCTGAAATATCAAAGTAAATTATAATATTAACATGAAATTGTTACAATCTCACCCATGAGGTACTTCAAGTGTTATTGACTTCACTTGCCTTCCACCAATACTATGGGAGAAACTTTACAATTACACCTCTTAATGGCTTCTTCAACACACCTTTAAACTGATGGCTTCCTTTACACACTTCATACAATATTTCTCACTACTTCCTTCTATGCTAAATGAGGGGGGTGGCCTCTTTATTTATAGACTTCTAGGCTTATCCATCTTATCTCTAAGATAGGATAAGAAATCCACTCTGACGAATCATATTCCATACCTTAACTCTTATCTGTACATGTAAGCTTATCTTTTAAGATAAGATAAACCTTATCATTTCACATGGGTTCCACATTTTTAGACTTTTTACAAATAAAATATACAAAATATTTATGACCTCACTCCTTGTCCTTATTACCAATATAATATTTCTAATTCCTAATCATGTAGACCCTACTTCTCTACTTACCCCAACTTTGACATTTTAACATTACTGGACCACTTACGACAACTATTTACTTTTTACCACAACATTCCTATTGTACTTTTGACTATTGCCGTACTATACATTATTGGTGGCGTCGTACTGGCAGCGCCGTTATCGAACGCTACTACTAATTATACTTAACAACATCCTATTCCTAATACATACATTAATGAAATAAAAAATTACGGAGGAAACTTTTTAGTGTCGACAAACCCCTTAGTAAAAAATGGCTAGAAATTCTTTTTTTCTTGTATTGATCGCTCAAGAAGAAATTGTACATAGCATGAGAATAAAATACATTAAGAATAGGGAACAATTGGCTAACTCTTTTCAATCACAAGTAGGAAAAATCTCTCTCATGAACTTACAATAATACAACCAGCTAGAAGGAATTTCATAATTAGAACCCTTTTGAATGAGGATATTATTACAATTTATAGAATTTTTGAAGTCTCTTCGCCTATCCCCCATTGACACTTCATATGCCTTGAAACTTTCTCACATTCCTAGGAAAAACGTTAAGTTCCCCTTTTATAACTCAAGGGTGCCTTATTGCATTGAAACTAATAAGCAATTTGAAAAAGGTGCAACCCTAAGGCAAGATTAGAATATTGAGAAGAGAGAAAGTTGAGGGGGTGAGAGGAGAGAGAGAGGGGAGAACAATGTTGATGAAGAAAATGTCACACTGACCCACTATTCTACTTGACCAATCTAATGCAATGCTCCAATGTAGGGAGGGTCTAGGTCTTCAAATGTCTTATGCCACAAGAGACTTCCTTTTGGATAATGCATGAAAACTATGAAATAAGTGTTTAAAACACTATTGAATGGAACCTTTATTGACCGCAGGTGCTGCTCACAAAAACCACTTCTGAAGAGACTGAAGTTTTAGAACAAATCTCACCCTAGCTCCTTGCAACATAGTCATACTTCTGAGTTGATTTGGACATGATCATGATGAGACATACTATGAATAGTTTGATGGTATTGATCATGAATTAAGGCTCAAAAATACCAATTGAAGCATGAAATGAGTGTCAAAAGACACTATTGAGATCCCTGAAGATAGAAACTACATTGATTGTACCCTTGTCAATCTGAACTTCATTATTTCATGACACTTACTATATTTAGAAAGGGCAACTATTTTTGGCAAGTGTCAAGATTTTTCTTCTTTAGTTCCCAAATGGTGAGGTAAACTTGGATGTTAAACTCCTAATATGCTCCTTTCATGAAATTCACTTTCTGGAATGACTTAATTTTTTTAGTAAGAGCCTATGAGGCAACTTACTATTTTTAGTAAGTTTTGAAAAATTTTCTCCTTTGATCTTCAATTGGATGTTGCAACTTGAAACCCTCTTTCTCCCTGCATTCCCCCTCACCTTTTGGATTAGTTTGATATTTTTAGCAAGTTCTCATGAGAACACTTAATGTTGTTAGTGGGTATCAATTTCTGACCAAGATGACCATCTTCATGATTTTCTCCTTATAATACACCTTCTGTGATCACCGCCTCCTTCGCAACTGCTTCAGTCGGTGACTTTCCCAAAATTGCAAAACTCCGGTGTAGAACACATGTTATTTTTAGAAAGTGTGTTTCTAGTGGGTTGGATCATGGTAGGATGAATTTTTATGGAATAGTTGTTTCCCAATATCACCCTTCTGAAATATCGAACTTACCCGATTTGTAGTTTAGGAGATTTTAATGTTTCAAATATTTGACTTGGTAACACCTCTGAACATGAAAACCATAAATGGACCTCGAAAATTACAGGTCTTTCTTTCTTCTCTGTTTTCAATTAAAAATATATTTTACTTTTTGGTTTTTGGTTCTTACTTTGCTGGGTGAAATTTTCTCTTTGATTCAACTGTCAGTTTGATGGGAAATCAATTTTTTCTCTCTGTTGGGGTCAGATGGAAGATTTATTCATTGTGAGTGGTTTGAGTAGTGGAATGATGATTTGAAGGTGAGTTTTTAATGTGTTTTTAAATAGAAGAGATTAGAAAAGGATGGATCTTTGTTCATTTATCGGTTAGCAAGATCCGTTTGAATATTCTATTTATGGCAATGGAGTTTTTTGAAGAATTCCTTGGCTTTTCTCCTTCATTCTTTGTTCTTATGGATCTTTCAGACAATCTCTCCCTTTAAAAGATTTACATTCTCATGTATTTTATGGTTTATTTTCTATAGTGGTGCTGGTTTGAGGTACAACAATGGTGTATGGAGCCTCTAGATAAGTTGCAGAGAAATGACATAGTATGGAGGAGAGTAAGAAGTTAGAAATGGGAAAGGTTAGCTTTTAAAATAAAATTCAAAAAAATTACATGCTAGGGATGGGGGAAAATTTTATGTCCCTAATGTCCCCCAAGCATTAAGGGGCATGATGGGAATCAAATTTTCACATGGTGTCTCGCGACGACACTTTGCAAAGATCTGATGGTGGGGGGGTTTTAAGCCAAAGGCATGTTGAAAGAACATGGGGGCTGGAAGATGGTCACATGGGGGACTAGGAGCCATTCCTTGTGCTAGGTGAATTTTTATATCCATCATGTTCCCTAGAAAAAAGTGACATAAGGGTCATCAATTTGTATGCGAAGCATCACCTTGACACTTTTCATAGATCTTATGGTTAGGGTTTGAGCTTCCTGCAAACACCTGGGGGGCTGAACTGATGATACGCAGAGGTCACATGGGTGGACTAGATTGATTATAGGGGCTTGACACATTTTTATGTCCCTCATTTCCTTTATCCCTATGGATAAAAGGGACACAAAATTACACCAGGATCTTGGAGCTTACATAGGTCCTCATCAAATTTGACTAACTCCTGAACTCGTTCCTTGAGGGAAACTTGAAACGAAATATAAATTGAGCTCTCGAAGGACTTTTTTGATAAAATTTTATATAATTTTGACAAAAAAGGCCCTTATGCATCCACTTTATGGGGTATTAGATCTTGATTCCTCCATTTAAGCCATAACAAGTGGATTTGTTATCTGTCTCTTTAGTTGTGCATATAAAACACAGGTTATAAACATACTTGCGCAGAAGGTGTTGTGAAAAAATTGATTTCAGAATATTTTATGGCTTGGAATTGCCTTTCTCAATATGTCTCTTTTGGCTCCTAAAACTGTCTAGAACTAGAATCACTTCTCGAAGCTCAGCAACTCTTTTGACCCTGTGCACTGCTTAGGGCCTGTGAACCCTATTTTTGGTGAGACTACCCTAACTCTTCCAAAAGCACTTCTATTATGTCCATATGCCTTCCAATCACTTTCATGTCAGGTTTTGCTCCTCTGTTCCACTACAACGGGTTGCTCCAATCCTCAGGAAGGCCCAGTGATAACCTTTCCCACAACTTCTTGAAATTTGTATTTTCCAAGAAATCCTAAAATCACCCTGGGAGATTAAATTGAATTTCTTGAATCACCTACGGGAATGCCTTAAACATAAAATAGGATGTCACTGGACTGACTGGGTAGAGTTGAGGTGCCTTCAAAGGGTAAAACTTGAAATTTTTGACATAGGAAATATAACTGTCATGCTAAAAAATTGTCAATTTTCTTGTTGCACATTTGTATGAAAACAACTTTTAACTATCAATAGTATGGCAACGTTAGCATACTCATTATGAATACTAATTGGTTTATCATTATAAGTACTTAGTGCATTTCATTTCGTCATTATGGTTTATATATACATGGTTCTTAGTATAATGATTTCTAAATATTAAATGAATCGTGATGGCAAATAAAACAGGACATTTGACCCCTAGATGATGGCAAAAGTTATGTGTCAAATATGGAATTAACTCTTTTGGCTAGGAAAGTGACCAATATAACATGGAAGGTTTCATCTTTGTGTCTATATGGCTTATGAATGATGAACATGGTTATATATCTTGATGTAACATTTTTTGTCAATTGTCAATGTAGACCCCAAATTCTAGGACACACTCCCCCTTTAACCCACATGTATATTAATTTAATTACCCACAATTTAATTAATGCCCATGCTCACAATAGTCATTATTTAAATACCTTAATTAAAATAATTTCCACCTCACCTAGGACACCTCATCATAAACCTATTCTTAGCATGTTTTCCTTTTACTAGGACTCAATATCCCACTCACCATAACTAAATAAGACTTAGTCATACCTACCTTAATTGACTAAGACTTAGTACAACCCTAAAATCAAATGCCTATTATTCCTTTAACCGCATTCCATCTTATCTAAGAACAACATTTTGTTTTGATCTGTAAGAATGGATTAGAGATGGCCAAAAAGGATTGCCAAGATCTGTCATTTTTAGTAAACCTAGGATTTCCCACCTTAACCAACACTGGTCAATCCTAAGCCAATGCCAGTCACCCTAAACCATCATCAGTTACCATATATTCATTTTGGGGACCTTGTTTGAGGGGTTTGAAGGAATTATTCGAGTTTTGGAGAAGGTAAATCTACATACAAGCACACACTAGAGCACTCCTGCACATTCAGGACATTCTGAACAAGCAACCAAAGTACCAATATGAAAGGAAAAGCATTCACGGTAAAATTATAGGAAGCAAAGCTATGGAACTGAACACTGATTCCATAGATCAACCATCACCTCCATCCAACAACTAAGTCTACAAAAACTAGTAAGTAAAATTTGGATTTGCACCTTCCCATATTTATTGAGATCAACTTTTTCATCTCTATTTTGGGGAGTTCTAATATCCCTTTGCATTCCCATCAGCCTCTCACGTCCCCTATCAATCCCTTGACCCAACCTATATAAAAACCTCCCAGCCTCACATACCTGACTCCAGACACCTTTGACTACCTCCAGCATTGTCACTCTACCTACCCATCATCTGTCCATTCCTTGGGCAATCTCAGAGAATCACAAAAACTCCACCTTAACTAAGTCCTCCTACCAACCCCAACCCTACCGACGATAGTTAACCCAAGTCGTCACCCATTTCCTCTCAACCGACATAATTCATATGCTACTGACATTGATCTCTATATCTGATTAAACCTACTTGTAACAACAATCTCATATTCTTTCATCTAAACAACCTAAATCACCTAAATTTTTGACCTTGACTTGTCCCAACCACTTTTTTTAACCTGTCTAACTTCCAGATTTGATCATAACCTAGCTTGCTAGATTATATTTTGGTTTATTTTACTTGAATGAGATATCTAAATCATATCAACTACAGTAAGGACATTATTTTGTTCATATTATTTTCTTTGCATTAAGGTTGTTTTTAAACAATGGATTGACAGCCATCTAGGAAGTATCACACTTCCCAGATCTAGCATGCGCTAGGCAGGTCCTCTAACATATATTGTTTAATATTGCTTTTGTGGTCTTGTTTGTATTTGGCAGGGTAGTTTCTCCTAGCATAAAGGAAAGTTATCATAATCAGGCATTGGATTGGGAAATTAGGGACATGTGCACTCTACCTTCCATCTTCATTCACAGGGATTTCTCCTCACCCTTACCTTATCTATTTTGCTCTTACCTACGCACACTATTCGACAAATTTTTTTGGCTATGCCCGGTGGGACCCCTTTGAATTCTTTGCATTGTTCATTCTTAGGGGAATAATTTTTTTGTTTATTTCTTTTTGAAAGATATTTCACATTGAATCTTCTCCTTTGGGAAATATTCTTCTTCTCCCTTCTTTTCTCAGTGACACTCGTAGTTTGGATTAAAAAGAAAACTTATTTTTTGTTTTGTATTGCATTAGTGAAAGACATACTCTTTGCCTATTTATTATTTCTCTCATTGAATATAATTTAATGGATTTGGGTTTAAAATCTTGTTGCATTTCATCTTTGTATGCTACATTATTATCTCACCTCTAAAAATGAGGGAAAAATTATATGTTGGAAGTTATGGCCAGTTGATGGTTGACACAATTGAACCGTAGAAAGCACATTTCTTTCTTCTCTCTCTTTTCCAAACCACAAAAAATTGAATTTACACATCTTCTTAAACAACATCCCACTTCGAAGAAGCTATCAACAGTTACACAATCAGAGGATTGACAGTAGGCACCCAACTGGTTTTCTCTGTCCAGTCATAACTTAGAGAAAGCACCTCCCCCACCATAACATAACCTGAAACCTCACCTTTAGATTTCCTTCTTTGTATGATGCCTTCCCAACCAAAAAAATCTATTTTAAATTAACAACAAATTAGTCTTAAAATCATAAGCTAAAACAAACATAAATTCACTTATAGGATTACGTGTTCTCTTAGCTTTGCTCGTGACTTGTGTTTTGAGGTCGTGAGTTACGATTCTCCATTTTTCTTCTTCCTTTCACACTCCCCATCATAGCTGGAGTATTCTTGTTATTTCTAAGTGTTTCAAGACCTTATCTGTTCATTCTCAGATTTTTTGGGTTAACCCTTTATCTCAGTTTAATTCATAAACATCCATTTTCTTCATTTCTTTCTAATTTCACAATAACCGACATTGGTCTAGGGGATCATCGTTAGTTTACATCTAACCATCGTCGTTTTACCCTAACCCAGTGTCAGCTTCTAGATATTTTGGTTATTTTACCTGAAATATCCTTCATCACCTATTCTTTTCTACTTGTATTCCTCAAAACACCTTCATATCACCCCAACATTCTGATATTTCTGATATATACAGTCTTCCCCAGTTCATATTCATCAATTTTGTTTCATTTGTTGAAACGGATACTTTCTATAGTAACCGATATCAGTTATCATAACCCATCACTAGTTCCTCTATAACTGTCATCGGTCTCATACTAACCATTTTCGGTTCCTGTGTTTGATTTTTAATCAAGGAACTCACTAGGTTTACCCCCTGGACTTCATCCTTGTCTTCTTCTATTATTTTTTGTGTCATTTACAGAATACAATTGTACTAGGTCAACACTAAATCACATGGTGTTGACTCAAAGCCAAACTAACACCCTTGTATTTCATGCCATCTGTCAACCACTCCCACCTAGTCCATCACCACCATCCATCCTAATCACCTATGGATCCAACTTGGATTATCCCCATTGCTACTAGAGATGAGGAGTTTACAAGAATCCTCGATCAGAAATCTTGTAGCCTGTATAATAATATCCTTGCTCAATCATCTACCTGGGACTGCTTAGGACAATTAATATATAACATGCCTATATTTATCCCTTCCTGGCCTCGTAACCACTTCCACATCAACTACCACTAGCTCGGCACTGCCCTCATCCTTAATTTACCCCTGTGGTTTCTCAGTTAGGCTCTCCACCTCTACCATAACTACTACCCAAAATGATGTCTATTACACTCATAGTGTCAATTTTTCTCTTCACTGACTACCTTGAGCATAGCCCCATCCACACCCCTTTTCCTCGTATGTACCATTTTCATCAAAACCACCTCCAGTGTCCACAACCCACACCCCTTTCCAAATATGATGGTTCTTTCTATCCCTCAGTATATACCACCCATTACCATGAGATTCGTTGTGACCACCTCCCACCTATTTACTATGCATCATCAGCAACCCCTAATTCAATATGTCACATATTCAGGGTACATTCCACCTTTATCTATACCTCCTTCGTAGTTTTTCATATTCCGCACCCTCATGTACTAGGATGCCATCTACATCATGTACCCATCATCAACCTCCCTTTATTGCGGGACACACCCATCCCTCACAACTCACCAAAGACCTTATTAGGATGCTGATTGAAAATATTTAGACATTAGAAGCATCAATTTCTGGCTCTCATAAAATCCCTTGACCTATGAAAAAATCTGTAATGAGCCTATTCATCCATTCATTCCTATTTTTCCCATACCTTGTACATTGGAAAATTCCTAAATTCATCCAGTTCAATAGTAAAGAGGACCCCACAACAACACTTGTGTTCATTCAAGCATAGGTTCCTACCTAATTTTTCCATGATGATGCTCTTCTCTTATAAACATTTCCCATATCCCTAATAGGACCTTCCTTTAGATTGGTACAGTAGTTTACCAAGACAATTCCATCTACTCCTTCAACCAAGTGGCTCAGGAATTCCTAGACCCACTTCTCGATCAATGTAGTCAAGAAGGTCACCATGACCGACATGTATTTGACACGAAAATATGAAAACAAATCTATCACAGATTTTGTTTCCCGTTGGCAGAGTCTTATCAAACCAATTAACATTCCAACTACCTTAGATGAAACTTATTGATTTTTTCACTAAGATATTTTGTCAAACACATCTCACTAACTCTACAGGTCCAAACCTTCCAAACCTTTGAAAAAACATTCACCATGGCACAAAACCTGGAAATTCATGTTATTAAAGAAAATAAAATATAATTAAAAAAAGAAGAATGCCCCTGTTTTAAACCAAACGATTCTTCTTCATCTTCAAAACCTCAAAATATCTATTCAAAAGCAAAAGGATCTGCCATCATGGTAGTCCTCAAGGAGGGTCCATCTCATCCTTCTAATCAAGCCCAACCTTCTTCCAATATTTCCCCCTATCCAGGACTTCCAGTTCCGGCAGGAGCAGCAGAAGTACACATCAATTGGAGAACTCTATTTTCCAGTCTTAGAAAATCTTCTTAATGATAGAGCCATTACACTTCCTCCCATAAAACGTCGTACATGTTTCGATCCCACTTGACCTATGCCTGCATGGTATAAGGAACATGACTATGGTAATTACCATTGGGACAATGGCCATAGTGATGGTAACTACATAACTTTTAAGAACATTGTCCAAGAAATGATAGATAATGGAGACCTTGTTGTAGACAACCCGAACGTGCCGGTAAATAAAAATTTGCACATGTTTAAAAAGTAGTTCCCTAACCATAATGTGTTGTCTAATAAAAATAGTGAAACTTACCCTAGCGAAAACAATGTCTGTGAAGTCCATGTGATTTTTGATATCATACAGGTCGTTCCTCAAACCCCACCTATTTTGACTATTGAGGAAATTTTTGCACGAGCCCCTATTCCCAAAGAGGAGCATACCTCTTCTACTCCTTCACCCACAGAGGAATCCCCTTCATCTCCCCCAACTCTCACGAAGGAGCCCGCGCTTTCTACCAATGTCATTTCACCATCTATCTCACAACCTACCGAACAATCAATGTTTTTAATTCTCCCATCCATAGGGGAATCATCATCATCTTCTACTCCACTAAGGGAGAATTCTACCTCACCCCACATATTATCTCTCCTACCCATGGGATACTCTTCAAACATACCACTACCTATTGGGGGAAATTATCCCTCAGCATCCCAGGACCCCATTGATATGATCTCGACTCTGTTTCCCATAGAATCCAAGGCTAGCCAATTCCCTATCTCATAGACATATTTTACAGGGATTTTCACACAACCAACTCCATATTCTTCTACAACAGTTCTATTTTCATGACTGGCCGATCACTTGGATTATGTTGATAATTCCATGCTCTGGGGATGTCTTCGGCTTCCCTTTTCGCCCCAAATGCAAATGTTTCCTGAAGATACTTCCAATATCTACCCAAAGGTATTTCTAGCAACCAGATCGACATTGACCATGCCTATTGAAGAAGATTATTCTTCATCATCCCTACCTACATCCAAATTTCTACACACAACTAAAAATGTTCCAAGACCTAAAAACCTACCCACACCTATCTCCTCACCTATATCTAGGCCCATCACTATCTTGGGTGGCATGCTAACATCAAGCCTTACTCATCCACCTGTCAAATTGGACTTAGCCACATCTTCGCAAACCAACACCAACATTATCACTCTTCCTAAAAGGAAGACCCCCTTCTAGGCTGCACACACCGGTCTCGCCTAGCACACCATTTAGAGAGTGAATTTTAGAGCAACCTTATTTTGTTGTTGCATAATAGATTTATCACCATAATTATGAAATAATCATGATGGGTAACTTGGATGTGCATAAACAAACACACACATAGCAAAGAGAAGATACAAAGGAAAAAAACCCCAATATACACTACAAAAATATGCACCATGGCTATGAAGAAGCCAAGATAACTTAATACGTGTAATTGGTCTAAAAATCAAACATCAAAAATACAACACAACTTAGAAAAAGAAGACAATTATCTATGCTCGTATGCATGCCATAATGATGATTAAGAAAATGCAAATTCTCCCAAGCACTAAACTTATGAAATGCATTGGGATAGGATCAGACTAAAGAGCGGAGTGATGCTTAGATAGTCCTAATGAAACTCTTTTTGGATCCACATTGAAGATTGATCTGAAAGTTGAAAAGGATTATTTCCTCCATGCAATAAGATTATGTATTGCAAGAGAGGTAAAAGGAGGGCCTAAATTACCCTAGGTGAAGATATATCGCGAAGGAAAAACAATTGATTTGACTTGCCCCAAACAAAGTTAGTAATCATGCAAAGGGAAAAAAGTGATAGTCGTAAGATTGGAATGATCACTAGGGTAGTTAGTTAAAAGTTTGATTTTATCAAGATTGTATTGAAATGTTGAAATATTCATTTCACAGGTTTTCCTATTATAGGATTTATGTGATGATTTGAATGTTTGTTTGAAATTTTAAAAAATTTGCTATTTTTTTTTTTGAATTTTTGAATATATGATTTTTTTGGATTTAGAAATACAAATACAAAGAAATGTAAACAAGTCTGAATACACAAAAAAAGGAAAACAAACCATGGATTATTTAATAAACCAGGGGGAAAACACAACATGTGCAAGTGACACAAAGACACAAAACAAACATTTTAAACAAACCCAATACGAATAGGAAGGAACTACACCAAAGTTATAGGTGAATTTAGATGCTAAGAATTTTCCTACAATTGGTCTACAATAACAAAGTACAAAGAAATAACAAACTAATAGAAGCAAAAACATTGTCATAATGTTGAAAAACTGCAACAGTACAATATAATTTGTAATAAAGACGTCTAATGACACTCCTAATGTGTTCCACATTGAAGAATTAGACAGATATGAATGCCCCTAAGCGATAACTTAGATCGCGAGAGGATTGAATCTGGCCAAAGAGCAGAGTGATGCCATGATACTCCAAAAATAACTCTTGTCGGATCCCATTGAAGTATGATTTGTATTGGATTAAAATTTGAAATCCAAGTGTGCCTTAAGAAAAGTTATATTGCAAAAGGGTAAATAATTGATTGCCTCGAGCATAGATATACACCATGGGAAAGAAAAGTGATTATCGAAAGATGATCTGGAATGATCATGAGGAGCGTCACCAAATGACAAAATTGTGGAACTATTTTATTCAGTTGCTAATATTTTGTCAAACACTTTCTGAATGTTTTTCTTTTTGCTAGTTTTATACTGTTTTTATTTTTAAAACATATTTGAATGTTTTTGAATTTTGAACATATTTGAACGTTTTTTATTTTTTAAAACATATTTAAATGTTTTTGAGTTTTTGAAACATATTTGAATGTTTTTGTATTTTTTGAGACATATTTGAATGTTTTTGAGTTTTTGAAACATATTTGAATGGTTTTGAATATATTTGAATGTTTTTGTATTTTTGAACATTTTTTAATGTTTTTTTATTTTTGACTTGGTAAAAGGGTACACCATCTGAATTCTTGTTCAAATAATTGTAAGCATTTCATTCCATTGGAAAAATGTAGAAGATATAATGATAGGATGTCTCACTCCATTCGTGATTCCACACAACTAGGAAGATGCGAGGATTCATCATCGAGAGTCAAAACGGGCATGAGAACAAGGTGAATAGTGATATGCAAATGAAGAGAATGGATTTTAAGACACAAGGTGTAATAATGATCCATGTGGGAAAAATAGAACTCATCCACAATCAAGATCATCTGACCAACTCCAAGATTATCTCACTTTATAGATTTTGACTAGACTTAGATCCATTGATGGCCTACTGATTGGCAAGATCTGGTTGAAGGAATTGTTCTCTTTGAATAGAATCTAATTCTTGGGATGTTTTTGATTAAGTAATTTTGATTCATTTTTGCTAAAGGATTTATTTTTTATGATTTTTTTTAAATGACCCCCTACATCTAGGGCTCAACACCGAAGATAAAATGTAGGTGAGTAAGGAAACCTACCTCTGTTCCCAGTCTCATACTACTAGTAAGAAGCATGGGCTCATCACCAAAGACTGTGAAGGATGAAAGGTGTAATGATTATTATTTTATTTTTTTGTATTTGATTTTGATTTTTCCTTGTATGTTGATATTGTGCTTGTTGGGAAGGAACATTCTACCCCCTAGTCTTAGCCACATGCGACTAGTAGGACATAAGGGTTCAACACCGTAGACTCAAATGGGTAGTCAAAAAGGACTGGGTAAAGAAGTTTTTGCTTTCTGTTAAAGAAAGAGCTTGTTTGAAAGGAGGATTTTCCATCAGTAATCTTCGAGACAAAACCATAGGTAAAAAGATCTAGAATGGTAAAAACCATAACATAGATGAGACACAAAATTCCAAATGGTAATAAGGTTAACTTGTGTCATATAAGTGATTTGTCAGCTTCCCCCTTTTTGTCCATCCTAGGGCCCCATCCGTCAACCCTGATCAAACAATCTCTTTCCCAAGGTCAGCCAACACAAAAAAAACCAACTACTGCATCACAGACCTTAGATACACCTCATTCACTAAAAGACCAAACACCCCCGGCCTCATCCATGTAGTTCTTACCACCTATACCTCCACCAATTACTATAATCCAAACTTTTCCTATACGACTTCTACCCATACCATCCACCCAACCTCTACCAATCACTTCCACCGCAACTCGGTTATCCCCATGGGTAAATAATCATCTTCCACCATCTTATTTCCCTTCTGCATTCATTACTCCACCCACTACCCTCCTATAAGGTAGTCAAACCAACAAAAACTTTCACTGCTAGTTATTCTACCAAACTTTTATCTAGGTAGATGCGATTAAAACCTAAGACAATACCACTTACCAAGCTAGTGACCCAACTCATCCCCCATCCTATAAAACATCTTCCCTCACGAGCATCCACACTTGTACCCAAACGCACATTCGCTTCCCATTGTAATCCGTTAGCAAGGTCCTATGCCAACATTTTAACCAATCTCTTAGAGAATTCTGTCATCACATTACCAGCACTTTGACCTTACAATCCTATCAAACTCAAACCAAAACGGTTTGATGAAACCAATATTTTTGCCTATCATCATGTGCCAAGACATGATGTAGAAAATTGTAAGGTTCTAAAAACCATTCTTCTCCAAATTTTTCCTTCTGAAAAAAATTACGATGTTGATGACCTCCTTGATGAGGACCTTGTTCTACCTTCACCTGTCATTACACATCATCATCCCTTGCTTCTTCAATGACTTGCATCTCCACCCCCACAACCCTTTTTTCCACCTCCAAAATTTTATATCAACATGGTTCGTATTAGAGTGTTAGCCAAATCACCACCCAAATGTTGGTGTGCCCATCTCTCTTCACAAGGATTTTACCCAACGTTAGGTTTTTTCCATCATGCCATTACACCACTCATCGTACACCTTCTCCATTTACCCCCTTCCCTCAGATTAACATGGTTCAAGTTGTCACCCTCGATCAGAAAGACAAAGGAAAATAAAAACAAACCAGCCCATCAACTAACCCTGTGCCCAATATATGATCCAAACCTGTGCCCAAGATCACCATTCGCGGACCCACATACCCTATCTCTAACGGGGTCACCCATCAAACAATGGTAAAATAACTACATCAGTCCCATCTGAAGATGTCTTTGTATGATCTCATCCAAAATTAGGAATCTCATAGGCAAGCCATTATAGAAATTTTGCAATCCATTGAATTTTTATCCAATGAACCCACACCAGTGGTCTCCATTATCAAGCCTCACCACGTGGCCTCGCTTACCAAATCATCTCCTTCTTCTACCCCCATGCCCACTCCTCAAGTCGCCACTCTCAACTTCTCTGATGAAGATATTGTACCTCTCTAGTCAGATGAGCCTGATCCCGCCTTTTTCATTTCTATCTATATTGATAACATATGTGTATGACACATTATAATTGATGGTGGTGCTAGCATTAACATCATATCCTCCCACACATACAATCAAATACACATCCCTTCTAGTTATATGCATAATAACCTAGTTATGTTGTGTTTCTTCAATGACGCCATCACCTCCATCCTTGGCACCATTATTCTCCATGTTCGTGTGGGCCCTCGCACTGTCCTAAAATTATTCTATGTCTTAGAGGGAGAGTTCCAGTATAACCTATTGCTTGGAAGATCTTATATTCACATCATGGGTTGGGTCCCTTCGACTTTAAACCACTGTGTAAAATTCAAACATGAAGGGCATAACTATACCATCCCCATTGACCCGTCGCCATTAAAAACTTGTAACATGTTCTACCAACCTAATGATGTACTTGTACTAGTCAAGGCATCTACCACTACCCCCACTTCTCCTTCACCCATGACCCCATCCACCAATTCTTCCGCCACCACTCTTACACCTAACTCTTCTATTTCTAATGCTTCCACAACCTCTGAAACTTTCTCATCTAGTTCTCAACCAACCAATACCCCTCCTATGAAATCATCTAGTGAATTGTCTATCTTCGCTACCCGATATCTACTACCGGTCCCTTGGAAGGTGTTTTGCAACACCTCACTCTAGGGGAGTACCACATGTACAATATCAACACATTCCTCACTCCACAAGAGTATGGAAACCTATACCAAAATTATCATTATGAATATCACATGGGAGAGGTTTTCCCAAGGACCTCTGACTTATCAATGCTATGGTGAGGCTCCCTCTTCTATTCCCTTCCTAGAGGTTTTCCCAAGGACCTCTGACTTATCAATGCTATGGTGAGGCTCCCTCTTCTATTCCCTTCTTGTATCCTGACATGATCGATAACGATACATCTTCTATTAACATTGTTCAATGTCTAAACGATGAGTCTATCCTCACCTACCTTGGTGTGGAATATTCTTATATTCATCAGTCGTTACCTTATGAGACGTAAACAATGTTGAACGAATCAAATATTAAAATCAACATTAACACTCAAGAAGGCCTACACATCCTAAAGATAGGCCAATATTTAGATGCTGCTAAATAGGAATATTTTACTTCTTTCCTCTAAGACCATAGCAACACTTTTTTTTGGTCCTATACTGATATGCCCGGTATCGACACAAACATTGTGCTCCATAATATCATTACCATTCCTAATGCCAAACCCATAAAATAAAAGATGGGGAAAATTCATCCTCCCATTGCTCTTGTGGTCAAATAAGCTCTTCCGCACCTTCTCTTAATTTCCTTCATCCTACCCATTGACTATCCACAATGGATTTCTAATATCGTTCATGTCACAAAAGCAACAGGGGGACTCCGAATTTAAATGGACTTCTGCAACCTCAACTTAGCTTTCCCCAAATATGAATTTCCTCTACTAGGAATTGACCAACTGGTTGATCTCACCGCCAGTCATGAGATGCTATCACTCATGGATGGTTTCTCAGGTTATAATAAAATATTACTCACTCCATAAGATAAAAAAAAAATACCTTCATCACTCCTTGAGGGACCTTCTACTATCAATTCATGCCTTTTGGACTTAAAAACCTTGGTGCTACATATCAGCGAGCCATGACTTATATCTTCATGACATCATGCATCACATATTGGAATATTACGTGGATGACCTTCTTGCCAAATCCAAACATTAGACCGAACACCTCATATGCGTTCAGGTAAACTCCTCAGGTTCATCATTTATTTTTGTGGCATAGAGGTCAATCCTACTAAAGTAAAGGCTATTATCGAAATGCCTCTTCCTATTAATCTCTGTCAACTTCGAAGTTTGCAGGGTAAGTTACAATCTATATGTTGGTTAATTTCAAAACTTTTTGATTGCTGCCAACCATTTCATCATCTCCTAAAAAAGGACATCTCATTCAAATGGGATGATGAATGCTACAAAGCCTTTGGCACCTTAAAACACTACCTTACTCAATCACCTATGCTCATTCCTCCTAAAGATGACCGAACATTTTACCTATACATTTCTGTAACTGACCATTCCTTAGGTGCCATGCTCACTCATTGCGATAAGTAACATAGAGAACAAGATGTTTATTACATAAGCCATACACTTCTAGACTAAAAAAATAGGTACACCCATGCTGAAAAAAAATTCTTAGCCCTAGTCTTTGTTGCCACTAAACTTCGTCATTACCTACTCAACCAAAAAACCTTTGTCATCACCAACACTAATCCCCTACATTACATGTATTCCAAACCCTACCAACATTAATGTGCTGCACATTGGATTATGCTTCTTATAGACCTTGAACTTGAATTCATCCATCAAAAATATATCAAAGGCCAAACCATCTCTGACCAACTAGTAGACACACCTCTTTCTGGAGATCAACCCTATAAATTTGAGTTCTCAGAAGAATCCATTCCTACCCTCTCTTTGGACGATATAACTTATCATATGACTGTATGATATAACAGTGACAAGTGAGCATGAGAATCAACAACTAGCCTTTCTTCATACCTGACCTCCTGAGTTTGTGCTAAGATAGCCAGTGGAAATGAAATATAGACGGATATGGAAAAACTAGTTGGGAAATATTATATCCTTAACACACAATAATGGGATCTGCGAGTCCAAGGAAAAGAAATCTCTACTAAAATAAATTGGTGTGATGGATCGGTTGAATACTATAGTTTCTTAGAGGCTCCAATCAATGTCGAGCTCTGTCGAGATCCTATCTATTGGTTGTTGGACATGTGCAAAGTGACCTGCAGGTGCTTTGTGTATATTTCCTAACAAGGTCATGAAAGTGGTAGTGAGAGGTGTAGTAGATTTGTAGGAAACTATGGCTGGTTTTCTAGTTTAACCCATAAAATGCTAGCCTGATCAGATTCTATGTTCAACATAGACATTTGTGTTATAATATCTAGTAGGAGTGGTGAGGATCTAAATACCAGTGTATGTAGTGTCGAAATTTAACTGATTAGCAGGCCCGTTGGGTTGTGGGAATTGGGGATCACAACCATGAGTTTGTGGTTGTTGTGGACCTTTTATGGTCATGTGAAGAATCAATCTCTTCTTCCGAATATCCAATAGTCATAAGCTTTTTCAGCTTATATGTTTAATACTAGGAGTTGTGTGATCTTCTCGAAATACCTTACGGGTTTCTAACAACTTGTATGCGTAAGCCTATGTCTATATCAATGAGAAGGTCTCCTGCATTTGGATGCAGAACTAATAGATCACACCCAAATATTTTTTCTCTTTCAGGTTCGTGGATGGTCATGTGGATATGTTATCAAGGTAATTGTTATCACCGAATCACAGCACCCTTGTGTTTATACAAGTGCAAATGCTTGAACTCATGGTGTGATTGGATAACATGGGTACTATCTCCAAGTTGTGGGACCTGCTACTTGAGATAGACCTCCAGAGAAAGCTGGTTCTTGCTCCTAAACTACCTGCCACAATCTACTCTAATACAGGGGAAACTAACTATTCTAATCTAAATTTCCAAGGGACCAGGGAGATAGAATGCATAAAATTAAATCCTACACTAAAGTGGTGATACACTAGAAAAGGAGGGTGTGAGAGTAGTCTCCAAATGTGTGAAATATAGAGGGAAAGTGCACACTAGAAGAGTTGATGACAGTTCTCCATAATCTAGCAAAATGCATTCACAACAATATTCCAAGCATACACAATGATAATGAATCCCTGCAAGAACATAATAATAGACACAATATTCTTGTAGAAATATTAGAGGGGCAAGAAGATATTGCAAGAAAACACAGCAGGGGAAGAATACATCCACAAACTGATATTTTATTGCTTCATGATATGCACAATTCAATCTATTACAAGATAAGGGCCTAGAATCACCATGCAAGGATTCCACTACAAGGGCCTGTGAGCACATTGGCTTCACAAAGCAATTCTGACAGATCTTTGCTACAAAGAACTACCTCTCTTTTACAATGAGCCCAACACTCCAATTTATAGAAAAATGAGAAGGAAAAGAGAAGGGAAAATGGAAATCCTGAATTCTATCCTTCAACCACCTGTAAGAGGTATTAAATGGAGTGAAATGATTGTATATTACTTGCAAAATTCTCCCCATACTGTCCCATGTGCTGCAACAGAGAAAGAATGATGACCATGCCTCTTAATTGCACTCCCAACCACCAAATAAAACACTGTTATGAACCCGGCCACATTTTGTTAAAAAAATCAATCAATCTCTCATCAACTATCCAGGAATTTCTTGATTGCTATGTGTGTCAGGCTCGGAGCCAAAATTCCAATGGTACCAATTTTGTGTGATTTCGTTGAGAAATACAAAAGTTATGGCCTTCTGAGTACGGGCAGCTATTTTGGGTCTGGCACGCGTTTTCTATCATTTGACGGGGAATGAGCATTAACTGACTGGAGCCGAATATATTTATTTTATTTAAATATATCTACCCTCATTAAAAATAAGGAAATCCATGTTTTTGTGGCGTAGAGGACGTCGTGCTTGTTCTAGAAAGTCCCAAATTTTGTGAAAATCGGAGCTCGGAGTCAAAAGTTATGGCCGTTTGAAGTTTCACGGGTCAAACGTTGACTTTTCTTCTCTACCTTCGGCTGCTTCGGCTTTTCACGTCCCTACGCGTACCTTTGTCCCGGCTGTACCTGGATGAAAATCTCCAGCTTCGGCCGATTCGGGCTCCCTTGTTACTGTTTGCGGTGAAGACATGTGGCAAGATTCCAGTCTCTCTCGGCTCTTTCGGCTTTCCGCGTCCCACGCGTCCCTTTGGTTCGGATGTCCCAGTACAAAAGTCCTCAGTTTCGGCCGAATCGGCTGGTTCATGTCCCCCGCGCACTTTTGTCCCAACTGTCCCGGACTGCCTGGGACAGATTTCTCCGGACCACCCGAAATGGACTAACTTGCACCAAACCGGCTGATCCGCGTCTTTTCACGTACCTTTGTCCCAACTGTCCCAACTACATGAAAATAGCACTTAGTCAATTTTTTCTACTTTTCGGCCGGTTTTCCTTTTCGCATCCCGCGTGTCCCGACATCCCAACTGCTGCGCGGACTTCCTGGAGGATTTTCAACCGGTTCGCGCCCTAACGTCCCAACTGTTGCAAAGGACTAGGACTTAGCCATTTTTCATGATTTTTTCTGCCTCGAGCTTCTTTTTTTGCAAATTTTTTCACCCCCTTTTTAGAACTTGCTCTGGGTTTTCTTCTTGGACAGGGGAGTTAGAAAAAATCCGAGGGAACCCCAGAAACATGATTTTTGCCTTGAATCAATCTATTTGCTTGGGACTAAAGAATTTGATGCATGTTATCAAAATTACCTTGGGGGGTAAATTTTGGATAACAATTTTGGCGACTCAGTGGGGTTATCTACCTACCACATGAAAGACGAACAGCTGCTTGTAGCAATCCATTGGGCATGAAGTCTGTTTGATAATCTCTTAGTTGATCTGAAATTTGAAAGCCTGTATCCTTGAGCCATTTGAACATTTGTTGAGTTGGTTTTCTCATGGCTGCAAATTCTTTTTCCGAAGGCTCGATGAACTGCAAACATGCACATACTAGAAGCAATAGGACATGTGCACAAGAACTTAGGGAAATAAAAACTACTCTATACAGCAGTACATATGTGCATAAGCACTTAGAGGAATGGAAATTCTAAATTAATATTTACAAGGACGACAATCTATCTTTCTAGTAGCAACGTTTGAGATAGATCCCATTGACCGGAATCTGCAATTCTTCACCATCCAACTTATCCAGTCAGAAAGCATTACTACCTTTGCATTCAATGATCATGTATGGGCCACTCTAGATGGCATCAAACTTGAAGTGCTTTTCTGGTTTTGCATGATCAACATCCCACTTCAGTACCAAATCTCCAGTTTACAATATCCTGGCCTTAGCTTTCTTGTCAAAAACTCTTTTTGACCGATGCTTTATCCTTTTCTATGGCCTGCATTGTGTGCTCTCTTGACTCTTCTAATTCCATCAGCTCTGCATACCTGATTTCCATAGGTTCAAACTCAGCTAATTCCAACTGTTTCATGAGCTCCAATGCTAGCAACTCCAGTGATATAGGTAGAATTGCTTTCTTTCCCATACACAAGCTTGTATGGAGAGCTTCCTGTAGACCTCTTGGGTGTGATCCTATCGGCCCATAGGGCTGATTTGAGTTTTGCGTGCCAAGTTCTTTGATTTTCATCCAGAGTCCTTCTGATGATTCTTAGTAAGTTCTTGTTTGTAGACTTGGCTTGGCCATTACCTTGAGGGTAATAGTTTGATGAAGTGCTGAGATACACACAATTTCTTGACATCCCATTCAGTGATCTTTGTGCCAAGGAATGCCAATGCATGGTCAGATATGATAAGTGGCAGGGGCACCAAACCTCGTGACTATCCCTTCATAGAAATCTAAGATATTAGATTCATTTGCCTCCTTGAGGGCCACTGCTTCGTTCCACTTGGTGAAAATAATCCGTTGCTATATAAGTATCCAATTGTGGGCTTGACTCGAATTGGGATTGGTGACTCCAATGAAGTCCAGTCCCCATTTTTCATGAATGGCTGATCAACTGAAATTGGATGAAGGGGCAGCGCTGCTAACCTTTCTTTCCCTGTGAAGAAGGAACATTTCTTGCATTTCTTAACTCCATGAGTAGCAATCATTGAACACAGTAGGCCAATAGTAACCAACTTTCATGATTTTGAGAGCTGTCACTCGCAGAGCAAAGTGGCCTCCTACTTCCTTGTCATGGAACTCGTGCAAGATCTTCTGAACTTGACCTGTTCCAATGCATCTTAATAGAACACCATGGATGTATTTTCTTGAACAAAGATACCATTAATGAGTACATACGGGATAGCTTGTAATCTAAAGTATTCTCCTCTTTACCTTACTCACTTCTGGAGGGCACAAGCCTATTTGGAGGTAATGCACCAAGTCTTAAGTCCAACATGGGATGAGTGCATCATCAGTTAGTTGTTCTTGATCATTTTGTAGTAGTAGGACAACATATTATTCACCTTTTGAGCCATCTGGTTGTTTGGAAGCGAGCTGCTCACACAAACCTTTTCCACGAACCAGCTTGGTCACTTTGATTTCAATATCATATTCCATCACCCGAGTGATCCAACCTGCTCTCTTTTCATTTAAATCCTTGTTTAAGAGAAAGTCCTTCACACCAGCGTGAGGACACCAGTAGTTGAATCTTATTGTTTGAGACCAAATGTCTGAACTTCTTCAAGCTCCTGATGACAGCAAGGACATGCTTTTCGATGAAAGAATAATTTATTTCGTAATCTTCCAAGGTTTGACTGAAGAATGCTATGGGCTATTCTAAACCTTCTATGTTCAGCTGTGTCAAGATAGCTGAGATTGTGTCTGATCCTCCAAACGCATACAACATGAAAGTCCTTTGAAAAGTCTGGGTTGATAAGAGTTGGAGCTTGTGATAATGCATGCTTTGATGTTTTCAAAACTCTCTTTGCCTTCTGCTGTCCATTTGAATGCCAGACTCTTCTTCAACATCATTGTTAGAGGCTTCACAAGAGTGGCAAAATTAGGCACAAATTTGCAGACAAAGTTTATCCTTCCTAAGAAGCTTTGAAGATATTTCTTGTGGTGTGGCAATGGAAGCGTTCGGATGGCTTCAACCCTTTCAGGATCAATTATTAGCCCTTCCCTAGAGACAATGTGGAGCAAACAATTTTCCCCTCGTGTGCCACGAATATACATTTCTTTAAATTCAACGACACTCCGAACCTGATTCTACACCTCTGAAACACTTGTCTGAGGTGAAAGAGATGGTCAGCTGCATTCTTTGAGAAGATAGTGATATCATCTAGGTATACCAGCACTATCTTGTTGATCAAGCCTTTGAATGCCATATCCATAGCTCACTGGAATGTTGCTCCGACATTTGACAGTCCAAATGGCATCTTCTTGTAAGCATACGTGCCCCATTTTGTAGTGAAGGCCGTCTTGAATTGATCTTCTTCTTTCACCATTATCTGATTATAGCCTGAATATCCATCTAGCAATGAAAACCTTTCTGAACCAGCTACAACCTGCAATATTTGTTCCATTGATGGAAGCGGATAATGATCTTTGAGTGATGCTCTATTTAGATCATGAAATTCCACACACAATCTTATTTCTCCGTTTCTCTTTCTTACCGGCACCAAGTTTGCAACCCAACTTGAGTGTTTGATGGGGAAGATGATACTGGACTCAATGAGGATTGCTTAACTCTTTTCTCATGAGAGGTTCGATATGAGGATTTACTGGCCTTTTGCTTTTGCCTAACAGGCTTGGATTCTGGATCCAACTCAATAGTATGTTGTGCCAACTTTGGGTTGAAACCTCTTAAATCTTTGTAATTCCAAGCGAAGACATCTGGGAATTCTTGACAAAGCTGAACAAAATCAGATTTCTCTTCTGGAGTACTTACTTTGCCAATTTGCAATGTCTTGCCTTCATCTACTAAGATAGGTTCTGAATCTTCACCCTTTACTTGAATGTTCGCTTTCTCCTTCCAGAACGGATCATTCGGGTTGAAGATTGACTCTAAGTTTATGAGGCCTTTTGGTAATTTGTTAGTTCTCAGCTGCACCACTTGGTCACCATACTGCTACTCCAGCTTGTCTTGATTTCTCATGGAGAACTCAGCTTCTTCTTACAGGAAATTAACAATATGCTGATCATTCTCGAAGACTTGCCAACTTGTATTGTTATCCAGAATAGCTGGTCTCACAACCACTTTGATATGAGGCTGAGATTTTTCACTTTTGATACTTTCTACAACATCAAACGCAGCCCCAATTGCTGTTTTTAGTTTGTCTGCTACTTCATTCTTTTTTCTTGGGATGGAATTGATGCTACAAAAGCTTCAAAATATTCAATGAGATCCCATACTCGATTTTTGTAGTTCTTCAACATATCATTTTTGGCAGCATTTTTTCCTTTGACTTGGTTTACGATCAGCTCACTATCACCAAATACTTGTAAATTCTTGATGCGTTTCTTCTTTGCCCAGTTGCAGTCCATGAATTAAGGATTCATACTCAGCTGTGTTGTTTGAACAGGAAAACTGGAAACGGAAGGTTGAGGAATACCTTATACCTTGGGGTGAAATGAGCATAAGCTCCTCCTCCTGCACCTTGTCTACTCCTTGATCCATCAAAGAACAATTGCCATACTTCATTCTTGTCTTTATGATCTGGCTTGGTGATGCTGGGGAGAGGTTGATTTCTCTTCATGTAAACAATAAACTCCCTAGCTCAGATTCTTCTATTTCTTGATAAGGATCAAAAGCATGCACCTTGCTTGCCCCATTCATCAAGAGTCAAATATGGGATGCTTCCAACCTTGGTGTCAGCTTCATCAGTGCTTGGATATATCTTCTTGATCAAACGCTAAACAGTTGGTATTGACTTGGCTTGGAGTGTAAGGCTCAATGTGAAAGTTTTGCGATAGGCTCAGCCCTGATTGTGGTTTTGGTTCCATATCTTGTTCTGAACAACATGTGTGAACCAATCCACCCAAAGATAGCCTCCAATTTTAGTAGTGAAGTCTCTTGACAAGAACAATGTAAAGGAGTGGTGGCAGGTCTATGACTGACAACATCTTGTAACACTATTACGTTGGGGACATGCGTGCAGTGTGAGGCTCAAACCTTTGATTACTCCAACCGTTGTCACTTCTGTCTCGTCTAATTGCACTACACCCCTTGGAGATGACTTCATATTGGATTCCTAGCTGATCAGCTATTTTCTTGGGCATTAATGAACTACTTGCCCCAGAGTCAATCATGCAATTATGTACCAACTTATCTCCTATGATCAATGAAACATAAAATGGAGGGGGCTTCAACATTTTACCTTGTTGTCCTCTCATGATTTTCCTTCAGGCTGGGAAGCATTTTGTGAGTACCTTCTCCTACATTTGGAGACCTGTTGATTTAGAAGTTGACCAGTCTCCTTCATGGCAGCTTGTAGCAAATCTCTTTGTCCTAGGATAGATAGTGATTCCCACATTGATATGTTTACATTTTTCTTCTTCATCTGATCAATGATACTGAATGGAGATGAAGTATCCCTCTGTTGTCCCTTGGCCTGCACACTCATTCCTTGCAAATGAGTGGCAGTAGCTGGCATCTGAGTTGGTTTAGGAGCTGGTTTGGATGCTCCTTGCATGTTTGGAACTACAGTTTGTTTGCCAGCGGCTTGTGGAGTGATAGAAGGTTGTGGATTACTCGAAGCCAATGGCTGTTCTTCACCCAAATTTTCTCCTCTTTGACCTTGTGTTGGCTGTAACACTTTGAGAGGGTATTTGATTCATACCACAGAAATCTTCAGCCTGCCAATTGACAAGAGTAGTGTCGTTCGGTTAGATGTTCCTTGCTGAGGTGCCCCTTGCTGCTGATCTTCTTCGTGGCTGGACTCTTGTGACCCAACAATGGTTTACACCATAAGAGCCTAATTTTAATGCACCGTTAAAGCACATTGATTGGTTATGTGGTTGACTTGCACGGGAAACACCAATCATATTCTTGGGCCATGTTATTTTTGGACTGGCACCAAAATCTCTGGATGCAGATGTAGCATTGGGATTATAGGGCTGAAATGGTCTGTTGGTAGGAAGCCTTGCTTGATTCTGATTTGTAGCTGGATTGGGTGGTTCCTTTGAGGTTGATATGGCTGCCTGTTAGGCTTAGCTTGAGGCTGATACGGTCTAGCACTTTGTTCTTGTTGTCTTTTAATAGTAACCAAACTCATTTCTCCAAATTTTGTAATTGTTTTCATGACCTCTTGGAGTTCATTTGAAGCACTAGAGGATGAAGTAGAAGTCTCATTTGAACTTTTTATTTCTAGGAGTGAGAATAGGAGCCAAAGTGGGTGCTTGACTAGTGCTTGGATTTTCTAAGTTTAGGATACAAGGGCATGGGAGAGCCTAGGAGCTAGTTTACCAGCTTGAATAAGACAGTTTTCCGCTCTAATGGCAATGCTATAAGCAGCAGGTAAGGTTGTGCCTCCCATAGATTGAATTAACATAGAAATATCAGAATTCAAAGCTTTAAGGTAATATAGAAAAGCACCTTCTGCTGTTGGCCTGACTGCCACTAGAATCCTATCCCAAGACCTTTGAAATCTGAAGTTGAAGTCAGTCAGCTGCTCGTTGGGGGCTCTCTTGATAGTTGTCAATTGTTCTAGTAGAGACAAATTGTCTCCCTTTTCCCCAAATTACTCATGGAGAACTATGCATAAATGATTCCAATTTGTGATAGAACCAGCTCCAAGGCTCCTAAACCATTGCAATGCCTTCCCTTCGAACGAAGATGCCAGAAATTTGACAGCCACATCCATTTTGTTTATCTCATGGATTGCACATACATTAGCAATGTCTTTGACATGATCACTAGGAGTGGTATGATTTTCTCTAGTGAAAAATGGAATGTTCTTCAATGTTGCAATTGGAATTGGATTCTATGCATTAGGGAAAGTGGGCTGCTACCAATGAAATTGACAAAGGGATTTAGTGGTTGTGTCATTCTGATTGGCCTGAGAACCCTTGTTGATGCGAGAAAGGGTCTACCAGGTGGAGGTGTAGACAAAGTTCTATTAGGTGGAGACGCAGATCTTTGAGCTCTTCTTCCCCTTATTTCTTTTCCTAGAGATAGATGCAGATAAACAAACAATCCTTCCTCCCTAGTTCTTGACCTTGTCTATATTCTTCTCATAAATTTTCCAGGCTTGGACTGTAGAAACCAGCGGATTATGCCTCTTTTGGAGTCACCAGATGTGTTATTTTATAGCTCCTTCAAAGCTGGAACTTACAACAAGTGCACATCAATCTTGTTCTAATGAAAGTGAAGACCTCTAAGGTCCCACCAGGCGTGCCAGAACTGTTATCACCGAATCACAGCACCCTTGTGTTTATACAAGTTCATATACTTGAACTCACGGTGTGATTGGATAACATGGGTACTATCTCCAAGTTGTGGGACCTGCTACTTGAGATAGACCTCCAGAGAAAGATGGTTCTTGCTCCTAAACTACCTGCCACAATCTACTCTAATGCAGGGGAAACTCACTATTCTAATCTAAATTTCCAAGGGACCAGGGAGATAGAATGCATAAAATGAAAGCCTACACTAAAGCGGTGATACACCAGAAAAGGAGGGTGTGAGAGTAGTCTCCAAATGTGTGAAATACAGAGGGAAAGTGCACACTAGAAGAGGTGATGACAGTTCTCCATAATCTAGAAAAATGCATTCACAACAATATTCCAAGCATACACAATGATAATGAATCCCTAAAAGAACATAATAATAGACACAATATTCTTGTAGAAAGATTAAAGGGGCAAGAAGAATGCAAGAAAGCACAGCAAGGGAAGATACATCCACAAACTGATATTTTATTGCTTCATGATATGCACAGTTCAATCTATTACAAGATAAGGGCCTGGATCACCATGCAAGGAGTCCACTACAAGGGCCTACAGCACATTGGCTTCATAAAGCAATTTTGATAGAGCTTTGCTACAAATAACTACCTCTCTTTTACAATGAGCCCAACACTCCAATTTATAGAAAAATGAGAAGGGGAAGAGAAGGGGAAATGGAAATCCCGAAATCTGTCCTTCAACCACCTGTAAGAGGCATTAAATGGAGTAAAATGATTATATATTACTTGCAAAAGGATCCCCATACTATCCCATGTGATGCAACAGAGAAAGAATGATGACCATGCCTCTTAATTGCACTCCCAGCTACCAAATAAAATACTATTATGAACCCGGCCACGTTTTCCTAAAAATATCAATAAATATCTCATCAAATATATAATTTATTGATTTTTGTGCATCGGGCTCAAAGCCATGATTCCAATGGTACCAATTTTGTGTGATTTTGTTGAGAAATGCAAAAGTTATGGCCTTTTGGGTGCGGGCAGCTATTTTGGGTCTGGCAGGCGTTTTCTGTCATTTGACGGGAATGAGCATTAACTGACTAGAGCCGAATATGTTTCCCTTAGTTAAATATATCTACCCTCATTAAAAATAAGAAATAAAGGGTGTAGAGGACATCGTGCTCGTTCCAGAAAGTCCAATTTTATGAAAATCGAAGCTCGGAGTCAAAAGTTATGGCCGTTTGAAGTTTCACAGGTCAAACGTTGACTTTTCTTCTTTGCCTTCGGCTGCTTCAGATTTTCGCTTCCCTCGCATCCTGCACGTACCTTTGTCCTAGCTGTCCCAGATGAAAATCTCCTGCTTCGGCCGATTCGGGCTCCCTTGTTCCTGTTTGCAGTGAAGACACGTGGCAAGATTCCATTTGCTCTTGGCTCTTTCGGTTTTCCGTGTCCCACGCGTCCCTTTGGTCCGGATGTCCCAGTACGAAAGTCTCTGTTTCAGCCGAACCAGCCGGTTCACGTCCTCCACGCACTTTTGTCCCAACTGTCCCGGACTACCTGGGACAAATTTCTCTGAACCGCCCGAAATGGGCTGACTTGCGCCAAACCGGCCGATCCGCGTCTTTCACGTACCTTTGTCCCAACTGTCCCAAGTACGCGAAAACAACACTTAGTCAATTTTCTCAACTTTTTGGCCGGTTCACCTTTTCGTGTCCCGAGTGTCCTGATGTCCCAACTGCCACGCGGGCTGCGTGGTGGATTTTCGGCCGGTGCGCGCCCTAACGTCCCAACTGTCCTGACTGCTACGAGGACTAGGACTTAGCCATTTTTCATGATTTTTTCTGCCCCGAGCTTGTTTTTTGCAACTTTTTTCACCCCTTTTTAGAACTTGCTCTTTTCTTCTTGGATAGGGGAGTTAGAAAAAATCCGAGGGAACCCCAGAAACATGATTTTTGCCTTGAATCAATCTATTTTCTTGGGACTAAAGAATTTGATGCATGTTATCAAAATTACCTTGGGGGGTGAATTTTGGATAACAGTAATCTATAGTTGGGCTGCTTTGACCAGAATTCATATGCTTTGTTGTCTTTGGTGTTTAATTATCTCAATTTCTCACTAATTTTTTGTGGGTTTGTTGTTGTTTGGAAGACATGAATTATATGACCTTGATCTATATCTACTAATGTTGTGAAGAGATTTGGCTGAGGTATTACTGGTTCGAATAAGTAATCACCCTGGGATCTTTGAGTCCCATAATTGTCATACAAGAAATAACCAAAACTTAACTTAATAAAATAATTATGAAAATAAATCTACGCTATGCTTGTTCTTTTTATATTTTCACAGATATGAACTTGAATGAAATTAAATAGACATTAATCTAATAAATTCAGATAACGAGCAATTAATCTAAGAATAGAACTATAACAAACAAGGTAGCCAGATGTAGCTATTTTCCTATGCACTTGTGAATTGATCCGAAATATAAACAACTAACTAATTCAAATGAAAGACCTTCAATCTTATCTTAGAAGTGAGGAAAAAATCATAGCTTCTCAAAAAATATTATTCCCCATAGCTTCCCTGGTAATATTGAAAGTGAACTTAACTGAAATGAAATGATTTGCTATTCTATTTGATATATTATAACTATAACTTTGAAAATTCAAAATTGGAGTTTACAGAATAGAGGAAATTCCAGTTGTATTATAGCTTGTCCACTCAGTGTGATCTCTTCATTCCTACTTGTTCTTGTAAATCCCAAAAAGTGGGAATGTGACAGCGGAAGTATGAGAAGATATTCAAACACTAGCGGCTTGGACGTAAACTAAATGGAATGCAAGTATGAGAGGGATAGCACAAGAGAATAGGGCTTGGCTATGTGATTCCTAGCATGATTATTTCCGGGATACAACACAAACACATTAAAAAATCTAGGATCTATACCTCCTGTGATGAAACAACGGCCTATAACTTTAAGCAGAATCAAGATTCTCAAATGAAGTTAATATAGAACTAAAATTAATTTATGCTAAGCCAATTTTTTTGACAAAAATAATGGAATAGGATGAAACTAGAGAGATCAAGTGATCTCTAAATCAGAAAAGAAGGATAGGAGCCTTGAACTGAGAGGCTGAGAACTTATACAAAATTTAGACCTATTGAGACTTGTTGAGGAGCTTTCGAGCACACTGAATGATAAATCATACAGAGAGAGGGTCCATTTGCTTGTAAACAAGCTTAGTATTTATAGTTTTCTTACTCACCAAAAGGCAAGTACAAATTTCCATGCTTTATCATTTAAAATCAAAAATTACTATCACAAAGTGGCTGGAAACTTTAAACAAAGTAGAAGTGGTTGAGATTTGCAAGCACAACTTGATTTTTCATGTCAATGAGTGCGTCGGAAGCTTCTGGAAAATGTGGGTAGGATCACCGCCCAACGCAAGGTGGTGGTTTCAGGATCACCGCCCTGTCCTAGGAAGAGGTCACGAGACCATTACCCAGGAAGGGCAGAGGTCCTCTAACTAAAGATCAAAATGGAAGAAAAAAGAGGAAAGGAGTTGGAACAAAGCATGCAAAAGTTGGATAACATATTTTTAGGATGCAAATGTATACTCAGCGTGCTTTCTGGATTTTGAACACCTTGCGAAAAGACCTGAATCATCATTAGGGTTTCCATAACCTCTTTATGATAGTCTAGTACATACAATTTTGGGTACATACATATTCCCCCCCGAAGAAGCATTTCATCCATGAAGGGGCATAAAACGGTGGGTACGAGTATGGTGGTCCCTGAAATGGGGAATTATAAGCTATACCTGACACACCTATGTGTTGCAATGTTGCCAACTAAATTCCCACTATCTGTAGAACGAAAAGAGGACTCAAGTGTACATAGATAAAGAAATTAAAAAATAATATACTAAATTAAAATGAAATAAGGACTCACCATTTGCATGGGGATAAGAACTTACCTCTGTTGGTGCTCCAACTCTACAAAAGAATATTCAAAACAATATTATAATATTATATATATAATGAGCTCATTTTTGTATTCATTTGTGCATATTGATTTGGAAATGTTTGAGCTCTAGGGACCAACAGTAACTATTTTTTATGATAGTGTTGTCAAAATGTTCATTACGAGATCGTGATCATGACTCTGAGAGCAAGAGATCAACCTGTGAAGTCTCAAGTTAGTTTTTTCTCAATTTATTGTTTTTAAAAACCTAAAATATAAAAATGTTGAAATCTTCATCTTAGGGGGGCTATAATCAAAAATCTTAGTGTTAAATGAGTCTCTAGGGGGGGCGCCCATAGGGTAGGTTTTTGTTTTGTCAAAAATGGTGTATTTTTTTCATTTTAAGAATTTTTAGGGATTTACTGAAGCATAAGATGATTTGGCACAGGACCACCACCCAACATAGAGTAGAGGTCATGGGACCACCATCCCGAGAAGGCGGCGGTCACGGAACTGCCGCCATGAGACTGTGCAAGGTGGCGGTCATAGGAATTTGGAAGCTAATAGAAAAGCAGGGCAAAATAGGATGCCTAATTTAATTGTTTTTTGCATTTTTAACATTTTGCTATGTTTTTGATGAGCTTATCTATTGGATTATGTTGCTAATTTTTATCTTTTTCTCTTTTTTCGTGTGGATGCAAAAGAAGGAGGTGTATATACGGTGGAGCAAAGAGAGAGAGAGTGTGATTGGCTCTCGGCAGTGATTAGACATACTGACCCAAACATAGAGTGAGACACTCTTGCAGAGGGCTGACATTTTGAGGATTTCAAAGGATTCCTCATGTTTCTTCTACCATGTCACATATTGTGTGACTTATTCTCGTACTGGGATACAGACTGGAATACTTTTCCCGATTACCAGGTGTTAGGGGTGAGTGGAATATCACCCTAGAGGATGTTTATCGTATACTGTGGGTTCTGATTTTTTAGAGGCAGTTGTCTCTTAAGACAGTGGGATATAGATCTTAGATGATTTAGTGGGCTACTTATATGGGAGATGTTGTTGTCTCCTTTATCTCAAAGAAGGGGGTGAAGGTCTGATCTATTGCTGTTGCTCCTATCCCCACCATCTGTAAGGCCATTATGGGTATCCTGGCCTCATGGTTGATTGGGGATAAGGGAGGAGATACTATGTTATACTGCTAGGCTCCCATTATTGGACAGATTGAGGCCCGTGGCCATACTTATTCTTGGGACCACATACCATGAATTATACGGGTTGGTCAGGTTATAGGGGTAGTCTTTGAGTCACCCTACTCTAGTTATGATTTGGGTGTATGAGCGCATCCTCCCCTATGGGAGGGCCATACTAGCAGAGGATCCAGGGCCTATCAAGGTAGCGAGGTGGACGGGGATGTCAGTACTTCAGACGCTGCATCATCTAGTGGCTTCATTGACTACTATAGATATGGAGGCCACTCCTTATCAGGCCATGTCAAGAGTGTGGGGATAGGAGGTGCTTACATTGATTTCCTGCTCTACTATAGGTCAGTTGGTAGATAGGATAGGGAGAGTGAAGATCAGCCCATTTGATTGAGTCCCTCAGCAGTTTGGCCTCCCCTATATTGATATACTTCCTCTAGCGCGGTTAGTGTATAAGACTGTTCATGAGGCCTGGGGATGTCCTAGAGGAGATTGAGGCTGGACCATGGTTACTCTTGAAGTTCCTATCATGGTTAGGTAGGTGGTTTGTGTCTGAGGGGAATCTAGTGCTCCTCAAGCACCCTTGCTTTAGATTAGGGCCTCTCCTACTCATAGTGGAGAGGGAAATGAGCGTTTTGATGTGGGATCAGACTCTAAGGACTTCACAAGAGGGGAGAATGAGGAGGAGACAATGTGAGAGGGGCTTGGAGGTGAGGCTGGTGGGATGGCCTAGGATGATGACAATGATTCTAAGTGGCATGATACTCAGGATATCTTGAGGGAAAAGAGGGCAGAT
This sequence comes from Taxus chinensis, assembly GCA_019776745.2. Taxonomy (NCBI): domain Eukaryota; kingdom Viridiplantae; phylum Streptophyta; class Pinopsida; order Cupressales; family Taxaceae; genus Taxus; species Taxus chinensis. Next base: position 857,300,022 of record CM034151.1, read on the forward strand.
GTGATTGCGGAGAAAGAGACCTTAGTCTCAGAGGGGTTTCCTTTTCAAGACAATGAGGGAAATGATGAGTCCATGGCAGGACGCCATTTGTTTTCATATTTTGGGGAGGATCTGCAGTAAGCAATAGTGTCAGTAGCAGGCGAAGATCCTAGACACCCTACCTGGATGCCTTGAGATCTCAGTGAGTTAACACTATTCTCTGAACCCTATTTAGCTAGGGATGTTAGTTGATATTTCTTTGTTGTTGTTTTGCTTGTTTTTGACTTGTTTTTGGTGATTTTATAACTTGTTATTTTCCTTTTTAATTTACAGTGACTTCTCAGTGATGGTAGGATCTGATTCATTGGGTGTGTGTGGACACGCTATTTCTTTGTTCGAGGAAGACTCAGGCTCAGCTTACTGAGGACGTAGGAGAGCCTTTAGCCGTCAGCTGACATATTGATGTGTTTGCCCCTGTCTAGAAGGTGGTAGAGTTAGTGACCTCCCTTCATACTCAGGTAGCTAGATATGAGACTGCTGAGAACCTGATGAGGTAGAGCCATTCTCATAGTGAGACCATAGCTAGTGGTCACGATTATGGGAATTCCCATCATTTAGTCCATTCACAACATCGTCGCAGTCGTAGCAGGAGTCCTAGGCATGATCGTGCACCATATGATATCACAGGGATTGAGAGGCCATTTGGTCTTTTTGTAGTGTTTCTGTTGGATGTTTATATGAGTTGCTTTTGTATTTTTCAGACTCATTGAGCGTTTTGACCATGCCTAGTGCATGATGGCATTGTATGTAAAACACTATTCCTATATATATATCTCTCTTTTTGGATTCAGATCTTCTTTGTATCTAGAGTTTTTTGGTTTGTTTGTCATGTGTACACTAGATGCCTTAGAATATCTAATTTTATATGTTTTTCAGAATGTATGCAATGGATGACAAGTGATGAAAAATGTTGAACAGAATGTTTTATTTTTGTTTGTTTTTGCAGTGCTAATATGTGATGATGCAAACATACTGTAGTACTAAAATTTTAGCTTCTTTGAGCAATGTTTGTTACTTCTTGTTTTGGAAAAATGTGATGAATATGTAGTGATAATGAGATGAAATTTCCCCATTCCTAACTCCAGGAAACTAGTAAGATGTGAGGGCTCAACACCAAGAGCTAGGAAGGGCGTAAATTATATAAGTTGACTGAATGGAAATGATGAGAGAAAGACAAAGTATTGATAGAAACCAAATTTAGACATATGTGTACTTACCTTACTCAAATCTACTACATGGTTCAGAATGCAACTTAATTTCCAGTTTATCTAGACTTAGATCCATAAATGGCAACTTGGTTGACAAAATCTGGTTTTGAGGATTTAATCTCTTTGGAACTTGGATGCTTAATTTAACTTTTCACAATACACTTTGTTTTTCACTTAAAATAATAAGATTCATTAATTTTCATGAATGGACCCCCTACACCCTACCCTATTCTACTAGTAAGAAGTATGGGTTTATAACCGAAGATAGGACATAGGCGAGTAAGGGTAATTATTTCCTTTCCCAACCTCACACCACTAGTAAGAGATGCAGGCTCATCACCGAAGTTTGGTAGGGCAAAGAAGTGTGTAAAATAAAATATTCTGTTTGTTTAGTATTTTTGATTCAGTTTGATTTTAACATTTCTGATCTGTGATTTTGGAGTATCCTTGTTTCTAAGAGATATAAGAGGGATAGATGTGACACCAAGAAGCTTCTAGAATAGACTGTAAGTAAGAAAAACTTAACCTAGTAGAATAAAATGAGTATGAAAAAGTATAGAGGCCTTGCTATGATTTTTTTCAAGATTTTTGTCTATTGAATTGATGAGATGATTTCGAAACCATTTGATGATATTATGGAAATTGAAGAGATATGATTTGAATTATTTTCCAATATTTTTCAGAAGCTTGTAATAAATTTTTTAAGAATAAGTTCCTTGACCACAAAATTTACGAAATGAGTGAACATAATGAACTAACTAAATGGCTAATGTAATGCAGATGAACATAATATACAAATGGTAATGTTGATGACCTATGCGTAAAACTATTTAATATGCAAGGAATTGACAGTTTCATTGAATTCCTCACCTTCTAGTGTATACAAGAGATACAAATAGTTTTCATAGTCTTTCATGACTCGGTATGGGCCCAACCACTTGGGCTAGAATTTCCTTCCTTTGTTAGTTTTTTTTTTCAATCTGGCTATCTAGTCTGAAGACTAGATCTCCCTTGTATATTTCTCATTCGTAGACCTTTTTCTTATATTTATAACACATTCGGTCAGCATAGGTTCTATGCCTTTGCTTGGCATCTAATCTAGCCTCGTCAAGGCTTTCTAGTTGAGGGATTCATGCATCTCTATAGGATTCTTCTCCTAAGATCCCTTGTAATGAGATTTAGAGACTAGGTATTACAATTTTTATTGGTAGAACTACTTCAGATTTGAATACCAGTGAGAAAGGGATTTCCCTTGTTGGTTTTCTTATTGATGTTTGATGGGGCCACAAGGATGGGTATAGTTTTAAATACCAATCTTGTTTGTTCTCCTTAATTGTTTTGAGGAGAATGGTTTTTAATGTTTTATTTGTGGCCTCAACCTCTCCATTGGCTCAGGGGTAATAAATAGAAGCCACATGATGGTTTATCTTGAATTTTCTACATAACTCATGGACTTCATCACTCTTGAAGGATATTCCATTATCTGAGATAATGACTTGTGGGATACTGTATCTACAAATGATTTGATTTAGAATGAATTTGGTGATTACAGAACCTAGTATGGTGGTGAGAGGCATTTCCTCTACCCATTTAGTAAAGTATTTTGTGGCCATGATTAAAAAGTTATGACCATCATTTGATGAGGGAGAGAATTTACCTATCAGGTCTAGGCCCCACGTGGAAAAGGTCCAAGGGGTTGCGATTAGTTACAGATCTTGTGCCGGCATGTGAATTTCGTGGGAGAATTCTTGACTTTTATGGCATTTGCGCACAAAATATACTGCATCATGTTCTAGGGTGGGCCATAAATATCCCATCTGATGTATCTTGCGAGAAGTGGCATGGCCACCAAAGTGGCCTCCACATATCCTGCTATGGGATTCGTAGAGAATCGTTCTAGATTATTCTGTGTCGACACACCTGAACACCATTTCGTCGAAGGCTCTACGATAAAGCACCTATTCTAAAATGATGTATTTAGCATAAATAATGTGTAACTACCTTATTTTTTGTGATGTGGCCCCTTTTGGGTATGTGTGGTCAATGATACAATTGATAATGTTGGTGTACCAAGGACATACAGAGATAGGGGGTCTGGTTTTCACAAAATATACACACTCATTGGGAAAGTCTAGATGTACCAGATCACCCCCATTCAATGGATTATTAGTCAACTAGTCTGCAATGATTTTTAACTTGATGAATTTTTAGTCTACCAATGTTAGTTCAAACTCACCCATTAAGGTTATGAAACGTCCAACCTTTTTAGACAAAGACTCTTGCATGAGGAATGTACGTAAGTGATCTATCTTGACAATAACCCTTGTTTCTTGATTCGGCATGTAATGTGTTAAATGATTTGTTGCAAAGACTATGGCAAGGCATTACCTTTCTCCCTGTGTGTAACATGTCTCATAATCAAGAAACACCTGACTGATGAAATATACTGCACGTTCTCATTTATCATTATTTTCTTGAGCCAACATGTAGGCTAGTGAAACATCAGTAGCATGGGAGGAGACAAAAACAATCATTTAACTACTTTAAAGGCCTTATTTCATTCTTCCGTCCACTCAATACTATACTACATTTTCAATAAATTGTTGATTGGATGAATAGTAAAACTTAAGTTGGGAATGAACCTTCAAATTACACTGAGTTTCCCAAGAAATGATTTGATGCGAGATTCTTCTAATTGTGGAATCATTTCAGGAATAGCCCAGATTTTGGATGGGTCAATATCAATCCCTCATGATGATATAATATAACCTAGAAGCTTTCCTCCTATTACACCGAATACACATTTCTCCAGATTCAGTGTGATGCCGTATTCAATCAATCATGAGAGAATGATAAGGATCACCTTTGGGTGATCAAAATGCTTCCTAGCCTTAGCCAGTAGGTCATCTACGTATGATTCCATGATCTTATGAATAAGGTCATGGAATATGTATGTCATTGCCCATTAGTATGTAGTGCCAACATTGTTAAGACCAAATGACATGACAATGTAAAATTAAGTTCCCCAAGGAGTTATAAACATAGTTTTGGCTTGATCCTCTTTGGATATTTTGATTTGATCATATCCTGAGAACCCATCCATGAGAGACAACAACTTAAATCCATTTTTTACGTCAACAATGAAGTCGATGGATGGTAATGGAAAATCATCTTTTGGGCAAGCTTTGTTAATGTCCCAAAAGTGTATGCAAATGCATATCTTTGCATTCTTTTTGAGAACAAGGAAAATATTAGATACCGATTGTGAATAATCAACTGGTTTGATGAATCCCACTTGGATAAGTTTCATTACTTCTTCTTTCACCATGAGAGCCACTTTTGGCTTCATTGGTCTTGAATTTTTCTTAATTGGCTTTGCATCTGGCTTGGTGACAAGATTTTTGTACCATGATATGTGGTGAAATTCCCATCATTTCTTTGTAACTAAATGAAAAATCCTTATGATCTTCCTTCGGGATCTAGGTATGTATTTCTATCACCTCTAGAGTTAATGAGGATCCTAGTTTCAAAATCTTTGGTTCTTCCTTTGTTCTGATATTTATATATATCATTCCTTCAATTAAGGAGGTGTTTCCTTCCTCAAACTTGGGAGGTGCTAGGGGTAATTCCAAACTCCCCTTATTCTCTACTGCATAGATTTCAAGATTCTTTTGCAGGGGAGATTCTATCATGAGATTTCCAAAATAGGAAGAGGAACATGGGATTAGAGAGAAATCAACAATGGAATGAGCGAGATGCAGCTCTGTATAGGAATTTAGATATTCAATAGTTTCTCTATCACTATTAGAGTGATCTAGAATGGTAGACTCATTCTCAATTTCCACATGTGTCAATATCAGGGTTATTGGTATTTCACAAACCAAAGGTTCAACACGAATTGATACTATGAAATATGTATCTACCAATTCATTCCTTGGAGTGAATCAGGAGGCCGAGGTTATTACAGAATCCATGAGAATATTTTGTTCTCGTGGGATTGCTTCAAATAATATGAATTCAACTCCCTTTTTTAGTTTCAGTAATGTCATTTTATAGAGTTGCAAGTGTTAAGCCCTAGTCTCATATATCTCAGATAGTTGGTTTGCAACTAATTACAAGTCTCCAAGAACACTAATATTACCAATGCCAATCCTTTTGGCTATGATAAGGAAAAGAAGGAGGGCTTTGTATTCAGCCCCATTTTTTGTGCATTCAAAATTTAATTTGAAAGCAAAAGATAGAACCTTTCCTTTGGGAGAAGTAAGGATCACACCTGCCCCAACACAAAAATGACATCTTGTTCCATCAAAATGGAGAGTCTAATAATAACTTGAAAAAATGGAAGTAGGTACATTCTTAGTCTCTGCTTCATTTGTCTTAGTTACCTCTACCATACAAACTTCATTTGTAAGTATGGAACCAATTCCTAGGGTATGTCCTATACCCATAGAATCAAATGGTAGGAGAATAGATAGATCTTTCTCTAGTAATTCGATGATTTTTATAGTGGTTCCTAGAAAAACTGTTTCTATGATGATGATTTCATTTTTGACTGCTGGGATGCCTTTGAATAAGTTTGTGACTTCTAGTTCTGTTGTAGGCACCAACTTTGTTTCTGGGTTTGTATTGATTGGTTTATTAAGCTGATTTGTTGGGAGCTCGAATTCAGAGTGGATGCCTGGTCTTTTCTTCAAGTCTGCTAGGTGTATGATGAAAGGTTTTGGGTCACCTTGTGCTACAAATACCTTTCATAGGTGTATAAATCTTACTTCTTGGAATAATGTGGAAGGGATTGCCTTTATGCGATGTATCTATGGGCGACCGAGAATCATATTATAGTTGGTTTCCTGATCTATAATACAAAATTTAGTGAGGATTGTTTTGGGTCCTAAATTTACTGGTAGTACTATAATCCCGATAAAATTTTCCTTGAGGCTATCATAGCCCCTTAGCGTGTTTCATGTTTAGGAACAATTTGTTTCTCCATATCCTAGCTTTTGAAAAAAAATGAAGGGGACTATGTTGAATTTTTCCCCGTCATCAATCATTGTACACTTAACATAATTGTTATAAATGCATACCTGTAAATGCAAGGGTGGATCTCCTCTATCTATAATTTTAGTGTTCATTGGCATTTTACTTATGTCAAATATAAAATCAGTATCCCTATCTAGCTGCCGCGGAGGGTAGACGTCAAAGTCTATATGGTTTCTTTGCATTTCAGGGGGAGGGGTGATGTTGATGAGATGACCAAGACCTAGAGTTTCTAAGAGAGAAGCCCTATAAGCAGGAGAGTTCTTCAACAAATCCAAGAAGGAAGTGTGAGAGAAGGTCTTTGTTAAGTCATTAATCAAATCGTAGGTGCCTACTAGTTTTACTAGTGCTTGCTACATGTTGTCTGGTATTAATGGATAGGTTGGAACTGGTTGAGAAGAGTAGTATCGTGTTCTTATTATGGTTTCTACTTGCAAATCGGTGTCTAATTCTACCATTCCAACTATCTTGGTTTGTGGTCGAGTTCCTAATTGGGGTGAAACCATTGGATTTGATGAAGTCGAAGATTCATGATTGTTATTCCCTGTTATGACACCTTTGTTTATTCGTTTGGATCTAACCCATTATTGTTAGCACGATTTAGGAGAGGATCATTGAAAATATTGAGAGGTAAATTTTGAGGGGAAACTGATCCCATGTAGGTATTTCATGTGGTTGATATGGAATTTTCAAGAAACATATCTATAAATATTTGTTTTTGATCCTCTGGTAAATGTTCCAAGAATTTGTTGTAATCATGGTAAGTCCTAATATCATGATCTTGGATTTTTTCTAAGCCGCAGTATAGATTGGGATTATAGTTCTGTCATCATTGGTTTGAATCATGTTATGGCCCAAAGTTTTAATTGGGTTCTTGATTGTTATAGTTATAATTTTGAGGTTGTTTCCTTTGGCATTATTTTTGATATCTATCTGGGCCTCGGGCAAGGCCTTGTGACTGGATTAGTTTTATTTTTGTTTTTGCTTTTGTGGAGGATGATTAAAATCTACCACGTTGATTGTTGCAGTAAATTTATTATTTCGTTGATTGTTAGTGGGTGCCGAGGTGTTCACAACATTTGGTCTTTTGGCTTGATCAATAGCTCTATCTGTTATAACCCCACAATTTTTGTTAAGGATCTTGGGTACTTCATTGGTGTTTCCAATGTTGGGATAAGTCATAGTGTTTTGATTGGAAGTGATTAATCTCCAATTCATTCCATATTTCTTACGACCATTGTCTATTTCCGCTTGATCGATTTGGAGATAAATTTTGAGTACCTCATCATAAGTCCTTAGTGGGAATTTATGGATTTCTTCCTTTATCTCTCTATTGAGAGAATGAAGGAATAAGTCACATAGTTCCATCTAATCCATGTTTGGAGCACTTGCTGAAGAGTAGAGGACTGTACTCCATATTTGAATGAAGTGAGCAGTAGATTCATTGTGCTCTTGTTTAATGTGTAAAAATTCCCTGATCCCTATTCTTAATAATTTGTTCATGTCAAAATCTTTGATAAATTCTGACACAAGTTATTTAAATGAGTGTATTCAAGCTTCAGGTATTCTATAATACCAATCAAGGGCAATACCCTCTAAGGTCTTAGGGAATATTTTAGTAACAACTACATCCCAAGGGAGAATTTCTCGAATGGCCATGGCATAGGCCTTGATATGTGCATTTTGATCTCCCTCCCCATTGAATTTAGGAGAATCAGGTAGAGGTCTTGGATTCATGATGCTTCGTATAGTGAAATCTAGAGGATCTTTTAAATATTCTGAGTAAGTCCCTACCGTATATTTTTCAACCATCGATGGTGCCTGCTGAGGGGGTGGAGGTGGAATGGGTTGCTGATATGGCATAACATATGTATTTATAGGGGCATAAGGGAACCCCTTTGGTTGAGTGAACATCCCAGGAAAATAGAACATGTCTCCTTATGGTGATTTTGAATAATTTTTTAAGTAGGGAGAAACATTACTCTGATATGGATTGTTTGGTACAAAACTAGGAGGTATCATACTGTCAACTGGAACAACATTTGAAAACACGGTTCTAGTAGGTGTTTATTGTGGATGGGTATATGAATTTTGAGGAGGCATGCCTAACATGCATGTTCCTGTAAGGAGGTCAACCTTGATATGATGATGCAGAGGGTTGGGGGTTCCTATTTTCCCCAAGTGTGAAGCTTAGTTTTCTTGAGAAAGTTCTAGCCCTCTAACCATCTCAACTAAAGCCGAGATGACCTCGATTAGTGATGAAATAGTATTATACCTTGATGGTTGTTGTTCTACCCCTTGAGGTTGTTGAGGGGTATGATACCCTACTATGAATTGTTCATTAATTTTCCAAACTTTACCAAGACTATTTTTGATAGGTGAAGGAATGGGGGTATTTTGTTGGAGCAAGGTGTCAGGTTGTGTTTGTAAAATTCCTATAGGCGGGTACATGTTTTGGAAGTGTTTCTCACTTCTAGTGTAACGTGCTAAGTACTCCTCATCTAAGAATGGGAGTGGATTTGATTGCCTAATGATTTTTGGTCTAAACAAAGCTTGAGGAGATGAACTAGATTCTCCTATAAACATCATGTTGTTAGAGCCTAAGGGCTCTAGTTGTTGTGTTTGTGTGATTTGGTCTAGCTCCTTAATTCCGAATGAAGAGTTAGAGCTGGTTCTTGGAGGAGTTTGTGATGACAAGTAATTGCTTGAGTAGTTGTCAGCCCATGCAAAAAGTGAGGGTGACTGTTGTCCACTCGACTGACCATAAGATGCTTCGAGACTTGAGAGAGGTCTGCCATGTGCGTCGTATTCCGACATGTTCGGGGGCTATATAAATACCCATAGAATAATGGGAAGGAGTGAAGATGGATGAAAGAAATGGAAATGAAAAAGGAGCAGTTGTTAGTTCACGTCGAGTTCAAAAATTTTGGTGGAGAAGTCGGTGTGAAGGCTAATGAGGTAGATAAGATGAAAAATTGAATCAATTAGAAGAATGAGTAGGATTCTGACTCTAGATTAGAAGGTTGTGTGTTCGTTTCACGTCAGGTTCACCAATTTTGTACGATAGAAAAGTGACATGCGAGCATGAGAATCAACAACTAGCCTTTCTTTGTACCCGACCTCCCATGGTCGTGCTGAGATAGCTGGTGGAAATGAAATATATACAGATATGGACAAACTAGTTGGGTAATCTTATATCCTCAACGTGTAATAATGGGATCTGTGATTCCAAGGCAAAGAAATCTCTCCTAACCTGAATTTGTGTGATGGATCGGTTGAATACTATAGTTTCTTGGAGGCTCCAATCAATGTCAAACTCTGTAGAGATCCTATTTATTGGCTTTTAGACACGTGGAAAGTGACTTGCAAGTGCTTTGTGTATATTTCCAAACAGGGTCATGAAAGTGGTAGTGAAAGGTGTAGTGGATTTGCAAGAAACTATGGGTGGTTTTCTGGTTTAACCCAGAAAATGTTAGCCTGATCGGCTTCTATGTTCAACGTGGAAATTTGTGTTATAATATCTAGCGGAAGTGGTGAGGATATAAATACGAGTGTACATAAATTGGTGTCGATGTGTATCTGATTAGCAGGCCCATTAGGTTGTGGGACCTGGGCATCACAACCATGAGTTTTTGGTTGTTGTGGAACTTATATGGCCATGTGAAGAATCAATCTCTTCTTCCGATTATCCAGTAGTCATAATCCTTTTCAGATTCTATGTTTAATACCAAGAGTTGTTTGATCTTCTCAAAATACCTTACTGGTGTTCTAGTAACTTGTATGCATAATCATGTGTCTATATCAATGAGAAGGTCCCCTGAGTCTGCCTGTGGAACTAATAGATCACAACCAAATGTTTTTTTCTCTTTCAGGTTCTTGTATGGTCATGTGGATATGTTATCAAGGTAATCTATAGTTGGGATGATTTGACCATAATTCATATGCTTTATCGTCTTCGATGTTTAATTCTCTCAATTGCTCACTAATTGTTTGTGGGTTTGTTGTTTTTTGGAAGACATGAATTCTAAGACCTTAATCTACATCTGCTAATGTTGTGAAGAAATTTTGTTGAGGTATTACTGGTTTGAATATGTAATCCCTGGGCTCTCTACGTCCCATAATTGTCATGTAAGAAATAACCAAACTTAACTTAATAAACTAATTATGAAAATAAATGTATGTTATGCTTGTTCTTTTTGTATTTTCAAAGATATGAATTTGAATGAAATTAAAGAGTGATTAATCTAATAAACTCAGATAATGAGCAATTAATCTAAGAATAGAACTATAACAAGCAAGGTAGCCAGATGTAGCTATTTGCCTATGCACTTGTGAATTGATCTTGAATATAAACAACTAACTAATTCAAATTAAATACCTTTAATCTTACCTCAGAAGTGAGGAACAAATCATAGCTTCTCAGAAGCTATTATTCCCCACAGCTTCCCTGGTAATATTGAAAGAGAACTTAACTGAAATGAAATGACTTTCTATTCTATTTGATATATTATAACTACAACTTTGATGATTCAAACTTGGAGTTTATAGATTAGAGGAAAATCCAGTTGTATTGTAGCTTTTCCCCTCAGTGCGATCTCTTCATTCCTACATGTTCTCGTGAATCCATAAAAGTGGGAATGTAACAGTGGAAATAGGAGAAGATATTCGAACAGTGATAGTTTGGATGTAAACTGAATGGAATGCAAGTAGGAGAGGGATATCGCAAGAGAACAGAGCTTGGCTATGTGATTCTTATCAGGATTATTATAGGGATATAATGTAAACACATTGAAAAATCTATGATCTATACTTCCTGTGATGAAATAATGATCTATAACTCTAAGCAGAATCAAGATTCTCAAATGAACTTAATCTAGAACTAAATTTGTTTTTATGCTAAGCCAAATGTTTTGATAACAACAATGGAACGGGATGAAACTAGATAGATCAAGTGATCTCTAAATTAGAAATAAGGAGAGGAGCCTTGAACTGAGAGGCTGAGAACTTATACAAAATCTAGACCTGTTGAGACTTGATGAGGAGATTTCAAACACACTGAATGATAAATCATAGAGAGAGAGGGGCCATTTGCTTGTAAACAAGCTTAGTACTTATAGTTTTCTTAATAATGAGAAGGAAAGTCCAAATTTCCATGCTTTATCATTTTAAATGGAAAATTACTATCACAAAATGGATGGAAACTTTAAAAAAAGTAGAAGCTATTGACAGTTATAAGAGAAACTTGATTTTTCATGTCAATGAGTGCATCAGAAGCTTTTGGAAAATGCGGGCAGGATCGTCACCCAGGTAGGGTGACAGTCCTATAACTAAAGACCAAAATGCAAGAAAAAAGAGGAAAGGAGTTGGGAAAAAGCATGCAAAAGCTGGATAAGGTATTTTTAGGATGTAAATGTATACTCAGCATGCTTTCTGCATTACAAACACCTTATGAAGAGATATGAATCATCATTGGGGTTGTCGTAACCTCTTAATGAAAGTATAGTACATATAATTTTGGGTACGTGCAATGAACTTATTCTTTGATGGTTCCAAATGTCAGTGTGGAGGCAGTACATGTGTTATCCTCATTCCTCTTGATGGTGAACATGTTCCTTTATCTTTCAAACTATATTTTTATTGCACTAACAACATCACCAAATATGAAGAACTCATATTAGGCCTTCAAACCACCATCTCCCTAGATGTTAAATCAATTAATAGCTTTGGTGAATCTCAAGTGGTTGTAAACCAATTCGATGATATATATCAGTGTCGTAATGAAATAATCCAAAAGAAAAATGTCACAGTGACATACTTTTGACTACCTTTGACCATTACAAACTTCAAACAACCCCACAATCTACTAATAAATTTTTGGATACCATGGCCTACCTAACTTCTCAGATACCCACTTCACCTGTCGAATCCAAAATATTTGTCACAGTATAAAGGTTACAATCACCCTCTTATTTATCTCATGTGGTCAACTCCATTGGAGTCGTTACACCTGAGACACGTGACCTTTGGTATAAAAAGTTTGCAGAATACATTTCCCTTTCCATTCTACCTCCTGATCTCACTCGTAATGGAAAATGTGCCTTTCTTAAAGGTTCCTCTCGGTATGTTATCATGGGTGGTCTCCTTTATAAGCATGACTTTGATGGTATTCTCCTATGATGCCTTACCAGTTCTGAAATTCCTTACACCAGCAAGGAACTTCACGATGGAATTTGTGGAGGTCACTTTAGTTGCTTAGCTGTCACTAAATGCATTCTTCACCTAGGCTATTATTGGCCAACCTTAAACTATGACTATTGTGACTATGTAAAATTTTTTGTGAAATGCTAGGGACATGCTAATCTTCATCACACACCTAGTCATGCCTTATAGGTCACATGAGACCTTTGGCATTTCTCTCAATGGGGTTTGGATATTTTGGGAGAGATCAATCCTCATTCTTCACAATGCCATCAATGGATTATAACTGATAATTAATACTACACTAAATGGGTATAAGCCATTCCCCTCATTTCTTATAAAGCTGAGAAAATATGTGAATTCATCAACCATCACACCATTTTTCACTTTGGTGTCCCTCACCTCCTCATCAATGATAACATAAAGAAATTCAAAAACAAGACCATGTGAAATATTTGTGACACTTTTGGAATTCAAATCATTTTTTTGTAACCTTATTACCCACAAAAAAATGGCCAAGTAGAATCAACCGATAAAACCTTGAACATAATTCTTATGATAGTAGTTGACGATACTGGGAAGGATTGGCATACACACAATCCTTTCGCCTTGTGGGCTTACCACACTAGTATTCACATTCGACTACTGCCACACCTTTCTCTTTGGTCTATGGTAATGAGGTTGTCTTGCCTCTCGAAGTCTAGATTCCATCTCTCTGCATATCAATACAAGACATGCTCACCGACGATGATTTTCGTTGGGACCGTTTGACACAACTTGAGTTATTAGATGAGCATCATCTCAATGCTCTTGATCATCTCCAAATATACCAAAAACATATCAAATTTGCCTACAATAAACATTTCCATGAACGAACCTTCCAGGTCGGTGACCTCATCTTGAAGGAAAATCAGCATGTAACCACAAAAGAAAAAAGTAAACATGGAAAATTTGCTCCTAATTGGCTTGGACCCTATATTGTTACTCATGCCTATGGATTAGGTGCTTATCATTTGTATTCACTTGAAGGTAAACCTGAACATGAACCCCTCAATGCCTTGCATATTAGACCATTTTATTGTTGAAATCAATTCCTATATCACCTTCTATCTATTGAGCACTCGTCCCTTCAGCACCATTCACCTTCCATGATACCAGTTTTGAGGATCAATGACTACACAAGAAACATGTGATTATCCATCACCTTTCAGCCTTATCTTCAATATGAGTACCACGGTTCTACTCATGCCATGATTCCCATGGATACTTGTTATATTTTTCAAATATGGAATCCCATGGTCATTTGTCACTTGAAACCATATCTTTCATATTAACATCTGTGTGATATGGTTTTGTATTCTAAAAAAGAACCTAATATTCCTCTATAGTCTTGTCCATGACTTAAACATCCAAAAGAAAAATGGGATTCAAATCCTTGAGTCAAACTTCTAGCAAAAATATGACTCCCTCAAAAGGGACATCTCTTCTCATTATCTCTCTGCTATAAATAGATTTCTCCCTTGAAGGACAACTATATAAAGTCATTGAAAAAATACAACAAAATTTTTAGAAACTTCTCGCATCAATCAGTCTATCACAAAAAAACACAAAAAAATGAAGAAAATGATAACTTTTTATCATGGACTTGCCTATTTTTTATCATGGGTTTCTTGTTAGGTAAACATGTTGTCGTACATTATGAAGCTGATTTCCCAGATCTAAAAACCAAAAATATACAGAGAACACAAAACACAGGAGACAAAAAACAAATATTATAAATAACTTTGGTCACTATTATTCAATAATCAGTGTTCTCATATATAATAGCTTGATCCTAATATTTAGGAGTCAAAGCTTATCGGAGACAACTCACACACAATCCAACAAATAACTCTAAGTTGTTTAGTAGACAACTAATAAACACTCCCTAATGCTCACATTAATAATAATACTATCTATTTTTCCTAACAATCACCCCCTTAGTGTGAACATGGGGAAGACATCATCCTATAATGCATCTAACAATGACTGTGTGATTTTCCAAGGATTCACAAACTTGAGAAATAGTTTTTCCATGGTTACCATAAAACCAATGAAGGTTTTTCCTTGGTTTACCTACAACCAATTGGTTTTGTTGGTTTACCAAAAACCATGTCATTATATGCCAGTATCTCTTTAACCCCATCACATCCTAACTAATGCAGGTGATACAATCATGTACTTGTTTTAACAAGTTTTATTTGCAATATGAAACACACAACTGAAAAATAAATATCACCAATACAATGTAGCAATCTCTTTGTTGGTGAATAACAAGAGATGTATTTTTCCTCCTCGTCCTTTGCCTCCAGCCTTCAAGATATTTAATTAGAGTAGAAAGTCGTCGGAATTGTAGGCAGGTTCTTCTAGTGTTGGTTCTTCTTCATATTCTGACTCTTCAATAACTACATTGGCCTCATCCATTTTGAGTTTACCACTGATGACATCTTTTTCTATGATTTTGCAAAATGGAGACTTATGCCCCTTTTGTTTACAATAGAATAATTTTACTGCTTCTCTGTTTCTACAGGATTTAGCATATTTTTTCTTGACATAGAGAGCAGACTCTTCTTGATTAACTTCTTTAGTTCTTTTCTCCTCACTTAGAAGAGTAAATAACATGTCTTCAAGTGATTGTGTGGGCATCTGTCTGAGAGTGAACACAACATTACTATACTTAGGAGGAATATTTTTTAGAAGTACGCCTTTAGCATCTTTGTCTTTTATTATAGCTTTTACTTCTGCAAGTTTCCTTATGAGTGATATTAGTTCATTAATGTGGCTTGACATTGTCACATTTTCATTCATCTTGAGTTTGAATAGTTGCAATTTCAGTGAAAATTTAGCATTGAATAAATTTGAGCCAAAAGTTTTGTTGAGTAGTTCCCAAATTATTTTTGAGGATTTTTCCAGATCCACATAGTGTAGCTCAGTATCTGATAGGGCAAGTCTTATTATTGCTTTTTCCTTATCATCCCTTGTTCCCCACTCTATTAGTTTTGCAGCATCTGTGGGTTTTGATTCATCTCCTTATATAATCCTCCATAGATTCTTATGCATTAATTGCATTTGGATTTTGACTTTCTAGGTATGAAAGTTCAATCCATTGAATTTGTCTAGTGGAATGTCCATTATATCTTAGAGCATCGATTTATCTCGAAAATGCGCTTTTATTACAAGGTTTTTTAGGGTTTCGGCTTTGACCGATAATGCACCTGATTCACACTATATTTTGACGATATTCTATTCTAATTTCTAATATAGTCAAATGCTATACATTAAAAATTATATCGTTTTTGCAAATACATTGTCTTTATTAAAGCAAAATACACCCCCTAATTTGGAATAGTCTAGTTTTAATATTTCTTATAAGTCTATACCCAATTGTGCTAAACTTATAACAAGATATTAAAACTAAGTTTTATGCCATAATATATTAGATTGATGATTAAGAAATGGAATATGGTTTATATACCTTAATAAATTCGAAACCAAACTTTAATACCTTCTAACACTACTCACCACATGGAGATGTATGGATAGTGGTCAAAGTCAGAGGTGACATTGAGCACTGTGGATTTCAGAAAAGCTTTGAGGGTGCACGCAGGTCAAGGAAGCTTACGCGATGTGCACGAATGGAATTTATCATGCTATAGTTAATCCTCTGTCTAAGATTTTATCAATACATAGCGATCGGTAGGATTGTCGAAGCCGTAGTAAAATCTGGTCGCTGGTATAACTCTCATGCATGGTGAAATATTTTTCAAACCTCCACGTAATGTCCACGGTCACCATTGAAATCTTAAAAACTACAAACAAGCTCCCTAATTGGATTTAAACAATGCACTAAGAAGAATACATGGCCCTAGGAATTAATAGCTCTGATACCATATGAAGCTGATTACCCAGATCTAAAAACCAAAAATATACAGAGAACACAAAACATAGGAGACAAAAAACAAATATGATAAATAACTCGGGTCACTATTATTCAATAATTAGTCAAATCTTATTGGAGACAACTCACACACAATCCCACAAATAACTCTAAGTTGTTTAGTAGAAAACTAATAAACACTCACTAATTCTCACACTACTAATAATAATAATAATATATTTTTCCTAACACATTAAGCTACGCTAAACCATCCATTTTCATCTCATTTCCTTTTCACCCTAATTTCCTATCTACTCAAGGGACTCACCGTAATTGTGACATTTTTGTGATCATGTGACTTTATTCAGCCTTATAATAGTCCATTATGCAACACCTTTAGGGTTGTACGTTTATAAGCCCATCTTGAGTATGGTAAACTCATTAGGGTTATTATCAATTAAGAGGCTCTTTTAGTATCTCTTACCATTCACCTTCTTCATTATTTATTCATTACCCTATACAGGACCAGACCATCAACATGAAAATTTTAAAATATTTCCACTATCACCTAAGACTCGACCATGCCTATCACCTAAGACTCAACAATGCCTATTCCATAGACTCAATCATGCCTAAAACCTACCAATACATTCCTCTAAATTCATCATATTATTCCCTATCTTATGGGAGATATACATCTTCCTAAAGCCCCTTTTTTGCTCAAGCTATGTAGTTAGCACTTCGAGGGCATGGGGCCCTTCAAGGTTAACTCAACCACTCTTTACCCTAAACTATTTTCTCCCATTTTCCTATTCATATTTTATATTAGTTTCCATTTTCTATAACACCGAGAAATTAATACAAACATTTGTATCTACCATGTTACCACATCATAACAACATCCAATCAATCATTCCACATTTTTATAATATCACAATTTTTAGATATTTACAACATAACATACATATACCTCATCATTTATTTCCCATGTTATTAATAACTTGGAAATTAAATAAAAATCAAAAACACAATCAAACCATGCCTAACTGTCCTAACTCAGCCATACCTATACTTGACTCAACCATGCCTAAGCAACATGACTCCATCCTGCCTAAAACCGACCTGACTCCATCATGCCTAAAACTAACCTAACTCCATCATGCCTAAACCGACCTAACTCCATCATGCCTAATCCACCAGCTTGCCACCCATATATATATAATAATGGGAATTAAAGAAACTACATCATCCATACCATAAATCCCATCATCTATACCAATGAGAGTCTACACATCAATACAAATGTACACCGTTACAAATACATAAAAGTATCTCAAAAATCTCATGTACAATGTCACTATCATCGACATGTAGGATGATATATATAAATAATAAGAAACAAAATTATAACATCAATCATCGGCCAATCTAATGTCCAGGAAAGCCTCATCTTTCTCCTCCTCCTCTCCTCTAGCCTGACGCCATGCCATCATCTCTCCACCCTCTACATGTCTCACCCTAACCTCTACCTAGCATGCAACTGGTTAAGGCCTCCATGAACTAGTGGCCTCCCCCTAACCCTGCCTTTTTCCTCGTCACCCCATGTACTCTCTTCACTATGTGTCCAAGATCTCATCCTCTCACTCGAGGCCTACTGTACTCTATACTATACATAGGAAGGGATGTCTATCCCAACATAATTCAAATGATACTGGTAGTCTCTAGCCTCATTCAGTGCATCCCTGAATCTAGCCATCGGTATTGTCTGTGGGGGCTGCCATAGGTCTCACAACAACCTGTGAGCTCTGCCTTGCTACTAGTGGCCTCAACCCCTGCACATGTGAACCCTACTCTCCTCTATGTACCATAGGATCATGTCCTATTGATTCCTGTACCATGGGACCCTATTCTTGAGCCTAAGGTGCTACTGGTGCTATGACCTAGGCCTATAATTCCATAATCTGAGCCTCTACAGTGGCCAAATAGCCCTAGAACCCTACTACCTATACCTTTAGGGTGGATACCTGTCTCCCATCTCCATCTACACACTATATGGGTGCTTGTCCCTGTGAAATTTGGGCCTGTAAAGCCACCATTTGTGCCTTTAATGTGGAAAATTGTGCCTCAGACCCTGTCAGCTGCCCCTGTAATACTGTGATCTAGGCCTGTCAAGTGGCAACCTTCCCCTACAAAGTATCCCTCTGAAATCTAAAGGTAATCACGTTTGGCTTCCCTAACCTAGGTGGTTTTTCTCGTAGTTGGACTGCCCACCACTAGCTATATCTATCTATAACTACGACATCATCAATCCATCGGTCCACTGCCTGCTCCTCCTTCCTAGTTGACACTGTTGGTTTTGGTTGACGTTTACGCCTCTCCACGTCATCTCTCATGTACTGAGGGAATGGTGGTGGCATGTTATGGGGAAGCCCAAACTACCTCCTGACTCTATCAATAGGTATCATATCGTGCTCACCAGCATGATGCCCCTTTATCCACCTCAGTAGTTGTAACTTGTCCAATTCCACTTCCATCTGCCTATATGAAGGGAAGCCAATATACGGCCTCCAAATTATGTCCACTCCAGACAACCCCTCTTGCACCCGACTATAATACGCAACATCATGTGCAGCCCTGACAACCCAATGCTATCCAAAATATTACACCCAATGACTATAGCCAACTCAAAAAAAGCCTGCATCGAATGCATATGGCTAGAGCATACCAACTGGATGCACACATATGATGTTCTTGTATGCCCAACAGTGGAGAAGAAAGGTGTAGCACAAAATGAACCTCCGAAGCATCCCATAGGCCCATATCTCCATGTATAATTGTACCAAGTATGCTAGTGCCCAAAAAAATGGGTCTTATCCTCTATCATGCCATGGAGAACCCCCATCAACACCTATGGAAATCTCTCACCCTTCACATCTGGCAGCACAAAACAACACACTACCTCGAAAATCAGGACAACTAACCTCATCTTCTAAGGATGGGCCGCATACATATCTCCATAGCTCAGGATCGTGCTATGGAACCTCACCTCCGCCATCCCCTCTCCAAACACCATCAACATCAATTCCTCTGATGCCTCTAAAGAAATAGAATACACATGCTCTCCCACTATAGGCAATCGTACGATCCTGTATACATCATCCAAGGTGACTATGATCTCACCCATCAGCAGATGGATTTTTTTGGTCATTGAATCCCATATATCGATGAGTGAGACCATCAGGCTAGGCTCCCGAACTATGCACCTTTAGCTTTGAACCCCTATCAGGCCGACGTCTATCACATGTATCCACTGCTCAGAGACCACAATCGATTGTACCACTAGTAATAGAGGTAGTACTATGTATCTCATCTACAATTGTTTCCTATCCTGCATCCAACAAACCATACCATCATTAAATCTTGGCCATACCTACCATATCACTTACCCGACTGAGCTATTCCAGAAAATCCTATTATTTATTTCAGCACAACCCTAATGACCCACCCCTTTTTCCCATCCCACTTTCACACCCCTGAACTCGTATCATATATACCTTTTACCCTACCTATTCTCAACGCACTTTTCTTTATACCTCATTTCCTATCTTTCCCTCCCACCATAACACTTTCTCGATCT
The DNA here is from genome assembly GCA_019776745.2 of Taxus chinensis. Lineage (NCBI taxonomy): Eukaryota > Viridiplantae > Streptophyta > Pinopsida > Cupressales > Taxaceae > Taxus > Taxus chinensis. Next base: position 857,320,054 of record CM034151.1, read on the forward strand.
ATTTTTCCTCAAAATCCAACTCACATCAGTCACTGATGATTGACATTTGTCCATCTTGACCAACATCGGTCACCTACTATTTGACAGATGTTAGCTATGGCTGACCGACGTCGGTCACTGTTGTACCATCCAAACTTGCAAACCGTTCCCTCCATTTCTCAAAATTTGATCATTCTGACCTAAATACCTACCCTATAATACCAAAACCTCCACTACATTTCTCCCTACCCATATTTAACCCACATTAGACTTGCTACCCTTACCATTTCATCAATTTTACTCCCAAATTCAAATTTAATTCCTGCCCTAAACTATTTCTACACAAATCAATTTTTACAAACTATTTCAACTAACAAGCATAGAATTAGATCGAATATAACCTCATCTCAGTTCCATTGGCATCGTGGCAAATTTTCCACTACACCAGTGGTCCACCCAAACCCTCTCCTGCCTCTGCCATGCCAAAATCCACTCCTCACCTCCAAGAAAAAAAACTCGATCAAACCGCTCTTGTGGACCTGTCTACTAGCTCATCTTGCCAAATCGTAATCTCCACCTCATCCTGGTACAATGCCTTGTCCTTATCTCTAGGAAAAGTGCTACAAGGTTAAACAATTCTATCATTTTCTCAAAAGTCACAACACAACAATGATTCTATAAAACATGGAATTTTTATTTTATGAACCCAAATTGACTTGACTGATGTCAGTCATATTTGTGCCTTAGCCAACTAACGTCGGTCACCGTATAACCGACATCGGTCTAATATTATAGATATTTTCCCTTGATACACTTCCTTTTACCTTCCACCATTAGTTATCAAACACCTTTTATCATTACAAACACCTATTGAACCATACCTACAAGCCCAAACTACCCCTACATTTCCTTAGTTGCGTCTTAGGATTTGTTATTTTACCTATACCTTGGCCTTACCCATGCCATGACCTATTTTCCTAACCCTGACTTACTTGGTGTGACCACTGACCTTGTGTACTCGTTGTACCTTATGATGATGTTACTTATGTTGTTTTATCCTAACAACCATACCTTTCCTATTTCTGTGCTATTTATCCCAACCCAAACCTTTAGTGTATAGGAACATACCTGAATGTTCCTGTACCTGACCTACGTTGTGTTTTCAGACCATATCCTATACCTTGGATACCTGAATCACTTCACCCTTGTTTTTATAAACCTCTCAACCTTGGATGATGTAGAGTTTACAAGCTCTTCAACCCGGTACCCGTTTTGCAATCTTTACGTGTGCATGTATTTGATTGTCATTACCCATTACCCGATTTGGACCCTGGCCTACTACCTATTACCTGAGTTTCCCACTACTCTTCTCCACCTACCTTCAATTCCACCAACTACACATTTATTAACCCACTCACTGATTTCGTATTACACCTCATCAGTTCCTGGTTTGAGGGGGATCACCTTCACCCACACATGGGACAATCACTTCTTATTTTTGTCAGCATCGCTTACCAATACAAGTTATGTGAAAAAAGGGGAAAAATGTAGACACCAAATTTAGGTCACACTCACCCTTTACCCCACATTTATATTAATTTAATTAATCACAGTTAAATTAATGCCCATGCTCATAATAGTCATTATTTTAATACCTTAATTAAACTAATTTCTACCTCACCTAGACACCTCACCCCATAACCTCACTTACACACCTCATCATAAACCTATTCTTAGCATGTGTCCCTTATACTAGGACTCAAAATCCACTCACCATAACTAACTAAGACTTAGTCCTACCTACCTTAATTAAGTAATACTTAGTTCAAACCTAAAATCACAAGCCTATTCTTACTCTAACCACATTTCCACTTATCTAAGCACAACATTCCATTTTGATCCACGAGAATGGATAGAGATAGCCAAAAAGGATTGCCAAGATTTTTCATTTTTAGTAAACCTAATATTTCCCACCTAACTGACACCGGTCAATCCTAAACTGATGCTGCTCACCCTAAACTATCATCAGTTACCATATATTCATTTTGGGAACCTTGTTTGAGGGGTTGGAAGAATTATTTGAGTTTTGTCTCGAAGGGAAATCTATATGAAAGCATGCACCAGAGAACTCTTACACATCCAGACATCATGAACCAACAACCAAGCACCGATCTTAAAGGAAAGCATTCACAGTAACATTTCGGAAAGCACATCCATGGAACTGACCACCGATTCCATGAATCAACCATCACCTCCATCCAACCACTAGATCTGGAAACACCAATAAGTACATTTGGATTTACACCTTCCCATATTTATTTATATTAGCTTCTTCATCTTTGTTTTGAGAATTCTCTCACCTCCTTGTCAATCCCTTTACCAAACCATATACAACCTCCCATCCTCCCATACCTGACTCCAAACACCTATGATGACCTCCAACATTTTCATCTAACTCCCCAACATCTGTCCATTCGTTACGAAATCTTAGAGAATCACCAAAATCCACCTTCACTAAGTCTCAACCAACCCAACCCTACTGATGCCGGTTAATCCAAACCACCGTTGGTTTCCTCTCAACTGACACTGGTCATATCCTACCAATGGTGGTCTCTTTATCTGATAAACTTGCTTGTAACAACCATAGATATTTCATCCAAACAACCCAAATCACCTAAAGTTTGTCCCTCACCTGTCCCAACCACTTTATTTACCTGTCTGACTTCAAGATCTAATCATAACCTAGTCTGTTAGATTAGATTTTTTTATTATACTTGAATGAGATACCTAAATCATATCAACTACAATAGTACATTATTGTTTCATATTATTTATTACATTAAGTTGTTTTAAATAGTGGATTGACAACCATCTAGGAAGTATCACACTTCCCAGATCTAGCATGCGCTAGGTAGTGCACTGACATATATTGTTTAATATTCCTCTAGTGGTCTTGTTTGTATTCGTAGGTAGTTCCTCCTAGCAAAAGAGAATTTCTTGCAATCAACATTGGATTGGGAAATCAGGATGTGTGGAATCTACCTTCCACCTTCATTCACAGGAATTCCTCCTCAACCTTACCTTATCTATTTTTCTCTTACATACGAATACTATTTAGAGAAATAGACAAGGCTAACAAACATAAAGCTGATAGGATCCATAAGTTATAAAAGTGGTAATCAGAAATGTGGGTTCTTAAACCCAAATTAGTCATGGCCATTACTGCAATTAATGCACTCTAATTTCATAGAAGGGGAAGTTTTTTGGTGAAATACGTTAGGTTTTTATTGGTTCCACCCCTTTTTCCCAACCCATATGGCGCTGTGAAGTTTTTGTGGGCAAGTTCTGTTGAATTGCTTTGTGAGGCTCACTAGTGTAGAGTTGTGCTTGTTAGGTCATATGGACTTGAATAAAATAGAAAAGGGGATTTTATTCTGTTCTTGTGATGAGTTGCTAGAATGGTTTGGTGTGGTTTCTCTAAGAAAATGGAAGGTCAAATTGTTGTTGGTTGCTAGAAGCTCGTAAATATCTAAGGCATGAACTACTCCCTCTCCCCTTCTGACTTGTTTGATTTATTATTTACATAATGAAGTATTTGCAATAAATATTGTTGGGGTTTTAGTGATATATTATAGTTAATATCGATGTTCATTTTTGTGACTCTAGTATGATTTTGTTTCGTAGAAGGCTGAAAAAAAGGTTGTAACTGCAGTTTTATGAGAATTTGTATGAAAATATATTTATGTATTTTCCTGGGTTTTCAATATTTGATAATGGACGGGAAAACAATAAATGATGATTATATGGTTCTGAATATAGGGAAACCATGGTTGGATTACAGTTGGATCGAATATTATGAAATTATTTTTTGGGTCAAAAATCCTTATTAAACAGAAGGTAAAATTCTGCTTTTAATGATTTAGGGACTAAGTTGTATATGGGTTTTATTGATGACCTTAAGCGATTGACTTGTGGTGACTGGCCCTGTATCTATCCCTCATTTGGTTTTCTGAGTTTACTATTTATTTGAAAATCCTTTTATACTCGGTTGTCTATTATTTGTATTTGGGTTTATGTGGTTCTTCTAAAGTGCACACCCATCTTATACGTGGGTATATATGAATACCCTACTTCAAATTTTTTTGTTTGATTTGTGTTTTGAATCTACCTTAAAGAAAATATATATAATAACTCATTAAATACCATATGATGGTATGAGAATAGAACTTATAAAATATCAAGTCAGTTCTTGCATGTACATTCTTTATAGTTATCAATTCAGTAAGGTTTGGTGAACTAGGTTTTGTTTGGTTTGGTTTTAGCACTGGGAATGAATCTTGGTGAATGGTGCCATGGCCTTGCAGTGGTAAGTCTTAAAAAGTATAAGTGCTCGAGTTACATGAGAAAAATGAAGTCTTGTTTTTTTGATTGATGTGATTAAAGGAAACTTCTAGACTTTGTGCCGGTCTATAACATGTTCAACCCTTTAATAGTTATGTTGAATTGTTAGCTATTGTTTACCTCAAATCAATTGGGGAAGATTGGTTACCCTACTATGTTATGATTTGGTTTATGTGAATGACATTATCAAAACATAATTGAACCTAAGCTTATGGTCATTTGATGATACAAATTTTGTTTGTTGGCGTTGACTAAAGTATGGATAAATTCCATGGATATGTTGGGGTATCATGAGTAATATATTATGATGTGCACACGTTGTGTTAATGGTTGACTTCCCTTTTTTATGAGTTTTCCACGTGCCTTAGATGGGAATAATACTTTCATATATGTAATAATATTTATGTCTTATTCTGTGACCTTCGAATGTAAAGAAAAAGAAAGAGAGATTGTAGTGAAATCTAACAGATCGATGTCAATTAAATTAGGGGTGCCAACCTAAAATGAGTCTTACTCAACCTTAAATGAATGTAGTAGTTACCTTAATGAGACTATGTGTATGGAATATGGAATTAAATATTTAAGTTAATTTGAATTACATAACATTAGTGTGTGTGTGTGTGTGTGTGTGTGTGTCTATATATATATATATATATATATATATATATATATACATACACACACACACACACACACACACACACACACACACACACACACACACACACACACACACACATATATACATATACATACATATACATATATATATATATATATATATATAGACATATACATATACATATATACATACATACATACATACATACATACATACATACATATATATGATATCTAATCCTTATAAAACAATATATACCAGTTGAGTGGTACTATATATTATGGAGATATATAAATGTTATGAAAGGAACTTAGTGTGTTGAACTATTAAGTTTGGGTACATATATAAATGTATAAACTAAGCATAAGGCATTAAGTGAGTGGAACTATATAGCATGGATATGTATAGATAACTAATAAGTTTAAGATAATGTGATGAGAATGAATGGGATTGTACTTTGTTGATATGATTATTAAAAACTTGAAATGTTTCCATTAAGGAATCCTTGATGTTATGTAGTAAACAGTTCCTTTAAGGATGTTAAGTGAATTAGTTTTTATTTATGCTATTTTTTTTTCCTTATTCATCTAATGAAATATGGATTAGTATAGAAGCATTTATTTTATGAAAATATTAAATGAAACAATATGTAAGACTATAGGGAACTTATCATGTCATTTCAATTTGGAATGACCAAGTACAATGTTGTTGCACTTTATCCATTTCAGCTATAAATTATGTAATGCACTGTGAAAGGGGTTAAATCTTAGGATACCATTATCTACTTTATTGGTTCTTTATTGTTTATAAATGAATTACAAGTTGTTGCACTGGAAAGTAAACTTGTTGTAAATTTTGATCATCTTTATAGGTATGTTCTTATATGCTTGTATGAATCACCAATTATTTGTATGAAAAATAAGATGAAGTTAGACCAAAAAGATTGTATTAAGACAAGAATTGTACTGTTATTATAGCCAAAAGATCAATATGATTTAATACTTAAGCTATAATATTATTGTTAAAGTTTCTTTATGAACATTAAATCTAGATAGAAAGGTGTATTCCATAATAGGATACTTTGATTATTATAAATACCTTTGAGTCTATTGTGTTCCTATGATAATTTTTTAAAGAATCTTCTTGAGTGTTATCTATTATTATAAAAAGAAAAAGAGATCAGTTAAGATATTACAATTATGATATTGTTGTATGACTATATGGGATGCTATAATACAATCTATTCTCAGGAAAAATCAGATGGTTAAAATAAAGTATTGTGTTTAATAGACTTTCCTGAAAATGGTAAATTTGAAAGAGCTTAGGTGAAATTACATTAAGTATTATAAAGTGATTAAGTATGGTATACTTGAGAATGTGTATTACATAATTTCACTATTGATGGCATATTGGACTATGTGATTTCTTTTGTGACATTAAATTAATATAGTACATTAAGTGAATGATGAATATGAAGTTGAAGTTATATATATAACTGGTCTATATGAACAAGTACTGTTGTTAGTATATATAGATAATCCTAATTATTACTGTTAAAGTCTTAATACGTTACTAGTGAGACAAATTAAATATAATATGTGGAATTAATGCAGAAGGATGAGTTTAAATATTCAATTAGGTGATTATAATGATCATGTTGGAATGACTTTAATAATGCTATTGAAATGTGTAGAACCTTCTTTTAGATCCGTAGCTTCGAATTCCTTAGTACTTAGATTTCGTTGAAACCTAGGAATTGATATGTTGTAACTTATTTGACTAACCTTAACCTAATAAGATATGACATTACCATTTAGTGTAACTTCATGAGTAAAATCAATATGTTTGGCACCACGATGTACCCAGTTAATGATGAAGGTCATTATGGGGCTACAAAGGAGTAGTTGTTATGTTAACTTATCTCATTAAGCTCCCTAATGAGAAGATCGTAATACATTAAGATAAAAGTAATGCCCTAGCAGTTAGTATGGATGGAATGGTATGGTTAAGTACCCAATGTCATCTTATAATGACTACATGAAAGGGGGTGACCTATGATAATGAAAATCATTGCAGATACGCTTACTATCCCTTAGTCATCCTAAGCTGAAATTGTGAAATTTTCCCATGCATGATGATCCAATTTAGTACCTTGTACATAACTTGTAACTATCTAGTTCAAATACAGATAATAGAAATTAATAAGGTGATGGAAAAGGTCATAACAAAAAGTGTCTTGTCGCATAACTAAGCATGACATACATGTATTTGAAACTTTGGCCAAAGTAGTGTAAGCTACTAATTACATTGTCCCAGACTCAGCAAGGATCTAAGTGTAGGATGACAGATGGAATTAAATGATGGATGCCAATGTAGACAGTTAGAATGGAATATTTGACTATTCTTGATAGATGAAAAAAACCATTAGTATACTTTATATACACGAAACCAAATGATACACTTGGTGTAATAACTCGTAAAGAGTGTTGAGGGGGATCGAGTAGGATATGTATACTCTCATGTAGTTACACATGGTTTATGATTGCTATAGGATGGATTGACTTAGATGTTGTTAGTTATAAATCATGAGAATTTAGAACAAGGAAACATAAGATCTGAATTTAATATTTATGTTGGGTTTAAATATATGAGTATTTAAGTCAATGCAGCATAAAGTAATATAAAAAATAAATTCCTAGTTGAGAAGCGTAACAAAGTGGTTGTTGCACATGGTGGGACCAGGGTGCGCATGGGTGTCCCAGTACTAGCCTGGGTGACCTAATCAAGGTTAAAATAATTGAAGATGACCGAAACAGAATGGGCATATGGGTGTAAAAGGTCAGGAATGATGAAATAAAATAAAGCAAGATGATAGAAAGACAAGGGTTAATTAGTACTTTCTTCACTCAAGAACCTTTTAAATAGTAGTTTGAAATTGGGATTAAATAATATCTAAAGTGCATGAATTTTTGACTAAAATAATGATAGATTATTACTTAATGCCTTTTGATACAGTCGTAGTGATGAGGCATTACAATGGTATACTCATATTCTATTTGGTTCCATTGGCACTTTCTATGAAATGGAGGATTCTTTCCTTCATCAATTTATCAACCCTAAAGTTACTTATGACCGCTTACCTAATTTACATTAGGGATCCTCCTAAGCTATCAAGGATTATATCTTATGATTCAATTCTTGTATACATCAACTAATATTCTAACCTATAGACCTTGAAAAGTAATTCCTTTTCTATCATTGTTTTATTCCTGTGCTCAAACAAAGATTATAATATGATACATGTGAGTCATTAATTCTTCTATACTACAAAGTCTTAGTTATAGAGAAAGATATTCTTTCATCAAGTGTCATTGACCTCCACATACATCTACTTCTGTTATATCATCTAGTCCTCCTCTGTTGAAAGTGGTTGAGCGTCCTACACAGTCTCCACCTTTTCCTCACAAGAAAAGTAAACAACCTTAACCTAGTCTACCACCACAACGTACTTCTCATCAGTGATAAGCCAATTATCACTCCACTCCATGTATTTAACCTGAGCCATTGCATTTCTCCCATCATGATTGACCTCATGAAGTAAAATTTTCCTTACTTGAAAAGTGCCTCATTCCCTTACTATCAAACCAACATCATCCATAGCACATGATACATCATCAGAATGACCAACCTTATTATAATTATCATCACATAAATGGCCATAGGGATGATGGTTGTATTTCCCTTCATGATAGAATTCAAAAATTTGAGGATAAGGGCATCATCGCCTTTGAATATTGCTCATGTGAGTGATCCATCTCTCTTCTACCTCGTACGACAGTTTATACTACAGTTAAGTCATCTTATCCACCTAATGCTTAGACCATGGTTCATCCACCACCACATTTTTTTACTCATGTGCACTTTCCACCACATCCACACATTGCTACATCATCGTATCCATCGAATTCATGTAATCCATCTCATCCATTGCATTCACTCCATACACCACATCACACTTCTCCTTCACATTGGCTTCCGCATACCACCTCAGCTCCATATGGCATTCGGTTTGACACATATTCGCATGTTGCTTCCATCCTACATGCTTGCACCGCTTCGTGCCACCTTAGAATGTGGTAGGTGATTACTATCGCCTTATCCCCCAATGAGACACTTTTGTTCTTATGGTTCTTACATGACTATTAATGGTTTTTTCTCTCACCACCTTTCATCACACACTCCTTTGTTCATCTAGCACACTCAATCATTTACTGATGACACACTCTTACTTTCCACAACTCATTCTTGACTGTTGAGTGGTCTTAATTAACATGAACCTAATAATCCATATACTAGGAGGAATCATTAATTCCCCCCATTTATCACACTAACATATTACAATTACATTACATTATCATGACACACATTCATCACAACATGTTTGTTCGATTGTTATACATAATCTCTTTTTTTAATTCTACTATCATCATTATACTAACTATGTCTTACAAAATACCATTTCATAAACATTAAAAATAAGTAAAAACATCACTTACATACCAACACTAATCACCCAATCATACACATCAATATTCCACAAAATAAGCTTATCATATATACATCACATGTGTCCATACATATATAGTGAATATAATCATCACCTTGCTCTCAGGTATTGTGAGAGCCCTAGAAATAGATACATTGCCACTAAATTTGTGCCAATTTTTGTGACCTAGATACCTCTCCACTTTCCTACGTAATAAGGTGTTATATGTATAATGCAATGAGAACTACCACTACAAATCCACGTATCATCCAAACACATCATGCGATATGGGACCTCCACCCAAAGCATATTAGGCTCATCGAGTCTCCTCAGGTGTCTTGTCCCTCTCACTCATCAATACAGTACAAGTCACGGCTGTTATGTCCACTGAATTGAGAAAATGGGCATGCTCGACCACTATATCATCCACTCACTCAAGTATTCCTCCACCAAGTATGTCCATAAAAACTTTATGTGTCAATGTGTGAATGGATGTGTCTACTATTAGGGACCAATACGAGTCCCTTACAAATAAAATAACACAACACATTAGACACCCATTACTAATCCATAAGCCAATAAATAAATACACAACATAGCTATAAATAAATACTTACGGTCCGCTATAATTGCTGCCACTTTTTTGGGATAATGTGCTTCCCCCTCACCTACTCCTCCCTATGGTAACCACACTACATCTGTAAATAACAGAAATAACAATACCTATCGATGTGTGGTACTCCTTTGTGTAATACATATTTCTTGCTTTTATCACCTCTATTTCCGCGTCTACTTCATCCATCAGAAGAGGTGTTAACTGCTCTTTTGTGGGTTCTTGTCTCACTCCGACCCTCCTAGATGCTCTGTTAATTATCAACCATATATATATGGCTCTTGGGGCACATCTTGAGCCATGCCAAACTATCGTGATACTCTCTCCACTTGAAAAATATCAGCCACATCTAGGAATCAATCGTCTAACCACATCATCCTCTGAATATACAAAAAATCTATAACATCCTCGAGCCATCCTCCATAGTCATGGTATGTCCTCCACATAGCTAACTTAGACCCCATCCTATCTACCAATGCCCTGTAGGTATCTGTGTCCATCATGTACCCATGAATATTTGTCCACATCCTCACATATATCTCTAGCCTATCCCACTCTCCTCATGGACCTCTAATAGGTCTCAACATGAATATGTGTTCATAACCCAATACATGTAATAGTGTAGTGGCTCGTATCTTATAGTCATGCTCATCGTGCGTAAATCAGTATATAACTATGTGTTCTAACACACACCATGCCCATGCATATCTAGTGCTCGCCACCTCTATATACCGATATATATCATGAATCTTATATAAGATGCCTACACCTCCTCCCTCCACTACGATAGATGAAACAATCACAACCGAAATTATCTTCCCCAAGAAGTGAACGCCAAATCTCAGGATAACATTGAAGCTGATATAGGCATCGACAGGTACTTGAGCCCCACAAAATATTGTCTCGTAGCTCGCATTTACCTCTCCATATCCTCTAGTGGCATAACATGTACTCTCTCCATAATAATTGGAAACCGTAGCATACGATACATATCCTCCAAAGTAATTGTCAACTCCATGTAGGAAACCAAAATGTGTAAATATCCACACACCATCTCTCACATAATATAATTGATGTAGGCATATTATGGGGCACATCCCCCATTCATGCTACATACCACAGGATGACATGATCCATCACATCCCAGTCATCATCTAATATGCCCATCCCAAACAAAGTACTCAAATGACAACCACTATGGAACTCCCTCGAGTGAATATCCCTCTACACAACACAAAACAACAAAAAACACAGTGTTAAAACACTACACAAATCCAAACACACTCATTTATCACATTACTATACATTACACATTTAATTTTAACCATTCTTGGCCAGATACACACTTTCTGGCCCAGAGCTCCTAGATGCATGAATGGGGTGCCTAGAAGTAGGACACTGGCACCCAGATCTAGGCACTCCTATCCCAAAGGTCACTAGCACCCTCACCACTATTCTCCAGGTCTAAAACGACAAGAAAATTAAAATTCTCAAATTTTTAAAAATTCAATAAAAATGACCCTTACACCTATAGATTTTTGAAAAACTCAACACTTACCAACTACATAGTTGTGCGTAATGCTATAACAGTTGCCACCATCTCAAACTAACTAGGATGTGCTGCTCTCACTTGTGGAATTTTCACTCACTTTACACTCAATCTCACAATCACATATACAACAAATGAAGTGACTAAATAATTTTTCACCTCACTTCTTATTGTTACTTTTTCACAGACTTTATTATGGTCATTATTTTGCACTTATTACTATAACTAATAAACCCTACATATTTTCGTCATATCTTGAGTGCTTCTACTCCAATTTACACCCCATTTGTGGATTAATTTTTAGAATTTTTCCTACCACTGTACTGTACACATTACATGTGTATTATATATCCTTGAATTTTAATTCCATCCAATTCATACAAATATTTTTGATTTCTATCACTTTCTATCTATTATGTTCTTACTTTCGTCTTAACGTTCATTCTCATCATCACTTTCCCTTTCAACGAAAGGGGGGATTATCATTGGGGTCATCCTATAATTCCTCCTATATCACCACATGTTTAGAAAAACACTACGGATTCGACAATTCCAAAAATTTACTAACACATTATGTGACATTTCACGATCGAATCCCCCTAATGACCTAACTAAGGGGAAACAAACATATAGTGTTTATATGTGAAATTTTATCAGTTCCTGTTAATGACCTAAATTGGGGGAAATTATCATTAAAGTAATCTCCATGTGATCATTCATCAATTTCTATCAATTTCCCTTAATGAACTAATCTGGGGGTGACTAGCGTAAAACATGTCTATGAGTATTAAATTGAATTAATCCATCAATCAATTAATCAACATGTTCAAATATTTAAAAATCAAAATCATATCATTCAATCAATACAAATTCAAAAAAATTAACCTCCTAGATGACCTAACTTAGGAGTTATGTGTGGCCTCCCAAATGACCTAACTTAAGAGATTACATCCATTTCTTTCCTCGATGACCTAACTTGGGAAGTTATTCTGCATTTCACATTTTCTTAAAGATGGCATAACTTGAAACCATCATTTTGTGCTTGCTTCCAAATGACCTAACTTGGAATCCATCACATTTCAGCAATACACGCGGAATGGGGGCAAGATTTCCCTTCCTATACCACTCCTATATGGGTCAATTGTTTGATAGAAATTATTGGGATCCAAAAACCTCAAATATTTGATCTGATTCTGTTTGCAGTAGATAGATCTTGAGGATATAGTTAGCGATTGGAGAATAACACACTTTTCTCCCTAAACTCTTCCTCTAGTCGAAAGATGCCAAAATCCTCACGTTGATTATTCCTATACACACATTCAGGTTAGGAACTAATAACTCCCCACTCCATCTTATCGTCATCATATAACCACCGAAATCATTAGTCATCTTACATTCTCATCATCACTCTCATTTACTACACTTCATCATGACATTACGCTTTTTAACTACATTGCATGGATCCACATGATGATCCATGGTTTGGCACGCTATATGGTTCTTTCATAATCATTTTAGTGCCACATCTACACATTCTACTATAGCATGGGATTCTCCAAATTTCTCTTAGGTACACATCTCTCTCAACTCTATGTTACTAAGATTTTTGCTCACCAAAAATAAAGTGGGGGAAAATGTAGTCACAAAATCATGTAATTTATATTAAATATATACCATAAAATATTTTATTTTATATATGGATCCCGCGTAAGAAAAATATTCTCTAATGACCTATCCCGTAGTCCTGACATTAGTTAGTGGTGTTGCACCTTGTTGCATTGGTGGTTACTTTCATTGATTTAATATGGAATTGATGGTAAATGAATATTTCAAGAGCATTCATATGAGTGGTACTCAATTGTGCTCAATGGTTTAAGGTGGTTTCAAGTTGCTTCAGGTAAGTTGCAGTTCAAACTGGGCCATTTAGGATTCTTTTTAGTACCTGATAAGGTGTGAAGAGTTGGTACAGGTCATGAAATGTTTATAGGGGCATGGGAACAACCTTGGAATAATTTCTACAACATGTGTGAACAAAAATTAGGCCCAGTTTAGCTCTAGGGGTCAAATTTTAAAAATTGCATAGAAGTTGGGCTTGAGAACTATCAATCCTAACAAAGGTAAATCAGATAGAATAGGTGATTTCCAGCATATATATGGAAAATGGGCTTCTGAACCATGTAGTAGTGTAATTTTTGAAGCTCCAGGCTAAATTTTATCAGATTATGAGAAGGTATGTGGAAGTTATGTTAGCATTTCTAAAATAGGATTGTTGGAAATTGAATAAAATACTACCTAGCTTCTAAATGCTCAATAAAAAACATAGTGCATCCTTTGGATAAATCATAGAACTATTTTTTAAGAGGAATATAGGCTTGAGATAGTCTAAAAATATTCAAGACATTTGCATATGTTTAAATAAAGTTATAAACATTTTACAGATAGTCTTCTTTTCCTTCTTGACATGTGTCTTGATTCTTCAAGGTCAAGTTTAGTTGTTTTGTCCTATTTTACATATGTTGAGTGATGAAATTTATTAGGAACCTATAATAATATCTTCAACCTTAGATGATGAAAAATATAAGGTATCAAGCTGAAGTTCTTAGGTAATTCCTTCAGTGGTCTTGGAATGACAACCTTGTTCATTTAAGTTTGACTGGTACAGTCAAGTGAAAGACTTCAATACTGATGAAGTTTTTGCAAAAAGGGATCAAATCTTATTCACAAGTCAATTTAATGGTGCTTTATCAATTGAGGTGGTTTTTTGGTGAAGATATATGTGTGAATTCATCCCTTCTATATTATCCTAGAGAGAGAAGTCAAGACATCTTGCATAAATCCTCCATAGAGTCATTGTTCTTATGAGTACATCTTCAACTACTTGTTATTGACCATATTGGACATCATGTTCAGAGACTAGATCAAATCCTCACATCACAATATGGGTCATTTGGACAAAATAATGGGATTTTTGGCCCACTTGCTTAGTGACAAGGTTCTTGAAGTCATAATTTTGCTCATTCATAGGTTTTCAAGCATGTTTCTCATTATAGAAAGATGGAAGCACAACTCTAGAATGGTGTGTAAAGTGTGTTGTAATTTTTACTAAATCCTCCATGAATTCTCAAGTCATCTCCTACCTTAGCCTAATGTCAATGAATTCATCAAACACCTTCAAATTGTTCTATCAAACAACATGTCATTGGTTCTAGTCTTGTTTGAAGATTTGTTAGAGCCTTTAGTGTTATCATGAAAGGAAAATGAGTGGAAATGATTTGGTATTGATATATCCATCCTTGCACATGTGATTCGATGGATCTCAAGCTCATTAGACAAGTTGCTAAATGTCAGTATCTTCATTAATAGGTTTCAAGACATGGTTGGACTGCATAATTCATTTCCTTGGAGTTTTTGGAGATTTGTCAAGTCTTAAGATTTATTAGATAAGGTGAAGGAGGTCTATTCAACTCTATGTTGATTGAAATATTTTTCTTTTATTCAAATTTGAAGGAAATTTGTAATTTTTCAAGCTCTCGAGTTGTCTTAGTCCATTTACCATATTCTAGGGTTTTCATCTTAGGTTTATAATCGAATAAGGAGATTGAACCATCAAAAAATAACTATTTTTATAGACACCTCTTTCTATTCATTACGACCATGATGAAAAATGTTGTAAGTGAAGTATTGAAGGATAATTTAATGATTGCATCTCTGCATAGTCATTCTTGACTGTCAAAAATAATGTTTCTTTATTTTACATGCAATTTTGAGAAATTTAAGTTCTACTTCGTGTTGGAGTATCGTGTGATGAGGGTGAGCAAGAATTGAAGAGTATTTGGTGTGTTTGAATGAGTTTTATTGTGTTCGAGGTGCAAGAAGATATGTGACAGTGGTATGTATCATATCTTCTACATGTAAAAGGTAAGATGAAGGCAATGTTTGCAAAACAAGTAACCTTTCAAATCCTTTATTGATCTATGTGATGCATATGAGGGACTAACTTCCTTGAATGATAATTTTTAAGAGAAATTTTTTTATTTTCTCATCTTGAAGTTTAGTAGAAAGGATAAGGTGCATGATATTTGACAGTGAATCAAGGAAATACGTGTTTATTTCTTCTAAGCTCAAACTTTTGCAGACTTTGGTGAAGATGGTAAGTTTCTTTTGAGTTCAAACTTTTCTAATATCCACTTACTTGAAGTATAAGTGCAAGAGACACTTCATTGTCCTGACTTGGAACCTTGACTCTTGGAGTCACTAGGTGGAACTTGAAGAGTTGGATGGTATTTCAAAAGTTAAAATAGTGTAAAATGATAATGTAAAGTAGTTGAAGAGAGGAGCTCGAGTAAGTATGAAATTTTAAAAGGTGAAATAATAACAGTTTGAGATAGATAGCTTAAAAACCAGATGTGTAGAGTAAGACAATTATGAGGAGATAATTTTTAAAGTTGAAGAATATGTTGTTTTGAAAGTGGAGTGATTGAAGTCAATGTAATAAAAATGAGTTAGTGAATTGAAGCTTTAAATCAGTCATATATGCAGAATATGGAGTGAAGCTATTGGAATAGTAATAAGTGAAGAACAATGAAGAAGATTGTGGTCAAATTTGAGAATGAAATTTGTAGAGTAAGCCAAGTAGAAGAAGTCAAAAATTTACAAGACAATAAAGGTGGTTTCTTGCCCAAAAGATAGAAAATATAGGGTCATCATCAGATGTTCTCATTATTAAATTGAAGTGTGATAAAGTCTTGTTGTTCGAATTGAGTTGCATCTCAGTATAATCAGGGCATTGTTGCTTCCTTATAGGTGGAAACTTGTAGAAGGTTAGTGGTTTATAACTAAATCATTTAGGTAGTTGTTTATTCCAACACCATGTTGAAGTTTGAGTGTGTAATTGGGGTTTCGGCATCAAAAGTTAAGTTGTAATACAACTAATCTTTGTAACATTTGGCCATATAGTGCACTGGTTTAGTGGGTTGTTTCCGAAATTGGGTTTCCCACTTAAAAATAATTATCTCCTGTGTGTGTGTGTGTGTGTGTGTGTGTGGTTGATTATATTTTCTCTTTTGAATTAATTTTTAGTTTAAGTTATTAATATAATTGTTTTAAAAATTGAATTGAAAACTGATTCACCCTCCCTCTCAGTGTTCCAATATCTTAGAATTGGTATCAGAGAAGGCCCTAGTGAAGTGAGGCCAACAGCTCAAGGGATATCTAACAAATTCAACTATGTCGATAAACCAAATAGCTAATTGATTCCCTACCTCTAAAGAACCTCTTTTTGATGGGAAAAACTATGCCTTTTGGAGTGTCATGATGAAAACCTATCTAATGGAACTTGGATTTAACATCTGGAAATTAGTTGAAAATGGCTACATAATTCCATCTACACCCCCTACAAACCAAGCAGGAAAAACAAAAGTGAGAAACATTCCAAATCCATGAATTTAATTCTCTGTGGGCTGGCAGAGGCTAAATTTATCAAATTCATGCAGTGCACTAGAGTTAAAGATATGTGGGACAAGATAAAGACAATTTGTGAAGAAGATGGAAAATTAAAGATAACAAAATTATAACCTTATAGAGCATAGTTTAAAAGCATCAAGATGAAAGAAGGTGAGAATTTTTCTTAATATTTATAGAGAGTTTATGAGATCATAAATATGATCATAGGCTTGGGAGAGAAGATAAAAGCGAGTGTGATTGTGCAGAAGGTGATCAGATCCTTGTCCTCAAAATTATATGTTCAAGTGTCAGTAGTAGAGGAAGATGAGGAATTTACTTCCCTAAAAATGGATGAGCTTCATGGAATTTGGAATGCATATGATATGAGACACAATGATTAAAAAATAGTAAAGAAGGAAGCATCTTTCAAAGCAGAAAAAGAGTCCCAGGAAAAGAACAAAGGAACTGATTCTAATATGGACATAGATGATGACAAGGAAGAAGCAATGTTTGTGAGGAATTTGAAGAGAGGTTCAGGAAAATACAAAGGTAAGCTCCCATTCAAGTGTTTCTGATATGGCCAATTTTGTCATTTTACTTATAAATGTCCTAAAAAAAAAAGTTGAGGAATCCTCTCAATAACAAAAGAAGAAATTCGACAAGCAAGGTGGGAAAAAGAAGTACTTCAAAATTAAGAAAACAATTCTACACACAAGAAGGTTCAAGATCCTCAAAGTCAAGTGACTCTAGTAGATTTGAAAGTGATGATGAAGGTATGTAAGATGAGACTTTTTTTATGGCTATTGAAATATATGATGTAAGAAATTCTAAAACAAAAATTTAGACCCAATATGATATTTCAGATGAAGAAGAAGAAAAAGTAATCCTTGAGGATGAATTAATAAGTGCTCTAGATTAAAAAAAGCATTAAAATAAGAGAAACCAAAAATTAAAAATTATGGAAAAAAAATATGAAGGGAAGATCATACTTCTTGAAGAAAATAAGAAAACAAAAACCCAAGAACATGAAGAAATAGTTAAGGAATTTGAAGCACAAATTAAAAAATTGAAAAGGATTTCAAGGTCAAAGAAGAAGAACATTTAAAGCTCAAAATTGAGATAGAGAAGCTACAAAGTCAATTATATCAGACCTATACAAAACAAAAAATGTACCATAAGTGTGAAAAGAGCACTCGTGATTTGAGTGATCTTGTAAGCAACTAAAAAGATTCAAGTGACAAGACTGGTTTGGGATTTGAGTAGAAGAAGTAAGATGACAAATCAGAAAGTAAGAAGGGGTCCAAGAAAAATGAAGAACCTCCTAAAGTCAAGAAGGATGATTTCAAGAAGAAACAGTATCCAGGGAGACACTATGCCATGAGGTATGCATATTGATTTGAGAGAACCCATTTAATAAACACGAATACTTGAGCTAAGACTGAACATAAAAAATGGGTTTTGTAAGAGGAAAAAATATTTTTAAAAGGATTACAAAATATTCGGTCATGGGTGGAAAAAAATTAGGTTTCATAGAGAGCAACATGTTTTCACAAGAAGATGGAACGGAATTGCAAAGGCGCTAAAAGGAAAAGCAGGGAGGGATTGTGGTTCAAAATACAAGAACAAGGTGAATACAGAGCTGCTGCAAGTGCCCACCATCAACTACGGTACAAATACAATAAAATAGATGATTTTAATAAATACATGTTTTAGTTGTATCTGATATTTTGAAGTAATAGATGATATTTGTTAAAGCTCCATATTCTCTCTAAAACACAGTATCAGTGAGATTCTATTTACAACCTGTTTTTCTTGTCTCTTTTGATTCCATCGTTTGTCATCCTCCTTATTTGTACTTGCACCTGTGATCTATCCACTATCACTATTTTATGTCTTGTTTGTGTGCCCCCAAACGTGATTACTATCACTGCCTCAGCTTACCGTTTAAAAAACTCTCTAGGAATCGAGCACTTACACCAATAAACTAGTGCATGTGTGTGTTATATTCTAATTTCAAAATCTCCTTTACTATGTTTACAAAATAAAATAGAATCCCTAATATATATTTCTCCAATTTATTTCATATTTTCTAAATGCATTCAATGAAAGAAATTCTGAAAACTGAAAAAAAAGTGGGAATAGGAAATTTCAAAATTTTAATTTCCCTTCTTAAAACGAAAGTGCGGGATTCTGAAATTTCAAGTATTGTCATTCAATGTGGGAGATTCCATATATCGTAGCTTGAATTAACCCATCATTAATATTTTCATTTAATTGGGGAATATGGTGGAAAAAAATAAAATTAATTTAAACATAATAAAAAATCATTTACAAAAAAGAAGTGAGCATTAGAAAACAAAAAAATAAAATTTAATAGAGCGATATATGCCTGGTTAATTACTAATTTTTATCGAGTGCGATTTTGATATTTTTCAAATATAATGTGCGTTAATTTAGGGGATAGCATGGGATTTGGGGAAATCAAATTTAACAACACCACCTAATTTAGAAACAAGTGGGATATCAAAAAAAGTTTCTATGTGGACTCACAACAATAATTTCAGCATAATAAAAAACCACATAGAAAATAGAAGCGAACATTAGGAACTAAAAAATTTAAATTTTAAGAGAGCGATATTTGATCTAGAGTGAATTTGGTATTTTATAAATATAATGCACATTAATTTGGGGAATAGTGTGGGATACGGGAAAATCAAATTTATTAATACTACCTACTTTAGAAACTCTTGGGACAACGTCAAAAGTTTCTTTGTGAACTCGCGGGAAAATGAAAATTTTTAATTTAAGCATAATAAAAAACCATTTAGAAAATATAAGTGAATGTTACAAAGCAAAAAAATAAAATTTTAATAGAGTGATATATGCCTCATTTATTATTAATTTTTATCAATTGTGAATTCGATATTTTTTATCCATCATCAATGTTAATTAAAAAAAAATCCAATAAAATGTGGCATCTTGCAAGTATGAACCAATTAATTACATAGTTATATAATTGACACATTTATTAGGAAATCTTTAATTGGCGATGTAATTAACAAATATTATTTACCTATAAAAATTTGTATTATTAAATTGTAATTGTAATCCATTAAAATGTTTCCATGTGGCACGAAATTTCTAATAAATCTTGTGATCGATGACATTTTGGAGTTATTAACACTTTACTCTAGAAAAATTAAAACATCATTTTATGCTTCACCAGAATTTGAGAGTACCTTATAGATAGGAAAGAAAATAGTGACCACTAAGCTCCATTAGAATGATATTTTTGCAACACCAATTTCAAAAAAAAAAATTACATTTTATATGGAATCAAGGTATTTCTCTTCAGCACGTGTTAATGAACAACTCCGTATGTTGTATGATGTCTATATTTTTGTTAAGAAGAAGCCTAGTGGTCGCTAGCCTCTACAAATCCTACGTTTCATTTCTAGCAATGTAAATAAATATCTTTATATTTTTCGATCACTAGTATTTTCATTAACTATAATCTTATCTTATTGACAATACATTCCTTCCACAACCAAGTGTGGCACTACATACAATTGAAGAATTTCTCAACTTCTATATTACTCACAAGTTATTTTGTGTCTAACACATAATTTATATTAGTTTGTATCAAGTAAAATACTTAGCTACCACTAAGCTCCATTGTTTGAACAAGATCAAAAGAAATAGTGGGTGTGAAAGAAAATGCTTAGCGACCACTAAGCTTCAATGCTTACCAAAAGGTATGATTATGCGGAAAATAGGCTAAACAATTTATTGATAACATAGATGCTTTATGAAAAAATCATAGTAATAGATATTAGTGGTCGCTAGGCATTTTCCATAATATATTGTTATGGAAGATAAGTGAGATATGGATAATTTTTAATGTCGAAAGCTATGGAGGAATTTGCATAGTCAGGAAAAATGATAATTATTAAAAATGTTTTTAGGGTGCTCATATAACACCATAGGGACTGCTCGGCACACACGTTTGCATGTTTTATTTTTTAACACATCGATGTGTATCGATGAAAATTATTAGTGATCACTAACCTCCGTTACTTGTCAGGAGGAGTAGATTAGTGGTTACTAGGCTTAACTAATTTTTTGTTTTGAATATAAAGATCAAACAATAGTTCGTATTAATGCAAATGCTTAGTGGCTGCTAAGATCAATTTATTTCAGGAAGGAATGATATGCTAGCATCTAGGCTAAATAACATGTTATTGTGAACATATCGCTCTAATAACATATCATAGTAATAGATATTATTGGGTGCTATGCATTTTTTGTGAAACTTTTATATGTAAAATATGTGAGATATAAAAATTGTTTAATATATTAACAGCCTCAAGTATAAACTGTTTATTAATTTTGAAAATAGAGATAAAAAACATTTCATAGAAAATAAATGCCTAGTGATTGCTAATCTTGAATACTTACAAAACATAGTGTACTACGCTTATTGTTTATTATTAAATGAGAAAATAATAAATTAGCAGCCTCGAGGCTAAACTATTTCTTAACGAAGAAAATAAAAATAAAAAAAGGTTCGTATTCTAAAAAATGCTTAGTGACCATCTAAGATATAATACTTACAGAACATAGTTCTTGGATAACTGATCATATGAATGCATTTTTCATGTCAGTTCATATAAAAGAAAATGCATACCAACCGTTAATCTATATTACTTACTGAAAGGAGTGGCTTGGTGCTCACTAGGCTCTACTGTTTCTAGTTTTAAAAAATATCAACCTAATAAAATTCACAGTCTGTCTTAGTGAAAAAGATAAGAGTTATAATATAATAGTATAAGTACATAATTTAAATGTGAAGACGTATCTTGATCATCTTGGCCCTGTACATTTCCATAAACAACCCGTTAAACAAACTAGTTCTAAACATTTGACTAAAAATTTAAGGCAAAGATGAACACGGGTCTTGCTCAAGAATGACAGATCCGAGTTCATAAAGAGAAATTCATGTTTTATGTTTATCAATTATTTGTTGATAATAAGGTTATCATCCGATCCTATATATTGTTGACGAATCTATTTCAGCCATGCAAAAAAATAATCTCAGTAGGTTTGAAGTCATTATTTGTAATTATATTATATTCGATGGACTATGCTTGGCAGAGGAAAGTCCTTGAATACAAACCTTCATGAAGGATGACTAATGAATAGAATTTTTGCAATTGATTAGCATCATTAGCTAGTGAAAGGGAAGGCTTTTCTATTGCTATGATCGATAATTTATTGTAATTAACATAGCCACGTAGTATGCCTAATCTTTCTGATATAGTATCAAATGACAAAATTCTATTGCATTGATAAAATATTTTTAATATAATATGCCCAATGGTGAATTTTATAAAATAAACAAACTTTTGTAGGCATAGGAAAATAAAAAATCTGGGTCTACGTGTTATATGAGTGTGTCAGACTCTCTCCAATCCTTGAAGCTAGTTTAATAAGATAGTGGTAGAAAAAAGGGGTGAAATTGTTCTAGATGCTAATCGCATAATTAATAACATGACTAACGACAAGAATTTTTGTTGAATTTTGTTTGTTGGATTCATAGAAATTGATAATGTTGGTTGATGTAAGAGAAGTGTGGGTTTGCAGTTATGTAGTAAATTTAGAGAAGTTGTTTCACAAATGCCCAAGGTGTTATTACAACAAATGTTGAAGAGGGTATTGAGAAAATAATGTTAGTGGAAAGCATGTTGTGTATAATTTTTTGAGAAGAAATTATCTATAACCAACCCTATCGATACAATATTGTATCGTTCAATTACTTTTTAGTTTAGTGGTTCATATTGCCTAGCTATATGATTTGTATCATGAAACAAGATGCAGTATGGAAGTTTTAGACTATTTTTATTAAATTTTAAGTAGTGAGTTTTTTTTGTTCAAGACCACATTGATATTTGTTATTTTAAAGGAAAACAATAGAAGGTAATTCTCTATCCTTGAGACTTGTATGGATCTCGATGACATGATAAAGATTTGCACCCTAATGATTAGTAGTTCATATTTGAAGCATAATTTTTTTAATTTTGTGTCGTGTGATATTTTGTAATTGGATGTAATCCTCGGATTTTTGTCTACCTAGTTTAAACTAGTGGCTTTGGGGCATGCTTCCATACCACCCATTTTTTTTGGTGAATATTCTTATAACATTTTACTTGTTAATATAATCCAATATGTTATTGATAAATAAAACACACCATCAATCCCAAATTAGTAAATAAAAAGTATATGTAAACATTATTGTGATTACTCGAAGGACAAAATCTAGAATTATTATTTTTTTAATTATTATTAATAGATTGAAGATTAGATTGTGGAGTATCATGATATTGATTACCGAGTTTTTCCTCAACAGTAGATTATAGACCTTATTCCCACCCAATGTAAATTAATAAATGTATGAATCAATAAATTAAAGTGTTGGAACATTGTTGGTCCATTGATATTGACTTGAATAGTAATAAATTAATTATTAGAGGAAATATCATATTATTTCCAACGCCGCCATAAAAAAATTTGTGTGAATAAAATTCCTTTTTTATGCTTTCATTAATTACAGATTGGACCTTAAATCTTATATATTGGGAAGGTACTAAAAAGGCATATTTTACAGAAAATAACGTGATAAGACTGCAAATAAATATGTTGATCGCCCGAATTCATCAAATTTTATAATATAAGTTGATAGCAAGCTTGTATTAATTACAAACATGTGATGGCATAATCACTCCATATATTTACCGATCCGCACTTCATTATTTTCAAACCTTTCATGTTTATTTCATTGGATTTCATTTCATCTAGCATGACCTTTCCAATGTTGCTTTTTATGTAATTTTTCACGTCAATGCCTGAAATAAAATTTTATACCAAAATTTCACATCGTCATTTGAAATCCATTTTTCGAATTGAAACAGAGAAAGACCTGGTTGCTATTAAGGGATTTATTAGAGATGATTATCTCTCTCTAGATGGAAGTCCGAGGGTAAATGTGAAATTTTCTTTGATGTTCGTTTGTCATCTTCTTATCATACACCCAAAAAAGGATTGGGCTTTGGAGATGGGTCGCAACTGGATCAAGCCAGTGTATAGGGTTGACATGGAAGCTAAAATGGAAAAAACCATGAGTGCGTCGTAGCCCTTGCTATCCGAGGCTCATTATAAAGAGGAAGTTTTTTTGTATGTGGCCATTTTTCCAGATATGTACAAATGGTTTGATGTCTTAATGTAATTCGTGTCTGATGCGTCCAAATGGGGTGAGACACCGAGTGTAGGAGATAGCTCAATCCCCTTTCCTGACTTGGATTATATGTTTTCTCTACTATAAGAGGAAACAACGCCTTTGGATCTTCTTTTCCAGGAATATTGTGAGGCATACGATTGGTTAAAGAGTCGGGCTATTGCTGGAAGAGAGCATCCTTTTCCAAAACCACCTGCAAAAACTATTTTAATCCCCGTTAAAGTGGATGTTATGGAGGTGTTGTCTTATTCAAATAAATAAGTGATTCTGAAATATATCAGGTTGTAATTTTTTTTGGGTTTTTATATAGCCTTTCCAATTGCATTGTTACCAAATCATCTTGTCTATCTTACTAGTCTAGGTTTATTTGGTATTCCCAACCACTGGTGTTTTTAGCATAAGCCTTTAAGAATTTTTTCACCAAAGTATTGATGCATTGTTCATGTTTTTAAGACTGATCCTCTCATTGTATCTGTAATGTAAAGGGAAACGGACCCTTCAAACCTCCTACAATTATTAAAATCAAGAGATCATTAATAAAAAAAAATTTGTGCATATGTAATTTATACAATTAATCGCTTTTAAATTTGGTTTGTTTAAAGATTTCAATTTTTTGCTAGAAGTAAAGACTAGCAATCGTTAGCATCAATATATTATAGAATATATTTCCGTTATTGTAAAATAAAATTTGTAAATATTTAGGATATAGGAGCTAATAATGGATTGATGGCTATCTTCCCACCACTTTAAAAAAAACAATTGAGTTACACTACATCATTGTGGAAACCTAGATATGTCTTCAAAGAAATAAATTTAATTCTCTTTCCCTAGTAATAGAAGATACTGAAAATGGATCTATTTATTTCACAAAAAAATCTCCTACAACAATTTGTCTGGGGAAATTCCTATCATTATAAACTTTTCATGTTTTCCTCCATGCAATTGTAGATATAAACACAAATTTTCTCTGCATACCAATTCAGTTTTGTTTCATATGGTTTTTGGATATCACCAATTAAATGATGCAAGAAATAGTAGTTGTCTTTAAAATATCTCTGGTTTCAGAGACATTCTTCTATTGTTATAAAACAGATTGGGAAACTTCGATATGTATGATGTTTTCTAACAAAATTGTGGCCCAATTCAATGAACAACATCCATCTCAAAACCTATAATTATTTGCATCTATTAGGGTTCATTTCTTCTATTGTGATAATTATAGCTCTATAACGTTCAAATCCTCCAAAGCTATCTACAAAAGTCTCTTCAAAAAACATGGAGCAAGGTGTTAAAACTAACATGGCAAGACATGATTTCATATTGTATAGATTATCAGATCACGAATTAGAAAGCAATATCATATTACAATTTCTTTATTGACATATATATTTGTTACATTTAAGTTCTCAAGGTTGGTCATACTACACATGAACATGACTCTTTACATGTACAATGACATAATGAAAATTAAAAAAAAATATAAAAGAGAAATATGTAATGGGCTATGGAGCTACAAGAAATCTTTATAAATGTGATCTAAAGAATTCTACACTAATTTCTATAAAGATGATGTACAATAGCTACCCACTAAGCTTACTTGCATTTGAAACTCATGTGGAAACGGTTGGAAGTAAAAAACATCACAATCTTGAGAGTTTGTATGGATGTTCTCTTTCTCCACTTCAAAACCTAATTTTTTATGATAACATTGTAACCATAAGTCTATGGGACATCCTACATGGTGATTCAAATGATTATTTTATGAAGAAAAATGAATCTGTACAGTGTAGATTCAATTTTTGAAATAGAATTTTCCAATCAACCTCTAACCTTCATATAAAATGTATCTTTGGAAAATCTAACAAGTGTTTTATTAATATTTATTTTCGTATAGGATCATCAAAGAATATTAATCTTAGACTGGAATTATTGGATGAAGAAGACATATTCATTATGACTATACCCACACATTGTTTAAAGGGGTGTGAAGACTTCTAGCATTCTTTTGGATTATAATTTCAACGTAAATTTTTCAGACTTTGGCATGGGAAATTGCATTTCCTTAGTCAAAAACAACACCTCTACCTATGTTATGGGAACCAATTTTTACATTGACCCATAATATGCAAGAACATCAAGGTTGAATAAAAAATATGATGTATATAGTTACGGGATTTCTCTTTTGGTGTTGCTAACAGGAAGAAAGATATGACCAATAACTCAAATCTGCCAAAGTTGATAAGATTTATGTTTGTTAATTTTCATTCGGAGCCTACCCTATAAGTTGTTTAAGTATTTTTAAGGTTTGTTTTCAGGAGCAATCAAATGTGGATGGAATTGTCTTTGACATTGGTAAGTGAATGCAAATTCTATCAAAAGAATATTACAACACACTCATTGAAACTATTGATACTGAAGTTACAGAAACCTATAGTGATCTTAGGATTGTAAGAAATAACTTTCATTTGGACTTGCTCTATACCAAGAAATGACCATCTATTCAACCCACCATGCATGAAGTTTTCAGAGTTCCAATGTCGATGATGACAGTGTCTTCTCCTATGCAATTTTCTAGTATCTGAATGAACCAACTGACCCCTAGTAAACATTACAGGTTGTATTTGGATGGATATGAATTTGTTAAACATAACGATGTTCCAGTGAACACAAGTTGCACTTCTAAAAGGCATTTTTTTGTGAGATTTAGTGAGGTGATTTTTGGTGCCACTCAGATTTCACCCCGAAATCTGTGACTACCCAATTCGAAAAAATTTAGTACTTTTAAAATAATGGGTCATTTGTTGTTTTTATTTCTTGAAATTTCTTGTATTGCGTCAAGATAATCCCAAAGAGCCATATTAGCCCTTTTCGCCAAATACCCAGATGCCCAAAATTGTTTTATTCTGTCGTCGGGATTTGTCTGCGGGAAATTTGTATTTAATTATTTTGTGCCCCGTATGAGGCTATTTGCGCTCCATTTCAACTCTGTTATGAGCGGATATGTTATTATTCCTATGTACCAGAAGGATTTTAACTTATTTTAAGTTTTGAGCTTTATTTGTAACTTTTGGCAATTTTTGGTGTTTTTGTGGTGTCCCGTTCTGTTTTCTGTAAAATTTCTCTGGAACAACTCCTTCGCCGGGTAAGCCCGATTTTTGGCCTGGAGCAGCTGGAAAACATACACGCACATTTTTCCCGGAGGAAGTCGTCATCGGAGGTCTGGATCACTGGGAAAAAGTGAAGTCGTGCACAGAAAAGCCCCTGCGGGGATGGGCGCATTTTTGGAAAACAAAGGATTTAAGCTGCGATGGGAAAAATATAAGCTGCAGGCAGAATGGGAATTGTATACCTGCCTGGCAGGGTACTTTTTCCCGTGTTATAAAAGTCACTTAAGCTGCAGTGGGAAAAATAGAGGCTGTAGGCAGGTGGGAATTTATTGCTTGCCTTGCAGGGTGAAAATTCCCATGATATAATAAAAGGAAAGTGACTTAAGTGAAATCATGGGATTTTAGTGCCTGCCTTGTAGGGTAAAGAATCCCATTATCAAAGTCAAATCACTTAAGTGGATCATGGGATTTTGGTGCCTGCCTGGCAGGGTAAAGAATCCCATTATGGAAAAATTCTTAAAAATAGAATTACATGTGCAAAAAAGTGCACCCAAGCTTGAGGGGGTCAAAAAGTCAAAGAAGGAATAAAAGAAATAAATTAAATTAATTAAATTAAATTTATTTAGTGGCTGCCCCCTTCTCTCAAAAAGTGCGCCCCATTTGGGCATTATTTAATGATTTTTGAAGCATTAAATCATTAAATTAATTTCTATTTTCAGTGGCTATGGTCAAAGCACACTATGGGGCTTGAGTGAAGTGCTGTGTGAAGGATTAAATTGGATTAATTTTATTTATTGGATGGCTGTCCTTAAACATGCTATTTTTAAAAGAGAAAAGCATGATTTTTAATTAATTAATTGTCTTTAATTGTTAGGGCAATTATTAATTATAGAATTGTGAAGGTTATACAAGCATGGGCAGCCATATAGATGAATTATTTAATTCACAGGTTAAGAATTGCAGCAAGGAGGAAAAGTGCGCCCCCATTAGAGGAAGGATTTTGCACAGACAAAGTGCTAACAAAGGCTAAAAGCTTCCAGATTTGGCGCATGCTTTGGAGAAGGTTGATCTTTGTCTGCATAATTGTTTTCACAGGTGTTATAGGAGCTCAGGTGTTGATTTAAAGGATTCATGCTCTCTTTATGTGTAAATTAAACACCAATTTTTGGGGCAGCAGGCTTGAAAAGTGTAGATTTTTATAATTTAAATTCACTATTCATGCTCCGGTGGCTATTTTTGTCTGAATAAATTACAGGAACTCATTACAGGTGCTTTATAAAAGAAAAGGAGTTTTTATCAATGTCCAATACATTGCAAATATCCTCCGAATCTGAAGAATTGTCCAGATCTGCACCAGTATTGAAGAAATCCGGCCAAATTAGAAGAAAAAGAATTATTCGGACAAAGATTGATAAAGCCATGGCGAAAGGAGATGAAAAAGAGAGCACGATGGATTCATGCATTTCCTCTAAACTTACAGACATAGGAGACAAGGATCTAGGCCCAGAGCCTCTTTCTGATTTGATTGACAGATCCAGAGCTAGAAAGACTTCACTCATGCGTGTGGTCAAAAGCTAGTGGAATTATTCGAGCTGCAGCTTTCCCGTGTACAGCCCAATTGCCAGAGTTTGTGATGGAGTGTGCTAGATCTTATCATCCTTCATCCAGATAAGTGCGTGATGTTGCGGGAAAGACAATAATTCGTTTGGATGCAGAATTCTTCGATTATTGTCTGAAGATTCCAGTGCGAAAGGTCGTGAATTCTATTAGCATTCAGGATGCTGACAGTAGGTGGGAAAAGCACAGAGCTGATTGTGTGAGCATCATGAATAGCCGGTTCATGAAGAAGCCTAGATCCCCTTCCAAGTTCCCGAGAGACTCTTCCACGATCCAATTTGCTGCAGGAAGCAGATGATATCGTCAAATTGCTATGCAGGTTGAATGGTGAAGCGAATGCCTACACTTTCCGGACATGGATGTATGCTTTCATCAGGACCATTGAAATCAACAAGGTTGATTCTATAATCAATTGGTCAAAAATTATTAGTAGCAACATCGGTGAGCAACTGCGGAATGTGAAGCATACCTTCAGCTTCAAGATGACTTCATACTTGGTGTATGCTGCAACTTCACAGGGTGTCTTTTCCAAGCTGTATAGATGTGGTATTCTTTCCAAGGATCCCATTCTGGAGTGCTACCCATAGCTTACTATACCTGCGTGCGAGAAGGACTTCAAAGTGATCAACGATGAATTCTTCTACGATTTCATCTGTAGGTTAGACAAAGACTTGAAGACTCACAGGGTAAGCAAGGAAGCATGGGAAGCAGTGTCCAAGATTGGCAGTGTATTCATCCAGTTTGCAGATTTCACATACCTTAGGGTTACAAGATTTTCAGGTGAACCAATAAAGATGCCAAGGTACCCGAGTGACAGATTGATCGCCATGGAGCTGAGTAGGCAACTTGTGGAGTTACACGACCTTTAGTCAAAGCGGCACAAGTCTACGGGCTTCTTCCCACTCACTGTGGGATATTACACTTGCATCAGCATTCACAGAGCTTGACGGATGGAAGAACAAATGTTGTCTGAGTATGAGCAAGAGATCTTCCCTGCGCGGCTTAATTTCGATCCATTTGGAATAGCCAGGAAGACAATCTCCTAGGAGTACGCACATGTGCTTTCGTTAGAAGATTTTTGGATGAAGTGTAGAAGTGAGTACGAGGTTAGAAAGAAAGATTTCAGCAGGCTATCGGCAAAGCAAGTATTTGACTTTGGACTAGCGCGGATACCTGCGGATCTTAAAGATGATGGGAACGTGATACTTGACACTTACCATCAAATGGGAGGAGATAGAGCTATACTGCAGGATAGCAATGGAGGTTTGCAACACAATAGAAGAGAGATCCGGAGCTGTGTTGGTGAGTACTTCGAGCTGGCTGCTAACAAAGGGATACTGCCTTGATGAAGTATTGATGAATCAAATCACGGGAAACTTCGGCACAGGAGATTCCTTAAACAATGCATGAAGGAGAAAGCAGCAGAAGGTCCGAGAAGTTGAAAGTACACAGAAGATCTCAAGAGAAAGAGAAAACCACTTCTACGACCATAGCTTTGACTCCGACTTCTCCAGTACCTAGAGGATCACCAACTATTGCACCACAGCATCAGGATGTTTCCATGCCTTCATTGAAACCAGCGACGTTCGTCTTCTCTCTGCAGCCACTTCGTTCAGCACCCGTTCTAGAGGAGATGTTAAAGCTGCAGATGACGGAGTTCGAAAGAGCTTTGTCCTTGGATGTTTCATAAGATGGCAGCCATGATACTTTGGCACTTTCTGATGGAGAGGATGCAGAGCGGGAGATGGTAGTGCACTCAGCAACTTCTCACTCTCCAAGAAGTAATTTCTCAGAATGGTTAGCTATGCAGTTGGTTCCGGAAGCAAGAGTAGAGATGAACTTAGAGGAACATGACTTGCAGCTACTTCAAGATCTGAGCAGAAGAGACAGAAGGCCTAAAGTTGCTAAAGCAACTTCTAGGTTGATCATCACGGATTCGGGAGAGAAGTTTGTTGAGATATCAATTCTGGCGGAAGGAAAGGTAGAAGAGGAGCTCACGGCAGAAGATGTGACGGTGACCAAAATACCACTCGGTCAAGTTACCACTCAAGGATTGAAGTAGGACACGCAGACATTGCTGGATGCTTTGTTCCTTAGGCTTGACAGTGAAAAGGTGGAGAAAGAAGAGCTGCAGAAGCAAGTATCTCAATTATGTGAGATCATAGCCAAGGTTGCTAAATCTTCCGTTCAGCCCGTTTCAGCGCAGGTGAGTGATCATCTTATGCAGGAAATGGAAGATGCAAGCAATCAAGTAAAGGCTATTGACGAGTGGAAGGATCTGATTATTCATCAAGCTTCTGTGTAACTTGGGGAAGTGCCAGCCCGCCTAAAGGTTATGAACGATGCAGCAAATCAACTAAAGCAACTGATAGAAAGCATAGAAGGAATGAATTCAGTTGCAGAGAGTAACCTGAGTATTTTGGCCGAGATCAACAAGCTGCTGGGAGATGTATTGGTTGCAGAACAAATTGTGCCAAATGGATCAGTCGAGAAGGGGAAGCAACTAGATTTTGCAGTATCTTTCCGTTTGGAGATCTGCAGAGTTTTGCTGAAGAGGATGCAGGCGCTTGAGAGTAGAACATCAGATTTGCCGGACAGTACCATTTCTTTCATTGAGGAAAGAGTGGATGGAGGTGTTACTTCCTACGTGCGGATTTTTTCTAATGAGGTGCATGACTCCCTGGAAAGTTCTCTTCTGATGGTGCAAAAGAGGATTGATAAAGTCACCAAGCCTTTCACGATGAACTCTATCAGTAGGCTGGTGACACTGCAGGCGGACATTGCGAGATTTGGGCCGAGTTTGGAAGAAGTGGAAGCATGCAGCAAAGTGTTGAATGAAGGATTGCTACAATTCAAGACAGAAAAGGAAGCAGTAGCTAAAACAGATGGAAAGATGCTGAATTATATGTTCGACAAGTATATCAGATATCAGAACAAGAAGAAGATGTAGATGTTACAGCTGGCATGACTTCTTCTATTTCTTTCTTCTTCTACTTTCTATGTTCCCAGATGAAATTGTAAACTTCTAAGTTGTTGGTTTTGCAACCATTACTTGAAGTCATATGGAACCTTTCTATTAGTTAAGTGATACATGTGTCACTTAAGAAGAAGTTAGTTGAGGATGATTGCCAAATGTCATCTTTACTTGTTGTTCATACTTTAGTTCAGTTTGAGTCTTCTATTTGTACTTTCCCTCCTACATTCTATAAGTAGGAGAAGAACCTACAGGTTAATCATCGATCAGAATTTGTAAGAAGCAATCTTGTGTTCTAGACTTTGTGCTGAACCCCTGAGAGCCACTTGTTGCAGAAGAATACAAAGAAGCAGGTTTCCGGAGAAACTTTGTGTCACGGTGTACTGTGTTTCTTGCTTGTAAATCTTAGATCTTTAAAGTAAACTTTGTGTTATTTAGATCTGGATCTAGAACTGCCTTTGCTTTAGAATTCTGTGTGTTAAAATCTATTAAGTTTTCTTCTATGTGCATGCAATTAGCTCTGCTATCTACTAATTGGGATGCACATCTTCCTTACTTCTTCTCAGTAATACCTTGACTTCCTTCTTCTATAATTTCCTTTCTTAAACAGCTGCTTACTTGCTGCAGAACTTCTTAATTATGGTTCATGAACTAAGTAGTTAAAGTAAAATCCCTGATAGATAAAAACACATTTTATTGAGAAATCTGACACTGGGAGCCTCACCGGTTAAATGAGGGAGATTTATCTCATGACTGCCTAGGTTTGATGCTATGCAGAAAATCTAGCCAATAGTTTTTGGCGACTCCGCTGGGGAACAACTATCTTTGCAGATCAAAGCTTTTCTATTGAAGATCAGAGTGTTTTCCATACAAATCTCAACCTGGCTGAACGTCCATTCACCCGATCCGTGAAGGCACAAGGAAGGACTGATCATTTCTTCCGACTGCAGGAGAAATTCAATTTCAATCATCCTCCTCAAGTTAGAAGCCGCAGATCTAGTCTCTCACCAGGAAGGAGAGTACACACTCATCCAGATCCGGATCGTATTCAGCATAATCCAGCGGCTGGAACTATCCATCAAGTCTATCAAGTCTACACAAGGAGGAGACATGCTCAAGCTAACATGGTGCACAAAATTGTACATGTTCCATGGGGAGCGGCCTTTGGACCTCTCAACTTGGCTCCACCTATGCACGAGCTGCCAAAGGGATCCAGAAAAGAATTTTCCAAAATTCTTTGGAGACGGAAAGCAGAACCCGGATGATCATTTGGCAGCCTTCTTCATATCTTGTGGTGTGCTTGCAGTGGAGCATGAAGATGTCTCAGTAAGGGTATTCATTGAGACTCTACACGACTTGGCTGGAGAATGGTTCTATCGGCTGGCTCCTGGCACCGTAACCAACTGGACGACTATGCGTGAGCAATTTCTGAAAAGATTCAAGCCTGCAGAGGACGCGAGCACGATGATCACCCAACTGACGCAGTTGAAGAAAGAGCCAAACGAGAACATGCGGGACTTTATTGCAAAGTTCCAAAGGATTTTGTATAAAATCTCCACTTCTGCTGCATTGAGCGACGAAAATCAAAAGACGTTTTTTATAAACGCTCTATTGCCTGAAGTTGGATATCAGCTAAGAAGGGCAAGACCTGCAAATTTGCTGGGACGCACAAAATGCTGCCGTGGAGGTTGAGGATGACTTGATCATGTCTGGAAAACTTAAACAACTATCTTACAAAGGTGATGGTGCTTCTTCTAGTACTTCTGATCCTTTGTTGCAGAGATTGGCTAATGACATGCTGTAGATCAAGAAGCAGATCTCTCAAGCAGGGAACGCACCCCCCTCAAGAATAGCTCATACCCGGACCTTCAATGGTCAAAATCAAAATCAAAATCGAAACAGACTTGCTGCTGCACCACAGTCTTTTGGCAATAGAAGCTGCTCCAAGGAATAACTTGGAAACTAATGAAGAAGATCTCGGCATTGATGAATCATTTGATGATGAAGACTTTATAGATCCTGCTGGCGACTCCCATATTGGTTACTTGGACTACGAATCTGATGAGGGCTATTATGAATCTTTTGAAGATTCTGATGGTCACACTTTTGCGGTGTTTACAAGGTCTCAGACGCGCCAAAATGCCGAAGCATCCACAAGAGGCCAGAAAGAGAGAGAAGATCCTGGCCCGGATGTTACTATCTTGAAAAGAGGTAGCATTCTTCCTTCTTCATTAGCGCCCAAGGATAAATATTCAAATTCTTTCAACTCGCAGCAAAGAACCAATGCACATCCTGCTGAAGCAAGTCAAGCATTTGACATAATTGATCACATCAAGAGAAACAAGGTCCAAATGTCAAGAAGCTAAAGTATTTGAGGGCATTTCCTGATCCGCTGAGTAGATTGGTCAAATATGTGTAAAGTAATGGTCCCAGCCCAATGAACAATAATTCATGGGGTATCTTGTCAAGTCCAAAGATCACTCCACCTTCAAATAATGCTGCTGCAAGTTCTTCTCCTTCCACCCCTTCTCCTGCTACATCAGAAAGGATTGAGCCATTCTATGTGTCTTTGCTCATCAACGGACATAAGCTAAGCAATTGCATCTTGGATTCTGGAGCTTCCGACAACGTCATGCCTGCCAAAGTTGCTGATGCCTTGGGTCTTACATTGACAAAAACCATTGGAAGATGTTATTCCATGGAAAGGCAAGTCCCTCTTGTGGGGCAAATCAAAGATGCGCAGGAAGTACTTTCTTCCTTTCCAGATAAAAGACTGAAAATGACTATCCTTGTAGCAGACATTCCAGTCTCTTATGGCATGCTGTTGAGTAGAAATTTTTGCAAGGAGCTGGGTGGAGAAGTGAAGATGGATTGGTCTTGTGCGCACATACCAATCAAAGGAGTAAATCAGAAGCTGGAACCTGAGAAGAAATCCAAGTACACAGTATCAAAATCTGAAGATCCTAGATCTCAGATCTTGTTTCAGGAATCGGATCACGGGGTCTATTATCTAGAAATGGATAAAGAAGAAATTCAACCGGTGATTCGAGAATCACATCAAATTGATAACAAGATTTGGACTCTGGAATTTGATGGTAGTTGCTGTTCATTTGGATCTGGTGCAGGTGCTGTTCTTATCTCTCCTGAAGGGAAGGTGCATGCGCACTCCTTGAAATTGATGTTCGAAAATACTAACAATACAGATGAGTATGAAGCATTGTTGTTAGTCATGGAGCAGGCAAGAATAATGGGAATCAAATTATTACACGCAAAAGGAGATGCTGAGCTGATTGTGAAGCAGATAAGGGGCCTCTACCAAGTCAAAAAAGACAAACTGCAGCACTACAGAGATCGGGTCTACTCTGCTATCCTGGTATTTTTTAGCTTTCTTGGTATCTTACATTCCGAGAGAACAAAATTCAAGGGCTGATTCGCTCGCAGTAACTGCAGCCTTGTTGAATCCGGATCAGCCCCCTACATTCTTTAGACAGGGAGACTACAAAGTGGAAATAGTTTTTCACCCAAAGGTTCCTGCCAACGTCCAGCGATGGCAGGTTTTCAACGATGACACACAGATTGCTGCATTTCTCCAACCGAAGGACAACTTGAAGAAATCTACTATGAGGGAAGCAATTCACCTCCTAGGCAGACCACTGTCGGAGAAATGGATGCTGACGTCTCAAGAGGTCAGGAGATTATCCAACTAAAGGGAAATAAAATTCCCAAAGGCTTGGTATCTCTTGAGGAAATGTTTGATAAGCATGATCAGATGCTTAAGAAAAATGAAGAAAATGAGGAAGGCTCTTCCTCCGACACACAATTACTAAATTTGGGAGCCGAGAAAGACCTGGTTGCTATTAAGGGATTTATTAGAGATGATTATCTCTCTCTAGATGGAAGTCCGAGGGTAAATGTGAAATTTTCTTTGATGTTCGTTTGTCATCTTCTTATCATACACCCAAAAAAGGATTGGGCTTTGGAGATGGGTCGCAACTGGATCAAGCCAGTGTATAGGGTTGACATGGAAGCTAAAATGGAAAAAACCATGAGTGCGTCGTAGCCCTTGCTATCCGAGGCTCATTATAAAGAGGAAGTTTTTTTGTATGTGGCCATTTTTCCAGATATGTACAAATGGTTTGATGTCTTATGTAATTCGTGTCTGATGCGTCCAAATGGGGTGAGACACCGAGTGTAGGAGATAGCTCAATCCCCTTTCCTGACTTGGATTATATGTTTTCTCTACTATAAGAGGAAACAACGCCTTTGGATCTTCTTTTCCAGGAATATTGTGAGGCATACGATTGGTTAAAGAGTCGGGCTATTGCTGGAAGAGAGCATCCTTTTCCAAAACCACCTGCAAAAACTATTTTAATCCCCGTTAAAGTGGATGTTATGGAGGTGTTGTCTTATTCAAATAAATAAGTGATTCTGAAATATATCAGGTTGTAATTTTTTTTGGGTTTTTATATAGCCTTTCCAATTGCATTGTTACCAAATCATCTTGTCTATCTTACTAGTCTAGGTTTATTTGGTATTCCCAACCACTGGTGTTTTTAGCATAAGCCTTTAAGAATTTTTTCACCAAAGTATTGATGCATTGTTCATGTTTTTAAGACTGATCCTCTCATTGTATCTGTAATGTAAAGGGAAACGGACCCTTCAAACCTCCTACAATTATTAAAATCAAGAGATCATTAATAAAAAAAAAATTGTGCATATGTAATTTATACAATTAATCGCTTTTAAATTTGGTTTGTTTAAAGATTTCAATTTTTTGCTAGAAGTAAAGACTAGCAATCGTTAGCATCAATATATTATAGAATATATTTCCGTTATTGTAAAATAAATTTGTAAATATTTAGGATATAGGAGCTAATAATGGATTGATGGCTATCTTCCCACCACTTTAAAAAAAACAATTGAGTTACACTACATCATTGTGGAAACCTAGATATGTCTTCAAAGAAATAAATTTAATTCTCTTTCCCTAGTAATAGAAGATACTGAAAATGGATCTATTTATTTCACAAAAAAATCTCCTACAACAATTTGTCTGGGGGAAATTCCTATCATTATAAACTTTTCATGTTTTCCTCCATGCAATTGTAGATATAACACAAATTTTCTCTGCATACCAATTCAGTTTTGTTTCATATGGTTTTTGGATATCACCAATTAAATGATGCAAGAAATAGTAGTTGTCTTTAAAATATCTCTGGTTTCAGAGACATTCTTCTATTGTTATAAAACAGATTGGGAAACTTCGATATGTATGATGTTTTCTAACAAAATTGTGGCCCAATTCAATGAACAACATCCATCTCAAAACCTATAATTATTTGCATCTATTAGGGTTCATTTCTTCTATTGTGATAATTATAGCTCTATAACGTTCAAATCCTCCAAAGCTATCTACAAAAGTCTCTTCAAAAAACATGGAGCAAGGTGTTAAAACTAACATGGCAAGACATGATTTCATATTGTATAGATTATCAGATCACGAATTAGAAAGCAATATCATATTACAATTTCTTTATTGACATATATATTTGTTACATTTAAGTTCTCAAGGTTGGTCATACTACACATGAACATGACTCTTTACATGTACAATGACATAATGAAAATTAAAAAAAAATATAAAAGAGAAATATGTAATGGGCTATGGAGCTACAAGAAATCTTTATAAATGTGATCTAAAGAATTCTACACTAATTTCTATAAAGATGATGTACAATAGCTACCCACTAAGCTTACTTGCATTTGAAACTCATGTGGAAACGGTTGGAAGTAAAAAACATCACAATCTTGAGAGTTTGTATGGATGTTCTCTTTCTCCACTTCAAAACCTAATTTTTATGATAACATTGTAACCATAAGTCTATGGGACATCCTACATGGTGATTCAAATGATTATTTATGAAGAAAAATGAATCTGTACAGTGTAGATTCAATTTTTGAAATAGAATTTTCCAATCAACCTCTAACCTTCATATAAAATGTATCTTTGGAAAATCTAACAAGTGTTTTATTAATATTTATTTTCGTATAGGATCATCAAAGAATATTAATCTTAGACTGGAATTATTGGATGAAGAAGACATATTCATTATGACTATACCCACACATTGTTTAAAGGGGTGTGAAGACTTCTAGCATTCTTTTGGATTATAATTTCAACGTAAATTTTTCAGACTTTGGCATGGGAAATTGCATTTCCTTAGTCAAAAACAACACCTCTACCTATGTTATGGGAACCAATTTTTACATTGACCCATAATATGCAAGAACATCAAGGTTGAATAAAAAATATGATGTATATAGTTACGGGATTTCTCTTTTGGTGTTGCTAACAGGAAGAAAGATATGACCAATAACTCAAATCTGCCAAAGTTGATAAGATTTATGTTTGTTAATTTTCATTCGGAGCCTACCCTATAAGTTGTTTAAGTATTTTTAAGGTTTGTTTTCAGGAGCAATCAAATGTGGATGGAATTGTCTTTGACATTGGTAAGTGAATGCAAATTCTATCAAAAGAATATTACAACACACTCATTGAAACTATTGATACTGAAGTTACAGAAACCTATAGTGATCTTAGGATTGTAAGAAATAACTTTCATTTGGACTTGCTCTATACCAAGAAATGACCATCTATTCAACCCACCATGCATGAAGTTTTCAGAGTTCCAATGTCGATGATGACAGTGTCTTCTCCTATGCAATTTTCTAGTATCTGAATGAACCAACTGACCCCTAGTAAACATTACAGGTTGTATTTGGATGGATATGAATTTGTTAAACATAACGATTGTTCCAGTGAACACAAGTTGCACTTCTAAAAGGCATTTTTTTGTGAGATTTAGTGAGGTGATTTTTGGTGCCACTCAGATTTCACCCCGAAATCTGTGACTACCCAATTCGAAAAAATTTAGTACTTTTAAAATAATGGGTCATTTGTTGTTTTTATTTCTTGAAATTTCTTGTATTGCGTCAAGATAATCCCAAAGAGCCATATTAGCCCTTTTCGCCAAATACCAGATGCCCAAAATTGTTTTATTCTGTCGTCGGGATTTGTCTGCGGGAAATTTGTATTTAATTATTTTGTGCCCCGTATGAGGCTATTTGCGCTCCATTTCAACTCTGTTATGAGCGGATATGTTATTATTCCTATGTACCAGAAGGATTTTAACTTATTTTAAGTTTTGAGCTTTATTTGTAACTTTTGGCAATTTTTGGTGTTTTTTGTGGTGTCCCGTTCTGTTTTCTGTAAAATTTCTCTGGAACAACTCCTTCGCCGGGTAAGCCCGATTTTTGGCCTGGAGCAGCTGGAAAACATACACGCACATTTTACCCGGAGGAAGTCGTCATCGGAGGTCTGGATCATTGGGAAAAAGCGAAGTCGTGCACAGAAAAGCCCCTGCGGGGATGGGCGCATTTTTGGAAAACAAAGGATTTAAGCTGCGATGGGAAAAATATAAGCCGCAGGCAGGATGGGAATTATATACCTGCCTGGCAGGGTACTTTTTCCCGTGTTATAAAAGTCACTTAAGCTGCAGTGGGAAAAATAGAGGCTGTAGGCAGGTGGGAATTTATTGCCTGCCTTGCAGGGTAAAAATTCCCATGATATAATAAAAGGAAAGTGACTTAAGTGAAATAATGGGATTTTAGTGCCTGCCTTGCAGGGTAAAGAATCCCATTGTCAAAGTCAAATCACTTAAGTGGATGACGGGATTTTGGTGCCTGCCTGGCAGGGTAAAGAATCCCATTATGGAAAAATTCTTAAAAATAGAATTGCATGTGCAAAAAAGTGCGCCCCCTTTGGTGATTGATTAAAAAAGATTAAATTGATTATTTTTAATAATCTTTCTTCTTAAAAAAGTGCGGCCAAGCTTGAGGAGGTCAAAAAGTCAAAGAATGAATAAAATAAAGGAATTAAATTAATTAAATTTAATTTATTTAGTGGCTGCCCCCTTCCTCTCAAAAAGTGCGCCCCATTTGGGCATTATTTAATGTTTTTTGAAGCATTAAAACATTAAATTAATTTCTATTTTCAGTGGCTATGGTCAAAGCACACTGTGGGGCTTGAGTGAAGTGCTGTGTGAAGGATTAAATTGGATTAATTTAATTCATTGGATGGCTGTCCTTAAACATGCTATTTTTAAAAGAGAAAAGCATGATTTTTAATTAATTAATTGCCTTTAATTGTTAGGGGCAATTATTAATTATAGAATTGTGAAGGTTATATAAGCATGGGCAGACCATATGGATGAATTATTTAATTCACAGGTTAAGAATTGCAGCAAGAAGGAAAAGTGCGCCCCCATTAGAAGAAGGATTTTGCTCAGACAAAGTGCTAACAAAGGCTAAAAGCTTCCAGATTTGGCGCATGCTTTGTAGAAGGTTGATCTTTGTCTGCATAGTTGTTTTCACAGGTGTTACAGGAGCTCAGGTGTTGATTGAAAGGATTCATGCTCTCTTTATGTGCAAATTAAACACCAATTTTTGGGGCAGCAGACTTGAAAAGTGCAGATTTTTTATAATTTAAATTCACTATTCATGCTCCGGTGGCCATTTTTGTCTGAATAAATTGCAGGAACTCATTACAGGTGCTTTATAAAAGAAAAAGAGTTTTTATCAATGTCCAATACATTGCAAATATCCTCCGAATCTGAAGAATTGTCCAGATCTGCACCAGTATTGAAGAAATCCGGCCAAGTTAGAAGAAAAAGAATTATTCGGACAAAGATTGATAAAGCCATGGCAAAAGGAGATGAAAAAGAGAGCACGATGGATTCATGCATTGCTTCCAAACTTTCAGACATAGGAGACACAGGATCTAGGCCTAGAACCTCTTTCTGATTTGATTGATAGATCCAGAGTTGGAAAGACTTCACTCATGCGTGCGGTCATAAGTAGTGGAATTATTCGAGCTGCAGCTTTCCCGTGTACAGCCCAATTGCCAGAGTTTGTGATGGAGTGTGCTAGATCTTATCATCCTTCATCCAAATCAGTGCGTGATGTTGCGGGAAAGACAATAATTCGTTTGGATGCAGAATTCTTCAATTATTGTCTGAAGATTCCAGTGTGAAAGGTGGTGAATTTCTATTAGCATGCAGGATGCTGACAGTAGGTGGGAAAAGCATAGAGCTGATTGTGTGAGCATCAATGAATAGCCGGTTCATGAAGAAGCCTAGATCCCCTTCCACGTTCCCGAGAACTCTTCCACGATCCAATTTGGTGCAGGAGGCAAATGATATCGTCAAATTGCTATGCAAGTTGAATGGTGAAGCGAATGCCTACACTTTCCGGACATGGATGTATTGCTTTCATCAGGACCATTGAAATCAACAAGGTTGATTCTATAATCAATTGGTCAAAAATTATTAGTAGCAACATCGGTGAGCAACTGCGGAATGTGAAGCATACCTTCAGCTTCAAGATGACTTCATACTTGGTGTATGCTGCAACTTCACAGGGTGTCTTTTCCAAGCTGTATAGATGTGGTATTCTTTCCAAGGATCCCATTCTGGAGTGCTACCCATAGCTTACTATACCTGCGTGCGAGAAGGACTTCAAAGTGATCAACGATGAATTCTTCTACGATTTCATCTGTAGGTTAGACAAAGACTTGAAGACTCACAGGGTAAGCAAGGAAGCATGGGAAGCAGTGTCCAAGATTGGCAGTGTATTCATCCAGTTTGCAGATTTCACATACCTTAGGGTTACAAGATTTTCAGGTGAACCAATAAAGATGCCAAGGTACCCGAGTGACAGATTGATCGCCATGGAGCTGAGTAGGCAACTTGTGGAGTTACACGACCTTTAGTCAAAGCGGCACAAGTCTACGGGCTTCTTCCCACTCACTGTGGGATATTACACTTGCATCAGCATTCACAGAGCTTGACGGATGGAAGAACAAATGTTGTCTGAGTATGAGCAAGAGATCTTCCCTGCGCGGCTTAATTTCGATCCATTTGGAATAGCCAGGAAGACAATCTCCTAGGAGTACGCACATGTGCCTTCGTTAGAAGATTTTTGGATGAAGTGTAGAAGTGAGTACGAGGTTAGAAAGAAAGATTTCAGCAGGCTATCGGCAAAGCAAGTATTTGACTTTGGACTAGCGCGGATACCTGCGGATCTTAAAGATGATGGGAACGTGATACTTGACACTTACCATCAAATGGGAGGAGATAGAGCTATACTGCAGGATAGCAATGGAGGTTGCAACACAATAGAAGAGAGATCCGGAGCTGTGTTGGTGAGTACTTCGAGCTGGCTGCTAACAAAGGGATACTGCCTTGATGAAGTATTGATGAATCAAATCACGGGAAACTTCGGCACAGGAGATTCCCTTAAACAAATGCATGAAGGAGAAAGCAGCAGAAGGTCCGAGAAGTTGAAAGTACACAGAAGATCTCAAGAGAAAGAGAAAACCACTTCTACGACCATAGCTTTGACTCCGACTTCTCCAGTACCTAGAGGATCACCAACTATTGCACCACAGCATCAGGATGTTTCCATGCCTTCATTGAAACCAGCGACGTTCGTCTTCTCTCTGCAGCCACTTCGTTCAGCACCCGTTCTAGAGGAGATGTTAAAGCTGCAGATGACGGAGTTCGAAAGAGCTTTGTCCTTGGATGTTTCATAAGATGGCAGCCATGATACTTTGGCACTTTCTGATGGAGAGGATGCAGAGCGGGAGATGGTAGTGCACTCAGCAACTTCTCACTCTCCAAGAAGTAATTTCTCAGAATGGTTAGCTATGCAGTTGGTTCCGGAAGCAAGAGTAGAGATGAACTTAGAGGAACATGACTTGCAGCTACTTCAAGATCTGAGCAGAAGAGACAGAAGGCCTAAAGTTGCTAAAGCAACTTCTAGGTTGATCATCACGGATTCGGGAGAGAAGTTTGTTGAGATATCAATTCTGGCGGAAGGAAAGGTAGAAGAGGAGCTCACGGCAGAAGATGTGACGGTGACCAAAATACCACTCGGTCAAGTTACCACTCAAGGATTGAAGTAGGACACGCAGACATTGCTGGATGCTTTGTTCCTTAGGCTTGACAGTGAAAAGGTGGAGAAAGAAGAGCTGCAGAAGCAAGTATCTCAATTATGTGAGATCATAGCCAAGGTTGCTAAATCTTCCGTTCAGCCCGTTTTCAGCGCAGGTGAGTGATCATCTTATGCAGGAAATGGAAGATGCAAGCAATCAAGTAAAGGCTATTGACGAGTGGAAGGATCTGATTATTCATCAAGCTTCTGTGTAACTTGGGGAAGTGCCAGCCCGCCTAAAGGTTATGAACGATGCAGCAAATCAACTAAAGCAACTGATAGAAAGCATAGAAGGAATGAATTCAGTTGCAGAGAGTAACCTGAGTATTTTGGCCGAGATCAACAAGCTGCTGGGAGATGTATTGGTTGCAGAACAAATTGTGCCAAATGGATCAGTCGAGAAGGGGAAGCAACTAGATTTTGCAGTATCTTTCCGTTTGGAGATCTGCAGAGTTTTGCTGAAGAGGATGCAGGCGCT
Organism: Taxus chinensis; assembly: GCA_019776745.2. Lineage (NCBI taxonomy): Eukaryota > Viridiplantae > Streptophyta > Pinopsida > Cupressales > Taxaceae > Taxus > Taxus chinensis. Next base: position 857,363,725 of record CM034151.1, read on the forward strand.
TGAGAGTAGAACATCAGATTTGCCGGACAGTACCATTTCTTTCATTGAGGAAAGAGTGGATGGAGGTGTTACTTCCTACGTGCGGATTTTTTCTAATGAGGTGCATGACTCCCTGGAAAGTTCTCTTCTGATGGTGCAAAAGAGGATTGATAAAGTCACCAAGCCTTTCACGATGAACTCTATCAGTAGGTTGGTGACACTGCAGGCGGACATTGCGAGATTTGGGCCGAGTTTGGAAGAAGTGGAAGCATGCAGCAAAGTGTTGAATGAAGGATTGCTACAATTCAAGACAGAAAAGGAAGCAGTAGCTAAAACAGATGGAAAGATGCTGAATTATATGTTCGACAAGTATATCAGATATCAGAACAAGAAGAAGATGTAGATGTTACAGCTGGCATGACTTCTTCTATTTCTTTCTTCTTCTACTTTCTATGTTCCCAGATGAAATTGTAAACTTCTAAGTTGTTGGTTTTGCAACCATTACTTGAAGTCATATGGAACCTTTCTATTAGTTAAGTGATACATGTGTCACTTAAGAAGAAGTTAGTTGAGGATGATTGCCAAATGTCATCTTTACTTGTTGTTCATACTTTAGTTCAGTTTGAGTCTTCTATTTGTACTTTCCCTCCTACATTCTATAAGTAGGAGAAGAACCTACAGGTTAATCATCGATCAGAATTTGTAAGAAGCAATCTTGTGTTCTAGACTTTGTGCTGAACCCCTGAGAGCCACTTGTTGCAGAAGAATACAAAGAAGCAGGTTTCCGGAGAACTTTGTGTCACGGTGTACTGTGTTTCTTGCTTGTAAATCTTAGATCTTTAAAGTAAACTTTGTGTTATTTTAGATCTGGATCTAGAACTGCCTTTGCTTTAGAATTCTGTGTGTTAAAATCTATTAAGTTTCTTCTATGTGCATGCAATTAGCTCTGCTATCTACTAATTGGGATGCACATCTTCCTTACTTCTTCTCAGTAATACCTTGACTTCCTTCTTCTATAATTTTCCTTTCTTAAACAGCTGCTTACTTGCTGCAGAACTTCTTAATTATGGTTCATGAACTAAGTAGTTAAAGTAAAATCCCTGATAGATAAAAACACATTTTATTGAGAAATCTGACACGGGAGCCTCACCGGTTAAATGAGGGAGATTTATCTCATGACTGCCTAGGTTTGATGCTATGCAGAAAATCTAGCCAATAGTTTTTGGCGACTCCGCTGGGGAACAACTATCTTTGCAGATCAAAGCTTTTCTATTGAAGATCAGAGTGTTTTCCATACAAATCTCAACCTGGCTGAACGTCCATTCACCCGATCCGTGAAGGCACAAGGAAGGACTGATCATTTCTTCCGACTGCAGGAGAAATTCAATTTCAATCATCCTCCTCAAGTTAGAAGCCGCAGATCTAGTCTCTCACCAGGAAGGAGAGTACACACTCATCCAGATCCGGATCGTATTCAGCATAATCCAGCGGCTGGAACTATCCATCAAGTCTATCAAGTCTACACAAGGAGGAGACATGCTCAAGCTAACATGGTGCACAAAAATTGTACATGTTCCATGGGGAGCGGCCTTTGGACCTCTCAACTTGGCTCCACCTATGCACGAGCTGCCAAAGGGATCCAGAAAGAATTTTCCAAAATTCTTTGGAGACGGAAAGCAGAACCCGGATGATCATTTGGCAGCCTTCTTCATATCTTGTGGTGTGCTTGCAGTGGAGCATGAAGATGTCTCAGTAAGGGTATTCATTGAGACTCTACACGACTTGGCTGGAGAATGGTTCTATCGGCTGGCTCCTGGCACCGTAACCAACTGGACGACTATGCGTGAGCAATTTCTGAAAAGATTCAAGCCTGCAGAGGACGCGAGCACGATGATCACCCAACTGACGCAGTTGAAGAAAGAGCCAAACGAGAACATGCGGGACTTTATTGCAAAGTTCCAAAGGATTTTGTATAAAATCTCCACTTCTGCTGCATTGAGCGACGAAAATCAAAAGACGTTTTTTATAAACGCTCTATTGCCTAAAGTTGGATATCAGCTAAGAAGGGAAAGACCTGCAAATTTGTGGGACACACAAAATGATGCCGTGGAAGTTGAGGACGACTTGATCATGGCTGGAAAACTCAAACAACTATCTCACAAAGGTGATGGTGCTTCTTCTAGCACTTATGATCCTTTGTTGCAGAGATTGGCTAATGACATGCTGCAAATCAAGAAGCAAATCTCTCAAGCAGGGAATGCACCCCCCTCAAGAATAGCTCCTACCCGGACCTTCAATGGTCAAAATCAAAATCAAAATCGAAATAGACTTGTTGCTGCACCACATCTTTTGGCAATAGAAGCTGCTCCAAGGAATAACTTGGAAACTAATGAAGAGGATCTCAGCATTGATGAATCATTTGATGATGAAGACTTTATAGATCCTGCTAGCGACTCCAATATTGGTTACCTGGACTACGAATCTAATGAGGGCTATTATGAATCTATTGAAGATTCTGATGGTCACACTTTTGCGGTGTTTACAAGGTCTCATACGCACCAAAATGCCGAATCATCCACAAGAGGCCAGAAAGAGAGAGAAGATCCTAGCCCAGATGTTACTATCTTGAAAAGAGGTAGCATTCTCCCTTCTTCATTTGCGCCCAAGGAGAAATATTCAAATTCTTTCAATTCGCAGCGAAGAACCAATGCACATCCTACTGAAGTAAGTCAAGCTTTTGACATAATTGATCACATCAAGAGAAATAAGGTCCAAATGTCAAAAGCTAAATATTTGAGGGCATTTCCTGATCAGTTGAATAGATTGGTCAAATATGTGCAAAGTAATGGTCCTAGCCCAACGAACAATAATCCACGGGGTATCTTGTCAAGTCCAAAGATTACTCCACCTTCAAATAATGCTGCTGCAAGTTCTTCTACTTCCACCCCTTCTCCTGCTACATTGGAAAGGATTGAGCCATTCTATGTGTCTTTGCTCATCAATGGACATAAGCTAAGCAATTGCATCTTGGATTCTGGAGCTTCCAACAACGTCATGCCTGCCAAAGTTGCTGATGCCTTGGGTCTTACATTGACAAAAACCATTGGAAGATGTTATTCCATGGAAAGGCAAGTCTCTTTTGTGGGGAAAATCAAAGATGCGCAGGAAGTACTTGCTTCCTTTCCAGATAAAAGACTGAAAATGACTATCCTCGTAGCAGACATTCCAGTCTCTTATGGCATGCTATTGAGTAGAAATTTTTGCAAGGAGCTGGGTGGAGAAGTGAAGATGGATTGGTCTTGTGCACACATACCAATCAAAGGAGTAAATCAGAAGCTGGAACCTGAAAAGAAATCCAAGTACACAGTATCAAAATCTGAAGATCCTAGATCTCAGATCTTGTTTCAGGAATCGAATCACGGAGTCTATTACCTAGAAATGGATAAAGAAGAAATCCAACCGGTGATTCGAGAATCACATCAAATCGATAACAAGATTTGGACTCTGGAATTTGATGGTAGCTGTTGTTCATTTGGATCCAGCGCAGGCGTTGTTCTTATCTCTCCTGAAGGGAAGGTGCATGCACACTCCTTCAAATTGATGTTCGAAAATACTAACAATACAGATGAGTATGAAGCATTGTTGTTAGGCATGGAGCAGGAAAGAATAATGGGAATCAAAATATTACACGCAAGAGGAGATGCTGAGCTGATTGTGAAGCAGATAAGGGGCCTCTACCAAGTCAAAAAATACAAACTGCAGCACTACAGAGATCGGGTCTACTCTGCTATCCTGGATTTTTCAGCTTTCTCGGAATCTTACATTCCGAGAGAACAAAATTCAAGAGCTGATTCGCTTGCAGTTACCACAGCCTTGTTGAATCTAGATCAGCCCCCTACATTCTTTAGACAGGGAGAATACAAGGTGGAAATGGTTTTTCACCCAAAGGTGCCTGACAACGTCCAGCAATGGCAGGTTTTCAACGATGATACACAAATTGCTGCATTTCTCCAACAGAAAGACAACTTTGAAGAAATCTACTATGAGGGAAGCAATTCACCTCCTAGGCAGACCACTGTCGGAGAAATGGATGCTGACGTCTCAGGAGGTCAGGAGATTATCCAGCTAAAGGGAAATAAAATTCCCAAAGGATTGGTATCTCTTGAGGAAATGTTTGATAAGCATGATCAGATGCTTAAGAAAAATGAAGAAAATGAGGAAGGCTCTTCCTCCGACACACAATTACTAAATTTGGGGGCCAGCAATGATCCCAAATTAGTAAATCTGGGTAAGTGTTGTTCAGAATCTGAAAAGGAAGCTTTCACTAAGCTTCTTAAGCAATACATGGATATTTTTGCCTGGTCCTATCAGGATCTAAAAACATATCAGCCTGCGGAAGTTCAACACTACATCCCACTTAAATCAGAACAGAAGCCTTTCAAGCAGAAGCTGCGGTGGCACAATCCTAACATTTCAGGAACCATCTTTGCAGAAATCCAGAAGTTGTTAGATGCAAATATTATCTATCCCATACACCATTCAGAGTGGTTGGCCAACATAGTCCCTGTAAGAAAGAAAAATGGTGAAATTAGGTTGTGCGTGGATTTCCGCAACCTTAATCAAGCTTCATTGAAGGATAACTACCCTATCCCCATCATGGATCACACTCTACAGGTGGTCACTGGATCTGAGATGCTTTCCATGCTTGACGGCTTCTCAGGATACAATCAAGTCAAGGTGGCCGAGGAAGATCAATACAAAACGGCGTTCATCACACCTTGGGGAACCTTCGCATACCAGAAGATGCCTTTTGGCCTGATTAATGTGGGTGCTACATTTCAAAGAGCTATGGATCTAGCCTTTGCTCATCTCAAAGATATAAGCATAGTTGTGTACCTGGATGATTTGACAGTCTTTTCCAAAGATAGAAACACACATACTTCAAACTTGGAAGAGGTCTTCATACAATGCCGCAAGCATGGTATTTCTTTGAATCCTAAGAAATCCATCTTTGTTGTAACCGAAGGAAAGCTGCTTGGGCACATTGTTTCCAAAGAAGGAACAAAGATAGATCTAGAGCGTGTCAAATCCATTCAGACATTACCTTTGCCCACATCCAAAAAAGGATTTCACTCTTTCTTTGGAAAAGTGAATTTTCTCAGAAGATTCATTCCTGACTTTGCTGAGCTAACCCGTCATATTTCGAATATGATGAAGAAGACACAAGATTTTAAATGGAGTAGCGAAGGGAAGGAAGCTTTCGAGAAAATCAAAGAGGCCCTGTCAAAACCTCCAGTCTTGGTTTCACCTGAATTCAGTAGAGAATTTATTCTTTACTATTATTCTTCCGAACACACCATGTTAGCAATTCTAATGCAGAAGCTCCTATTGCTTTCATGAGCACGCCCCTCAAAGCTTATGAGTTGAAATACACTCCAATGGAAAAGCACGCATATGCAGTAGTGAAGGCATGCAAGGCATTCAGGTATTATATTCTTTCCTCGCACACTGTGGTTTTGGTTCCAGATACTGCAGTTAAATCCATTCTTACTCAACAAGAGTTAGGATTATTGAGAGGCACATGGGTGACAAAAGTTCAAGAATATGACCTGGACATTAAACCAACAAAGCTGGTTCGAGGAAGAGGTCTGTGTGAACTAATGATAGAGATAAAAGCATCAGTACCTGAAGCAGATCAGGATGGGATAGATGAAGATTTACCTGTAGTGCTATTTATAGATCTGGTAGAGGAGTGGTACAGTAACATTGCTTACTTTCTGATGTATGGAGAATGCCCAGATCAACTTTCCAGAAAAGAGAAACGAACAATCAAGCTTAAATCCAAAGATTTTGTTCTTTGGGATAATGGTTTGTACAAAAAGGGAATTGATGGTGTATTTCTCAGATGCGTGGATAAAGCTCAATAGGATCAGCTGCTACAACAGTTTCATGACATGGCTTGCGGTGGTCATTTCTCAGCCCGAGTCACTACACACAAGATCCTTAGAGCAAGGTATTACTGGCCCACCCTTTTTCAAGATACTGCAGAATGGGTAGCTAAGTGTCAAGCATGCCAACATTTTGTTGGGCGTGTGAAATTGCCTGCATTACCTCTAAAACCCATTGTGATTGATGAACCTTTCCAATAGTGGGGTATGGATTTTATTGGAATGCTTAACCCGGCTTCCAGCGCCGGTCATCATTACATTCTAACAGCTACTGATTATTTCAGTAAGTGGGTAGAAGCTATTCCTGTGAAGACTGCCACTTCCGCTGAGGTGTGCAATTTTATAAAAGAAAATATTATTGTCAGGTTTGGCATACCCAGCAAAATTGTAGCAGACAACGCTCCGAATATTTCTTCTGAGGAGTTTGTGGAATTCTGCTACACTTATGGGATTCAACTTGTTCATTCCTCAAACTACTATCCACAAGGGAATGGTCAAGCTGAATCTAGTAATAAGAACTTGGTAACTATCGTGCGCAAGCTTGTAATAGAAAATCAAAGGACTTGGCATAAAAAGTTGTTTGATGCATTATGGGCCAATAGGATCACACCAAAGAGGGCGATAGGCATGTCCCCATTTCAGTTGCTATATCGTAGAGACACAGAGGTCCCTCTCACCTTGGAATTGCTTGCCCTACGACTTTATAAAGCCCTGGAGGATTCCACATTCACGGATGCTATAGATAAAAGAATCATGTACCTGACTGAACTGAGGGAAGTACAAACTCAAGTTGCAGATAGGTTGATAGAGCATCAGAGGAAGGTGAAAGTCATCTTCGATAAAAGAGCCAAGGAAAGAAATTTTGAAGTTAACGACTGGGTCCTCTTATGGGCCAAAAGAAGAGAAACAAAAGGCATGCATGGAAAGTTTGATTCACTATGGAAAGGGCCTTTTGTGATCAAAAAGATCGCCAGAGTAGATAGCTTCATTCTTGCTCATCAGGATGGAGCTAAATTACCGTTGCCTTTCAATGGGCAACACTTGAAGCTGTTCCGAACATGAGAAGTAGGGTAAAACCTGTATGTACATAAATAAAACCTTTGTTTGTTTTTCCTTGTTTTGTCTTGTTTTGGTGTTGTGTTCTGTTGTGTTTGTTTTCCTGACCCCGTGCCCAAAGGACAAGATATGAAACCAGAGATGCTGGCATCTCATATTTTCAATTTTTCATTCTGAAAAGAGAAAAAGATGTCCACAGACGGAGCCAACTGGTGTCACTCAGATTTCACCCCGAAATCTGTGACTACCCAATTCGAAAAAATTTCATACTTTTAAAATAATGGTTCATTTGTTGTTTTTATTTCCTGAAAGTTCTTGTATTGCGTCAAGATAATCCCAAAGAGCCATATTAGCCCTTTTCGCCAAATACCCAGATGCCCAAAATTGTTTTATTCTGTCGTCATTTATCTGCGGGAAATTTGTATTTAATTATTTTGAGCCCCGTATGAGGCTATTTGTGCTCCGTTTCAACTCTGTTATGAGCGGATATGTTATTATTCCTATGTACCAGAAGGATTTTAACTTATTTTAAGTTTTGAGCTTTATTTGTAACTTTTGGCAATTTTTGGTGTTTTTGTGGTGTCCCGTTCTGTTTTCTGTAAAATTTCTCTAGAACAACTCCTTCACCGGGTAAGCCCGATTTTTGGCCTGGAGCAGCTGGGAAACATACACGCACATTTTTCCCGGAGGAAGTCGTCATCGGAGGTCTGGATCACTAGGAAAAAGTGAAGTCGTGCACAGAAAAGCCCCTGCGGGGATGGGCGCATTTTTGGAAAACAAAGGATTTAAGCTGCGATGGGAAAAATATAAGCCGCAGGCAGGATGGGAATTGTATACCTGCCTGGCAGGGTACTTTTTCCCGTGTTATAAAAGTCACTTAAGCTGCAGTGGGAAAAATAGAGGCTACAGGCAGGTGGGAATTTATTGCCTGCCTTGCAGGGTGAAAATTCCCATGATATAATAAAAGGAAAGTGAATTAAGTGAAATCATGGGATTTTAGTGCCTGCCTTGCAGGGTAAAGAATCCCATTGTCAAAGTCAAATCACTTAAGTGGATCATGGGATTTTGGTGCCTGCCTGGCAGGGTAAAGAATCCCATTATGGAAAAATTCTTAAAAATAGAATTACATGTGCAAAAAAGTGCGCCCCCTTTGGTGATGGATTAAAGTGATTAAATTGATTATTTTTAATAATCTTTCTTCCTTCAAAAAGTGCGCCCAAGCTTGAGGGGGTCAAAAAGTCAAAGAAGGAATAAAAGAAATAAATTTAATTAATTAAATTTAATTTATTTAGTGGCTGCCCCCTTCTCTCAAAAAGTGCGCCCCATTTGGGCATTATTTAATGATTTTTGAAGCATTAAATCATTAAATTAATTTCTATTTTCAGTGGCTATGGTCAAAGCACACTGTGGGGCTTGAGTGAAGTGCTGTGTGAAGGATTAAATTGGATTAATTTAATTTATTGGATGGCTGTCCTTAAACATGCTATTTTTAAAAGAGAAAAGCATGATTTTTAATTAATTAATTGCCTTTAATTGTTAGGGCAATTATTAATTATAGAATTGTGAAGGTTATATAAGCATGGACAGCCATATGGATGAATTATTTAATTCTTCAGCAAGGAGGAAAAGTGCGCCCCCATTAGAGGAAGGATTTTGCACAGACAAAGTGCTAACAAAGGCTAAAAGCTTCCAGATTTGGCGCATGCTTTGGAGAAGGTTGATCTTCATCTGCATAATTGTTTTCACAGGTGTTACAGGAGCTCAGGTGTTGATTGAAAGGATTCATGTTCTCTTTATGTGCAAATTAAACACCAATTTTTGGGGCAGCAGGCTTGAAAAGTGCAGATTTTTATAATTTAAATTCACTATTCATGCTCCGGTGGCCATTTTTGTCTGAATAAATTGCAGGAACTCATTACAGATGCTTTATAAAAGAAAAAGAGTTTTTATCAATGTCCAATACATTGCAAATATCCTCCGAATCTGAAGAATTGTCCAGATCTGCACCAGTATTGAAGAAAGCTGGCCAAATTAGAAGAAAAAGAATTATTCGGACAAAGATTGATAAAGCCATGGCGAAAGGAGATGAAAAAGAGAGCACAATGGATTCATTCATTGCTTCTAAACTTTCGTACATAGGAGACACAGATCTAGGCCCAGAGCCTCTTTCTGATTTGATTGACAGATCCAGAGCTGGAAAGACTTCACTCATGCGTGCGGTCAAAAGTAGTGGAATTATTCGAGCTGTAGCTTTCCCATGTACAGCCCAATTTCCAGAGTTTGTGATGGAGTGTGCTAGATCTTATCATCCTTCATCTAGATCAGTGCGTGATGTTGCGGGAAAGACAATAATTCGTTTGGATGCAGAATTCTTCGATTATTGTCTGAAGATTCCAGTGCGAAAGGTTGTGAATTCTATTAGCATTCAGGATGCTGACAGTAGGTGGGAAAAACACAGAGCTGATTGTGTGAGCATCATGAATAGCCGGTTCATGAAGAAGCCTAGATCCCCTTCCAAGTTCCCGAGAACTCTTCCACGATCCAATTTGGTGCAGGAAGCGGATGACATCGTCAAATTGCTATGCAGGTTGAATGGTGAAGCGAATGCCTACACTTTCCGGACATGGATGTATGCTTTCATCAGGACCATTGAAATCAACAAGGTTGATTCTATAATCAATTGGTCAGAAATTATTAGTAACAACATCGGTGAGCAACTGCGGAACGTGAAGCGTACCTTCAGCTTCAAGATGACTTCATACTTGGTGTATGTTGCAGCTTCACAGGGTGTCTTTTCCAAGCTGGATAGATGTGGTATTCTTTCCAAGGATCCCATTTTCGAGTGCTACCCACAGCTTACTATACCTGTGTGTGAGAAGGACTTTAAAGTGATCAACGATGACTTCTTCTACGATTTCATCTGCAGGTTAGACAAATACTTGAAGACTCACAGGGTAAGAAACGAAGCATGGGAAGCAGTGTCCAAGATTGGCAGTGTATTCATCCAGTTTGCAGATTTCACATACCTTAGGGTTATGAGCTTTTCAGGTGAACCAATAAAGATGCCAAGGTACCCGAGTGACAGATTGATCGCCATGGAGCTGAGTAGGCAACTTGTGGAGTTACACGACCTTTAGTCGAAGCGGCACAAGTCTACGGGCTTCTTCCCACTCACTGTGGGATATTACACTTGCATCAGCATTCACAGAGCTTAAGGGATGGAAGCACAAATGTTGTCCGAGTATGAGCAAGAGTTCTTCCCTGCACGGCTTAATTTCGATCCATTTGGAATAGCCAGGAAGACAATCTCCCAGGAGTACACACATGTGCCTTTGTTAGAAGATTTTTGGATGAAGTGTAGAAGTGAGTACGAGGTTAGAAAGAAATATTTCAGCAGACTATCGGCAAAGCAAGTATTTGACTTTGGACTAGCGCGGATACCTGCGGATCTTAAAGACGATGGGAACATGGTACTTGACACTGACCATCAAATGGGAGGAGATAGAGCTATACTGCAGGATAGCAATGGCGGTTGCAACACACTAGAAGAGAGATCCGGAGCTATGTTGGTGAGTACTTCGAGCTGGCTGCTAACAAAGGGATACTGCCTTGATGAAGTATTGATGAATCAAATCACGGGAAACTTCGGTGCAGGAGATTCCCTCAAACGAAAGCATGAAGGAGAAAGTAGCAGAAGGTCCGAGAAGTTGAAAGTACACAGAAGATCTCAAGAGAAAGAGAAAACCACTTCTACGACCATAGCTTTGACTCCGAATTCTCCAGTACCTAGAGGATCACCAACTATTGCACCACAGCAGCAGGATGTTTCCATGCCTTCATTGAAACCAGCGACGTTCGTCTTCTCTCCGTAGCCACTTCGTTCAGCACCCGTTCCAGAGGAGATGTTAAAGCTGCAGATGACGGAGTTCGAAAGAGCTTTGTCCTTGGATGTTTCATAAGATGGCAGCCATGATACTTTGGCACTTTCTGATGGAGAGGATGCAGAGCGGGAGATGGTAGTGCACTCAGCAACTTCTCACTCTCCAAGAAGTAATTTCTCAGAATGGTTAGCTATGCAGTTGGTTCCGGAAGCAAGAGTAGAGATGAACTTAGAGGAACATGAATTGCAGCTACTTTAGGATCTGAGCAGAAGAGACAGAAGGCCTAAAGTTGCTAAAGAAACTTCTAGGTTGATCATCACGGATTCGGGAGAGAAGTTTGTTGAGATATCAATTCCAGTGGAAGGAAAGGTAGAAGAGGAGCTCACGACAGAAGATGTGACGGTGACTAAAATACCACTCAGTCAAGCAACCACTGAAGGATTGAAGCAGGACACACAGAAGTTGCTGGATGCTTTGTTCCTTAGGATTGACAGTGAAAAGGCGTAGAAAGAAGAGCTGCAGAAGCAAGTATCTCAATTATGTGAGATCATAGCCAAGGTTGCTAAATCTTCCGTTCAGCCCGTTTCATTGCAGGTGAGTGATCATCTTATGCAGGAAATGGAAGATGCAAGCAATCAAGTAAAGGCTATTGACGAGTGGAAGGATCTGATTATTCGTCAAGCTTCTGTGTAACTTGGGGAAGTGCTAGCCCGCCTAAAGGTTATGAACGATGCAGAAAATCAACTAAAGAAACTGATAGAAAGCATAGAAGGAATGAATTCAGTTGTAGAGAGTAACCTGAGTATTTTGGCCGAGATCAACAAGCTGTCGGGAGATGTATTGGTTGCAGAAAAAATTGTGCCGGATGGATAAGTCGAGAAGGGGAAGTAGCTAGAGTTTGTAGTATCTTTCCGTTTGGAGATCTGTAGAGTTTTGCTGAAGAGGATGCAGGCGCTTGAGAGTAGAACATCAGATTTTCCAGACAGTACCATTTCTTTCATCTAGGAAAGAGTGGATGGAGGTGTTACTTCCTACGTGCAGATTGTTTCTAACGAGGTGCATGACTCCCTGGAAAGTTCTCTTCTGATGGTGCAAAAGAGGATTGATAAATCCACCAAGCCTTTCACGATGAACTCTATCAGTAGGCTGGTGACACTGTAGGCGGACATTGTGAGATTTGGGCCGAGTTTTGAAGAAGTGAAAGCATGCAGCAAAGTGTTAAATGAAGGATTGCTACAATTCAGGACAGAAAAGGAAGCAGTAGCTAAAACAGATGGAAAGATGCTGAATTATATGTTCGACAAGTATATCAGATATCAGAACAAGAAGAAGATGTAGATGTTACAGCTGGCATGACTTCTTCTATTTCTTTCTTCTTCTACTTTCTATGTTCCCGGATGAAATTGTAAACTTCTAAGTTGTTGGTTTTTCAACTATTTCTTGAAGTCTTATGGAACCTTTCTATTAGTTAAGTGATACATGTGTCACTTAAGAAGAAGTTAGTTGAGGATGATTGCCAAATGTCATCTTTACTTGTTGTTCATACTTTAGTTCAGTTTGAGTCTTCTATTTGTACTTTCCCTCCTACATTCTATAAGTAGGAGAAGAACCTACGGGTTAATCATTGATCAGAATTTGTAAGAAGCAATCTTGTGTTCTAGACTTTGTGCTGAACCCCTGAGAGCCACTTGTTGCAGAGGAATAAAAAGAAGCAGGTTTCCGGAGAACTTTGTGTCACGGCATACTGTGTTTCTTGCTTTTAAATCTTAGATCTTTAAAGTAAACTTTGTGTTATTTTAGATCTGGATCTAGAACTGCCTTTGCTTTAGAATTCTGTGTGTTCAAATCTATTAAGTTTCTTCTAGATGTGCATGCAATTAGCTCTGTTATCTACTAATTGGGATGCACATCTTCCTTACTTCTTCTCTATAATACCTTGACTTCCTTCTTCTATATTTTTCCTTTCTTAAACAGCTACTTACTTGCTGCAGAACTTCTTAGTTATGGTTCATGAACTAAGTAGTTAAAGTAAAACCCCTGATAGATAAAAACACATTTTATTGACAAATCTGACACGGGAGCCTCACCGGTTAAATGAGGGAGATTTATCTCATGACTGCCTAGGTTTGATGCTATGCAGAAAATCTAGCCAACAATTTTACAAAACACTATTTGACTAGAATGAGACTTGGATGGTGTTGTGATGGGGAAAAAACATCTCCTGGAGTCACCTTTTCTCAATGGTTGAGAAAATTTTCAAGTAAACATGACCATTTTTACCAGTTATAGTCCATGTTTTTTTTCCATAGCAATTCAAACAACTCTGAACCTTTAAAATAGATAAAATTGTGCACAAATTTCTTTTAGAAGGAGAAATATTTGGTTTTGGGCAATTTTTTCCATTTCCACTTGCCGAGTAGGATTGTATTCATGTTTTTTGCAAATAAAATTGTCCACAAAAGATAACGACTCCTCATATAAGATCAAAAATTGTATATGTATGAATTTTTAAAAAAATTGAAATGTACAGATAGAAGCTTTCAATGTAAAGATGATGAAAAATCCATTTTTTTATTTCTTGACTAAATAAAAATACAATTTGTGGCACAACGAGGATTTTGATTAATGTAAACTATACGATATTGTTTTAATGCATCTCCGAGGGCATAAGACAACATTTCTCACAAACATTTTACTTGAATTGTGTCAAGGATTATTTCATTTTCTTTCTCACAGAAGTGACTCATTGTTTATACGAAGAATGGAACAATTAACAAGCATAAATTCTACTATCTTTTCACAGTAATAGAATTTGTGATATACATAAACTTGTAACTTTTTTGTTTACTTGTAATGATTACTCAAAGGTATAATTTATAATAATAAACACTAGCGAACTTGTACAATCTAAAATAACAATACTTGAGTTATTACAAAATATATTTCATTGTGAGAATGTAATTTTATTGTGAATTCTACCAGATGTCAAAATAACACCACTAGCATTTAAGGCTAGTGTAAAATTTAAGGATATATGTTTATTTAACAATAAAAGTGTGTGCCTCACACTTTCAAAGTTTGGGATTCACGCTCTGAAAGTGTGAGTGTGATACTTCACACTTTTAATGTGTGTATGAAAGTGTGGAGCTCACACTTTCAGAGTGCGGTACTCACACTTTCAAAGTGTGAGGCTCAAATTCGTTAGAGTGTGTGGATATCACTTTGAAAGTGTGAGGCTCAGACTTTTCATACTACGGGCCTCGCACTTAGAAAGTGTAGGATCTCAAACTTTCAAGAGCATGGGGTTCATACTTCAAAACTGCGAGGCTCTAATAATTTAAATGTGTGAGGTTCACACTTTTAGAGTGTGGGTCTCACACTTAAATACAATGGGATCATGACTTATAATAGTTACCAAAAGTTAACCATAGATCAAGGCTTTTTCACTTTCCAATTAATACAAATTATAATACTTAGCTTCCACTCACCTTATATTGAGGGTCTTGGCTTATAATAGTTAGCGACCACTCACATTAGATTGAGTCTCATAAATTATAATAGTTAGCGACTACTCACCTTAATACAATGGGCTCAACAAATAATATATAGCGTCCACTCATGAATTTGAACTAGCTCATGCATTATAATAGTTACCAGTTGCTATCCTTACATACTCTCAACATTGCAAACATAAAAAATGGTGAAAGTGGAATCCAATAATAGCCAAATTGGAATCCAATATTAGCAATATTAGAATCCAGTAATAGTGATATTGGAATCTAATAATAGTGAAATTGGAACAAGAATAACTCTAATATTGACAATATTTGAATCCAATATAGGAAAAAATGGAATCCAATATATGCAAAAACAAAGATGGATTTCTTCCAATACTTGAAATACTTGAGTCTCAATTCACTGAAAGATGTCCCGATTAAGTGAAATAAGCATTATATTTTTTTGCAGGTAATGTGTTTTGTCACAATCTTGCAAAATGTAGGATGTATTCCAAAGTTCATGGTAGGCATATGAATTTTCATTATGCAAGAAACAAGGATGAATTGATTTCTTATAACAATTAAAAGTATGTGCGTGTTGCAAAGTTTTATTATCAAAGACTTCCACAGCAAAATAAGAATGTCTAGAGAGTCAAATCAGATCCTACAGGCACTAAAGAGAAAGGATTGATAACTCAAACAACCTTTCATTCATAGAGTGAGGATAGGGAGTGGTAGTTTTATAGTTGGTGTTCTAGCCACATGACAAAGAAGAAGAGAAAATTTATATCCTTAGAGGAAAATGCATCTGGTACAATGAGATTTGGGGACAACACATTAGCAAATATTGATAATGGAAAAACTATAACTAAAAATGTGTTGTATGTTGAAGGATTAAAACACAATCCATACAGTGTCAGTGAAATGTGAAAATAGGGATATACTCTTGTTTTTCATGATAAAGGTTGTGACATAAGAAAAGATAAAATAGGAAAGGTGGTAGGAAAAGAAAAAAGAACCAAAAAAAACATGTATGTGCTTAAGGAAGTAAACAAAGAAAAATATTTCCCAATAAAAGTGGATGAGAGTTGCCTTTGGTGCAAAATAATGGGACATCTAAAATTTTATAATCTTGTCAAAATTTGTTCTATGGGATGTGTTATAAATATGCCTAAGATCAGAAAACCAGGTAATAAACTCTGTAAAACATGCCTCCATTAGAAATAGATAAAGAGAAGTTTCACAATAAAAGAATATTCCACCACACAACATTTAGAGTTGATTCATACAGACCTTGTGGGACTAACCAGAACTGAGAGTACAAAGGAAGACACTTATTTTATGTTTTTGATAAATGACATCAGTAGGATGACATGGGTTACATTTCTCCAAGAAATGTCAGAGGAACTAGAAATATTCAAGGCTTTCAAAGCTCTTGTTGAAAATGAGAATAATATGAAAATAAAGAGCTTAAGGTCTGAAAGAGGAGGAGAATTTTTGTCAGCTTAATTTGATGATATTTGTAAGACTCATGGGATATGGAAAAGAGATTTTCCAGCTACAATAACACCTCAAAAAAACTGGGTGGTTCAAAGAAAGAACATAATAGTGCAAGAAATGGCTAGAACCATGCTAAATGAGGAAAAGTAACCTAATGGTTACTGAAGAGAAGTAGTAGGTACAATAGTATACATAATCAATAAAGATCAAGTTAGAATAAATAACAAGAAAACATCATATGATTTGTGGAAAGGTAGGCCTGCAAATGTGAAGCATCTCACAGTGTTTGGGAACAAGTGCTACATCAAGAGGGATGATGAAAACTAAGATAAATTTCACTCTAGATGTGATGAAGGTATATTTTTACGATACTCAACTATTACTTCATCTTATAGATGCTATAAAAAGAGCCAAAACAAAATAGTTGAAAGAAAAAATGTTATAGTGGATGAATCATGCCTAAGGAATATGAAAAGTCACCGTAATGAAACTCCATAAGTTGCTGGAAATAAAATGAAGAATTCTTTTTAGAAGTTGAACATAAACAAGAGAGTGAAGAAGAAGAGAGACAAGACACAACGAATTATTCAATACAAGTTAATAGATATCATCCTTCAAATAAAATCATAGGAAATAAAGATGTAGTTATTCAAACAAGAAGTAGACTGGAAAATATTCATAATTAAGAAGGTATGGAACTTATGTCCAAGATAGAACAAAAACATGTAATGGAGGCAAGTAAGGATCATCAATGAATAAAAGAAATGAATGAAGAGCTAGATAAAATTGATAAAAATGAAACATGGGAGCGGGTACCTACGTGAAAAGACAAGAATGTTATTAGAACCAAGTGGGTCTTCAGGAACAAATTTAATGAAAAAGGTGAAGCAAAAAAAAATAAAGCAAAGGTTGGTTTGTAAAGGCTATGCATAGGTGGAATGAGTAGATTTTGATGAAAAAATTACTCCCATGTGGCTAGTATGGAAGACATTAGGCTCTTCTTAGCATATGCAGTTCATGACAGGCTTCAAATTATATCAAATGGATGTGAAGTCAACTTTTCTCAATGGGAACTTGAATGAGGAGGTTTATATTGAGACAATCAGATGGTTTTACTCTTACTGATGATTTGGATTATGTGCGTAGGATGAAAAAGGAACTTATATGGGCTTATAGTAAGCACCTAGAGTCATGGAATATTAGGTTAGACAAATATCTGATTGAGCAAGGATTTAGGAAAGGTGTACCAGTTGATAGAAACTTGTACATAAAGGAAGAAAAAGAACACATGTTGATTGTTGTTGTTTATGTGGATTATATATCATTTTTGTGAAGCACCAATCAAAGCATGTCACATGGATTCTATGAGGTAATGAAAAAGGAATTTGAAATGTCAATCATAGGAGAGATTTCATTCTTCTTAGGACTGCAAATTATTCATAGATGAGGATGAAATTTTCATTTCAAAAATAAAGTACATTAATGAGATGCTTAAGAGATTCCAGATGCAAGATTGCAAGCCAATAAGTACTCCTATGAGTGCAGGTTCCTAAACTCAACAAGAGAAGATAGATTCACCAAAGGTAAATCAGACTTTATACAGGTCCATGATAGGCATCCTTTTTTATTCCATATCTTCAAGAACTGATATTTTGCAAGTGGCTAGCTTGGTAGGAATATTTCAATAAGATCCAAGGGAAGTTCACCTTCTCGAATTGAAAATAATATTCAGGTACCTCATGGGGACATTAGATTACAGTCTTTGGTATCCAATGATGCAATGAATTTCATATTACAATCCTTCATAGATGTAGACTTAGACAAGTAACATTAGATGACAGAAAAAACACAAGTGGTGGAGATTTATTTGTTAGGTAAGATGTCTTATTTCATGGTTGAGTAAAAAGAAATTCTCTTGTAGCCCTTTCTACTCTTTGAAGCTGATTATGTTGCAGCAACTATTTTTTGTACCCAAGATAATGTGGATGAAACAAACATCTTGAAGACTACAAATTAGAAAGTGTATGAGCCTATTCCTTTGTACTGTGATAACAGTTCAAGTGCTATAAGTGTTTCAAAGAATCCAGTGATGCACTCAGAGACAAAGAATATACCCATTAAAAATCATTTTCTGAGAGAACAAGTCAATGATCAAGAGAATTAGTCTTGATGCATGTATCCATAAAACAAGAGGTGGTTGATATAACGACAAAACCTTTTCCTAGAGCCAGTTTTGAGAAGTTAAGGCATAAATTGGGGGTAACATCAACCCCTAAAAGTCACTAAATATATCAGAATGATAGGGGGAGCAGCTAGAGGTGCCAAAGTTGCTCCAAGAGGGCTCAATTTGAGTCAAGAAAGGGGGAAGTTTGTTCTCTAATCCCATGGGCACAAAATCAAGAGGTCTAGCAAAGATGGTAGAAGAAGACTGATTTGGCATGAATATTCCATGATTTATATCTTAGGGGGAGTGTTTTAGGTGTTAAATGGAAGAAGAGTTGCAACAATTTTGAGTCTTTTTCAAGACAAGAGAACAACATCTAATCCAGGAGGAGAGCCTTAAGGTATGAGAATACTATGTTTTTATGCTTCATTATTTCAAGCTAATCTATATTTTTATGGTTATTAGAATTTTGTCATAGATGTTCAAAGTGGTAGAGAGTGTGCCATGGAAACTTGAATCCATGGTTCTGAAAGATGTCACCAATATCAGTTTGCCAACAAAAGTTTCAGCTTGTTGCTATCAATGACAAAGGGGGAGATTTTTTAACACATGTTAAATTGGTGGTTGTTTGTCATTGATATCACATGGAATTGATGGAAAAGGAATAGATGTATAGGACAGTACAGGTCACAGTGGTTTTCAATAGTGCCTCAGTGTTTCAAGTTAGTTTAAGGATGCTTCAAGAAATTTCCAGGTAAAATTAGGCCATTTAAAGCTTGCTTCAAGCTCAAATAGATGAGGTGTGAGAGAGTCGGTGACAGGTTAAGTAATGGTTATAATAAGTCATGGTAGAATAGCCTATGGAATGTTTTCTAAGGACATGTGTGAAGTAATAACCATGCTTAGTTTAGCTCCTGGATGTAAAATTCAAAAGTTCTCAAAAAATTGGCTTTGAGAACTAGCAGTGTAAGATGATGTAAATGAGATAGGATAGAATATTATAGGAATAGATATGGAAAATTGTCTTATGGATCATGTATATGGGTGAGTTTTTGTGATTTATGATAAATTTCATCAATTTTTGAGAAGGTTTGTGGAAATTATGTTAGTTTTTTCTAAAACAATATTTTTAAAACATGCATAATAAGTTGTCTGGCTTCGTAAAAATCAAAATAAATTATAGTTCCTACTTTAGATAAATCATAGAATTAATTTTTGTACAGGATTCCAAGATTGAGATATTTCAAAAAAAATTAGGGTGAAGATGGGCAATATTTAAGAAAGTTATGAGCATTCTTCTACCAGTGTTTGTTCTCTGTCCAGAGCTGCTTCTTGAGTTGATTGGCTTAATATGAAGTTTATAATTATAAGTCATTGGTGAAAGATAAATATACTTATCATAATAATAATATACCTTATATAATTCAAAATTATGATTTTTTTTCTCTCAAGGTGAACTGTGCTATGTAGGCATGTATGGTGTTGTGTAAAGATAGATATGGGCAGTCATTCTCCATACACTTCTGGTTTGTGTTTCTTCAATGGAAGATGATCATAATCATTTTGAATTTTTTTTTATAAATCTATTTGTATACACTTTAAATGGACTTAAGAATATTAAATCCCAACACTCCTGAACTGTCTTGTTTCATGTCATCAAATGGAGTGTACTCAAAATGGTATGGTTAGAATATTTGCTTCATTCTTGATACAGTTGAAGAATTAATAATCATTCCTATGCATTGGTGAAGATGTATTTAGTTTTTTTAGTTTAAGTTAAATGATCCCTGGTACATTTACATAGTTGTCTCTTGTAGAATATTAACCATGAATAGTGGATTTAGGTCTTTGTGTTCTCATAATCTATCTTGAGCATCCACTAGTATGATTGATTAGTTTGTATCATTATAGCTTTCTCTGAGCATCAAGGTCATTTTTATGATGTAAAAAAGTGATTTGAAGCCTACAGTTATTTAATAAGTTTTTATTTTCTATAATAAGGTGATATGTAAAGAAGGCATTCTCAGAATCTGTGAGGATGGAATTACAACGGGTTTAAGACTTGGCCAAGCTTCTACGAGAAAGGAATGGTTGTCTAACATATCTATTAATGCATTATGAAGATATCAAGGATTATTTCAGTTTTTAAAGAAGCATGTTTCATCTCAGAAGACTATTATTTATGGCTACATGGGTTATACTATGACTAAGTGCATTCAAACTACTATGTAATGTAATTCTTGATTGTTGTGAGAAAATGGAGCAATTTCAGTGTCTAATTGTTTGGGAAAGGTGGAGATTGGTTGAGAAAATCATTAGAAGTTTCAAGTTCTTAAATTCATTCAAATTTATTTAAGAAATAAATTTTTATGTGCTCTCAGACTTGAACAATAGCTCTAACCCTAATTATAGGGTTTACAAAATGTTTTTGATCGAATCTCATTGTTAAACCAACCAAAAATCAGTTTTTTTGTAGATATATCTACCTAGAGGATAGGTTCTAATTTCAAAAAAAATAAATTTATTTGGTCAAGAATCAAAGAGAACTCTATGGCAGTCTTCAAGCTTTCTTATGCAACTTAAAACAGGGTCTATATTTGAGGTTTTTGATTGAAATTTATGGCAATGTGTAACTTGAAGCTTCTTGAAATATTCTAATTAGCTTGTCAATGGTCCATCTAATCTAAATGTGTCTTTTCACTACTTTGAAAGTCAATATTTTATAAAAATTGATGAACATATGATCAAATGAAGCTATCAAATGTAAAATTCATAGTGAAGGACAATCCAGTTTGTCTTGTATAGCTTTCAAGAGAAAAGGGTCCTTGATCATTCAAACTTCAAGGCACGTTTGCAACATATGGAATATGATTTAAGAATTCTAAATGATCATGATAGTGATGGAAGTACTTGAATTAACTAGTTTTGTAGCCTAATTCTTAGTAGACAGTGATAAGTGGTAGATAGGGTTGAATATGTACTTCATGGTTGAGTGTTTGAACCTAGGATAGAAGTTGAAGAGATATAAACTGTTACAAAATTATTTTTTCCTCTTCCTTGATCAAGAAACAAAGGACAAAATTAGAAAATAAAGAGTCTTTGAGGTTCAAATGAGATAAGAAACTCAAATGACACATAAAGCCAAAAGTCTAAGGAAATTGGAGAGTTGTAAAAAATGATTTTCTTATATGCATGAGCTCAAGATTTTTTTGGTGAATAATTTGAAAAGGTCTTGTGGAAATAAAAAAAGAATAGGAGAACAAAATAGGTAGTGCTTTTGAGACTAATATGTTAGACATGTGCTACTGAATTGAAAATAGCTAGGTGAGATATTAAGAGAGTGTGAACAATTAGAAGAAAACTTTGATTAAGGTGTTAAATGGATGGATGAATGAATGTGTGAAATGAAAAATTGAATTCACCATAGTGAGCTAGAAAAGTGAATGAGATAATAGTGCAAAGTATAACAGTGGGATCAAGGTGAACTAGAGTTTAATTTTGGATGAAAGTATAGGTGAATTATGAAGGGAAGATGACTAAATTTAGGATCACTATGAGGTGTTTTGACATCCAAATTGAAGTGTGGTCATCCTTTTATGTACTTACTGAGTTGCAGCTCAGTCTAATTAGGATCAAGTGGTTGTTTTTTGGAAAGTTTTGGCTTGCATATGGTCAAGTAGTTACTTGACTTGAAATTGTAGCTTCATTAGTTACGATTGTAGCTCAACACTTTTATAACCATTTGGCCTATAGTGCTTTGGTTCAGTGGGTTTTCTCCCATTTTGGGTTTCCCACTTAAAAATTCTTTTCTCTTATATGTGTGATTTCCATTTTATTTTGATTTTTATTGTTGCTTAAGTGAAAATTCTGATTGGTTTTGATTTAAGGTTTAATTGAACACTGGTTCACCCCCTCTCAGTGTTCTAGTTTCTAACAAGTTGGTCGTCATCGTCATTTTTCTTGCACAGTCGTCAGTTATTTGCACAATTCTTGTCATCTCCCAAGGAGTCTCAGGTGTCGTTATTTGGTCATTTTCATCTCTAGTCTTTGACTAGGGCACCTAGGGCATAAGTGGGGCGCCCATGTGTGTTTCCAGTCCTTATTTTAGGTGCCATGGTGCTGACAACACTTGCATCTAATTTAGAGTTTCGAGGTCGGTCTTTGTAATTTTCACTCTAATTTCCCTAGGTTGTAGTCGGCATGTCGGATTATTAGTGTTGAAATTTGAGCAAGAGATCCCTATATAAACATAACATACTTATTATCTTATGGGAGAACTATCTACTATCAAGGAATATCTATCTACTAAGGAAAGGTTCTGTATTTTGGCATCATTGCATCACACACATTGCATAGGAAGGGTTGTATTCATTTTATTTCATCCACCATTTGCATTTTACATATAGCTATTAATCGTATCTTTGTGTCATTGACGTTAGGGAACCTTAGGCACATAGTTTCCTGCACAAACCCACAGAAATATATTGGCTATGGAATGTAGTGCAACACTTCTAGTTATAAGTCCACCATTGTGGTAGCTAAGGTTAGTCCAATCCCTTCATATGCATCTTTATTTTTCTAGGGATTAAATGCTTTTTATGGGGTTTTACAGGTAGATCTTCATTATAGGATTATGGCGACATAAGTCAATTTATTTTCCAAATCACGCGAGAAGGTTTGAGACATTGTGAAAATCTAGTGACACTTCCAGATTTAGGTCCTTAGCTTTGTTGCAGACCAAAGCACCCATACTGCAGACTAGGGGCTTATTGGTGCCATGATCCTCTTCCCAACACCCTAATCTGGTTGAATCTTCATTTTCTGGGATTTCCTGGGTTGTACCATCATACTTTGCTTCATCCGCACATCATCTTGTTTAGTCCAGAATCACAACGAGGTAAGTAATTTTCAATTTAGTACCTTATCTATACTATTTAAATTATTTCATTTCATTTAAATATCAAATAAAATTACATAGCATTCATATTTTGCTCTATATCAGTTATTTCATTTATGTTCGTAATTTAGACTAACTCTACAAATCCACATTCTAGTTAATCAATCTCTTTGCACAGTTGGGAGTATGTTGACTACGGTGAGTTGATTTGGTTTGGTGGTTGTTAGCTAAAGGAGACAAGAATGAAACTTACGTATTCAGGGGATATTTCCTTCCCCATTTACTTGCATATTTAAACCAACACCTGCAAGACCATCATCTGACAAGCTCCTCTCCATAATGCTTTGGTCATGGACCATACCCATTAGCTAGATCTAGTTTTGGCACACGAAGGGAGTATGATTGTAGAGTTTTTTGAATCTGGCTTTACACCTGCATGGAGCATTTTCTTGAAAGTTATTAAAATCATTTGAATAAGTCCATTTTTTTTTTGTATCTTGCAATCAAAAGTGTATATGAATCTTTTTTTGGCATTTTTTTTTTTGAAACGTTCACGTGCTCCACGTTTGCATACAAGTATAAAGGAGCCGCTGCACCTACATCATCTAAAAAAAATCCTCCATCCTTCATATTTAAATGGATTTCGTACTCTGTTCCAAAGCCCCGTAATAGATTTTGGGGTCATCTTTACACCCGTCAATTACATTTGCTGAAAGTTTCTAATGCCTTTTCAACAAACCCATTTTTCATACGTGCCTACCAGATTATTTCAAAATGTAACACCTGTAAAAATTTATTTATGATGTAATCACCGTCCATACCCTATCCAAGATTCCCATATTGGGACAGGCTATCCATACAATGGAAAAAGTAAACAGATTAGTTTGAAACATGTTTATTGATATGTTGAAACAACAGAAAAGATACAGGAGGATGCATGCCTTCTGCACCGTACAATAAATGCGTTCTATGGGAACTTGGAAAGTTGTCTTGTTCTTTCATTTGCTCATTATATTTATAGCATCCACCAAACCCCTTCTCTTATTTAGGCAACCCATGTGCCTTCACGTTCCCTCCATACCTTCAACTTTCTAGCTCATCCACGAAATGCATTCTAACCATTTCTCACTCCCACATTTTCAAATATATAATAAATTTTTTAAATTTTTTTGATTAACTCATAACTGTATGTTCTAAGATTTAAGATTTATATTCCCCTTTATTTTTTAATTATATTTATTTATACATTATTACATCCTCAACAACTTAAATTAGGGACACAACTAACCAATTCTACCAAGACCAGAGCCTACGTTAAACTGGACATGTGGTCAATCACACTAATTTAATCAACCAATTTTACAAAAGACATATTCATAAAGGATCCGCAACCCACTTGAGGCCTTCAGATGAGCTTGTCGAAAAAACACAATAAAGCAATAAACTACATAGTATAACCTATTAACCATAATAAAATCACTCATGGAAATACTTATTTACTAAAGTAAATGCCATTGTATATAATAATTGCTAACATTCCACCCTTAGTGTTTACATTGTAGAAAAAAAAATCACACTTCTTTTGCAGATTGTTCACCTGTTCTCACTTACGATCCTTGTACACACTTCGAATGAAGGTAGAAGAAGGAAAACATCAACTTCTTTTCAACCATACAATTTTAGGAACACATGTGACCGAAGTAGTGTGGAAACGCGTACATGAACCATCTTCTTAACAGCCAATCATTGTAAGGAACATATCTCACCTATTTAATTTGGGAACTTAACAAAGAACCATCTACATAACATTTAATAGTTTTACAAAGGTTTACCACAATCCTCTGTATGAAAAATAACACATCTAGCTGCTCAACATGTCAAGTATCATAATGTTGCATTTTACGATGTTGTTATCTTTCCAAAATATGTTTAAATTAAGGGACTATGTAAGGACTAGCTAAAGATATAAGTCAACATGAATGAACCTCTATTCTTATTTTGCACACCAAATTGACAAGTGAAAAAATTGAAATCCACAACACACGACTGAAAAAATAATTCACCATACTAGAAATACAACCCCATCATTGGTGACTAAGGAGAGATTTTTGATTGACCTTCAACGTCTTGTGCCTTAGTCCTCTAGTTTCTATTTGCTCACTCAATAAAATGTGATCAATATATTCCTTGGTTTCCACATCGTGATTATTCCTTTTTTCTTTCCCGCAATGTGAAAAAAATTATTTTTGGACGTCAATTTGCACCTAAAATGCGTTCCGCAAGGGATTTTTTTTTAATTTTTTAGTTTTTTTGATGATTCAAGAGACTACAAATCTATTGACACTTTTCGAAATGGAGGATACTAGACACATCAATAAAAAAAAATATGATTGTTTTGGCGACAAAAGATTTTGATGGCACTAATCAACATGACATGAATTATAACAAATTTACTCACAATTAACATATAAATTTGAACCACAAACGTAAATAATCCAAAATAATAGGATTTAAATAATCATTAAGAAAACCTAAATAGACTATTCCCACTTTCAAATGATTGAAAAAACCTTCAATCTAACGAAACCAAATGCAACATGCTTATATATTCACCTCAGATTGAGGGGAAGATGGCAGTTAGCATGGACTATTATCAACAATTCACCTTGAGTAAAAAATTCAATTATTACATGGCGCTAATGTCGCAAGCACCATGTGCAAGAAGCAACTTCTATCTTCATTGGGCTATTTGGGGTCATCTTTTTTACTTCTGCTGTATTCGAAAGGTATTCTTCTATGCTGTTTGTTATTCCTGTGACAGACTTGGCTGGAGTACCATCTTTTTTCACATACAAAAATCACTTGGGATTAGATCAGCTACTATGGCAATCTGGCAATGGCTTTGAATGGGGATTCGCTAGCCTATTTGATATGGGGAACACAAGACCTCCATAAAGTCGAGCAATATGGCAGAGGACTAATCAGCAAATGGCCTATCAATAAATCAGTCTCGAAAGTAGGAGGAGATTAATAACTAGGGAGCATGATTGTTCATAGACCCCAAGCCTAATGTAACAACCCAGATCTAAAATTAGACCTAGTTTTTGTTTTTGTTTTCGATATGGTAATTAAAAAATAGTGATAATCTTTGGCATATTGTTGGAGTTTGCTAAGACATTTTTGGGAACACGGGATAGAATGATATTCCTAACATTCCCCCCCTTAGTGAGAAAATGTGAAGAGTTATTATTGTAACCAATCAAAGATAGACACTTTAATAATTAATCTCAACAAGATCATGTACCACTCATTGCTCTTATGCTTTCATTCTTAAGGTCTTTGCATAAGGTTGACTAGCAACCTCAGTATGTGCATAATGTTCAGTGTGAACGCTGAACCGGTATTTGCTATTTGCATTTAGAGGGACTAGCTATTACAAAGCTATCAATGGACCCCTGTTCACTAAAGATATTGCGAAACCCTTCAAACTGATTTTACGATCACGCTTTCGTATTCTAAAGATGAAGCCCTATACATTCTTCATTCAAGAAGCTTCGACAAAACTTTCCAATATTTCATCTTGGTTGACTTTCTTCCTTCCACAATATCTTCACAGTCAGTGATGAAATAACATTTTAGGGGATTTGGTCAATATTATTGCAATAGGCAGACATCTTGCGATAGCTACATTGGCTTGTTCGAAGTACGTGCTAAATTAAAATCATCACAAGGAATCACATTTGCTGACAAAATGCTTGTTTATCCTCCATCCTCAAGTGCCTCTTTGCTTCAGTATCAGGGTGAGCACTCAACAATTTGAGCATGCTCTCCAAGCTCAACAATTTTCACATTGAAATCATTTGTATAAATTACACCCCACTCAGTCGCATGCGAAATTGTTTAAATTTCCGACATTGCGTAACTGCTAAAATGCATCTGTGAAGCAAATAACGTCCAAACGACTTTTTACAATAACTCTAAAATTTGATGACTCATAAAGTGTGTAGATAACTTTGACTGGACAGGGCAAACTTTCCCATAGAATGGAATGTCACTTTGACACGTGAATTTTAACTGGCAAGAATATTAATGATTAACAGCTATGTCAATACCAAGACTGAATTTACTCTGTAGTTAAATTGACTAGTAAATGAGATAAAATTCCTAATTTTGTGGAAGTGGCATTATCCCTAGAAACAAAAGGGCGTAGCACACAAAAACATCTCACTGTTGATACTATATTCAGATAGTAACTCTGACTAAGTTACTTATACTCACTCTTTTATCCACTATGTAAATGATATTGCCACAAAATCATATTCTCAGAATTTTTGGTTGGTGAACAATGTAACAAATATAGATAAAATCATGTAACAAATATAAAATAAATCTAAAAATTTAGGTGATTCGTTTTCCTACTAGGAATGTAGTTGTTAAACTGATTCTGTTTCTAAATTGGAAGAAATAACATTCCGATATTTTGAGCCGTGTCGAATAATGCATAGTGTATGGTTATCAACCTGAAGAATACAATATTTAGTCGAACTGTGTCATGTAAATCCAATAATTTTGAAAAGCTAGTCAAAGACACTGATTAATCCTCTCTAATGGTCCACGTAGAAGAGAATGTCCATCCATCTCGAGACATCAACCGTATGCAGTGTATCGATTACTTACTTATGGTGCTTATTGCTGAGGCACCAAATCTATATATACGTATGGTTGTGAAGAGACGTAAATGTATAGCTTAGAGGGAATTTAATGCTTCCAAAGATAATTATTCTGTAGGGTTGGTTTGATGATAATATATACGCACTACGTCCAATTTAGACACTGATAGTCATGTCAATATAATCATGACTCACTGTTTAAGCATGCGACTCTCTCTAGGTGAAAGTATAAATGGTGAATTAGACTGCAAGATTTTATTTGAAGGAAGCAAGTCTGTATTGATCATATGCTGGCGAGTTGCGTTAGAGAAGCCAAAAATCAATTCAAAACAAGTCAAATCCTGCGCTTCAACACGTGAAATGTTAAAAGACCAATCCGTCTTTAAAGAAAAATAGATCCAAATGAATATTGGGTCAATGCGTGATTGGGCAACTACAAAAAATTGAAAATATACAAGGCCGAGTTGTCATGCTTGGATTGAGGAAGATCACGAAAATCACCACATCACATTATTGATTCAACAGATGTCAAACCATTGAAATTCTAACTAGAATACATACAAATTTAAATGTGCATGCATTTGGCAGAATTGATGAGTCTAGAGAGTGGTCGGATCAGATGTTACTCTATATACTCGAGTGACTTCAAAAAAAGTGATTCAGAAATAACAATTGTCAACACTAAGCACATCTACTTATACCTACAACTCTCTCTATATATACGAAAACAAGTATTATGAGGAATTCATAGGGGTAAGTTAGCAAGTTGGTGGATAATTAAGCGTGGACATAAAAACCTAAAATTTACCTACCACAATCGTGGTTTGTACACCACAATCGCGTAATTGTTTTCATAGGTTTGGTCATTTCCAAACATAAAACCACGATTGTGGTCCTTTGAGACCAAAAAAATAGACCCATGACTCCTCATTTTCCCCAATTTTCCCCTGCGAACCATGATTTCTCCTAGACCTTTCGCATTCGAGCTTTGAATACCCCCTAAAAATTACTCCACGGACTTCTATATCACGAAAGTTTCAACAATTCCACGAAGATGAAGAGGTAAGCCCTTGATTTTGATCAAATTTCTTGCATTTTAGGTTTTT
Organism: Taxus chinensis; assembly: GCA_019776745.2. NCBI lineage: Eukaryota > Viridiplantae > Streptophyta > Pinopsida > Cupressales > Taxaceae > Taxus > Taxus chinensis. Next base: position 857,392,423 of record CM034151.1, read on the forward strand.
TTGGTGATTTTCATGGGTTTTTCAAATTTTTGTTTATGTATACATTTTTTTTGTTTTTTTAGTTTCTCGGTAAGATCGTAATCCTATAAACCATCCAAATATTCCTCAAAGCCCTCCTCCAAACATATATCCGCCTCTTGTGGATCCTTCTGTCCCCACGGAACCAGCGGAAACACAAGCTGATATCGTTGGAAGAATCCGACAAAATAAAATTGCCATTGAGAACCTCATTCAGACTATAAGACAAAACATGCTACAAATAAGTCCTGCATGACTTTAGCCAACACATTACAAACATTGATTGGCAAAGCTGACTCCATAATCAACCAAATAGATAGATGGAATACCTTTAGAGGTGATTGTAGGTAGTGGTAGGCAAATAAATTATCCCATGCGACTGTAAAAGACAAAATATTGCAAAAGACCACATTTGTGCATTATTTACTGGCCCAAGAACCAATGCCCCCCCGTACCTACTTGCAAATGGTTCCCAATCCATTGGTGCCATGATAACCAAATAAAGAACAATTTTTGGGACCGATGGTGGATGGTTTTTGATTACCCACCATGCTACAACAATGAGGTTATTCTCTATTTTTTGAAGAAATTATATTATGAGTTCGTGCTCAATGAGGTCCAAAATTATTTAGACTTTTCTGAGTTTTATGGGTGAGGAGGTGGCTCTACACATAGTAGACTTGGTGCACTCATTGGTCAACCAAGTATCCCGCATGCCCCAAAACCACCACTGCATTCAGTTATCCCTCCTAAAGTGAAGGATATTGTGGAGACTGACAACACTACATTCACTAAGGAAGCTCACTGACACTCTGTTCCAACATAGTGACCAGATTGCATCTAGCGATGTTGGTTGAGGTGCCAGTTCTAGCGCACCACACCATTGTGGATCATGTGGTTTTGTATGCACTGCAGAGCGAGACATCATTTCTTGAATCACATGATTTATTTTCTCTTAATGAGATGATGGGCAGATGTTTTTGGAACTGGTGTAAATGATCTTGGTCTTTCACAGGTAAATGTCAAATAAATATTATATATATATACAATAGTTTAATTCATTTGATATTTTAATATATATGTATTTGATTACGTCATGTAGATACATGTAAAAACTAATTTTTAAATTTTAAACAGCAAGAGCAACTAAAGGACACATCTGGCGTCGATATGCTAGCTAGTGTAGTTGGGCATGTTACAGATGTAAGTTTCAAGTTGTACTTACATTTCAAATTTCATTTGATTGCACTTTTATTATTATAATGTTTCACGTGTATATGTACATATTAATATGTTTGTATTTATACGCAGGAGCATGATGGGTCATCATCTTCTCTGGGCACTGAGGCTATTGGCACACCCTCACATGAATTTTATGCAAGTTAGTTTCTCTTTACACTTTGTTTCTAATTATGGAAGTTTAGTTGTGTATCTACTCTTGTAGGAATTTTGGAGACTCGAGTAACATCGAAGCTTCCCTAGAAGATCATTAAACCTACATTCTTTGGTTTGTTTCTATTAGCAAATTAATATGTATTGGTCTGTTATGTGTCGATTATGCTTTGGGTCTATTATATGGCAGTCATGGTAGATTAATATTGATATGTACATGTCTTTTGTATAGCTTATGACTGCCAAAGAGACTCCTCCATATATCCAGACTATGGAGGTTGTTGTAGATACTGTCATAGCATCTGCAGATCCACTAACTGAGGTACAATTTTCAAATTTGTTAAATTTTGGAGGAATTTTTTCTTATTACTTAAATATACAATATCAAATTTTGTACATGAAATATTTAATTTGAACTATTTATTTGTATGTAGCTTACCCCTCGTGAGTCTACCGTTGACCCCTGCCACTCCTCGACAAAAAATTGATAGGGATCATGAGATTGCTGTAAGATTTCACATGCATTAACTAAATTCTAAGTATCTAAATTTTGAATGTATTTTAAAAATTTGGGTGTTAAAAACTTGTTTTTGAATTTGTAGGCTAGGTTGCAGGCCTACTTAGATATGCATAGGACCACACGGATGAAATCTGTAATGGCATCTCCCTCCACTATGTCCCCAGGTCGTAGACATACTTCTTCTAGCAGGACGAAGAGAGAGAGAGAATATATTTCATGATTAGACTCATAGGAACTGGATGTATAGACATATATATGTCATCTGGTCCTAATTCATGATTATTAATATAGTCCATGTATATAGCCTTATGCAACCACATGTGGTCTTATATGTATGACACACTTAGTTCGATACATGTTATGAACTTATATTTTCAGAGACACATCCAACACACTTAGTTTAATACATTATATCCATGTTGGTTTTCATAACGATATTACTTCTCTAGTTTGATTTGATTTCATTACACATGATATCCTTCTATGTATTTTTTCATAACCATATTAGTTCTATATGTTTGATTTGATTTGATGGCCTCGATAATGTGACCATTATGGATATGATATATATTGATATATGATATGTTAAATGTTATTGTTAAACGATATATGTTATATGATGTTATTTTATATAATGGTTTTGAAAGTTCTTCGGTGCAAGATCATTTGTTTTCAAGAGATTCAAGTGTGGACTTATATCAATTTTCTTATTTTAAGCATGTGGGTTAACACACTCCAAATTGGGACAAAATGTACATAGTTAAAAATGGTCTTGAGGGATTTATTGATGTGTGTAACAATAAGGTCCTAATTTGAATTTACTTGTCAAAAAATACAGAAACATTGTAGAACTTAGTTGGCACAAGATATGCAAAAAAAATATTCTTAAGACTCTATTATGTATTAACATGCTTTAAAAAGATATCATTTAACAATCATTAGAGTATTCAAATGGTAATGTGTTAACCTTTTTGTAATCTCATTGATGTGAGACAAGTAACATGAGAAGTCATGCCCCGGGAGGTCATGGTCCAGCAAATTGTCATTGCCAATGCGTTCGATTCGGGGGGTGTATGCCTTTGGATTCTATGGATGGCTCTAGTCATTCCTAGTTTTGAGTCAGACCACCTAATCTGGAGCCTTCTTGGAATTCTGTAAGCCTTCGTGGCATAATTGTTTAGAAACTGCCTTTTCTAGGCAATCCTAGGAAATTAACAGAGGTAACTAGTTAGGAATCATGCATCGGGACGTCGTGGGACCAAACCGACTACACAAAAATGTCCAGGTGGCTAGGATGAATGCTAGAGGAGGCATCATTCCTATTTGTGAAACCGTCGTTGCTTCCAGGCTACTTCAGTCAGGTATAGTCCCTTAAGAGCCATCAGACCAAAAAAACCGTTCAACTTCGACAAGTGACTAACCAGACTCTGTGGCACCTTGAGATGTCTCGTTAGATCCTAAATCTCAGTGTAGGGACCCTCTATAATATCATTTCTCTGTTTTTTCCATCAGTTTCTCCTCATTGCTTTATTGTTTGAATACATGTGAAATAGTGTAGTTTGAGCCAGTGTAAAGTCGTCCAACACTATATTTTGCAAACGATGGGTAATGGCACCGAACCGACTATGCCAACACATCTGGGTGGATAGGTAAACACTATAGGAGGTGTCTTTTCTTTGCACGACAACATCATTGCTTCCAGGCTACTTCGTTCGAGCGAAGTCCCTTAAGAGCCCTAAGACCAAAAAACCATTCAACTTTGACAGGTGACTAATCAAACTCCGTGACACCTAGAGACATCTTGTCAAATCATACACCTTAGCTTAGGGACCCTCTACAATAGCCCATATCAATTTTTTCTATCTCCAATCAGTGCTCTCACTACCCTATTGTTTGAATAAGCACGAAGGAGTGCAGTTTGAGCCAATGTAAGGTTGTCAAATGCTATATTTTGTAAACGGTGGGTTGTGGCACTAAACCGATTATGCAAACACACGTCTGAGTGGCTAGGTGAACACTACAAGAGGTGTCATTTTAGAGCATGAAAATTTCGTTTCTTCTAGGATACTTCATTGGGGCATAGTCCCATAAGAGCCCTAAGACTAACAAACCATTCAACTTCGACGGGTGACTACTCGGACTCCGTAGAACCTAGAGATGTTCTCATTGGATCCTATACCTCAGTGTAGGGACCTTCCAAAATATTATGTCTTAGTTTTTTTCCATCTCCAATCGGTGCTCTCACTGCCCTATTGTTTAAAAATGCATAAAATAGTGCAATTTGAGCCAGTGTAAGACTATAAAACACTATATTTTGTAAACGGTGGGTCGTGGCACCAAAATGACCATGCCAATATGTCTTGTGGTCTAGGTGAACACTAAAGGAGGCATATTTTTGGTGCATGAAAATGGCATTGATTCTGGGCTACTTCGTTCAAGCGTAGTCCCTTAAGAGCCCTGAAATCAAAAAACTGTTCAACTTTGATGGGTCACTACTTGGACTCTGTGACACCTAGAAATGTATCATTAGATACTACACCTTGGCATAAGAACCCTCATACAATATCATGTCTTGGTTTTTTCCATATCCAATCAGTGATCTCGATGCCCTATTGTTTGAATACGCGTAAAATAATGCAGTTTGAGCCAATGTAAGACTGTCAAACGCTATATTTTGAAAAACGGTGGGTTGTGGCATCGAAATGACTATGCAAACACATCCTGGTGGCCAAGTGAATGCTAGATGAGGCATAGTTGTGGTGTGCGACAACGTCGTTGCTTCCAGGTTACTTCATTTGTGTGTAGTCCCTTAAGAGCCCTGAGGCGAAAATACTGTTCAACTTTGACGGGTGACTAATCGTACTCCTATGTCACCTAGAGACATCTCGTTAGATCCTACACCTCAAAATAGGGACCCTCTACAATATCCTGTCTCAGTGCTTTCCATCTCCAATCGGTGATCTCATAGCTCTATTGTTTGAATACGCACAAAATAGTACAGTTTCAGCGAGTGTAAGGCTGTCAAATGCTATATTTTGCAAATGGTGGGTCATGGCAATAAAATGACTGCGCCAACACATCTGGGTGGCCAGGTGAACACTAGAGGAAGCATATTTTTGGTGTACGACAATGTTGTTGCTTCTAGGCTACTTCATTTGAGCGTAGTCTCTTAAGAGCCCCGAGACCAAAAAATCATTCAACTTCGATAGGTGACTACTCAGACTCCGTGGCACCTAGAGACACCTCGTCAGATCCTACGGCTTGGTGTAGGAACCCTCTATAATATATTTTCCCAGTTTTTTCTATCTCCAATCAGTGCTCTCACTGCCATGTTGTTTTCAAACGTGTGAAATAGTGAAGTTTGAGCCAGTGTAAGGATGTCAAATGCTATATTTTGCAAACGGTGGGTCGTAGGCACCAAACTGACTGTGCCAATACGTCTAAGTGGCCAAGTGAATGCTATAGGAAGTTTCATCTTGGTGCATGACAACGTCATTTATTTTGAGCTACTTCATTTGGGCGTAGTTCCTTAAGAGCCCTGAGACCAACAAACCATTCAACTTCGATGGGTGATTACTCAGACTTCGTGACACCTAGAGATGTCTCGCCAGATCATACTCCTCGACTCTAGGAACCATATACAATAAATTATCTTGGTTGTTTCTATCTTCCTATCATTTCTCTCACTTCCCCTATTGTTTGAATACGTGCGAAATAGTGTAGTTTGAGCCAGTGTAAAGCTGTCAAACGCTATATTTTGTAAACAGTGGGTCATGGCACCGAACCGACTGCACCAAAACATTCGGGTGGCCAGGTGAACGCTAGAGGAGGATTCATTTTGGTGTGCGAAAACGTCATTTCTTGTAGGATATTTTTCTTAGGAGTAGTCCCTTAAGAGCCCAGAGATGAAAAAAACATTCAACTTCGATGGGTGATTACTCAGACTCCGTGGCACCTAAAGACATCTCGTTGGATCATACACTTCAGCATAGGGACCTTCTACAATATTTTTTCTTGGTGTTTTCATCTCCAATCGATGCTCTCACTGAACTATTGTGTGTAAACACATGAAATAGTGTAATTTCAGCTACTGTAAGGCCGTCAAATGCTATATTTTGCAAACAGTGGGTCGTGGCACCAGACTGAACTGCGCCAAACACGTCCAAGTGGCTAGGTGAACACTAGATGATGTGTTATTTTGGTGTTCGACAATGTTATTGTTTCTAGGCTACTTCATTCAGATGTAGTCCCTTAAGATCCCTGAGACCAAAAAGTCATTCAACTTTGATGAGTGACTACTTAGACTTCATGGCATGAAAAGACGGTCTCGTCATATTCTACATCTCGGCGGGTGACTACTTGGAATCTGTGGCACATAAATATGTCTTGTTCGATCCTACAACTCAGCATAGGGGACCCCTCTATAATATACCATCTTAATTTTTTCCGTATCCAATCGATGCTCTAGCTGCCCAATTGTTTGCAAACGTGTGAAATAGTGGAGTTTGAGCCAGTGTAAGGCTGTCAAATGCTATATTTTTGGAAACTATGGCTCCTGGCACCAAATCGACTACGTAAACATGTTTGGGTGTCTAGGTGAACACTAGAGGAGGCATTGGTTCGATGCACGACAACACCGTTGCTTCTAGGACACTTCATTCGGACATAGTCCATTAAGAGCCCTGAGACCAAAATACCGTTCAACTTCGATGGGTGACTACTCGGATTCCATGGAACCTAGAGACATCTCGTCAAATCCTATACCTTGGTGTAGGGACCCTATACAATATCCTATCTTGGTTTTTTTTGTCTCCAATCGGTGGTCTCGCTTCCCTATTGTTTACAGACACATGAAATGGTAGAGTTTGAGCAAGTGTAAGGATGTCAAATGTTATATTTGAAAAACGGTGGGTCGTGGCACTGAACCGACTATGCAAACACATAGGGATGGTATTTTAAACACTTAAGGAGGTGTTGTTTTGATTCTCTAAGCTCCAGGTGCTTCTAGGCTACCTCCTCTAGAGTCAAGAAACCCCTCCACGGGTATATAAATCATTGTTAATTTCTTCTCTTTTCTTGTAAAAACAATGAAAGATTCTCTTATCTTTGAGAATATAAAATTATCTACTAATAGTGCCAATTATGTGAAGGTAGAAGATTTTATGGCACCACTATCCTGCATAAAAGTGTTAGTCAAAGAAATTTAAGTTTCAAATCAAAACCATACTAGATATATACAAAATACACAAATTTAATAAAATATATAAACTTGAACCTAGAACTAACAAATTTAAACAATTCAAAGAAAAATTATATATTAAGTAAATTCATTCTAATGTTCACCATCAAGATGTGGAAGTTTCCAAGCTTTTCTGGCACCACTAACCTGCATAGAAATAAACTAGTCAGTGAATTTTAAGTTGAATAAAAACCATGTATACTAGATATATATAAAATACACAAATTTAAATAATGATTATACAAAATACTAGATATATACAAAATACACAAATTATCTAGTTGATAAATTTAAACACTTGAAAGAAATTATATATACCAGATGTGAGCATGTAAATTCATTCCAATGAACCATCAGGATTGGATCTACTTTGAATAGGCAGACATAATTGCTTCATGATCTGACTCTCGAACCTTTGAAAGAATCTTGTTGTTAGGGCCTTCCTCGATATCTATACAACTAAAATTTTTTTTGCTAGAACTAGATGTGAATATAAGAGTATTTTCCTATGTGTCTCAAAGTCTTCAAACACCCGTAACATAGGATTTTTTTAATGGATATTATCGAAGCCATGTTCCAGTAACTACCACTGGCCCTGTAGGGTACTCATTATATTTGCCATCTATAATAGGAGAAGTTAACTTCTTTCTTTCCTCGATGTAATGGACATAATAAATAGTATGTTCCTTCTTCATTGTCTTCTGTCATAATAACTGCAAACACATGTCCTACAAAAAAACAAAGGTTTCAAGTCAAATTTAAATTACATATTAAAATTTCAATGGACATAACTCAATAAAAAATTAAATAACCATTTTCCTTGTCACACCAAAATCAAAATTTTGTCAAAGTCCTTGGAGGTTGCAACTTCATCTACAGAAAACAAGTCATAATGCCTATGGAGGTTGATAACTAGGGAAGTAGAGTTAGAGGCCTAAAAATCCATCCATCCACCCATTCTTTTAAATCACATTCAGTAGTGAAAAATCTAATACAAGATGCACAAAAACATGTCAAATTTCTTGTCCATGTGGCCCACGAAGTAGCGTCTGAGCTACAAAATGAGTGCATGTCACTAGACCTTGTGAGTGTCATACAATCCTCGTAGTTAGCAATTTGTTGTTCCCTCTATCAACCAAAAATATCCGTGAACTGTGGAATTTTCTTGAGAACCTCGGGCCATGTTGTCAATACACCATTCAACTATGCTCTTTGCATCTTTCAATTTAACACCAACTTTGTACTTCAACTCTTCTCTTGCGAGAGCTCTTTTCACACATGCCTCTGCATCGTCATGCTCTCCTTTTCAATGTCCAGGCTCAGTGAAACTCCAAATATGTTGCACATTCATCCTTCTCATCCAATAAAATATTTTTGCATTCTTAAACTAAGACGTGAAATTATCTGACCATATATAATGGTTTTTGAAGTGGATGTCTGTATTAGACAAGTTTCCATAAAATAACTAGAACCACCCTTGCACAAATTTAGTAGAATGAGTATGATCATCACTTATATAAAAGTGGTACTCTCTTAAAAAAGTGACCATTCTCTGTACTGTCAAGAGAATGTATAAATGCTATATGCACAAAAATGGAAACTTGTACTGAGTTGTAATATTGCGATTAAACCTCCATTTGTGGTTGGAATGTGTAATTCTCTGCAAAATCGACCACTAAATTAATAGTAAAAATAGGAAATGTGTCATTACATATGTTGAACTTTTCATCCAACCATCGAGCTCTGTGTGTATGCCTAGCATACTCTTAAACAATTTCAAGCTTAAAATTTCTCATAAATTGAAAAATAGGCATATGTTTTGTAACTAGATCACATTGTTTAGACTCCTTTCCATATTTCAAATGGTATGGTACTGATTTATATTTATCAAACTGATCTAAATTATGTTCTATTACACCTTCAATTTGTTCATGGATGTAACTTTCCAATTTAGGTAATCTCTTGCATGTACCCACAACTTCCATCTAAACAATCCTGATTATAACAAAAATTGTCCAAATTATTCTTTCAAAAAATATCATAGGTATGAAAATCCCTGGAAGATATTGGTGGAAATTGAACACCACATTCTGATAACATAGTTTCAGAATGAAAATTAGAATGAATATGTAAAAATTTAGCATAATGCATCACAAATTCAACATGTTTCCTACAACAAGTGGTGCTAACATGGTTGATTTTTCACATAGAATGGTTTCAACATTTCAAAAAAATGTTGACTAATTTTAATTTCTAGATGCTCTTGTTCAAACTTACGAAAAAATTGAGTTTGAGTCATATCTAATAATGCTTTGGATGTGGTTCGCGATTAGTATAACATACTCTATGTTTTACATCTCTTGTATTAGGTGAAACTCTAGTGTTATCATGTCAAAATTGAATAAAAACTTATCTTATAGCATCAAATTTATCTTTGTCCTTATGTGGCACTTTAGTAGAAAATACCTAAAAATCAGTGCTATTGAGTGATTGAAGGATATTACATCTTTCAATTGATTTCATTAGATTGTTTTGATTAACTTTCAACATTCAACTTGTTTACGTAATCAAATGCTATTTTTTTATTGATTCACTTCCAACACTAGTAGCAAGTACAAGACGCACAATATTACTATCCCTAGTGCATTTCTTGACACCAACAGTGTGCTATGCATCATGGAGGTTTTCAACAATTGTAGAGGTTTGACCACGTATATTAGATGTTGTCAATCCTATGGTGTTTAATGTAGGTCTCATTTTAATCAATTTCATCAAACTAACCAACAACTGACATCTTTGGGAATCATTTACATTTAAAAATGATTATCCTAAATTTCAGTGGTTTTTCTTCTGATTTGTCGTTTAGAAAGTTTTTCAGACATTGGTTTCAAAATGTTTTTATCAATTTCAATAAAATAATTAGGTTTCTTACGTAAAATTCTAGGAGGTATTTTTTTATCAAATTTTGTTTATCTACAGTTTTCAACCTGAATTTCCTTATTCACATTTTCATTGTCTCCTTCAATTTCAACATCAGCTACATCACGAGTATTTAATTCTTATTCAACATTGAAAGTAAAAACATCTTCATCATGCGTATTTTAATTCAACTTCAACATTGATAGTAGAAACCATTACTTGGTTCCTCATTTCTTACAATAGTAAGGGTTGAAGATGAACCTCTTCTTGATTCACGAAGATTCTGCATTCGCTCAGCATTTCAAAATCTATTTGCCTCTAATTCGTCTGACATTTTTTTTCTTAATAACTTCCTTTTTTGACTTCGTTTCTTGTATCCCATGATGTTTTTCTTCCGGTGAGACATAATTTCATAGTAATTAATATGGTAAGGCCAAATAGTAAAAATCACATGGTAATTCGAACATTGGGATGTGTGTAAATATGATTTAAGAACCCGCGAATCATGGGTTTATAAAGCATGATCACGGTGCTTGTTATCAAAACTGCGATTGCAATTTATAAACCGCGATCATGGTTTATAAAGCGTGATCGTGTGTGCTTGTTATCAAAACTATGATTGTGATTTATAAACCGCCATCGTGGTTCTATCTATATCATAAATTTTGACCCTAAGGCTTGGGAAATCTTTGTTTTTCCCTAACCAAAGATATGGGAGGTCATTATGGCGTATTAAAGGTCAAAAAACTTCAAATTTTCTCTTCCGCAGACTTGAACCATGCTGAAAAACTAAAAATATTTCACAAAAATGGTGACATTGCATAGGGGAGACTGTTAGCTTCGTAGAAATATTGATTTTAAAGTGAATAGAATAAGATAAATATCATTTTATAATTTTTATTGACAATACGTCTTTAAGACATTTTTTCTCGCAAATATTCATGTATATGTTTAAGACTGCAAATTTTGTTTCGCTTATCAAAATGTAATAAAACTTATACTATCCCAAGCATGGAGAAATTCTATACACGTTTATATGTATATATATGTATTGTATATATATATACATACATATATATATATATATATATATATATATATATATATATGTATGTATCTATATGTATGTATCTGTATGTATATGTATCTATATGTATATATATGTATATGTATTTATATGATTTTGATATTTTTTATATAGTTATGGTGCGCAAACAAAAAGTGCTCCGTTTTCTAAAAAAAATTAAACTACTTTCACGGAAAAAATCATTTAAAAAAAAATTGCTCGAAAAAATACAAAATGAAATCCATCCAAAGATAGACAACATCATATAACGTTTCACCAAATGAAAAAAAAAAAAAGATTTGGTCATCCAAATCATGGGCAAACGGACTACAATCTTATAGGTTTTTTCAAAACAAAAAACCAAGTCATATAATTTTGAGTGTTTAATATAGCTAAACGTTTCCATTTTCAAATTTTTTTAGTAGTTTAGAAACTAGATTCCGGATGCTACGATTCATATTTATATAATGTTTTCTAATTTTGAGTGCGTGTATTGCTAATAATCCCAACAAGTTGATATTTTTCTGTTTTTTGCAATATAACGTCCACTTATGACTCATTTTTTGTCCACCAACTTGCTGCACTTACCCCATATCAACACTACCACAAAACACTCCTATATGACAAAAAATTACGGTTAGATGGTTACACTATGCAATTTATTCTTGCATCATATATTCTCACACTTTTTACCAACTGAAGCTTGATATTTACAAACTCCTCACTTCTCACCAAAACACCATTAACGGGGGAAAAATTATTTATCACCCCTATCAAATTATCAGACTTTCATGATTTGTATAAACTCGCTCTGGTACCAAATATTGAGTACCAACAATTTGCACAGCAAAAAGTTCTTCATATTAATCAGTGACTATTACAGTTTTATAATCTTTGGATGGCTATTATATAGCCACAGATATAACAAACTAACTTCCTAATTAATAAGAATTACTAACAACAAATGACCTATAAATAAATGTTGTGGTTATAAATAATAATAAAAAACATTATTATTATCAAACAATAATGTAACAACTCAAAAACCTAACCTACCGTATCAACCATACGGTAACAAAAAAGAATGAATAATATTTACCCTGCGATAAATATCTAAACAATAATAGAGCATTAAAAGAATATTTTCCTAACATATTGTTCCTTTCCGTCTCATAGTATACTTCCAAATTCAGAGATACAAACGAAAATGAAATAGTGTCCAAAGCATAAGTTCCATAAATGTGGGAGATCTCAAGTATTTATGGAGGATGATAATTCCACACATGCATCAGGAAAAAGTACTAAGAACAAATAACATTCAATTTATAATGTATTTATACTTTCATCGACATGGCTGAATTAGAATAAAGTGATTATTTATTTTCTTGGGAAGTTGCAAATTCCTTCACTAATTAAGTGTTTTGATTAGAATTTCAATGAAAATATCACTTTTGCATAATTTATTCATATACAACAGGTATCCAAAGAAAACTACTTAAAAAATAGATAATTTGCAGCGGTTGCAGTCTGCACTCATATTAGAAGCATGAAGTTATTACGGTGAAAGGTGTGTACAGTTGGATTGAGGTCGACTGCTTTTGATAGATGTTACTAAATTGACGGTGGAGGATAAATAGGCCGTAGAACATTTTTTGTGATTTTAACAGTAAATTACAGGTGAAATTTTCTTAAAACAGTAGACAATGGCATGCTGCAAATTTTGAAAACCGTTTTTTTTTTTAAGTCATTTGTATAAAAACATAATACCTATCTATATATATGTGAAAATATTATAGATATATCTATAAAAATTACTGGGATTTACAACCACCTGAAAGAGCTAAGCCGTCAGTGAATTTCGATTTGATAGGCACAAATAATTTGAAATTCTGGGCCTGAATATTGGAGTGGATACGTTGAAATCCGATGGAGACTGTTTCTCTATTTTTCTTCGTGGACTCGGATGGAAGCGGTTTATGTAGTGAAAGAAACAAAAAAAAAGTCACGGAGCAGAGCACTTGGAATTCCCGCAAATCTAAGAGGCCCGTGGAAAGGAAAAAGTTGAGAACTTCATTGCAATGGCATATTCAATGGAATATCAATTTAATGATATTCTACGTCCGACACAAAGTTCAGTCAGCGCCAATATTCAGATCATTTTCACATAACATGGATTGCTTCGCTTCCAAATATCTCGTTCAGTAGGAAGTGTAGCAGATCATTTTCACGGTGTTTGGATTTTGATCTCAATAATGGAAGACACCATCAATGCATGGGAGTCCCTAAAAACGACAGTGTAGAGGCCTTTCATATCAAGATAACTGGAATGCAAAAAGAATTTGTTAAGTTGGAGATGGTGGGCTACACTAGTTTTCTCACAATACCCCCTACTTTCCATGATGCATCATCTTGTGATGATGGTTCTGTTTTTCTGGCTTTAAATTTAGAAGAAGGAAAAGAAATTGATGACACCGTAAAATAAGTCTTGCTAACATTGAATGAGAAGTTTGAGAGAGTGAGAATTGGGCATAATTATTCCTTAACAATGTACTTGATTGCATGATGCAAGTTTTCAGGCATTATAAGTGCAAGGAAATGGCCTAATATATATGACTCAGGTCTTGGTACCCCAAACACAAGATCACCCCAAATGAATCCAAGTCATCATATGTGTACAAGGAAGCTGAAGAAGCCAGAGTCGAATGTGCAGAAGCTTTGTCTGGAGCAAATGAAACCTCAATTACAGGTGGTAGCATATTACCATGGTGTTCTGTTATAGTGAACCCAAGTTTACGAACTGTTGAATTGTCGATGGAAATTGAGCGAATAATGGTTTTCGATAATGTCACCAAGGCATTGGGGTTTTGTTTTGGTACGCCCTCTCAAACTTATGGGTCAATAGAACAAGAGCTTCCACGGGAGATCTTCCATGTCGTGGAAGTACCAGTATGCAGTGATCAGGTGGGAACATCATGATTTCAGAGGGTCCCTTAAGAATGGAATGAAAGAATGAAAATTTTCCCTACTAAATGTCACTTTTATAGCATACACCAATATGGACCTGAAATCTTAGTTCCAACTCTCTTGTTGGGAATTTTTAAAAGGTAAAGATGATATACTGCTGCTACATGGGTTGGAAGAAGCTGAGCAGTCCAATAATGTTTTTGTTAGAATTTTGATTTTTATTAGCACTCAGTTGAGTACATTGGGGAGTTGGTGCTGCCACTAATACAAGAGGAGATGTTTTGAGACAACAATAGAGACAATACTTGATCAAATTGTCTCAAATAGAGACAATATAAAAGTTGTTTATTGTCTCTATTATTGTCTCAAAGCAGGGGTCTCTAATATTGTCTCTAATTATTGTCTCTCTAGAGACAATATCATTTTTGTCTCCCTAGATACAATACAAAATACTAGTTTTTGGTCTCTCTAAAGAAGACAATATTAATTTCAATTTTTATTGTCTCTTTAGAGACTATATGAATTTAAAGAATGAAAAATATGAATTTCAAGAATAAATAATAACCAAATATCATATAGTGCAATCGCCGGCTGTCAAAGTGGGCTAATTAATTAATATTTTAAATTAAAAACAATTTGATTTGAATCTTGTGCCCAACAAATGGGTCCACAAACATTTTATTAATATCAAATAAGATAAAATACAAAAGGGTGTCAAAATTCAATTAACCCTTTAAATATAATGATAAAATACAAAAGGGTGCCTAAATGTCGTTAACCCCTTCGCATACAATATGAACACCTCTCCACCACTAGCTTCAAACAATCCGTTCTGCTTCCTTGGTGCTACTTTGAGGTTCTTTTTCCAAACTTTTATTCTGAACAAGTGTCTCTTTGGCGGAAGATGTCATTTCATGTTTCTTCGCTTTGATTGTGTCAACTTTGATATAATTCTCTACTATCAATAGCACCAAGCAACTCATCTGTAGTCTACATCAAAACAAAAATTATAATGACTTGTTGAGTTTATCAATTGTCACTTGAAAATTTATAACCGGCAAACATCTCACTAAAATACTAAGGTTGAATTAAACATATAACAAGAAACCATCAACCTTTCATAAGAAAGACCATCTTTAATAAAAAGGCATTCCTATCCTGAGCCTTTGCATAATGTGATGGGTAACTTGAAAAGACAATACATAGTAAAATTGCACTTATACTTGAAGCTATTCTGATAATACAAGCTCACATAACAAAGGGTATAGTCACCTCTAAGCATAACTTGACCATGAGCTTTTGTAGGCCAGGATGAGAAAAATCTGTATTGAACTACACAATCTGGAGATCTTAAATAACTTCAGCAAAAATGTCTAAAAGGGAATGCATGTCTGTAAGGAGATTGTGATCTACTTCTTTGGTGACTTAATATCTACACCTCCAATACTCAAACCCAAGAGTACAAATATTTCATACATCTGAACACAAAAAATTATCTCTTACTAGCCATATCATTGAAATCTAGTTTTCCCTATTGAAAATATATCAGATTGCACACATGTGAAAAAAAGGTGATCTTCAAAAGAGTGAACACAAAAAATAAGGTTATACTAGAGAGATTACACTATTCTTGAAGTCTGGCAATAAAAATTTTGGCTTAGCTATTTCCTACATATTTCTTTATCTACCTGATTTTCTCAACCAGTTCAAGAACTAACTGGTAGACTCTATATGTCAGCAATAGTAATACTACCTGCACTTATAATCTCTAATCACATATGCTCATTCACATAGTTGCACCTCATTAATGTATATATTCTTAATACTTTTGTGTGTTGCTTGTTCAGACAACACAAGTAGATAGATGTCCTGCACTCCAAGAATTGTATTATTTTTTTAGATGGTTCAAAGATTCTTTAATGTTCAGTGATTCTATATTATTGCAAATCCCTTCCCTGATACCTCAATTTTCTATGCAAATTATGTTCTCCAAGAAATGTATAATTCACAAAAGAAAAATTGATAATTCACAAGAAATTTAGTTCAGTTTGGAAGACGTGTGCTCACCTATACTTCGAGATGAGTCTCATGCACATGAATTCAAAAATCTTATTAACAATAGTTTTCAAAAAATTCAATGGGCTCTTAAAAACCTCAGGTATTGTCCCACTACATACCTGTTCCATTGACCAGATTGTCGGATCAGTTAAAAAATTGCATATATATGATGCAAATTGCATAATGAAATGCCACTTGCATGATGTTACTTGCAAATACAACTTTATTATCTTTTCCCTTGGTGATTTCACATAGGTTGAATAAATCTTGAAAAACTGTCCCCAAGAACCGATTTTCCTATCAACACCCAAATATGTGAAATCATTAGAATGATAAAGTTTGACCATTGAATACTGATTCAAATCATTGTCACCCATTACAGGAAGATTAGAAAAATTTGCTAGTAGTTCTTTTATTAATGGGTAAAAACTCTAGTTTTTCAAACTTGCAAAGAAATTATGAAAAACAAATCAAGTTTATACGATGTTGGAAAGCCAAATTATCTTACTATAAGTATAGTTTTCATACCAAATACATTGTGGCGTAAGTATCCCATTTTCTTCTGAACACTTTTAACATTGAAATGCGATTAAAATCTGAAACCTCAGTTGAACATCCTATAATATTAACTAGTATACATCTTAAATACATTTATCTGAAAAATGAAGTAATTTTTGCAATCTCTAGGCACCTATCTTTGAATTGTTAAACAGTTTCATCCATTGAAGAGTTCCGCATTGATTAACAACTCCATCACCTTCTCCACACATTTCCTGCAGACTGGGACATAATTTTTTATCAACTAAAAGCAAAAATAAAAACTGCTCCATGAAATTTATATGGACCTTCAATTTAATATTGTCCATTTTTATTGACATCTTACACCATTACACTTCACCACAAACATTAACATGTGTAAATACAACTTGTTAGTCATATGCATATTAAAATGTGACACCATTAACTAAGTGTAAGGAAAACTTGTCCAGACAAAGAATATTATAATATAAAATGAGAGAAATGCATATATATCAAAACAAAACCGTTAATTTGTAACACTTACAAACCCATCAATGGTAATACAATCAGAATATACAAATATTCTATCATTAGACTACGTACAATAATATACTTGGTCTTCCATCATAAAACCTGAGATAGATCCAATCACCTAGCATAGTGTGCTCAAGTTGTTCCATGTCCAATTTTCCCCATTGAGTTGTTTACTGAGCTTTTTCAGCATCTGTAGCCAATCCAGAGAAGTATCAAGTTACAAATAACATTTTGGACAAAAAATCAAAAGATGAAATATGATCTTTTATTGGAAAGTACAATTTCAATCAACTTGATGGTTGTTATATCATCATCACACACACCTGCATTAGAAAACACTTTTACATATTACAAGAGAAACCACAACTACAATTCATCTAATGAATTTTTAACATAGCCATCCATGCATATTTCTAGAGATATTGATGAAGCATTTAGAGGATCCAAGAAATCTTGTGTCTAGGCTATTTACTAAGGAGAAAAAAAATATGTGGTAATATTTTCTTGCCCCTTTTTCAATCTTAAAGCTCAATATATCATGGAAAACTGCAGTTTTTCCCTTTTGGGCTTTTGTTATACTTAAATTAACCCTCAACAGGACATTGCAAATCATATTTGAGAATGCATGATCTTCCAATAGGTAGTTACATTCCGGAGATCATATTATACTCACAAAGCCTTCCCTTTTGTACTTGAAGTGTACTTGTCTGTAATGGTCGATAGGTAAAGGTCAATCAATTTTGAGTTTCCATTTCTTCATATAGGTCATTGTATTCTATAATATCATATTATATCAAGGGTGGCAGCATCATTTTTTCCATTTTGGTTTTATATTGCAATTGTACCCACCCATAGCGACATTGGATATTGACCAGTGACATTCAACAATTTTCTATGCCTTCTTATGTGTTTTGGTGCATTTTTGGGCTTTTTCAATGGTTTCAGACTTCAATCAATCTCACGTGACATGGCAGCTAAGAAAACCAGACTGAAACCTAGACACCTGAACTATTGGGATCAACTACCCGTGGGTGTCCTTGTAGTTCATGTGGCTTTCTGGAGATGTAAAACATGACTGTGGATGACAGTAAAGTAGGATGCATCAAGTAGATCACCAGGACCACATTTTACGTTAATATTTGAATGAATGTAATCACTGAATATGTATTCCCAATTTTGTTATAACAGCAAAAAAGGAGTAAGAAGAGTTTAATCAAACAATAAGAAATAAATGTTTTGTTATGACATACAATCTCACCTGTTGTTCTGTGTCTTCATGATCAAGGTGTGATAATTAAATTGGTGTCTCCCTCATTATCTGCATAAGAAATCAAAATATCTTTCAATTTCTTTCTCAGTGGGAAAACTAATCTTTAACACAGCACAAAACCAAAACAACCCAAGAAAATCCATCATGATATATTGACTAAATTTTCAATATGTAATTTCTCATTAAATAAAATTTCAAACAAATAACAACATCAGACAATATCTAGTTCCTTTGTTATTCATTAATCATACCTTGTACTGCACAAGAACATCATTATCTTTCATGGTATCTCTAACAATTTTTCCATTCTCATCTTACACAATCAGGACTTCTTCAGGCTTAGCCATATGATAAATCATGAGCATCCTCAACTTGGACATAGGTTGAGCATATAACTGTCTGCATTGTATAAGATGAGAACCAAGCCCATCAACCATGGCAGAAAGTAATGGAATATGCATAAGCATGCAACCAATAAACACTTAATTATTCCTATTGTCAATCATTCTTTTGGGAAAGAAGACATGATAGAAAACTATATATGAAAATACAAAAGTACAGTAACACTGTGTTTTTACAATAGAAAGTTGGATTACAATAAATATTGATCATTACATCAAAACAAATTGGAATGTATTATCTATTTAAGTAACAACTTCGAATTTACATAACAAGGTTAAAAAAACTGACAAATGAACCTATAACACCAAAAACAAATAACATCATGACAACATTAAATATTGACATACCTGAAGTCCCATAGCATTAATAGTAGCAACAGGATTGTCAGAGGCATGATGTGCCTCAAAAAGATCTGAAACTATAGTATTAAAATAACAAATATTTAAAACCAAATTCAACAACTTTTTCCAGCATCCTACCTGCTTGTGCCAGAATTCTATGTGAATGAAAGTAGGTGTTGGCTATCATGGTGTTAAGGTGCACATTTTATGTGTACACCTACATATAATATATATCAAATCAGTTTAAAAATGAAATAAATATTTCAAACTCAAATAAATTGTATGTGTAAAGCACTACAGCAATGACTAATAAGTCACAAGTTTGAATCATGTTGTAATAGTTGTATGTATGTTCCACACAAAAAGAGACATCCTAGGGCCACAATAACCACAACTATGGAAGTTAGGGAGATATTTATATAAAATTATCTTCATAAATTAAATTCCTGAGAGAGTTAGCACTTACACACCTCTTTTTTGAATTCTGATAGCCCTTAGTAGGAATTGATAGAAAAAAAATTGACTGCAAAAAATTAAAAATATATATATTATAAACATTTAAAGAAAACAACATGCTTATAGTCTTAACAACCTATAAAATATTAGAATCCAACAACAAACTTATTATGAATTATAAGCCATCTAAAGCAAGATTTCTTTGTCTCAATACAGGAAAACCACAAAACATTAAATCTATGAGACCATCTACTAATGGGCTCACAAATATTCCACTTATTGTTAAGGCCCAAGTTAAGATTTGGGGAGAAGGCAATCTTTTCATACATTTGTTTAGAGGTAGCCTCTTGGAGAGTGGACCCTTTGAGCCACCTCGTAGTATCCCAAAAGTCATTCTCATCCTCCATAATTAGTCTAGTAGAGGGAGCTGTGAAAGCATTTTTGGGCATTGTATACATTCTGAACTGAGATTGAGGAAGCTTATAGAAAGCTTTAAGGTTTTTCCATTCCACCCACTTCCCAAATTTGTACAAGTCATGTAATATTTTAATTCCTTTCCCAAACCAAAGGAGGTCAAAGCAGCCTCTTGTCAAGGAAATGATCTTGGTATAAAACATCATCTAATTCACTCCAACAAAAGAAGATCCCAAAGGTTTCGATGTTGAGCAAGCACCGAGCATGCAGGTGAATCCAATGCAAAAATGCAAATTAACTAACAATCAACATCAACAATCTAGTAATATTATGGATCATAATCACTTTGCAAGGATGTTTCCTAAAGAGGATAGGGCTAAGAAAGGGATCATTTCTATTAGTACCACACAAGTAAAAGAAAGTGGAATGCTTCAAGAAGAGAATATTGGAGACCCCTATTCAAATCCTCACAATGGAAAATGTTAGTACAGATATTTCCCACTCAAATGTGATTAGAGATATCATTCCTTTAAGGAGTGACTTACCTTACTCACACCATGACAAGTCCAATATTTTAGATGATAATGAATAGAGATGTCACATGGCATATAATACTGACAGAATGATATTGCAGGTGGAAGAAACAATCAAACACAAAAGATCTTAATTTTCTAAACTTGTCCAATGAGAATATTGTACACAAAAAAGCTACATCTATAAATCCTAGGAAAGCATGGGAACTTGAGCAATCAAATGGCATCCATGCAATAAGGAAATCTAGTTTCTCTCATTCCCTTCAGAAAAAGCACTCTCTAGCATAGATAGGCATTTCTGACCAGCATGCAGAACATGTTATCTCTGGGTTTGAATTTGTGGCTCAAACAGTAGGAGATAATACCCCACAAATTAATTCAAAGAATAATTTGGGTGATGTCGGTAATAGTTCATGTATGCAAATTTTTGACTGGGAAAAAGAAAACTCTTTGCATTATCTACAAAACATGAGACTTGTCTATGAACCCATAAAGGTAATAGAGAGGTTTTGCATCAGAAATGCTCAATTATATCTCAACAAGAAGGCATGTGTTATTCCAAAATATTATAAAGGGCATTTCCTGAGTTCTCATAGTATGGATGGGGATAAATTAGGTGATATCCTTTATTCTAAATAGAAGAAAACTGCCAAATGAAAATCTACAAATCCAACCAAGAATTTTCTAATAACTTTTTCAATAACAAAGGAAACTAACCATGTGGAAGCACATCTATCTGAAAATGCACTCAACCTTGTAAAATTTAGCATCCATGGAAATCGGTCTGATTATGCTTGCAAAGGTTATCCCTTGGATTCACAAGGGGAACTTGTCAAGAGAATTCCCAATACCAAACGAAGATTCAATCAATTATACAGGATCCCAAATTCTGCAATTGGTACTGAGCCTTTACTCTCACAAGGTACCATGAGAAGCAGTTTCAATAGGATCCCAAATTATACATATTTTTTTTACTGTCTCTATTTCAGCAGCAATTTTTTTTTAAAATCAGCAGTGCAAAGAGGTTGAAATTTTTTTCCAAAAAAATTGTTGGTTTATTAATATAATGTTGGAAGGTAACCAAATGTTTTCTAGGAGGAATTATATATAAATGACAAATGCTGGCTATTTTTGAGTAGAGGTATTTGGATCAAATTGTGTTAGGGAATGAAACAAGACCAGCGTCAGAAATACATGATCAAACAAAGTTTTGTGGGTGGAGAAGAGAAGCGGTGATGCTAATAGAACACTTTGTGACTAATGAAATACTACCAGAAGTGCAGGCTAGTGAAGATCCTTCAACTATTTGGAAGCGATTAAAGGAGTTCAAATAAAAATGAAGAGCCTTCTTCCTTAAGAATGTATTGTTTTCAATCAAAATGGATAAAAATAAATCTTTACAAGACCATTTAGTAAAGATGAAGGATAGTAAAGAACAATTAAATGCTACTCATTGGAAAATGGAAGAAGACGTGGTGGTAATCACTCTCAAGAGGTTACCACCTTCGTTTTAGCATTTTTTTAGATGTGTCGATGGGTGCCCAAGTAAACATGAATGCAAAATGTAGAGGCATATAGAATGCACATGAACTGTTCAAAAAAATTCCTAAAAGACATGTGGTCTCATTGACTACAATTATTTTTGGATATGCAAAAAAATGGGTCTATTGAAAAGGCCTTGAGACTTTTCAGGAAAATGCAATCAGCCTGTGTAAAGCCAAAGCCCACAACCTTTATTAACATCCTCTCAGCCTCTGTCAAAATGGGAGACTTAGAACAACGGATTTTCCTCCCCCCCTCATGAACCAGCATCAGTATGGCAGCACTTAAATATGGCAGAAATGGAATTGTTTTTGTGGCTTCTTCAGGTGTTAGTGTCATACCAAACTGTCTTTTATAAACTAAACAAAAAACAAAAAACAAAAAGCAAAAAACATAAAAAGTGACAGGAAATTGCTTTCTGAGTACAGCCATAAAAGGTCTAAGCAAATATAAAGGCAAGTAAAAGTGAAGGATTAAAATCTTTAATAATTATTAACAACCCTGGTTCTTTTTAGGGAGTATATGTGTTGGCTGGTGCCTGGGTAAACATGTATGCCAAATGTGGAGGTATACCTAATGCATGTGAATTATTCGACAAAATGCCTAAAATATGTGTGGTCTCATGGACTGCCATGATTGTATGAAATGCAAAAAACTGGGTCTGTTGAAAAGGCCTTGGAGCTTTTCAAGTTGTTAGCATATGTAAAGAGAAGAATTTTTTTAGAGAAGGCAAACTGCACTGTTCAAATGATTCAAGTAGGGTGTATTTATTATGAGAGAGGTAGTTACATGTTGGTTGAACAATTACCAATCGAAAAACTACATAACTACATTACATGCTATATAGAATGTAAAAGGGCATATCTGACGGCATAAGAATGACCGTAGTTATCCTATATTAATTTATTCAGTAAATATTGAACTTTGATTATGCTGATTCACCATGGTTTTCTACTAGTTTATTATGTTACAAAGTTCAAACCTCAAGAAGAGGAATTTAGCATGAATGGCACTATTGTTATGTTGTTTCAAGAATCTAGTGTCATATAATATGTAAGTTACAAGAAAGATATGGGTGCAAGGAAACAAACAATACATGTAAAATACTTAAACATCATAATGTCAAGTTCTTGTGAATGCATTGAATGCGTAACTTAACATTAGAATACCAAACAAAAACATGCAAAGTTTCTTTAGACATGGTTCAAGAAGGATTACTAGTAATTTTGCAGAAGACACACAAAGCATGTCCATTTAAAGCATTAGTACAGCTATACTAAAGGGAAGAATCCAGATGTTACCTCAAACTCTCGAAAGTGTGACAGGGAAAGAAACTGAACCATAAGTGGACGAATCTTCTTCAACAAAAATAGGTATACCATCCTAGCCTCTATACTTTCGATTTCAATTACATAACCATTCCCCATTTCAATATCCTTATCACATACAAAATCTTCACTGCTGCTTGGTACAGACAACATTTCCTTACATATATCGGTCACACTATATTTTGTAAAACTCAACTTACATAGCATATCCATAAAAAGAATCGTTGTATGGATCAGTCCCTCCCTGCTTCAGCAGATGTTTTTTTCCCCTTTCTTTCCTTGTTCCTTGGTTTATGATGGGTTGAAGTTGAGCTCAAAGTTGATTTTAATAAACAAATTATTTGCAACAGAGAACCACCTAAGACTTTTATATCACTGTTGACAAGGGCCTTAAACAGAATTTGATATTCACATTGCTTAAATGACTCAATCAATATTTCCGTGAGATTACGAAGACATGTTTTTAAATAAAACGATACAAGTTATAAGTGATTAGTAATTTGCTTCAGTGTTGTGCCTTAGCTTCAATGTTCGGAAGTTGGCTGACCAGAAGAGATAGTCGTACTCATTAACTTCACTGAAGCCTCTAAGAGGTGAGAAATGTTTGAGGTCATAAAAAATGCGACTCTATCTTGAGGAGAACTATGCCTCAAGTTGAGATTGGATTGTTTCCTAACGTCTTGCATTTTTCCTCTGTGCTTTGAATGAGCCTTCATAGGGACTTTTCGAGTTGCATTTCCTTGCTTTCTACAAGAAGACTGCTCTAGAGAATCTTAAAGCTCAAGCAAGGATATAAATTCACTTTTAGCTACTTCTGGGTTTGTATTGGTTGCATTTCTCATATCTGAGACTAAAATATCCACTAAAACCTTGAAAACTCCCAACATTACACAAGCATGTTCAACATTTTTTTCTCCTTCTGTAGTTTCCAAGATGAAACTCCGTGTCTTATCAAAACATACCCTACACTAAAACAAAATCATTGAAACTTCAAAATAACAACTTTTATTTACCCTGTTAAATATTGTGTGTGTTAAGGGTGATTCTAATACATTTGGAGAGTTTAAAAAATAATGTATTTTGATTCCTATTCATATTATGATGGCTAGAAAGTAAAAAACTGCAGATCCATGTAAACAGAAAACATAGCAAATAGATGATGGTTTTTCTATGGTAGTAGACATGATGAAACAGAGGAGGGGACCATAATCTATTTCTTCCAAAACCCACAATAGCTAGTTTATAAACTATAAGAAAACATTGCACGACTTAGCTGTTTTGTGAGAATTTACTTCAAATGGTTCCTTTGCAAATAACAATTCTTGAAAGAAGAAGACGATGCTCTAAAATGAAAATATGTATGACAGACACAATAAATAATTAAGAAAGTGACTC
The DNA here is from genome assembly GCA_019776745.2 of Taxus chinensis. Taxonomy (NCBI): domain Eukaryota; kingdom Viridiplantae; phylum Streptophyta; class Pinopsida; order Cupressales; family Taxaceae; genus Taxus; species Taxus chinensis. The sequence goes on from CM034151.1 coordinate 857,417,333, forward strand.
TTTTTGGCAAGGGAGATTCCTGTTAATTATTCATATGTTTAGAGAATTAGTATAAAATAGATTCAAGCAATAAAATCCATTACCAATCATTTGAGTTGTGCATGGCTTTTGATGGAGCGAAGGAAGCCAAGACAAAAATCTGTTGTTGTCATGTATGCAGGTTGTGGATGGAGCCACCTCATTCCTTATCTCAATTTTACCAAAATCCTTTCTCTGGATCACATTTCCACAATTTCTTCATCTCTGACGGACATTTTATCCTGGGCAAAAATGAATATGAATACATTTAGTGGGTTTCCTCTTCCCGCATTGACACCATGACAGTTGCAGAGGTGACAGACAGAAAAAATAGCTTTCCATCTCAAGTTATTACGTGATCGTTGTTTTCGTATTTGAGGTTATGTAGTGGGCATCATCTGGATAAAATCTCTTGAAGTGGAAAGCTACCATCTTAACCTGGCCTCAAAGATGGGAATCCGTGCATATATTTTCTTCTACCACTTCAACTCTTTCCTCTGCCTCATGCTTCTCAAAGAGAAACTACACCAGGGCGTGAGAGGGAAAAAGATATTAGGGCTTTCCTCTATTCATTCCACTGACGTTCCTCGCACCTCTTCTTGCCCATCAATTTCTTTTTGAACAAATCTTGCATGTCTCTGCTTTGAATGGAGCCCAAGGAATTATTATAAACTTTTGGAAACACCTGGAGAGCACACAAATAGATGTTATGCATTCTGAGGAGGCATTTCCACAGATAATTCCCATTTTCCCGCTCTTAATGCCCTCCCAGTAGATATACCTCGAATCCAACCAAAAACCGGCGACAGAGGGACCTTGTAATTTCTTACCCACCGAGATAAAAGATCAGCTGTGCTCATTTCATGGGTCCCGTCATCCTCTCCACTGAGCAAATCAGAGAGCTTGTAGTGGGTCTCGAACCCTATGGACATCCTTTCTTTTGGGCATTGAAACCAGGAGGCAAACCCCCTTTTCTTCCAAAATTCACAAAAGGATCTGACGTGCCTAAAACCCTATTTTATGTCAAAACAACATCCATGAGGGCATTACATCACAACTTTTGTGAAGATTTGTACCACACAAAATATTTTTTGTTGAACAGTACAAAGGTCAAATCTAAGATTCAACACTACTCTTTGCATCGGATCATTGCCCGCTTGATGAATGGGTCATCCTCCTAGTTTTTGAAAGGCTTGAAGTTCTTGCTCGGTCCCTGAGCATGACCTCTAGCTAGATCTCAACCAGCCTTTTGTGCAATCTCATTTCTCCAATAGGCCCTACGCAATCCCCTTGGCTCATTCGGTACAAACTCTCTATTCAGCGAGTTCATGTCCTCAACCCCTGCTACGATCAACTAGAACCTCGATCCATTATCGAGCTAGCTCTCCAAGAGACAAGATAGATCTCAATGTTTTGCTTTTCCCATTTAACAAAAAATATTGTTAAAAATAGAAAATATAAAAAAGATGGAAGTTAGCGAGAGTATGTTTTCGTCTCTAACTTTTGTCTCGAAATGATCCCTCTTGTAGTAGTGTGAGATTGTAATAAAAAAATGTATCCTCTCTCGTGGTCATGGTACTGTGATGCACAATTATGGTACTTCACTCGTACCATCCCTTATCCTTTCAAAATTGTAAGGTTGCCATAAAAGTTTAGAAATATTGTCTATTTTGTTTACTAAGAATTGTAAAACAATTTCCACTTTTCTTAATATTCTATGCATCACATACCCACTGAAGGCCCATTTTTATGCTAAAGGCGTTTATACATTGAAGTTGACTGGGCTACCATCAGATATTGGAGGGACGATATCTTCTGCGTATATGGGTTGATTGAAACTATCCTCATCGTTCGTTTGAAATGTTCGGTTGCTGTATGGCATCGTTGCCTGGATTCGGCGATGGCAGTACAACTTTCGTGAAATAAAGAGAAGCGAAGGCCGGATAACCAACTTGTCCATCAAATGACCAGCAGACCGAATTTTTCATGGCGATGTTACCATTTTCCTCCATATAATATACGCTTGGTTGTAACGAGGCTTAAGGAGGCGTCGGATATGACCGCAGGTATGACACCACTACGGATTCATTTGAAGGGACCATGCCGAGTGAATATGCATTAATGGACCCTCCATTAATAATTTATTTCTTTTCATATCGTATTGTTAATTTGTTTGTACAACTGTGGTTACTTGAGATTTTTCAGGCTCAAATCCTTCGTCACCTAAATTTTCATCATTGTGTCACTCATCGTTGAATCTGACCTCAATGCTGCCGATCATGCCCTTGTGTGCATTTCTTTCACTTTCCGTTTCAGGAATTAATGTACCTTTCTCTCGTGAAAACTTTAGAACCATTTAAATTCAGAATTCCCAGGGATTCCTTTTGTTCATCGTTGTTTCCCTCTTAAGTTTCCTGTGAATTTATCCTCGAATTATTAAAAGTTCTTCGAGGAAGAGCACTTGACTCACAAGATGTATTAACTTTAAAACTTCGCCTAACTAGAGGACCCAAGGATTCGTCGTCGGACGCAACAAAATAAACATCGAATTCATCCTCCATCTTAAGGGAGATGTTCACAACAACGATGGTTTGTTGCTTGGTCTCTATCATTTGCATATTATTTTGTTTCAGCTTGCCATCATTTTTAGTAGCAACTTTATTGTGTTTCTTTTACATGTTGTTCTTCAAAAATAATAATCAACTTTCCCAAGGAAGGAGATGGGTTGTTGACATACTTTTTTACTAGGATGAATATAGTTTCCTTAATAGTTTGTATGGCATTCATTTACTAAAAAGTTACATTTTTAGTTTCCCTAATAGTTTGTATGGCATTCATTTACTAAAAAGTTACATTTTTATATTTTTATATTGAATACACTACCTTTGATGCCACCATAGAGTCAATATCCAATATTATTAATTGCACTTGAGGTATAAGAAATGCTAAAAAGGATTAGAATGCTAAATTGCACTTGAGGTATATGAAATTTCTTTATCGTGTAGCATTGATAATGCATTTGGTAGGAGAAATCATGTAGTAGTGATAATACACACCCATACACGAATTCATGTTTTTCTTTTCATTTGTTCGAACACGATTGTTGTGTAGGAGAAATCCGTTTAATTTTTCTCCTTCCATGATCGCAACTAGATCGAATACAACATTTATATGAATTTTTTTTATCATGTAGCAATGATAATGCATTTGGTAGGAGAAATCATGTAGTAGTGATAATATAAATCCATAGATGAATTCATGTTTTTCCATTCATTTTTTCAAACACGATTGTTGTGTAGGAGATATTCGTTTAATTTTGCTCCTTACATGATCGCAACTGGCCCAAATAAATACACATATTATAAGTGTAGTGCTCACTCCTCTTCGACAATGCTTTATCTTGATATTGATACTATTGGACTAATACTAAGACATCTGGCTTATGATACATTGATCAGTAGATGATAGATCTCACTGATATGTGGACTATTAACATTATAATGTTTACATTTTATTATGATGCACTAGATAGTAATGTTAGACAATTCGATATATCTTGATTTTCATGATGTGGATTTTATACTAACACATTATGTTTTGAGATGTTTTGAGTAGACTTATAATCTCATGAATGTTAGGGTTAGATTTTGATATATCGATGGATAATAGAATTGTTAATGTTGAATGATGATTTTGATCTTAAAAGTATATTGTCTCAATGTTGTTAATACAGCCGAAAGGCTAGAGAGGTATTTGGTTATGTGCAAGACTTTTTATAACATACATCGAATAGGATAGGGGACCAATTGTGTAAGGATGTTGGGTTTTGAGCAACGAGGCCAAATTTGACAACTTGTGTAATGTTGTTTAGTGTGGTGCTTTGTATGTCTATTTTGGAGGTCTCCCATGGGTGGGGGGATGAATTCACATGTGTGGCCATGGGCTGAATTGTGTTCCCTTTATTTAATTTTGTATGTGCTTTATTTATGTTTTATATATTTAAAATTTAAAATTCTTGTCACTTTATTAATATGTACAAATATGTCTGAATTAAGCTAAACCCTTCGTATTTTTAGTTAACCACAATATTATGTGACAAATAGTCATGATGAGGTTTGGTGGTCCTTGTTGTAAGTATAATTTATGTTGTTTTGTTAGTGGTTTACTCCACCCCAACTTTAAAATTCGGATTTTGACTTGGTGTGAATTTTTGGAGGCTTGTGGGACAAGCAAGGCTTGTCCCATGACTCTGAAATTTACCCAACAACCCTACCTATGGGGTGGGAAGCTTATTTTTGACTTGTTTATCCTTTTTTGAGTGTAAAAGAGAGAAAATAAGTGCACTTTATTTCTACCTCAACTTATTGTGTCATTTGAAATCATGGTGTGTAAGTTTGTGAGCCATGTGGGTTGTCGTAGTCCTTGTATGTGCATTTATTTTCTTGGTCTTTGTGATTGAATTGAGTGTGGGGATGGAGGAATGATGAAGTGTCATCCTACATAGATCCACCTCATCATCCTCACATTTTATTTCTATTTATTTGTGATGTTTGGTTGGAATGGGGGTTACTTGTTCTTTTCTCTTCTTGTGCACTTTTGGAATCATATCATTATCATCATTCATCATCATCTATATCCATCTATATCATTCATCATCTACGTCCACATACAATTCATGATAATCTAAGTAAACCAGAAACATACGTCATCATGATTCATCCCTATCTAATGCAATCACCATTAAGAGTAAACCAAAAAGCATAAACTCCATATACAATCTAAAAATTTTATCAAGTCCATATGCAATCAAAATTAAAGATTACATAGTATTTAAAATTTTAAAAAGCTATCAAATCCATATAACTAAATTTAAATACCATGACCACAACATTCAATGTTACAAATATTCAACTATAGACTCAATATTAAAAGTTTCCACACTCAATAATAAAAGTTTCAACCCTCTTTTTCTGTATCCATTTCAACTCCTGTGCTCCTTTCCCCAATGGTTTCTTCCCTTGTGGTTATACCCCTTTCCCCAACAGCAAAAACAACCCTAGAACTTATAAGATCTTTCGCAGCATTGTCAAGATTTTTTAAAATTCTTTCTTCTTGATTTGTCACATCTCCATGCGATAGAAAATTTGGATCAGTTTCTGCCTTAGCTTTGAATAAGATTTCAGGGTTGAAGTCGTGCTCTTTAATTATCCACTTTAGTGTATTGTTTTGTTTGTTAACCAAAACAATATTTTCCTTCAAATTCTTAGCTACGGATAAACTGTTCTTCGTTGTTTCCAAGTGAACTTGGAATACCTTTGCTTGACTCTTCAAATTTTCATATTTCAACTGCACAAAAAGAGTAATGTCAATTCAACATATTACTAAAAAATGAAAATTTCAAATTAACAAGAATGATTGTTTGAAAGTCATAGTACTTACAACCGCTCTATCACTATCAGCATTTGCAATTGCTAGTAGATCCTTGTCCTTAGACCATTTGTTAAAATATTCCTAGGCCTCAGCACTAGTATTTTTTAATTTGTTTAATGTCTTACCCAAACTTTCATCTTTATAGTTGTTTTTATACATGACATTCCCACTTCTTACTTGGGTAAGTAAGGAATCCATCTTTACAGGTTGATTCTAGATTGTAGTGTATAAACTATCCCTTTGCCAATAATTTTCATAACGACTAATAATCTCATTGATAAGAACTTTAGCCCTTCTCTCCCATTCTATGAGTTGATTGATATGAGGTAGAATAAACTCACTGACATAGGATTGACAATCATAACCAATTAAGTTTTCCAAAGGAAAAGGTAGCAACTGTTCACTAATTATATCTGATGAAGATGATCTTGCTGGAAAAGTATGGGGGCTTTCGGCTAGATCAACTGCTACTTGTTTCTGCCTTTGGGTGGCTTGATCCTGTTTGTGATAAAATTAATCAAGATTCAGATAAATAAATTTAAATTGAAATGTAATTCAATATTGTAAAGCATGTTGAAATTGAAGTATAGCTGCTGGCTTTGAATCATCTCACGGGTATTGAAAAAATCAGTTGGGTCATTGCTATCAATGCCCAAATAATCTTCATCTCAATTTATATTTTTCAAAACCGATATGCTTGTTGCACTGGGAAAGCCACCAAGTGAGAGTGTTGGAATTCAAAAGGAGGAGGCAATGTTTAGTGTCTTACTAGGGGCTAGAGCAATTGGCATGCGTTTACCAATGTTCTTTTTCATTGTTCCTCTGGTTGGCATTTTAAACATTATTGGTTGAGTGGGGGTCAGTGCCGCTGTTTGAATAGAAGGACTGCAATGTGCTGAAAAGTTAAAAAAAAAACATGAAAAACTAGAAAACAATCCAAAAATGCAAAAACTATGAAATTAAACGTAGTATTGAAAAGTTGTACCTTATTATCGAGGGGCAGTTTTTCGCGGTGCTAAGGGTGGCCATGTAGGAGTAGTATTTGGTGGTTGTTCAAAATATATGAATGCATGCGACTATATGGAGTGAGTTGGGGAAGAAGGTTGAGTTTCTGAAACACGAGTATGGTCCAAAGTCCCTGCAATGTCATCAACATTAAATGTTATGTCAATTCAATTGGTTAAAATTTAAATTTGAAAATAAAAATAAAATTTTGGAATTTGTAAATAATATATGAGAAGGTATTATGTAATGCCCACTTCCCTATGACACTTAGTTGATTATCATTTTGAGATATGCAGACTTTTGGATATGGACATGACTTATACTTACGTTGATTAGCATGATGTTTTGTGAGTAGATGCATTTGGGTTACGATTGGATTTTGTTTTCAATATGATCTACATTGGCTCATGGACAGACTATTGGATACTGATATTATTTTTATATGGATATATTGCATGTGTTCTAACATTGGATTTCTTCGCCATGTTAAATAGAATGTAGTTGTTGAATTTACATTACTATAACTTTGGATAATGATGAAATGCATAATTAAGTTGTGATTTAAAACTTGGAATAATGGATAATTGAATTACGTATAAATGTTAATAAATTTCATACATATGATTATTTTGGAATTTTTGACATGGCCGCAAGGCTGAAGGAGGTATTTTGCATTTTTCAGGAAACACAACATGATCACAACCATGAGGGGGATTGGGAACCAAACACAACAGGATGTCGGGTGGTTACAACATTTGGTCATCAAGGCAACTAGTGAATTGTATTGTGTTACCCTTGTTCTTTATGTGTTAAGAAAAATTTCCATGAGGGGGAAATTTTCTAATGTGACCAAGGGGTTAAGAATTTTTTTACTTGTTTTAACTTACTTTAGTAGGTGATTTTATTTGTGATTTTTTTAAAAATTTCTTTCGCTAAGTATGTTTATATTAAATTAACATCTTATTTTAATTTTGAAGTTTTGGAGGGAAGTCTAGTGGGTGTAATTAATGTTGATGGTTGGCTCCTTGAGCCTTGCGTTTGTCTCTTATATTGAATGCTTGTTTTGAGTGTTGACCACTCCAAATCCTTTGAATCTCGAATTTGAGATGTAGGGCAACTTTGGGGGACTTATGGGACAAGTTGAACTTGTCCCACACTTCCCAAAACCCCTTACCAACCATATCTATGGGTTGGGAATCCAAAAAGGGGATTATTTATTGTTTTGGGAAGGGAAATGTGACTTTGGAGTGCACTTGTCTTCATTTTTGCATTTAATTGTGCCTTAGGACACATGGGAAGGGATGGATGTGGAAGAGAGATGTCATTCAACCCAACAACCCATTTATTGTGTTTGGGAGTTGAGTTGACTATGGGAGGTGGTCTTGAGGATGTGTGATGTGGCATCCTACAAGGAGCCACATCACCCTCACTCTTCCCTTTTGTATATTTATGAAAATTTCCTCTCTTGTTGAAGGGGTTGGAGGTTTTTGTGGAAGAGTTCTTTTTTTTCCTTTGGGAAAGAGGAGAATTGGGAGAAAGAAAAAGGAGCTTGGGATTGTTTTGGAAGGATCTTGGACAAAGCTTCTTGGTTTAGGCTTCTCCAATGGAGAGGTAGGAAACCTTCTCCCTTTTTGCTTTCTTATTGTTGTTACTTTTATGCTTAAATTTGTGGAAAATGTATGTCTACTTTTGTGTATTGTGAAAAATGGATAGAATGCTTAATGTGTAGTGTAGGAGAGGTCTATGGGAAAACTCATGGGGGAGGCATAAGAGTAGAATAGGATATTGTGGAGGGAGTTTGAGAGGGATGCCTATCTTGGATAAGAATGTTCACATTCTTACCTTGTCCTTGAGGGAGCCATAAGAGGAGGGAGGCATAAGAGTATGGGAGGAAAAAGGGGTACTTGAGGGAGGCATAAGAGTCATAGGGGCTTGAGTTTTATTGTGGAGGGTTTGGATGGGCATCTCATCTCAATGGGGAGGCATAAGGAAAAATTTCCCATAGTTCCTTCTCTTGTTGGCTTGGATGAAAGCCTTGTTGTGAAAAGCATTGTGTTATTTGTGTTTCCTTTTGTTTCTTCTTTTTTTCTTAACCTTGAATTTTGTGAAGAAAATTGTATTGTGGAAGCAAGTGTTGTTGCCTTGAGTTGGAGACCACCCTTCATTGTGTTGTGTTTGGGGCTCGGGGGTCAATGGAGGAGATTGCTTCTCTTCTCCATTGAGGTTTTGTTGGGAGAAGAGTGTTGCCTCTCCCCCTATCTTGCTTGTGATTTGAGCTACTTGGAACTTGGAGCATGGATGAAGAACACCTTGGAGCTTGTGAAGACTCTTTCCATTTCCCTTATATACATTATTTTGTTATAAATTTATATGTGAAAGAAATTTGTATCATCTTGTTCCATTCCAAAAATAGAGGACATTGTAATCTATATTGCCCCAAAAGTTCACATGGTTGAATGACAAGTTTACTTGGAAGGTGTTTACATTATTGAAAAGATTGTAAGGAAATAAGAAATGATATGTGCCAAAAAAGGGGTTGTGATAATCTTGTGAATATACTATTGGGAAGTTTGTTGTGTAAACCTTCTTGTTGAAATGTTGGTAGATCTTGTTTAGGACTTAATGTAAATATTGTTGGACTCTTATGTGTAATGTTAGGATATTTACAAAAAAAATATATACATACTAGGTCTCATTTTGTTGCAAAAAAAAAGGAGGTATTGAAAAGTGAGAATATTAGTGTATATTTTCTTCTTGTAGTATGGATGGGTAGAGCTAAGTTTTATTGAATTTTCCATTGTGCCAATAAAGTAAATCATGACCTAGATCTACTATGTTTACCTTCTTTTAAGTATCCATTGTGAAATTATTGACAAATTGTAGAAGGAAATGAAATCAACTTGCTTAAAATCCCATGCAATGTCTATCAAAGTTGGTTAGAAATAAATTTCAATGCAAATACTCTAAACTTATCAAGTTCGATGTCCAACACTCCTTAATGTCTAACAAAGGTACTAATAGTTAAATGTCATTCTTATTTAAGTAATACTAAAACTAATGAATTTATTAATAATAAATTATAATAATATTAAAGTACTATTGATTATTATTTTGTTATATATATACCAAAGCATACTATCACTAACATATATGCAAATAATCTACCTCCAATTAAAAATGTCAATGAAATTCATACGTAAACCTACGTAGGAGGTGTGCTTATAAAAACAAAACAAATTATGCCTCTGTATATTCTGATATGAACCAGATCCACCTCTAGGAGATTCTTCTCCACGAGCCTCGCGAGCTAGGCCAGGTCTCAATGGAGATCTTTATAATAAGTTTATTCAGGTCACTGTGTAACACTCCCACTATCTCTTAAGTGATTTTGATTCTCTTTCTGCCCCAATCAAATTCGAATCATTCTCACTGTCCTCTCCCCAATCAATTTTGATAAAAATCTCGTGAAGGAGAACTCCATATTTGAGGATACATTCAATACTGAATAGATAACAACATAGCTGGACGACCTGCTTGCTGTGCACCTCCACTACCTGCCTGCCCCACGTGCCTACGAACCTTGAGTTCGTATCGTGCAAGTTAAGATCATTCTGAATCTTCTACCTATGCATTGTTTTCTTATTTTTTTATCTCATAAAAAAAAAAAATCTGGATTCTTATACTCGAAGTGATTTAACACATCATATATCATTCTTGAGAAAGATACAAGGTTTTAGCATATATCTGGTACCGACCTCACATTCCTAGCCCTCCAAACTCAGTTATTGAACTGTTTGTTAGAGCATTTGGCAGGTATTATGAAATTATCTGGAAGGGATAAGAAATTCACTTGGTTAAAGAATGTAAAACTATTACCACGTGCCATTTCCTTTGTTTTGATGTTTCTGCCTGGGCGTTGCTGTACTAGCCAGAGCCGATTCAAACAACCTCATGCCTCCTCCCATGCTTCCTGCTGCTAGCTACACTCGTCTGTATTTCCTCCTCAACCGCCCACATCAAATCTTTGCGGCCAGGGCGAAGTAGACAGGCAGGATGACCAAGGAGGTGGAAGATCTTGCAAATCTGAGTGGACAGTTGTTTGGTGTGGCCAGGAAATTAGTCTTCACGCAATGGGACAGGGATTAAATGATGAGGCAGTAGCTGTTGATCTACCCACGCCTCCCAAACTTAAATTCTCCTCCAAAACTTGTAAACGTGGAAGTGCCAGCATAACTTTTAAATGAATTTAGATGTGGGCAGGCCAAAAGCCTAGGTTCTCTAGATGCGACCATTGCGTTTAAAAAAAAAAAGAAAACTAACTAATATTTTGATATTCGCTTCTTATAGTACCTTGTATAAATCATAGTTCTATATGCAAAAGGAATAGTGAGCAAATGGAGACCTTTCTTAATTCCAACTAATATCACTTAATTTAAAACTACTTAACCTTTCAGAGAGACATCTAGGGACATACATCTACTGATTTCTAAAAAGTCAAAAAAATAGCAATATATGTGTATTCTTTGTAACACTTTTCTACGAATATATATATTAAAATATATCAAAAAAAACATATTCGATTTAGTATCACCATGCATGAAGCCGTAAATTCTCCGCTAAGGAAGAGATGAATACAACAAATATTGAAGTAAATCTCGAGTGAGTGGAATTGCAACAATAATGTAGTTCTAGTTTTGCGATCGGAATACAAAGTAAAAGATTGAAGCTTATCAGTTCCCTAGATCAAGTAGGTCACAAAACTTGTAGATAAAATAAATCAAACAAGAACCACTACCTTGCAAAAAAAAAAAAAAAATTTGTCTCTTCTTTGGGTCATTTGTTTGTTTGAGACCTCGTCGTCGTCATCGTCGTTGTGAGCGTGGTGTCGTCTTTTCCCAGAATTACATTTTGGTATCAGAGCCAGTGGTTCGAAGCTGGGACCCTTGGGCACACGCAGGAAAATGCAAAGTAGGAACATTCAACTTAGTATAGAGCTAATACTTTTAAAATATAAAGCCATAATGTTGATAATTATAGTAAACAGCAAATTTAGAAAACTAGCTCAAGACCTAGAACAATGAACTAACTCTCGCCTTGATCTGTGCAGGAGGCACGGATTGGATGAGGGGTCTCTTCATATAGACCTAGACATACCACCGCCAGAGCAGGCCGTAGCAGCCCTTCTGCCTCAAATTTTGCAGACACTCCAGGATGTCAATGCTGCTATACACAGAGAGCCCTTGGGAGGACGACTTGCTAGACATAGTTTAGAGCCATTAGTAGATGCTCAGGCATCCCCTTGACACAGCGAGGAGCACAGCGCAGAGAACTTCCGTGCGGAGTCGGCTAGGGCAGAGTCACCATAGAGAGGACATGGGGACAAGATTTCAGGACATAGAGACAAGTCTCGGAGCCCTAGACAGAGGGAGGAGCATACAGAGAGATCTAGGATTCATCATATGTTAGCTGCAGACCATATCAGGGAGATCCTAAAGCTACGACCATCTCACTATTCGGGTGATATAGGCGGTTTTCAGGCAGAGGCTTGGTTGGTGAGCTTGAGCGGATGCTTCAAGATCTGTCCTTGTAGTAGCAACACAAAAGCTCATGTTGCGATCCATCTTCTGAAGGATGGAGCAGGAGTCTAGTGGAGGACCGAGGAGCAGAAGCTCCATGTCGACTTAGAGACGATTACCTGGGAGCTGTTTGAGGAGCGTTTCAGGAGTAGGTATTTACCCAGGAGATTTATTCAGCAGCAGATAGACGAGTTTCATGACCTCTGTCAGGCATCGATGATAGTAGCTGAGTATGAGAGTCGATTTCTGGACCTACTCCATTACGTCGACTATATGCAGGATGAGCAGGTACGGATTCATAGGTTCATTCGGGGCCTGAACTTGGATCTAGGTGGCGCAGTGTGCATTCACTGCCCACAGACATTAGCAGAGGCCGTGGAAAAGGCCTATATTGCAGAGGAGACACGGGGGAAGACACAGCAAGCTAGAGACAGAGTTCGGAGCTGTATTCAGCAGATACAGGATAGTAGGTCGAAGGGGTCATTTCCTCCTCCACGGGGTGGACAGAGTTCAGGGCAAGCTTCATTCAGGCCACCACCGTAGCAGCAGCAGCAGTAGACCCACCCACCTTACCGACCTCCTCATAGATTCGATGCACAGAGAGGATGTAGTATGGGGCCTCCTCCGAGGGGTCCCATTAGGACACAAGGTGCACCGAGAGCTCAGTCAGTAGGAGCTCGTCAGCAGAGACCTCAGCAGTCCATAGCTGGATCGTCAGGATCTGTATCTCAGTCATCTAGAGTACCAGCTGGAGTTGCTTCCCACTGGAGAGGACCAGGAAGCTGTTATGGTTGCGGTGTTGTTGGACATCTTTGGAGAGATTGCCCACATAACCCTACCAAGGGTAAGACACAGAGCTCAGAGCCTACTGTTGGAGATATGGCACAGAGTCATCAGATCTACGCAGCGGTCGAGAACTGCCAGGCTGAGCATCAGAGTACTATGATTGAGACGACAGGTAGTATTGGTGGTATTTCCACCTCTATATTATTTGATTCTGGTTCTTCTGATTCTTTTATTGCACCATCCTTAGTAGAGAGTTGTAGGCTAGTGGCAGTTAGGAAGGGCCGTAGTTGGGACGTTGATATGGCTTCTAGAGCCAAGATTTCTATAGACTCCCTAGTCAAGGAGTGTGTAGTGGATTTGGGACCCTTCACCACTACTTCTGATCTTCGGATCCTTCCATTAGGATCTTATGGCATCATTTTAGGCATGGATTGGTTGTCTTCTCACAGAGCTAGAGTGGATTGTTACCATAAGACTATTGCTTGCATAGATGATCTTGGAGTAGAGTCAGTGATATCCGGAGTTAGGAGGGCCGTATCCATTCGCACCATCTCCACTATGCAGCTTAAGCGGTGTGCGCAACAGGGTTGTCAGATGTTTGCTATTATGGTCAGTGACAGATCAGAGGATGAGTCCAGAGGACCTTCCCTCGATGACCATCCCATCTTATCAGAGTTTGCTGATGTGTTCCCAGGGGAGTTACCGGGATTACCTCCCCCACGTGAGATTGATTTCCATATAGATCTAGTTCCAGGCGCAGAGCCTATCTCGCGAGCACCCTATCGGATGACTACTCCTGAGTTATGTGAGCTCAAGTTGCAGCTTGAGGACCTTCTAGAGAAAGGCCTAATCCGTCCTAGTGTATCCCCTTGGGGTGCACTAGTGATCTTCGTGAAGAAGAAAGATGGATCTCTTCGGATGTGTATTGACTATCGTCAGCTGAATAAAGTAACGATCAAGAATCGTTACCCCCCTTCCACGCATTGATGATTTATTTGATCAGATGAAGGGGGCTACAATTTTCTCTAAGATAGATCTTGAGTCAGGATACCATCAGCTCAGGATTGCGGAGACAGATATTCACAAGATAGCTTTCCGCACGAGATATGGCCACTAAGAGTTCACAGTGGTACCTTTCGGTTTGACGAATGCCCCCGCAGTGTTTATGAGTTTGATGAAAGGGGTATTCAGGACCTTCCTTGATCGCTTCGTGCTTATTTTCCTTGATGACATTCTGATTTACTCATGCACACGTGAGGAGCACGAGAAGCACCTTCGCCAAGTTCTTCAGTGTCTTCGCGAGCAGTGCCTTTACGGGAACTTGGAGAAGTGTGCGTTCTTTCAGCCTGAGGTGCAGTATTTGGGCCACATCATTTCTGGGGAAGGTATCGCAGTCAATCCTTCCAAGATTCGAGCCATCATGGATTGGCCAGCACCCACTAGTGTGACCGAGGTGCGTAGTTTCATGGGTCTAGCAGGGTACTACAGGAGTTTTGTTCAGGACTTTTCTCGGATTGCGCACCCTATCACTTCTCTTTAGTGGAAAGGGAAGAAGTTTTTATGGTTAGATAGATGTGAGCAAGCCTTCAGTACACTGAAGGAATGCCTCACGAGAGCACCTATTCTTGCAGTGCCAGATCCTCAGGGTGAGTTCTACGTTTGCACAGATGCTTCCTTGGCAGGACTTGGAGGTGTGTTAATGCAGGAGGGTAGAGTAGTTGCCTTTGAGTCCCGCAAACTAAAAGATTATGAGCTCAATTATCCGACCCATGACCTTGAGATTTCAGCAATAGTACATGCCTTAGTGTGCTGGAGACATTTTCTTCTTGGCTGGAGATTTACACTCAGGACCGATCACTTGAGTCTTCGCCACCTCTTCACGCAGCCCAATCTCAACGCTCGTCAGCGGCGTTGGATGGAGTTACTCTGTGAGTATGACATGGAGATAGAACATGTGAAAGGGAAGGAGAATGTGGTTGCAGATGCCTTGAGTAGGCGGAGACATGTGGCTATGGCCACCTCAGTGGGCACATATTTGCGGAGTAGGATCTTGCAGCAGCTTCCTCATGATAGTTTCTACCTTGCATCCAGAGCAGAGATTGAGTCTCAGAGACCCCTTGAGGGGAGATTTGATGGGTTTTCATTAGAGGCAGATGGTCTTCTCAGGTACAGAGGCCGGATATATGTTCCTAGAGAAGGAGGATTGAGACATGACATTTTGACAGAGGCTCATCGTGCACCCTATTCAGCCCATCCCGGGGTGAAGAAGATGCACGCTACCTTGAGACAGTTGTATTTTTGGAGAGGACTTCGGAGAGACATAGCTTCATTTGTATCCCGATGCTTAGAGTGTCAGAGGGTAAAGGCCGAGCATCAGCATCCAGTTGGCCTTCTTTATCCTCACGCCATACCGGAGTGGAAGTGGGACACCATTTCTATGGATTTCATTGTTGGGTTGCCGACGTCAAGATACCATCACGACGCCATCATGGTCACGGTGGATAAATTGACGAAAGTTGATCATTTTTCCCCAGTGAAGACCACCTATACAGCAAGTGTTGTGGCATGAGTGTACCTTGATGAGATTGTCAGATTACATGGGATTCCGCAGAAGATCATTTGCAACCGCGACCCTTTATACACTTCCCATTTCTGGACCATCATGCAGTATGCCCTCAGAACGAGGATTAATTTCAGCACAGCTTATCACCCTGAGACCGATGGACAGACAGAGAGGGTGAATCAGATTTTAGAGGATATGCTTAGGATGTACGTGATGGATCATCAGTCGAGATGGGAGGAGTATCTATATTTGGTAGAGTTTGCCTACAATAATAGTTTCCAGAGTTCTATAGGCATGGCTCCTTTTCAGGCATTATATGGCAGAGAGTGCAGGACACCTCTTAGTTGGGACAGGATTGAGGACAGGGTTTCCCTTGGGCCAGCATTATTACAGGACATGGAGCAGCAGGTTACCTTGATCAGATAGAGATTGCAGGAGGCGCAGGATAGACAGAAGAAGTATGCAAACCAATATAGGACAGATCACAGTTTTGAGGTAGGCACGAAGGTGTTTCTTCGTGTCAGACCGCATAAGAGACCTATCCATTATGGAAGAGGTTCTAAACTTTCACCTAGATTTGTGGGTCCCTTTGAGATCTTGGAGCGCCTCGGCCCCTTAGCCTATCGTCTAGCATTGCCACCTAGCTTATCACGCGTCCATGATGTATTTCACGTTTCTGTACTCAGGAGATATATTTCTGATCCTTCTCATGTGCTAGATTGGACTGCATTGTAGGTGCAGGATCAGGGGCAGGTGATGGTGGAGCCCGTACGTATTTTAGATCGTAGGACCCTGGGCCTTCGCGGCAGAGAGATTGATCAGGTTCGGGTCCAATGGGACAGGTACGGTGAGACTGCTGCTACTTGGGAGGATGCTACATCATTGCAAGCTCAGTTCCCACACTTATTTCAGTGACTTCCAAGAGGAAGTCTAGTCTAAGGGGAGGGGGATGTAATGCCCACTTCCCTATGACACTTAGTTGATTATCATTTTGAGATATGCAGACTTTTGGATATGGACATGACTTATACTTACGTTGATTAGCATGATGTTTTGTGAGTAGACGCATTTGGGTTATGATTGGATTTTCTTTTTAGTATGATCTACATTGGCTCATGGACAGACTATTGGATACTGATATTATTTTTATATGGATATATTGCATGTGTTCTAACATTGGATTTCTTCGCCATGTTAAATAGAATGTAGTTGTTGAATTTACATTACTATAACTTTGGATAATGATGAAATGCATAATTAAGTTGTGATTTAAAACTTGGAATAATGGATAATTGAATTACGTATAAATGTTAATAAATTTCATGCATATGATTATTTTGGACTTTTTGACATGGCCGCAAGGCCGAAGGAGGTATTTTACATTTTGTAGGAAACACAACATGATCACAACCATGACGGGGATTGGGAACCAAACACAACAGGATGTCGGGTGGTTACAACATTTGGTCATCAAGGCAACTAGTGAATTGTATTGTGTTACCCTTGTTCTTTATGTGTTAAGAAAAATTTCCATGAGGGGGAAATTTTCTAATGTGACCAAGGGGTTAAGAATTTTTTTACTTGTTTTAACTTACTTTAGTAGGTGATTTTATTTGTGATTTTTTTTAAAATTTCTTTTGCTAAGTATGTTTAGATTAAATTAACATCTTGTTTTAATTTTTAAGTTTTGGAGGGAAGTCTAGTGGGTGTAATTAATTTTGATGGTTGGCTCCTTGAGCCTTGTGTTTGCATCTTATATTGAATGCTTGTTTTGAGTGTTGACCACTCCAAATCCTTTGAATCTCGAATTTGAGATGTAGGGCAACTTTGGGGGACTTGTGGGACAAGTTGAACTTGTCCCACACTTCCCAAAACCCCTTACCAACCATATCTATGGGTTGGGAATCCAAAAAGGGGATTATTTCTTGTTTTGGGAAGGGAAATGTGACTTTGGAGTGCACTTGTCTTAATTTTTGCATTTAATTGTGCCTTAGGACACATGGGAAGGGATGGATGTGGAAGAGAGATGCCATTCAACCCAACCACCCATTTATTGTGTTTGGGAGTTGAGTTGACTATGGGAGGTGGTCTTGAGGATGTGTGATGTGGCATCCTACAAGGAGCCACATCACCCTCACTCTTCCCTTTTGTATATTTATGGAAATTTCCTCTCTTGTTGAAGGGATTGGAGGTTTTTGTGGAAGAGTTCTTTTTTTTTTTTCCTTTGGGAAAGAGGAGAATTGGGAGAAAGAAAAAGAAGGAGCTTGGACTTGCATGTTTGGGATTGTTTTGGAAGGAGCTTGGACAAAGCTTCTTGGTTTAGGCTTCTCCAATGGAGAGGTAGGAAACCTTCTCCCTTTTTGATTTCTTATTGTTGTTGCTTTTATGCTTAAATTTGTGGAAAATGTATGTCTACTTTTGTGTATTGTGAAAAATGGATAGAATGCTTAATGTGTAGTGTAGGAGAGGTCTATGGGAAAACTCATGGGGGAGGCATAAGAGTAGAATAGGATATTGTGGAGGGAGTTTGAGAGGGATGCCCATCTTGGATAAGAATGTTCACATTCTTACCTTGTCCTTGAGGGAGCCATAAGAGGAGGGAGACATAAGAGTATGGGAGGAGAAAGGGGTACTTGAGGGAGGCATAAGAGTCATAGGGGCTTGAGTTTTATTGTGGAGGGTTTGGATGGGCATCTCATCTCAATGGGGAGGCATAAGGAAAAATTTTCCATAGTTCCTTCTCTTGTTGGCTTGGATGAAAGCCTTGTTGTGAAAAGCATTGTGTTATTTGTGTTTCCTTTTGTTTCTTCTTTTTTTTTAACCTTGAATGTTGTGAAGAAAATTGTATTGTGGAAGCAAGTGTTGTTACCTTGAGCTGGAGACCACCCTTCATTGTGTTGTGTTTGGGGCTTGGGGCTCAATGGAGGAGATTGCTTCTCTTCTCCATTGAGTTTTGGTTGGGGGGAGAGTGTTGCCTCTCCCCCTATCTTGCTTGTGATTTGAGCTACTTGGAACATGGAGCATGGATGAAGAACACCTTGGAGCTTGTGAAGACTCTTTCCATTTCCCTTATATACATTATTTTGTTATAAATTTGTATGTGAAAGAAAGTTGTATCATCTTGTTCCATTCAAAAAATAGAGGACATTGTAATCTATATTGCCCCAAAAGTTCACTTGGAAGGTGTTTACATTATTGAAAAGATTGTAAGGAAATAAGAAATGATATGTGACAAAAAAGGGGTTGTGATAATATTGTTAATATACTACTGGGAAGTTTGTTGTGTAAACCTTCTTGTTGAAATGTTGGTAGATCTTGTTTAGGACTTAATGAAAATATTGTTGGACTCTTATGTGGAATGTTAGGATATTTACAAAAAATATATATACATACTAGGTCTCATTTTGTTGCAAAAAAAAAGGAGGTATTGAAAAGTGAGAATATTAGTGTATATTTTCTTCTTGTAGTATGGATGGGTAGAGCTAAGTTTTATTGAATTTTCCATTGTGCCAATAAAGTAAATCATGACCTAGATCTACTATGTTTACCTTCTTTTAAGTATCCATTGTGAAATTATTGACAAATTGTAGAAGGAAATGAAATCAACTTGATTAAAATCCCATGTAATGTCTATCAAAGTTGGCTAGAAATAAATTTCAATGCAAATACTCTAAACTTATCAAGTTTGATGTCCAACACTCCTTAATGTCTAACAAAGGTACTAATAGTTGAATGTCATTCTTATTTAAGTAATACTAAAACTAATGAATTTATTAATAATAAATTATAATAATATTAAAGTACTATTGATTATTATTTTGTTATATATATACCATAGCATACTATCACTAACATATATGCAAATAATCTACCTCCAATTAAAAATGTCAATGAAATTCATACGTAAACGTACGTAGGAGGTGTGCTTATAAAAACAAAACAAATTATGCCTCTGTATATTCTGATATGAACCAGATCCACCTCTAGGAGATTCTTCTCCATGAGCCTCGCGAACCAGGCCAGGTCTCAATGGAGATCTTTGTAATAAGTTTATTCAGGTCACCGTGTAACACTCGCACTGTCTCTTAAGCTATTTTGATTCTCTTTCTGCCCCAATCAAATTCGAATCATTCTCACTGTCCTCTCCCCAATCAATTTTGATAAAAATATCGCGAAGGAGAACTCCGTATTTGAGGATACATTCAATACTGAATAGATAACAACATAGCTGGATGACCTTCTTACTGTGCGCCTCCACTACTTGCTTGCCCCACGCGCCTACGAACCTTGAGTTCGTATCGTGCAAGTTAAGATCATTCTGAATCTTCTACCTATGCATTGTTTTCTTATTTTTTTTATCTCATTAAAAATAAAATTTGGATTCTTATACTCGAAGTGATTTAACACATCATGTATCATTCTTGAGAAAGATACAAGGTTTTAGCATATATCTGGTACCCCGACCTCACATTCCTAGCCCTCCAAACTCAGTTATTGAACTGTTTGTTAGAGCATTTGGCAGGTATTATGAAATTATCTGGAAGGGATAAGAAATTCACTTGGTTAAAGAATGTAAAACTGTTACCACGTGCCATTTCCTTTGTGTTGATGCTTCTGCCTGGGCGTTGCTGTACAGGCTAGAGCCGATTCAAACAACCTCACGCCTCCTCCCACGCTGCCTGTTGCCAGCTACACTCGTCTGTATTTCCTCCTCAACCGCCCACATCAAATCTTTGTGGCCAGGGCGAAGTAGACAGGCAGGCCGACCAAGGAGGTGGAAGATCTTGCAAATCTGAGTGGATAGTTGTTTGGTTGGGCCAGGAAATTAGTCTTCACGCAATGGGACAGGGATTAAATGATGAGGCAGTCGCTGTTGATCTACCCACCCCTCCCAAACTTAAATTCTCCTCCAAAACTTGTAAACATGGAAGTGCCAGCATAACTTTTAAATGAGGTTAGATGTGGGCAGGCCAAAAGCCTAGGTTCTCTAGATGCGACCATTGCCTTTAAAAAAAAAAGAAAACTAACTAATATTTTGATATTCGCTTCTTATAGTACCTTGTATAAATCATAGTTCTATATGAAAAAGGAATAGTGAGCAAATGGAGACCTTTCTTAATTCCAACTAATATCACTTAATTTAAAACTACTTAACCTTTCAGAGAGACATCTAGGGACATACATCTACTGATTTCTAAAAAGTCAACAAAATAGCAATATATGTGTATTCTTTGTAACACTTTTCTACGAATATATATATATATATTAAAATATATAAAAAAAAAACATATTCGATTTAGTATCACCATGCATGAAGCAGGAAATTATTCACTAAGGAAGAGACGAATACAAAAAATATTGAAGTAAATCTCGAGTGAGTGGAATTGCGACAATCATGTAGTTCTAGTTTTGCGATCGGAATACAAAGTAAAAGATTGAAGCTTATCAATTCCCTAGATCAAGTAGGTCACAAAACTTGTAGATAAAATAAATCAAACAAGAACCACTACCTTGCAAAAAAAATAAAAATTTTGTCGCTTCTTCGGGTCATTTGTTTATTTGAGACCTTGTCATCGTCGTCGTCGTGAGCGTGGCGTCGTCTTTTCCCGGTGTTACATTTTACTTCTCTAGCGTTTAATGAGTTCAAACTGTTGAGGGTTTAGAGAGGAGTGAGCTTCCATTTCAGATTGGGAGTCTCCCAAAGCGTCAGCATGTTGTTGGCCTCTTCCTCTTGATAATGCCTTTTTTCGGGGAAGGGCTTCAATAAATCTTCTCTGCAAACCGTAAATTGTTAATAACTGTGTAGTGTAATGGTGAAAATTGAAATGCAAACTAAATATTTTATACCTGTTGTTCTTTAAATGTAATTGACAACTTCATCAACTCCTCGTCAGTGCAAGTGGAATAAATGACAGGTTTTTCTGAAAGATTTGAATTTTTTATGTTATTTTTTAATTTTTTTTATAGATAGGTGCACCAATCGAATTTTTGTTTTGAGATAGTGGCAACTATGTATGCAATGGACCATTTTGGTATATCTGTTTGGCGACCTTGCATAACTATTCTGGATTGAAAAAATGAAATCACTGCAGCAAGAAAGTGGTGTGCAATTTCCTGGATATCCACACCACACCTGGATTTATTGACATGAGCTGCAAATGCCAAACAGTGGGAACTAATATAAATTTGTAACACCAAATTCTATCACAAAAAAAATAGAATAAAATGATGAATTAAAATGAATTATAATTACAATCAACATGGAAACCGAACGTTGATTCAAGAAATTTCTTGTCTTCTTCTAGGAGTGTTGCCTTCGTTGTGACAATTGGTAAATTTATAAATAGAAGGCCCGTAAACCGATAGATGTCATTTGCTTTGATACTGAATTGGATCATTCGGTCGTCGTTCAAAGTCACATAAAAAGGGCCGTCCTTTGTATTGTAAGATGAGAGAAGGTAATTCAAAATATCTGGATATGTTTTGAAATGGGGCATGTCCATGAGTCCAGTAAACTCACACGCATCCATCAAATCTTTATATTCGGAAGACATCTTTAAAATAGTATGGATGTGGGGGCATAAGGGATTCCTGTAGATGATTTTTCCTCTAGATTGGACTGGATTTTCTTCTTGATTTTTTTCCTGAGCTTGCGGTTGGGAAGCATTTGAAGTCGACATTATATTTGTGCTTGCGTATTTGACAATGAGGGATTCTTGCGAAAAAAAATCGAGATTCAGAAAGTGTAAATGAGAAAATGATCGGCGGGAGGGTATTTATAGGTCAAATAGCATGTCAATGGGCTCTATTGACACGTGCCAATGGCCTCTGTTGATGTGCGTCAATGGCCTCTGTTGACGCATGTCAATGGGCTCTATTGACGCGCGTCAACGGCCTCTGTTGACGCGCGTCAACAGAGGCTATTGACGTGTGTTAACAAAGGCCATTGACATGCATCAACAAAGCCTATTGATGTGCGTCAAAGGGCTCCATTGACGTTGTGTTGACGCGCATCAAGGATGGTTAATGACATCGTATTATTGTGCGTCAAAGGTGCATCAATGTCTGGAACTCTGATTTCTCTGGCTCGAAAAATAAGGTGAAATTTTTGTTTTGGAATACTGTCAAATTTGCCTTTTACTGAAACTGGTTCCGGGGATATTTTCCAGGTATTATCCACCTACAATTTTATAGAGGTGTCTTAAAATGAACCCTAGGCTAGGCCAAAGGAAAAAAAGGTTAAATAAAATTTCATAAGGATGGTTAGGGTTAGATTGGAATTCTAAGATCTAATGGCCACAAGTGATTTAATTCGAAGGCTATGAATCAACCCTACAATTGTTAGTTGATAATATATATATTATGGGATTTTAAATAATTCAAGTGTATGTGAAAATGGGTGAATGGGGACACTTAGTACCTTAGTGTGTTAAGTTAAATATGTAACTCTCCTAGTGTGTTGTAGTAAATGTTTCAATGGGCATCAAAGTTAATAATATAAGGGGACTAAGGTAACTAAGGATAAGAGTTTAATAAATGTGGGTAGGATGCTATTTTGTGAAAGAGAAAACTAATTAACCAAGTAAAAGAATTAATGGACACTTTCCTAGAGAATTGTAATTGAAATTGATTTGGGAAATGGGTTAAGAATATTTAATTATTAATCTAGACTTTTTCCATTTAATGTAATGTAGTAGTTGCTGGTAGGAATTAATCAAATGTATTACAGGGTTTGACACCCTTGTAATTGTTTTTTAAAAAAATATCTGCAACTTTCTAGATAATTATTTAAGGCTTAATGTGGTTTTAGAACGTCGAAATTGTGGGTGTTACAACCATCGGTACAATTGTGGGCCCATGGTAAAGGTTTGATATGAGTGAATTTTGTGATATATACATGATAATAATGATAAAGGTTTAATGTTTAATATATTTAACATCCATTTTTAAAATGGATCATCTTTTTTATATAATGTTAAAGTTGGGATTTTGATAGCAAGAATCAATCTAGAGTTGATGGAGACCTAAAAAGTGACTAATGAAAAGGAATTTAAGGTGACTTAAATGAAATGAAATATCTATCTTAGAAAAATGAATAATCTTGGAAATATTGCACCTGAGGCCAAGTCAAAGAATTACTAAGCTAAAAGATTTATAGGAAAAGAAGAAACTCCAATTTCAAAGTTTCCCAACTCCTTAAAAATGATCCTTTAAAAATTATAAAATACTTAGGCTTGTGGATTTCTTTGATGTTTATTTCCCTGTAAGAAAATAGTTGGATTTTGATTTTCTATGTGCACATCATACTTGACCTTAAAAAGGGATCATGATTTTAAGGAGAACTTAATGCATAACTTAGCATTGGCATGTTGAATCTCACTACGTCTTCACATAATAGGACACCCATGAAATAAATTGGTGAAATAAAAATTTAAACATGTATGACAACCATAATAAATAAAAAATCAAAAAATATATACATGTTGATACTGGAAGGAGAAGGATTTGCGAAAGAACTTAGGTTTCATAGTAGTAACGAATGTCGTACAGAGATGAAGAGAAATTAAATATGATGGAGACCTTTCCAATGAATAATGATAAAGGATTTGAGGTGACCTAAAGGAAATCAAAAAGGTATTTAATTAAACGGAATAATATTCGACAAATTACACATAAGGCCAAGTCAAAGCATTAAGAAGCTAAGGCCTTTAAAAAAGAAGAAAACATAACTTGACTTCCATGAAAATGCTATAAAAATGTTGAAGAATTTTGGGAGAGTTAAGGTGATAGTAAAATATATATATATAGATAATAAAATAGCTGGGAGAGGTGGTTATTTGGTGGATTTTAGAAGACTCAAGCTCAAGCACTATCTACTAGTGAGATGTCATTCATAGGTTAGAGCATGCGTAAACAAACTGCCAAACATTGCAACAAGTTGATGTGTAGGGTGAACTAAGTCATGATTCCAACAAGAGATATAAGTTGCATCTAAACCAAATAGATGACACTCATCTATAAAAAAATTTATAAGTCATTTTTAAAGTCTTTTATGATTAGGCACTAATGACGGCGAATGATTATTGTTTATGGCACTTAAGGAGACATCCAACATCAAATATTTAAAATGTAAGAAGAAGTGCTGAAGGGACATCTTCAAGAGGAGTCTTCTTATACTACCATGGATGAGGATATTTGTATTACAACTATTTAAAGCTCACAAGACAAGCACACAATAAGCATGAATTCACACCACGTGAGTATAAACAACGAGAAAAGCTTATTGGTGTAATATGAATTGATAATAAAATACCATTGGTGGCACGTGGTTGCAAACAAATCGAGTTGCATTTGAGAGAAACTAGGGTCATGAATTGAAAAGGTAAAGAACTGAGTTGTCTATGATAGACGAGGCAATGAGAAGCACATGAAAGAAATGAGATCTAGGTAGATAAATCTTGAAGGTGATCAACCTATATTTTGTAAGGAAAACATGGTTGAGGATGATGCGGCCGATACATTTTGACAATGGTAATGATTCCCACAAAAAACATTCAAAAACCCACATCAGATCCCTCTCTCTAGAGGAGAGCCGTGAGAAGTGGCTATTTGATTGATTTGAAAGAGACTTGAGAACAAGCAACATACACTAGTGAAATGAAATTCACATCATAGAATGTAAGTACAAAGAGCACCAAACATCATCAAAAGTTGATGTGAAAGGTTAACAAGAGATATGATTTGCGTGAAAACCAAATAGATGACATGCACTGAAATTTTGTAAACAATATTTTTAAAGGTTTTTCATGAAATGGCACTGAAAAAATATTTCAAAAATGAGAAGAAATATCCCATCATGGAAAATTAGAGCGGAACATATATGTTTGGCATGAAATCCTTTGTTGAGAAAACTTAGAACATCAAAAATTGTCATTTTATATTTAATATAAGGAAAATACAATGCAAGGAAATTATTATTTTTTATTTTCTTTGAAAACACACTATAATGTATATTCCATTCATTGCAATAAATTTTTTTTTGGAGGGGTGAAAAATTTGGGAAGATATATTTTGACATATATCTTGAAGGTCAGATTTAAATATATTTTAACAGCCCAACTAGAGAACACATAGTCGATGTAGTAAATGGTGCTTGTTTCTCATTTCTATCTATGAATTTTTTATACTTTTATGAACAATTACCTTGTTTAAAATATGGGAAGGATGGCCGCAACACCAAACACTAAATAACATATTAAGCACCAACACCTCTCCTGCCACCATGAAACTCATGCACAACATCGTCCTCACAACACACCACACGCTACACTGCCACAACTAACAAATTGTGTGCATCTTAGATGGAATAAAGTCATTCACTTAAAAAAGCATTTACTTAGAGAATATATTCCAAAATCACTCCATGCTCTACTTGATCCATTTAAAGTAACCACCCAATCTAGGAGCAATCAACACATTTTTCTCAAGCATTCCCAACAAGGTTCAAAAACCAAACTTCCTTATCTAGAGACCTTCAAATTCAAGCTAGACTTAAGTGTGTTAAACCCTTGTTTCTCATGTTCAAGTTCTCAAGTTGTCAAAGTAGTTGTATACATATAGATATCCCATGTAAGGTGGAATAGAACTACATGTGGTTTGAGACCTTTACAGAGTAGTGTTGATGTAAGAGACACACAAATTGCACATCAACCCAAATAGTATCCTTTTTGTACGGTTTTCTACGTATGGTTTAAGCTTGAAGGTGTTTCACATTATACAAAGGGTTTCACAAATGCGCAACACAAGGGGATTTCACACAAAGGTCAACACAAAGTATCGAAAGACAATATATATTTACAGAGCACCAACAAATAATCATATGAAACCATCTGAAATGGACCAGACCATATGACAATTTCCTATATGTTGAGCCGTTCCATATCTAATCAAATTTACACTCAAATTCTAGAGCTAAAGCACTTCTAGGTCATTTATAATTTACACAGTTACTATGAACTGCCAATTCAACCTCCTATCTTTTTAATTAGATAAATGCATCTACTTCTTGATGTTTTATTAACCTTTCCATGTTTGATATTTTAAATTCATACTAAGCATATATTAAGATTTATACATTAATGTTTATTCATTAATCTTAATATACACACTTTTTCTAATCCCTGGACCGTTACTGAAATGAAAAGCATACCTATATCTTATGTTTATTTATTTTGTTTTGGAGTTAAAATCATCATTATACTTCGATGGATCTTCAAGCCCTATTCTAAAGCTCCCATTTTAACAAGGGTAGAAAGATGTTGGCACAGGTTATGGAGTATAAGTTTACGATTGTGAATTGCATTTGTTTGAATGTTTCCATAAGGCCTTTTTTAAGAAACATGTCTTATGCATATCTTACAATAGTTGCATTCCATGAAACCACACTAAGAAATATTTTATTAAACAATTCACGTGCCTTGTAGATTGTTCCACATTTTGCCTTCATATCTGCCACGGAACTTAACATACAATTCACATTCGACCACTAACCGGTCGAGAGACATCACACCCATGTTCCAAAGTAAAAAAACTATAATCTCTCTCAGTCATCAGGGCTTTTTGTCTATGTGGAATATCTACATAAATGTATATGTAACATACCACCGATCTAACAAGAGGAGAACTTGGAATGCAATACAATAGCGTAAACAGTATTTGTGCCCCTTCTTTGAAGATACATGGAATGTACTCCATACGATCAATTCGACTTCAATTTAGCTGCACACATAAGTGGTGATCCGTCCTCCTCGTCCCAAATTCCATATCTATCCGCAATTTTGCTCAAACACTCGTACGCTTGATACATTGACGGCCTCTCTCCCGGATTATGTTTCACACACCTGAATGCCACGTCCATCAACTCTTCAACAAGGGAAATCTCTTCGCCCGATGAAGAGAAAGTTTCCACCACATATTTCTGTATTGCTCGCTCTGCCTGCGTGTTGCTGCTACGTATCCACTCGATCAACGTAGATTCCTTCCTAGTTTCTTCCTCCATCACTGCATCCCCAGGCTTTAACCCTGTTATCACTTCAAACGCAACCACTCCAAAGCTGTACACGTCCCCCCTTCAACGTCGCCAGGGACGGAATATTCCTCTCCTGCTCCGGAGCATCGTACCGGAAATTCGTCGACGAGACTATAGTCGACCTCGCCGTCGAAAGAAAATGCAAACGGAAGTCTCCTCGTCAACGTTAATGAATGTTGCTAATCCGAAACCACTGATGCGAGGCTCATACTCTTCATCCAAAAAGACAATTCCAGAACTTATATTACGGTGGACGACATGAGGAGTGCAGCTGTGATGAAGCCAAGCCAACCCCCTCGCGATTCCAATGCAAATCCTGACCCTGGTTGGCCAGTCCAACCCGTGGTCTCTGTAGAGGCCGTGGAGGCAGTTGAGCAGGGTTCCTTTCGCCATGAATTTGTAGACGAGAATCCTCTCTTCATCGTCGACAATGCAGTAGCCTAAAAGCGGCACCAGATTGCGGTGTCTCAGATGGGCTAATGTCTTCATCTCTCGCTTGAACTCTTTCGAACTCTGCCGGCATTTCCTCAGCCTTTTAACGGCAAGCAGAGATCCGTCAGGCAACTCGGCTTTGTAGACGACACCAGTCCTTCCACACCAAATGATTTTGTCTTCACTAAAGTTTTCTGTGGCATCAACAAGATCGGCCATTCTCATCTTTTTTATGGGCTTCTCGAACAAACAAACTTTGACCGATCTCAGAGCTTTTGAGTTATCTGTGCGCTGCTTAAATGGTGGCAGGGGCAGTGGCGATCCTCGAGATTTTCGTCTTAAAATCCACCAGCAAAACCCGAGAATAATCCATACAATTGCCGCAATGCCGTAGAGGAAAAACGCAGCAACAACAACCGGATTCACTAAAGTTGGTTTTCGGGTTACCCTCTTGCAGGCGTTCCGACGTAGACCAGCGTTACCCCAGAAAACGGTCGGTGCTAGTATTAACCCAAGTACAGGGTATCTGGCCTGTAAGCAAATTATTTGAGAAATTGAAGTCGTTGAGCCGCTCCAGCCGTTGTAATTCTCGAGGGGAAGGGGCCGTTAAGTTTGTTGTCATTGAGGCGTAGGACATTCAGAAAAGTACAGTTAGATAGCTCACTTGGAATCGGACCTGTAAACTTATTATCAGATAGATCAAGCTGTACAAGATATGGAAGCCATTTGCAAAGATCCTTTGGGATTTGGCCTGAAAGATTATTAGCAGAGAGATCCAAGTAAGTCATACTCCCACAGTATTTCACGCCACTCGGGAAGCCTCCTTCCACGGTCATTGCAGGAAGCCTAATGCTCAAAACTTTGCCGTCGTCGGTGTGCCAGCACTGAATTCCCACAAAGACGCAGATGAAGCCTGTGCTGCTTTTCCCAAACCGCCATGTGAAGAGGGAATCGTTAGGGTCTTTCAATTCTTGTTTAGTATCGCTCAGGCATTTGATGTTATCTTCTCCAAACATTGGAGTGGGGTGTGCTTCGTGGCGAGGAATTGACCCGAGTAGCAGCAGCAAAGTCGCCATACCTACACATCCAATGTTGTCCATAGTAGCAGGACTTGATTTTGGCCTTTGCCTTGTGAGAGGAGGACGAGGAGGTCACTTCCCTAAATAGGTCTCCATTCCACCCCTGCAAATTTCCACGTAATTTACAGCAACAAGATGTGTGGATCTGAGACGTAGCTTATTTTCTCTGCAGACCCCGTCAATCCATACATGTAGTTTTGTTTTTTTCTCTTCGTCTTACTCTCCTGATAACCGGGGGAGACTTCCGAATCAATTGCGGTTTGACCCACAAACCACGACGCGAAAATGGGATCCTTGTAGACCTAGACTACCTTCCACTCAACACCTCCTCCGCAGGCCGGACGGGCCTCATATTTCCATTTTCCACACTTACTAGTTTTTATGCCGAAATCTGTTGTTCGAGTAGGGCGGGGCCGAGGGGGCCTCTAACACAAATCAGAAGGGTGGGTGGTCGAGATGAGGCGGCAAGTACGTTGAGCACGGAGAAATAGAAGAACGTAGTCTTCATGTAGAGATAAAAAGGAGAGGATAGGTAAAATTTAACCGAAATCTTATTATTTTTCATCAAAAGGTGTGATATTTAAGAGGATTGGTTTTATATTTTTAAATTTATTCCTCATACCATTCCAAATCCTTATGTCTATTATGTCTACTCTCCTCATTATGGTTAATATGTTTTGTCAAATATTTTGTTTTGAATATTGTACAATGATCTCCATGTAACCTCTTCTCTCTGTTTTTATGAAAGAGTCTAATTATAATCGGCATAACAACACAATTAGCATTGCCTTTGACATTCCAATATTTAAGAAAGACTTAAAAGTTCTCTGTTTTTATGATATGTATGGGAATGATTATTGAATACATATTTTAAATATGTGAACAAACACTTTTTCTCACTCACCACATGTCATCCTATGTCATTCTGTAAATAAGTGCCCACTAAAATTTGAGTTCCTCGATGTTCTTGTTCCAAATGATCTTCATGTAGAATATCTTCATTAGTTTATCTATTGTAGTCTGGCATTTATAATGTAGAGACAAAAGTTGTTGATACATTGTCCACAAGAACTCAATATGATAACTCGAGTGTCAAGTTCTATTTTCATGCATAAAACATTCGTGCACTCTCCTAAAAGCACTGAGCAAGATAAAAAAAATATTAAGAGAGTATCATTTCTACATTAGTGATGATCAGAGACATTCTACAAAATATGTACAAGGGTGTTTCTAGGTGTTTTATGCGAACTTGAAAGAGAGAAACATTAGTTTCGATCAACATTACATTTGGTCAGACAATTGCACATCACAATTCAAGAATGCACGGATGTTTTATTGGCTAATCAAGATGCACAAAGAAACAAATGTATAACATATCTGGAGTTTTACTGAGGCAGGGCATGGAAAAGGAGAGCATGATGATGCAAGAGCATGTGTGAAAAGAGCACTTGCAAGAGAAGAGTTAAAGTTCAAGGATAGTGCTAAATTTAGAGATGTAAAAAACATTGTTGATTGGTGTGTTAAGAATATGGGCCATGAATCTCAAGAGAGATCAATGGTTCGTAGATATTTTTGTTTGATAGAGCAACAACATCTGGCAAACTTTGAAGATTGTATTATAGTTGCTAGATCAAGTGATATGCACTCATTCCATAGTTCAGATGAAAATGCTTGGACTATTTATACTATGTGTATGACATTTTTTTGTATAGTATGCATCGATTTTGCATGGAATGAATGTGAGTCACAGCAGTGGGTGGATGAATGGAATTTTAGACCTCTAATTCCACTCGACACACATCAAGTTCCATGAGCATTACAACTTGCTGGGTCTTCAGATCAAATGACAACATCACTTGACTTTGACCAAGTCTCTGATTTAGTGCAAAAAGGTACATACATATATGTACATGCCATGTTTTAGATTTAGAAATTATTAAATGGTCAACTCTTAATGTATTTATAAATTTACTGAACAGTTTTACTTTGTGATACATAGGGCACGTTTTTATAGTTATTGCGATGGAATTTAACGAAGAGGGAACAGACTACTTCTTATTTGGTTGTGTAGAGGGGAAATTTTTTTGACTTCCACAGTCATTGATGATGAAGACCTTGAGTATCCCATTGGATCAGTGATAGTAACTGCAACTTGGCTTCGATGATATCCTATCAAAAAATCAAACATTTTTTTGTTTGAAGACTATGAAGTACATCGAAAGGTACTTCACTATTCAAATTTGGTCCTTGCAAAAAATATTAAATTGATCAAATATTTAGGTCGGTCATCAAACAAAAACCTGTGAAAGGTTCATGAATCAGATCATGAAGCAATTATTGCTACTATCAAGAATAGACTTGATCCTCGTGGTTCATTGGATTGAGTTTGCAAACGTATGTTCTTCTTGAATGTAATTTGAATATTTACTTAAATGATTTTGTTTAAATTTTGTATGATTTAAAATTTTATTTAATTGCTTACTAACATGTTTATGTAGGTTAGTGGTGCCAAAAAAGCTTCCACCTTCACGTGGTTGGCACTGTCAATAGAGAATTTATTATTCTCTCCAAGTGAAGCTAAAAGAAATTAAATATTAGAAAGGAACAACAAACATAAATTCTCATTTCACCACCTATATTGTACGAACCACCTATATTATTCAGGTGATTGGAAATGGACAACCTTACACTGACTCAGTCTTAATGGAGATAGAGAAAAAAATGAAAGGCTTTCATAGAGGGCCCTGACGTGGAGGTCTCAGATCTGATGAGACATATCTAGGTGCCTAAGAGTCCGAGAAATCACCCGTCAAAGATATGGCATGATTGGTCTTCAGGGCTCTTGAGTGACTACGCTCAGACAGGGTAGCCCGAATGCATGGGGAGCATAGGGAACCAAAATGAATGCTCCACTAGAATTCACCAGGTAACCCTAATGTGTTGGCGTTGTTGGTTTGGTCCCACGAGCTTCCGTTTGCAAACTAGAGTGTCTAATAGCCCTACATTGACTTAGACTGCTCTATTTCAATCGTTTGCAAACAGTAGCACATTGAGAGAACCAGCTAGAGACGGAGAAAACTGCGATAGGATTTCCTAGAGTTCCCTAATGTGGAGCTATTGGATCTGATGAGATGTCTCTAGGTGCCATGGAGTCTGAGAAACCACCTGTCGAAGATATGGCGTGATTGGGCCTCAGGGTTTTTAAGGGACTATGCCTGGACGCGGTAGCCCGAAAGTATGGGGAGCGTAGGGAAAAAAAATGAATCCTCCAATAGCATTCACCTGGCCACCCTGACATGTTGGCATAGTTGGTTTGGTCCCACGAACATCCGTTTGCAAACAAAAACCTCTGGCAACCCTACACTAACTCAAACTACATTGTTTCATCCGTTTGTAAATAATAAAACAATAAGAGAACCTGATGGGGAAGGAGAAAAATACAAGAGGTTTTTGTAGAGGGTCCCAATTTGGAGGTCTCAGATCTAACGAGACATCTCTAGGTGCCACAGAGTCTGAGAAATCACCTGTCAAAGATATGGCGTGATTGGGCCTCAGGGCTCTTAAGCGACTATGCCCGGACGCGGTAGCCCGAAAGTAAGGGGAGTGTAGGGAACCAAATAAATCCTCCACTAGAATTCACCTAGCCACCTGATGTTTTGGTGTATTTGGTTCGGTCCCATGAGCTTCTGTCTACAAACTACAACGTCTGGTAGCCCTACACTGATTCAGACTGCACTATTTCACGCATTTGCAAAAAATAACATAGCGAGAGAACCAGATGGAGATGGAGAAAACCATGAGTGAATTTCATAGAGGGCGCTGATGTGGAGGTATTGGATCTGATGAGACATCACTAGGTTCCACGGAGTCTGAGAAATCACTCGTCGATGATATGACGTGATTGGGCCTCAGGGCTCTTAAGCGACTACGCCCGGACATGGTAGCCCGAAAGCATGGGGAGCATAGGGAACCAAAATGAAGCCTCCATTAGTGTTCACCTGGCCACCCTGATTTTTTGGTATAGTTTTTTATATCCCATGAGCTTCCATGTGCAAATTGCGATGTGTGGCAGCCCTACACTAACTCAGACTCCACTATTTCACACATTTGCAAACAATAGCACAACGAGAGAATCAGATGGATAAGGAGAAAACTGTAAGAGACTTTCGTAGAGAGCCTTGACATGGATCTCTTAGATCTAAAGAGACGTCTCTAGGTTCCACGGAGTCTGAGAAATCACTCGTTGAAGATATGTCATGTTTGGGGCTCAGGGCTCTTAAGGGACTACGCCCGGACATGGTAGCCCAAAAGCACGGGGAGTGTAAGGAACAAAAACAAAGCCTATAATAGCATTCATCTGGCCACACCCATGTGTTGGCATAGTTGGTTTGGTCCCATGAGATTCCGTTTGCAAACTACAGCCTCTCGTAGCCATACACTGACACAGACTGCACTATTTCGTGTGTTTGTAAACAATAGCACAGTGAGAGAACCAGATGGAGATGGAGAAAACCACTAGAGGATTTCATAAAGGGACCTAATATGGAGGTTTTGGATCTGACGAGATGTCTCTAGGTGCCACGGAGTCCAAGAAATCACCCATTGAAGATATGGCGTGATTGGGCCTCAGGGCTCTTAAGCAACTACGCCCGGACATGTTAGCCTAAAAGCACGGGGAGAGTAGGTAACAAAAATTAATGCTCCAATAGCATTCAACAGGCCACCCTGATGTGTTGACATAGTTGGCTCAGTCCCACTAGCTTCCATTTGCAAACTATAGCATCTCACAGCCCTACACTAACTCAGACTGCACTATTTCGAACAATTGCAAACAATAGCACATCGAGACAACCAGATGGAGACGTAGAAAACTACGAGATGCTTTTGTAGAGGTCCCTGACATGGAGCACTCAGATTAAATGAGATGTCTCTAGGTGCCACGGAGTCTGATAAATCTCCCGTCAAAGATATGGCATGATTGGGCCTCAGGGCTTTTAAGGGACTACACCCAGACGCTGTAATCCGAAAGCACAGGAAGTGTAGGGAATTTAAAAAAAAAAACCTCCACTAGCATTCACCTTGCCACCCTGACGTGTTGGTGTAGTTTTTTTGGTCTTACGAGATTCCATTTAAAAACTACAGCATCTGACAACCCTACATTGACTTAGACTGCACTATTTCGCGCATTTGCAAACAATAGCACAACGAGAGAACCAGATGAAGACAGAGAAAACCATGAGAGGCTTTCGTAGAGGTCCCCAACATGGAGCTCTTGGATATGAAGATATGTCTCTAGATTCCACAGAGTCTGAGAAATCACCCGTCAAAAATATGGCGTGATTGAGCCTTAGGGCTCTTAAGGGACTACACCTAGACGTTGTAGCCCAAAAGCACAGGTAGCATAGGGAACCAAAATGAAGCCTCCACTAGTGGTAACCTGGCCACCTTGACGTGTTGGCGTAGTTGGTTCAGTCCCATGAACTTTCGTTTGCAAACTACAGCCCTCTGGCAGCCCTACACTTACTCAAATTGCACTATTTCACGCGTTTGCAAACAATATTTAATTTAATTTAAAAATTAATGTCCGGAAGTAACCAAAAAGGTTAAAGGGACTATAAGAGGAGAAAAGAGAACAAGATAATGCATGAAGCAAAAAAAATACAAAAAAAAAAACGAGAAGCAACAGGAAAGACACGGGAAGCAACAGGTCTATGTGCAAAGCTTAGGAGGTTCTATGCCTAGTAGATCATGACTGTTGTGTGAAGTTATGTGCCCGTTTATGCCTCTGGTGTTGTGTAGAAGGATGAAGGAATGCACCAATATTCTGGAACCCAAGGATGAAGGAATAGCATAGTGAGAGAACTGGATGGAGATGGAGAAAACCGCGAGAGGCTTTCGTAGTCTACATAAATATAACCTGAATAGTTAGAGTAATAGACTAAATCAGCATTCTATTTCTCACTTATAAAATGAATTTCTACCTTCATAAAATAAACTATGGGTGAATGCTCAATCAAAAAATAAATTACAATTCTAAATGAGTTTTAGGCTCAATTATCAATACTTCATTCAAGTTTTTATTTCCAGTATGCTGCTTTTGGAACTACCTGGTTTGTTTTATGAAGTTGAAGCAGTTGGGATTAATAAAAATAATCAACTTGGAATGTTGTCCTTAATATTATCCATGATTCTATCAACAACATCACATAGATCTTCCATTCCAATTAAGTTGTGATCCTTCCACGCTTCCAATTTTTCCTTTTCTTCCGCTCGTATCTTCTCTTTAAGTTCTTCAAGATGTTTTTGGGTAATCAAATTGACTCTTTATGGCTTTTAGGAGGCATTTCTTCTTGAATCATAGTGACATCTTCACCTAATTTTTTTTCTTCATGATGTTAATTGTCATCTAAAGTTGAAGACTGGATATTTATATGGCCTTCAGCTTCTTTTAGGGCACAAACATACTTTTGTAATGTCCAAAAAAATTCAGGCTCTTCATTCTCTGTTTGATTGAAGATATTCATTCTTTCAAAATGAACAGTTGGAACATTGGTGGGTCTCCCCCAAAAAAACTAATTTCATATTCTACATAGTTGCATCCTGTGGAAGAAACATTGAACATTGGTGGTTTCCTCCACCCGTGCTTTTAGGCTACCGCATCTGGGCGTAGTCACTTAAGAGCCCTGAAGCCCAATCACACCATATCTTTGACGGGTGAATTCTAAGACTTCATGGCACCTAGAGATGTCTCATCAGATCCAATAGCTATACATTTTGAACCTCTTCCATCTGGTTCTCTCGCCGTGCTATTGTTTGTAAACGTGTGAAATAGTGCAATCTGAGTCAGTGTAGGGCTGCCAGACATTGTAGTTTGCAAATGGAACCTCGTGGGACTGAACCAAATATACCAACATGTTGGGGTGGCCTGGTGAACGCTATTGGAGCATTATTTTTGTTTCCCTATGCTCCCCGTGCTTTTGGGCTACCCCGTCTAGGCGTAGTTTCTTAAGAGCCCTGAGGCCCAATCACACCATATCTTTGACGGGTGATTTCTCATAATCCGTGGCACCTAGAGACATCTCGTTAGATCCAATACCTCCATGTTAGGGCTCTCTACGAAAGCCTCTCATTTTTTTATCTGCCTCCATCTAGTTCTCTTGTTATGTTATTCTTTGCAAACACACGAAATAGTGCAGTCTGAGTCAGTGTAGGGCTGTCAGACGTTGTAGTTTGCAAATGGAAGCTCGTGGGACCGAACCAAATATGCCAACACATTGAGGTGGCCTAGTGAACACTAGTGGATCATTATTTTTGGTTCCCCATGATTCCCGTGCTTTTGGGCTACCCTGTCCGGTCGTAGTCGCTTAAGAGCCCTGAGGCCCAATCATGCCATATCTTTGACGGGTGATTTCTCAGAATTTGTGGCACCTAGAGACATCTCGTCAGATCTAAGACCTCCATGTCATGGCTATCTATGAAATAATCTCGTGGTTTTCTCTATCTCCATTTGGTTCTCTCGTTGTGCTATTGTTTGAAAACGTGAGAAATAGTAGAGTCTGAGTCAATGTAGGGCTGCTAGATGGTGTACTTTGCAAACGGAATCTCGTGGGACCGAACCAACTATACCAACACATCAAGGTGGCCTAGTGAATGCTATTGGAGCATTATTTAGGTTCCCTACACTCCCCATGATTTTGGGCTACCCCGTCCAAGCGTAGTCACATAAGACCCCTGAGGCCCAATCACGCCATATCTTTAACGTGTGATTTCTTAGATTGCATGGCACCTAGAGATGTCTCGTAAGATCTGAAACCTCCATGTCAAAGCCCTATACAAAATTATCTCATGGTTTTCTCCATATCCATCTGGTTCTCTCATTGTGCTATTATTTACAAACGCACAAAATAGTGAAGTCTTAGTTAGTGTAGGGCTGTCAAACGCTGTAGTGTGCACACGGAACCTTGTGGGACCAAACCGACTATGCTAACATGTTGGGGTGGCCTACTGAATGCTATTGGAGCATTATTTTTAGTTCCCTACGCTCCCTGTGATTTCAGGCTACCCCGTCCGGGTGTATTCGCTTAAGACGCCTAAGGCCCAATCACGCCATATCTTTGACGTGTGATTTCTCAGATTGCGTGGCACCTAGAGACATATCGTCCCATCCAAGACCTCCATGTTGGGGCCCTCTACAAAATTCCCTCACGGTTTTCTCCATATCCATCCAGTTCTCTTGTTGTGTTATTGTTTACAAACGCACGAAATATTGTAGTCTGAGTCAGTATTGGGATGCCAAAGGCTGTAGTTTACAAATGGAAGCTCGTGGGACCAAACCAACTATGCCAACTCATCAAGGTTTTCAGGTAAACACTAGTGGAGGCTTATTTTTCGTTCCCTATGCTCCCCGTGCTTTCAGGCTACCCCATCTAGGCGTAGTTCCTTAAGATCCCTGAGGCCTAAACACGCCCTATCTTTGACGGGTGATTTCTCGGACTCCATGGCACCTAGAGATGTCTCGTCAGATCCGAGAGCTCCATTTTAGGGCCCTCTACGAAATATTCTTGCGGTTTTCTCCGTCTCCTTCCGGTTCTCTCGTTGTGCTATTATTTTCAAAGGCACAAAATAGTGTAGTCTGAGTCAATGTATGGATGCTAGATGTTGTAGTTTGCAAACGGAAGCTCGTACGACCATACCAACTACACCAACACGTTGGGGTGGCTAGGTGAATGCTAGTGGAGGATTCATTTTTTTTCCCTATGCTCCCCGTGCTTTCGGGCTACCCTGTCCGGGAGTAGTCGCTTAAGATCACTGAATGAATTTGATATGGGTATGTCTAAGAACACACAGGAGTTATCAATCACCTAGAAAATCTTTCTTGTTTAGTTCTGGATGGGAGTCAGCTAGCCTATGGCTTAGTGACCTTTCATTCATTGATAATTTATGTTATGATAAACCCATGTATGCTTTCAAAAGCACCTTAAAAAGGATAGGGGTAGTCATCAAGCCTAGTGAAGGGTGTTATGTGATTTCCAAATAACTTAAAATGCCGACAGATTTAAAGGTAATAACATGAATTGGATAGGATTAGATAATCAAGAATCATTCAGTGTCTAAAACAGAATGTCATTGCATCTAGAGACATTCTCAAGCATTAGAGTAATGTATATGGAGAGACATTCTCAAAATATCAATAGATGAAAGGCATCAAATTGTGATGACTATCGGGTGTTTTAATAGGGGAGAAGACTACAAAGCATATAATAATGTAGTAAGTGCATGATAAGATAGGAACCAGTACAAAGAGACGATGAGCAAGAAGAAGTGCAAGTAAGGTAAATACACATATACACATTGATAAATTGAATGAATAATTACTCAGATTAGGTAACTCTTTATATACATACATTATATAAATATTGATTTACAAATTTTGATGTATATTATACATTGAAAATTCTAGTACATGTACATCACCAATAAATGAAAAAATAATCCATAATGTCTTAAATATTCTTAAGTGCACATCATATTAGATTCATGCGAAAATAATATCAGAAATGTAAGGTCTCATACAAAATTATCAAGTTCCAAATAGTATTTTCCTGTGCATAATAAATACAAAAATGCCTAAATAGGTCATATACTATCAAGTTCAAATGCCATATAGGCATACATATAATGCCATGCACATAGGCATACAAAAAAAAATGTCATGTAAGACATATATATTTCCTACTCATCAAAATATATCCCTCTCTTGTCCTTGCTCGAAGAAGGCCCTCCCTTAGATGAAGATGGAGATCCATGAGATGACTTTGTATCATCTAAGCCCATGCTTTGAGTCCTCTTCCACTGAATACTCTCTTGTAGATGAGCCTGTAAATGCAAACAATGTTTTTTTTTGTCAAAACTTAATTTATATATGTTTTCCACATGTATTTAAGACCATGCTAGAATGAAAGTATTTACATAAATACACAAACTTACCGCAAGTTGTCGATCATTCTAAATTTGCATCTCACACTCATATGAGTCATCGGGAGATCCTACAGTACGAATGGGGGTATGAAGATGACAAAATGGAGGAGTCCGTGCCCTCGAAGTCAAAATGGAGGGGGTTGAAGTTCCCTATATACACATAAGATCAAAAAATCTAACATCATAATTAGTGAAAATTAGAGCTAAGTACATGTATCTACATAATGAAAACATTTTAACTAATTTTATCAATATAGAACTATTGTTTTTACCCCGTCATGCTTGTGAATCAAATGAACAGGGCTGCTACATGTCGCAGGTAACTCCTGCATATACACAATGAAGGAAATTATTAATATAATTTAATAATTCTACAATGAAATACATTACTAACATGTAATTTAACATAATATGAATTACACAAGAAATTTAACAAAATTTATGTGTTGTTTGAATTCCTCAGTGAGTTGCTGCATAGATGAAATCGGAAAGACAACACCTTCATCTACTTATCGCAGAGATGGTGGGGTGTCTAGTGAAGTCAACATCTTTATCAAATATGTATATCACGTGAGTTAGATGGACATATAACAACATACATATATTTGACTTCAAAACTTTTATACACACACACACACACACATGCAAATATATATATATATATATATATATACACACACACACTCACACACACATGTATTTGAAAATTTTACATAATTAACATTCTAAATTACCTCTCTAAATG
The DNA here is from genome assembly GCA_019776745.2 of Taxus chinensis. Classification (NCBI taxonomy): domain Eukaryota; kingdom Viridiplantae; phylum Streptophyta; class Pinopsida; order Cupressales; family Taxaceae; genus Taxus; species Taxus chinensis. The sequence goes on from CM034151.1 coordinate 857,457,033, forward strand.
TATGTGTATGCATGTGATCGGGATGAAGATGCACCTCCCACGTGCTATAATATCAATTCATGTACATGTACAAATACAATTATTTCAAAAATTTAACATATATAAGTAAATTAGGTACTCCAAACTTTTTGTAACACACATAACAAAACATAAAAAATTTACCTGCGAAGGTGACGACGATGAATTTAATCAAAATGTATCACTCAAAATGACATCTGACATAGTGACATTATTGTGTTCACCCCTAGCACCAGGTGCACCAAAATGAGTGTGCATGAAAGTATCATCCTCCTCGGGCCCCAAACATATGCTACCACATGACAACCAAAGATCTGGCCTCATGTTAGTAATCCCTGAGCGAATATTCTATGTACCTCTGTAAGCATTTGGCTCAGAAATATCCCTTGTATGTCGAACAAGGGTCACATATAGCCCCTGAAATGTGTGGAGTGTATTAATCTCTAATGTCTCCTTCACTGCTTGAGGGACAATCTTAGGGTGAGGGGGATTCTATGCAATGAATCTACCCTACTGAATAGGTGCACATTGTGCACCTGGTCCATCCTGTGTAGATCCTTTTCCTTGACCCTAGAAATCTCAGAAATAAAAATAATTTGGGATCTCGTTGAGGATAAAATTGCAATAGAGTTTCCTCAGAAAGTATAGTGGTACCTCATTGTTATTACAAGGTGGAAAATAAAACACCATCCACCATCGGTCCCAAAAATTATTTTTAATCAAATTATTATTGCACCAATGGATGGGAAATCGTTTACATGTCAACGAAAGAGGAAAATTAGTGTGGAGGTCTGTGAATAAAACGCATATGAGTTCTTTTGAAATTTTTGTTTTATTTACATCCACATCTGAAATTTTTTTGGAATAATAAACCCTACAACCCTCTCTGTAAGTTGTCTTGTTGGTGCTCAGATTTGTCTCACCCCATTTGCCATTATTTTCCTCTGACCTGTGTGTTATCAAAAATTCACCCCTCGAGGTAATTTTGATAACATGCAACAAATTCTTCAGTCCCGAGTAATTAGATTGATTTAATGCCCAAAAATCATGCTTTGGGGGTCCCCTTGGTTTCTCTCTAACTTCCCCATCCAAGGAAAAAATCCAACAAGTTAGCAAAAAATTGAAAAAATCTAAAAATGAGGTCATAGGCATGTTTTAATGCATTGCAGGTCTGAAGGGTGTGGATGGTACTAGTATGGATCGTACCAAGGTTCATTGTATCAGGTTCAGAGCCAAAATACAAAGGAATCAGCTAAATTGTCTTTCTATGTCCTAGACTGCACAAGTTCAACAGGGACAAATGTTATGCGCGGTACGTGTAAAGAAGAAACAACCACAGGAAGTAAAAAATCAGAAAAGGCAGAAGCTTTTATCTCATGTGGTCCATGGGACATCTAGAACACATGCATGCATGAGATGCAAAAATCTTATTTTGCCACAAGTCAGTGCATTACACGCGATGCAGAGAAATGTGTCCAAGACAGTCGGGACAAAAATATGCGAGGGACATGCAAATGTGAGAAAGCCGCAAAAGAGACCATATGTTGTGGCAAATGTGGAGTTCAATGGCCCTCAAAACATGGTCAATGGTAGACACATAGGGACAAGGAGGCCCAAATCAGGCGATGTGGAGATTTTTTTGTCCAGGACAGTCGAGACAAAAATATGCGTGGGACGTGCAAAGGAGAAAAGGCTGTGAAAGAAACCATGTGTTGCAGAGGTCAACGGACCTCACATCCTAGTCAACGGTGGACGTGCAAGGACAAGGAATCCCAAATCAACTGATGCGGAAGAATGTGTTTGGGACAGTCGGGACACATGGACCCAATTTTTCTGAAATAGTCGTAATGAAGAGAAATGTCAATGTTTGACCTCTGAACTTCAAATGGCCATAACTTTTGACTCTGAGTTCCGATTTTCATAAAATTGGAATTTCTTAAATTTAATGAGGGTAGATATATTAAAATAAAAGAAACATATTTTTCTCCAGTAAATTAAATGCTCAGTCCCATCAAATGACAAAAAAATTCCTGGCGGACCCAAAATAGTTGCCCGCACTCAGAAGGTCATAACTTTTGCATTTCTTGATGAAATTGCACGAAATTGGTACTGTTGGAATCATGTTCCCAAGCCCAACACACATAAATCAGGAAATTTTGGATTTACTGATAAATCAATGGATATATTTCATAAGACATGGCCGGGTTCATGACAGTGTTTTATTTGGTAGTTGGGATTGCAATTAAGAGGCATGGTCATCATTATTTCTCGGTTGTAGCACCTGGGACAATATGGGGAGCCTTTTGCAAGTAACATTTAATCATTTCACTCTATTTAATACCTCTTACAAGCGGTTGAAGGACAGATCTGATATTTCCATTTTTTGTCTCTTCTTATTTTCTATAAATTGGAGTGTTGGGCTCATTGAAAAGGGTTGGAAGTTGGAGGTCAGAGTGCTAAAGGTCAAAATAAAATTCACAAGAGGAAAATTTGACAAAGTCTTGTCTTTTGAGAATCCATAAGATAAGCCTTTATATTTCTTTTGTATTAAGTTTGATCATGTCAAGGTGGTTGCAAGTGTACAACCATTGACAAGCTCTAAGATTATTCTAAGAGACTTTCCCCTGCTGATAAATTTAATCAAACTTTGAGTTATTCTGTGTTAATCTTGAGTAAAGTGTATTTATTTCATCTTTAAATGCATATGAGTAGTTTTTCTTTTTTCTATTGCAATCTTGTACCAAAATAGGGTCCAATCACACAGGTCTCAGTCCTTGTGATAGTTTAGTGGCATTTGCAATTTCATTTCTCAGAAGAGCCTTCATCTGGGAATGGGATAAACGGTTTAAAATATCTTTTCTTTCATTTTTTTAATAGAGATTCTCTGTAAGCCTTTGGGTGTACCTCAGGCATGACTTGGTTTAAATCTTGGTGCTTTATTAGGTTCTCTAACTCGAGCCTTTGTGATAGAGTCCAACAGGTTGTGTGAAAGACTGCTAATATGGGCCTCTATTGAAGGATATATTCTAGTTGAGGAAACCATTTAAATTTTTGTGGCATTTTGTTGATTGAATCTTTCCATTTTGCATAAGCTCTCAAGGATTTGGTGAGTCAAGTCCATCCTATCTCCCCTCCCACCAAAATTCATTTAACAACAACCAATCCTACCCATACTACCTTTTTTTTTTCTCTGTATACCCACCCACGACCAAAATCCTTTTCTTGAAGTATGCAGAATAGATCAGGGTCTCAAATGTCTTTAGTAACCTTTACCTTGTTGTGAAAATATCTCCAAAATTTTAAAGTGACAACTCGTGAGAGCCAGATTTGGTGTGTTGATCATATTTTCCCCAAGGCCTTCTCTATATAATTCATGCAAAAGAAAGGTACTTGTATCTCCTTTCAAATAACAGAGGTTACACAATAGGTTCTCTTACCTTAGTTGAAAGGCATAAAATAAAATAGTTAAGATAAGATCACATCCTTTTGAGGTGCTATCCATCTCTCCACAAATCCAAGTAACAAAGGGACAACTAGATTTCTCCCCGGCTACAAAATGACATACACTTATGATCTATCTGCCTCTAAGATCCCTGTTGAATCTGTGTTTCTACTTGGTTTGAAAAGGAGAATAAATTTGGGTACCAACATGTCCAATGATCAATTTTCCCCATTTCCGTGCCAATTTGAATGAGTAATGCCTCCAATGTGTTTGCAAGAGATGCGTAGTGGGGGTTTGTAGATTGTGCATCCCTAATTGTTTTGATTAAATCCTCAATTTCAACTTTGTTTTCAACTATTTGGGTTGTTAAAACTTCTGGAATACCTGAGGGATGTTGAGTAACTGTGGAAGTGTCAAGAGGGATGATAGGAGTAACAGGGTCTTGTTGTGCTTGATTCCCTCGACCTCTAACTGTAATAATAAAAAATATGTATTCAATAAAAATTTTAATCTAAAATTATAATATTTCAATGAAATTTTGAGAAAAGAATTGTGCTTAACTCTTCTCTGTGGTGCCATCATCGATTCAGATCTTCTTGGTGATCCATAAATGATCCTTTGAGCTTGAGATCTAGCTGAATGAAAAAACGTGAGGGCACAGTTAAGCTCTGAAACTCGCATTTGAGGGAGGTAAAATGATATAGGCTCAGGTATATTTTTTTGTTTATAGTAAGAATAACACGTACGCGTTATGCTTTGGTTATTCCCAAGCCAAACAAATTAAAACGTGAGAGTGTTTTTAGTTTTTTTGGGATTCTTGTCTGATTTTTGGCCCCCCAACTTCGTGCACTTACCCAGCCTCAAGTTCTTCTAGTTTCTCTTATTTGGATAACTTTCACACGATTCCTTGTTTCTTGCAAACAACATTTAACTTCCAACATTGCAGAATGCAATGGAAGATCATCAAGCCTAGAAATGTCTACATAATGAAAACTAAAATCACACAATCAGAAGCTAATCCAACAACCTAACTACTCTAATAGAAAATTTGATCTTAAAATAAGTGTTTTAACTTTCAATTTTAGTCGTTTTCAAGGATTGTAAAATTTTAATCAAATTTATTGAATTAAATTACTCTAAAACTAATGAAAAATCTAATTTACGAGTGATCATAAACTAAAATTTATTCACATTTAATTCAAAAACTACACTGTTTGATAAAAGCCCAGAAAAATCACTATTTTCAATTCAACTGATTTTAAAAGTTATCCAATCTGATTAAAATTAAATCCCAAATTACACTCAAGCACTTACTTAATTGCAAATATCAACAAACTAAAAATAAAAATAAGAAACGACACAAAAATTGTTTACGGGATTCATTATGAACACATCTATTACTAATTTTACAGTTGTAAATACATTTAACCTTTACAATAAACCAATAAAGAATCAAAACCTGTAAAATTTTTTTATAAGATGTTCAAAGGACTTTAATGGAGCTCAACACCTATCCATTACCTTCCTGATCCACTTGCAAATGTATCCCCATTTAGTTCTATGCCTTCATGTGATTTCAATAGTGAATAAATCTGTAATTAAAGATCCAAAACAATAAAATGATCACACCATCACGATTGTCTTGAAATTCTACACAATTTTCATAAATAACTCAAGATCTGATTTTGAGTGGAAGTGCTTCAAAAATGGCATTTTCTACAAACTAGGCAATTCTACCCATACACAGGCCTACCACAATGTTCCTTTAAATAAAAGTGAGCTCATATAATACCATTTTCAAAAATTTGGTGGGTTGGTAAGGATTCTTATCCTTTTAACAAAGGTAATGGGTTCTATTCCTTGAAAAGTTATATGACAACCAAATAAAGAATATTTTGTTTTTATGTGGGGATGTTAAATCCCATTTTCACATGTGTATAATAACAAAAAGGCTTTAAAAATCCTAGCACTACCCACTTTATGTTATTTAATCCATGCATACACCATTTTTTCTACCAAGTTAGGAGGTCCACATTTGATATGGCAGATTTATTAAACGGCCAAGGTTGGAATATTGGCCAATCATAATATGGTGCGAGTAGATAATATTATTAGTGCAATTATTAGTAACAATGGTACCAATTTTACAGCAGGTCAGTGTAATAATATAAAATAATAATATTGGAAATATTAGTCCCACATGCAACAAATCAGTCTACATGCTCAAATGGAGTCGTGCCACATGTCAGCATATAATTGGTTCATCTTTTGCCACATCACTTTTTCTTGTAATTTTGACTTGAACTTTGACTGGCGATATCTTTCACATACGGACCCGGATTTGGTCCATTCAAAATGTACAGGAAATATCATGAGAATATCTACACCATATGGTGGAATTTTTGAGCTTCTAGTATCATTAATTTTCCATTTTTACCAGATTTGAACACACGTTGACAAAACATTGACCAACTTTGACCAGAGGTATCTTTTGCATACGAACTTTATTTTTAACGTTCTTTATATCAAATATATATATATATATATATATATATATATATGATATAATTCTCAATCATGGTTTAGAGAGGTTTAGTATACTTTAAAACACCATAAAAGCCTTTAGATCAACAAATCGACATTATTTAAAAAAAATTAATCATACTTTGTCTCTTGAGTATCTCGCTGACGGAGTTACAGTTGTAGACACCTGTAGTTTAGATATTGCATTATTACGACTAATATTGCGTTAGTTGTGCTTGTCCCTGTAAACTGACAATACACAGCCGATTTCTCCCTGCAAACCGACAATACACCACCAGTTCAACCTATCTAACTCTCTTCCTACAGCATCACTTTTGTCATTTTTTCTCTTGTAAACCATTTAAACAAGCTATGATAGCTTCATTCTAACTACATTAGCTTCTTACTTTCTTCTAGTCCACTTCTACCACCTTCCTAACCTATCACTCCATTTCACTGGATTGATCCAACCCTTCAAAACTCTCTCCAAACCCTAATCACCTCTTAAACATGTTTAACTAAGCTTAAACATGGTTTGTCTCTCCCTAAAACCTATTCAAAGTAAGTTTTGACTTGCTAAAAGTGCTTTTTGGAATTTAGTATTTGTCCCACATGCACCCAAGTTCCCCTCTTTACCAAATGGAATACTATATATAGGGATAGACCCCCTCTCTCATTTTCAAGAATTCCTCCCTTCTTCCTAAGCATATATTATAGTATTTTGCATCTAGGTTCTAGTTTTAATTTCTAGATTTCATTTCTAGTTTAGATATTGAGCTATTTACTTCACTTTTGCATTGTCAATCCACTGTATAGAGTAAAAGAGAAGAACCATTGGCTCAAAATTCCTATAATGGGGATATCTCTTTCTCCTAATCACTAAAATTGATTGCTTAGGACTTATTAGGTTCATTATTTTAAAGCTTTCAAAGGATAGAGATAGTCTAATTAGCTAAAATTTGAATGTTTACTTCATAATGCATGCTAGTTAGAAGATCTTGTTCATTTCTTATTGGATGGTCCATTGATTTGTTGCTTGAAGCCTTTAGGGATTCTTTAGGAATTCTTACCCCAAATCCATGGCTCTCTACAACTTTTCATTTAACACATTAGGCACGCCCGGTGGGACACTTATGTCCATCCTCCATTAATGGAGGTCCTTTGAGTTCTTCAAAGTCATTTTTCAAGTTTTTAGTGTAAATCACTTGTTATTTTTCTCATTTCTATTTTTAACCTTGGATTAATGAACTCTATTTACTCACATTTGTGGGTTTAACATAGAAATAGGAAGCTTTGACTAACCAAAAACCTATTTGCTTTTGAAATTTTTTAATTACATGTTTTTTGTAGGTGTTTTACAGGGCACACGTTGGTGTTTTAAGGTAACACGTACGTGTTGAGATATGCGCATCTCCATCAAAAAGGCTGCGTATCTATTAGGGTGTCCTCTATGCTTTTGAAATTTTCTCTGCAAGGAAGCGTCCTTGTCTCTCTTGACCTGTCTGCATCTCTGCCTATTTGGACACGTCTATGTAATTCATGTCACTATGTAAAATTTTACAGACTTCTTTTTGCTTAGGTCACATACCTATCGGTAGGATTGCATACGCGTTGAAACCCTAGCATACCTGTTGGATCAGGGCATGTAGGTGGTGCTGACTGATTTAAATTTTAACATACCCACGTAGGTATTGGTTTAGGCACGTACCCCTTGGCTAGGGCACGTACATGTCGGTTTGGGCACGCAGGTGTTACTGTCAAAATTTAAAAAGATTTACAGTCTGTTTTAGCTATTTTTCTAACATTTTTTGTGCAGGTTTTTAAAAAGATTGATAGGTTCTAAAATAGGACTAACTCTTTAAAAATTTCGGTTTTGCATGATTAAGTGTTTTTTATTCCTTAGCTTGAAATTAGGGTTTGTGAAACGTGCTTATGCTCTCTCCTTACGCTTTCCAAAGCGATCTTGGAGATCAAAAGCACTTACACAAAATCTATTTCTACATGTTAAAAACACTTGCTTCTTAAGGATAAAGTAACATTTTAATGTGCTTTTTAGGATTTCCACTTTTTGTATGCTCTTCCTCCATGCTTTCGGGCGATATTAGGAATCAAAAGCAAGTGTGAGTTCTCTTTTACCTCAAATCAACAAAACGAGAAAACTACTAACCAAACTATTGTCTATAGGACCTAATGTTGGCCAAAGAAAGGTGTTGAGAACAAAGAGAAAACTTCTAAAATACGTGTGTTTACAGATTTCCAAAGGGTGTGCCACTTTTGAAACCACATTAAGATTAAAAAGGATAAAAAACACACCACATTCAACACACTCTATTGCAGGTTTCAGAAAAGGGTAAGTCCCTCTCCGCTTAACTGGAACGTAACCCCTTTGGCATAACACCATAAGCTATAACAATGGGGGTGGTTCCAGGAACCCCAAAGTAGTCCACCGCTGAGTAACTTCATGGACCAAAACGGGAAGCACCTCGTTTACCTATTGGACTAGTACACCTTGTGAGATAGCGTTACCAATTGTCCATGTGGCAACCCCAGTGATAGTACACGTAGATGCACTACTTTCCTATTGTTCTTGAAGCTGGTAAAGTAAAGCCGAGATACTCCCAAACTAGTTAGTGTGAGTTTTTGGGTAGATCGTGCTCGCTTAAGACAACCTTGTAACACCTAGTTGAGAGAGCTTATTAAGGAGACCATTTTGTCTAGAGGCCAACTTTACTAGTCCATTCATGTCGGTTTCCATCACGAAGTGATAACTTGTTTGGATTCAGCACCTTATTTTTCGAACATGGTAACGAACCCATTCTAAGTTAGATCTAAGTGTTTTTCATCATGAATTTGGACAAACGTATTACTTAGCTTATATTCCTTCTCATTTTCGAACAACGCAAAGCTTTGCCGAAAGTGAAACTAAGTCTATTTTCACATGTTCTTGATCTACACCTATGCGTTCATACTTTCCATGTTGGAAGTTGAATAGAGGCATACTTTACGTGTCATGTCAGAGATAGTGCTGGATGATTTTTTGTACGTTTACACTCATCCATGTTTGCAGCTAGGGTGTCAAATGACTAAAGTGAGCGGGTATGTTTTTATGTCTTTAGCAGTCCTACAATCTTGGTTTCAGGATCTTCGTCATTATTACGGGTCAGTTTTTTCATTCTATCTCTCCCTAGTTTGTTGAATTTTTCTTGCATTTTAGTCGTTTAGTATAGTCATTTATGTTGTGTCTCCCATTCTTTGGGCATGTAAGTATAGATCCCTCTATTACATGGTTATGTTGCTCACATCCTCGCAGACTTATTGTTATAGTTTCTACTTGGTTAAGTTTTGACATCATCTAGGTTTTTTGTTTTGACGAGTGTTGATAATGCATTATATATATTGTCATGATGTTGTCTTGATATCGACGCCTTGCTTTCTTGGTTGAGATATCTTGACAACGTTGTTATGCTATATCTAAGTGCGAATTATTATTTTCAAATACACTTGGCTTGTTGTAAGTACTTGATTCAATTCTAGGTATACCTTGTTAGGGGACTTTGACAGTATTGTGCTAATATTCAAGCCTTGTTAGATTTCTAACTTCAGCCCACATATCTGGTACAACAGTTTCATTCATCTTGTTCTTTTAAGTATAGATTTGACATTACGAAACTTAGGTGGGTGATACATTTTCATCTGTCCATATTGGTATCCTTTGAAAACTAGTAAACATAGTGTTGCATCTGAGTATTGGCTAGTAATGCCTAGACTTTTCAAAATGGAAACAAAATCCGGTGATCTTAATGTATGAGCTAATCCCTTCAATGATTTCCCCTTTAGCGATAACAATTTAGGACCGCTCTTCTCTCAAGTCAAAGATATAGAAACGTTAATCGATCATAGTGGAGAAGAGTCAGAATCTTCGGGAGAACAATAAAGGTTAGACCTAAACAAATTTGACGAGCTCTTATATTATAACAAAGATCAAGTACTCGCAAGAGTCTTGGTATTAGGGGCTAAACATCTACAGCAGAGTGCAAAGAAGAAAATAAGATCGTTGACCCTAACTTAGGAGAGTGAAAATTCATCTTAGAAACAGATAATCCTTTCAATGTGGGATATACATCCACTTATGGGAAACATAAGGCCACTGTTGAGGGTGAAACATCACATAAACCTTTCTTTAAAGCTTCGCGTAAAGTAAAAACCCAGTGGAAGACCTCCCCTCCTCTGAAATTTGATAAAGAAGAAGATCCCCTGGTCAAGGAGGAGACCCTCCAAAAACTTATCTTGAAGTTGAGTCAGAAATTAACAAACCTAGGTACTTCAAAAAGAAACATAGGTAAAGATAAAGACAAAGGTAAACTTAACGAGTTTCAATTTGATCTACATATAGATTAAACCTTTAAGGCAACTCAAGCTCACATGTTGATATCGCCTACTAAGGAGCAACTCCTTCAGGATGAATTAAAATCTATGAAAGACACGATTGCAACCTTATAGCAGGGAAATATAGGCCAAAACAGAAAGTATCTCTACGAAGAACTATGTCCTTATCCCTTTGATAAAGACATGTTATTGCAGCCCTTTCCTAAACATTTCACTATTCCAAAGCTCGACAAGTAAAAAGGAAAAGGTGATCCCTGTGATCATGTCAAATACTTTTACATGGCTTGTCAAGAGGTCACCTACAATGATAATTTTCTAATACGACTCTTTACCCACAGTTTGGGAGCTTTGGCAATTGAATGGTTCCATAGCATGCCTAAAGGATCTATAACAATGTGGCCAACACTAGCAGAAAAATTTGTGCGGCACTATTCTTTCAATGTCAAAAATGATGTCAGGATGAATGACCTTTGCAATGCAAAGCAAAATCCTAATGAAACCTTCGCGGGTTTCTTATAACGATGGAGAGTGCTGGCTAGTTGCTTCCCCTGTGCTTTACCTAAAAAACAATTAGTGAGCATTTTTGTTCCTAATTTAAATGAGGAGATAGCCTTCCATCTTCAAATGCATTGTGGATATAACTTCGAAGAAGTTATAGAGAAAGATAGTGAAATTGAAAAGGCCCTTATTACTAAAGGAACACTTAAACCCATTGTCAAAAACAAACAAGAGGTCAAATCTGTAGACAAACCTAAGTTCTTTAATAAGAATAAGCACATCGTCAGTGATGGAATTACTGACTCCAAAAGGGTCCAATCTGTGCAGACAGGTCCACTTTTGAAGCTTTCGCAAGGGCCTCATCCAAAGGCACCTACAAAACATACATTCACATCATTAAGTGAACCCCTGACTGTCATATTAAAACAATTAGATGATGCTGAAATGGTAGAGTATCGAAGCACCATAGTACCGTTCCCAGAAAATGCTCCAAAACCTAGTTGGTATAAAGATCATGAATATTGTGACTTCCATCGTGTCAAAGGACACAAAACAAATAGATTTCTATGACTGAAGCATTTCATACAAGACCTCATTGAAGAGGGAAAGATTTCTATAGAATCACCTCTTGATTCAGGACAAGGTCCTAATGAAAAAATGGGCATATACAAAGAACCTTTTCCTGATCATGCAGATAACAAGAAAAGGAAACCAGATCACAAGCAGGACTCTAATGAATATCGCACTACTGCGTATGTTTACCCTAGCAATAACCATCCATTCGACTCCCTTATAGGTTGCATCCATTCACCTGATGACCGAGTAAACACAATTTGAATTCTCTAAAAGAGTTATACAGTTAGAATGTGACGCGCTCGCTTAATCATACCTGATCCAATACCAGCTACTCAAAGCCAGTATAATTTACTAGACCAGCTAGAGAAAACACCAGCTAAAATATCCATTTTGGACCTTAAAATCTCTACTTCTTACAAGGATATATTGTATAAAACATTACAAAATTCCAGAGTCTCTACTGAGGTAGATCCCACATGCTTGCAAGCTATGGTCACCCACCTTGAACCCGCTGATCATATCACTTTTGATCACAACGCTATCCCGCGTAACAAACCTGAGAATAATTTTCCACTCTATTTAGAAGTGGTCATTACCCATTATAAGATTAAAAGAGTGCTTGTGGATGGGGGATCTAGTCTAAACATATGCACATTGAAGCTGGTTACGTAGCTAGGCCTTTCATAAACGAATCTGGGAGCTAAGACTATCACCATCATAGCGTATGATAATGAGGAAAGAGAATCCACAGGTACTATTCTAGTGCCCACGGAAGTAGGTCCAACTTGTCATGATACGACCTTCCATGTCCTAGATTTAGATATCCCATATAACATGCTCTTGGGGCATCCATGGATTCATGCCATGCAGGCTATCCCTTCAAATTTTCATCAATGCATTAAGTTGTGCCATGAAGGGCATATAGTCACTATCTCAGGTGATCCTGAGCTATTCACTCACTATCAGGATTTGCATAGTTTCTCTCGTGCAGCCTATGAGTTCCCTTCCCCCGATGTTTTCATCCCTCTTAAAACGGAAGCTATAAAGAATCAAGTGGACTCAGAGTTGCTCACACCTTACAATCAGGACTTTCCTTCTGTGGTCAATCCTTTTACATCTTGGGAGGCTACATCACCAAAATATGGACTAGGAGAGCCCTTTACTCTTGAACAAGCATTATTAATTTCAGATTTATCAGTGTCACCTAGGACACGGGGAAAGCCCTATTTTCAGTTCAAAAGTACACGAGGACCATGTTCATAACCATTGAATAAATTTTTCCATAGTGGTCTCCTATCTGAAGAAAAGATGCTAGAGGATCCCATTAGTAAGGTACCGGAAGGAACCATGCCCTCATGCCATCAAGCACCTCAGTATACTAAAGGACACCGCATGATATTTGTCATGGGTTATGAAGGATACGGATGTGGAGCCAATGCACAAGGCCATCTACAACCTATTCCTACTCACCGTTTCAAATCTGACAAGCATGGTCTTGGGTTATAATCCTATGATGCTCAAACCGTCGAGGTTGACACTACCTTTTCTAAGTGCGAGGATGTTTCGTATAATGAGGATAGCGATACAAGTTCCCAATGTATCCTCTATGAAGATTTGGCTTCCACAAACCTATTTCCTGAATCAGTCATCCTTACGATATCTAAATCCATCCTTTCAACCGATTATTAATTCACCCTAGTTTATCCTGAACTTGTAGATTGGGACCAAAAAATTTACATACCACTTGATATCTTCGAGAATGATGAAGCATTCATGGAATTCATGGGACTTAGGGATTTTCTTCCTGCTGAGGACCACAAGAAAGGATTTCAAATTCAGTTAAACACATGTGCATACTTAGGAGAAGAGGCATAGATGTGTGGTTGCTTGGGTAAGAATGTTGTGGATAAAAGTAAAAATACTTCAAAGTAGCCTAGTACAAAGAATAAACGGAAATCTCACAGCAATAAACTCTTTGAAATGCTTATAGAAGAACAAAATGCAAAGCACATGGATAAAATAACTTATCCATTTGAAGATGATAAAGAGTTTCCTCAGGAGGTTGATCTCACCTCCCTCCTGATCCTACTAGAATGGACGATGCATCTAAAATGCTCATTGAGGAAACCATCAGTGTTAACATTGGTTCAGAGGATTTACCCAGAATGATCAAGTTGGGGGCTTCACTTTCATCTCAGGAACATAAAACTTTTTTAGAACTCTTAAGAGAATATGTTGATGTTTTCGCATGGACATATTTAGACATGCCCCGCTTGGATCTAGCACTAGTTGTGCACAACCTTGTTGTACACCTAGACGCTAAGCCCATTAAATGAAAACTACAGAAGATGCATCCTACAGTTGCACTTCTTGTCAAAGAAGAATTGGAGAAACTCTTGGCTACTGATTTTATCAAACCTATTGATTACTCAGATTGGATCTCCAATATAGTTCTGGTACAAAAGAAACCTGTTGGTATTAGGATTTTTACTGACTTCCGTGACATCAATAAATCATGTCCTAAGGATGATTTTCCTTTTCCAAACATAGATATGATCATAGACTCTACCACTAGCTACAATATGTTATCCTTAATGGATGGCTTCTTGGGGTATAATCAAATAAGGATAGCAGAAGAGGATCAGCACAAAACTACCTTCATCACCCCATGGGGAACCTTTTATTACAAAGTCATGCTGTTCAGACTCAAAAATGCCAGGGCCACTTATCAGCATGCTATGACTGTCATTTTTTATGATATGATGAATGATATTATGGAGGACTATGTGGATGACATATTAGCTAAATCAAAGAGCAGATAAGAGAACCCAAAGTGCTTAGATGTATCTTTCATCACCTTAGGGACTACAAGGTTCATCTTAACCCTAAGAAGTGCGTCTTTGGTGTATTATCAGGAAAAATCTTGGGATTCATAGTATCACAGAGAGGAATAGAGGTGGATCATGCCAAAGTCACTGCTATTATAGACATGCCTCCACCCACCACTCTTAAACAACTTAGAATTTTACAAGGAAAGATCTAGGCTATTCGTCATTTTATTTCTCAGTTTGGCGGATAAATGCCACCCATTTACACATCTTTTGAAGAAATATGTTGCTTTCAAGTGGGGTCCCAAATGTCAGAATGCATTTTCTCTACTCAAGCAATACCTTGTAAATCCACCTATGCTGATGCCACCTACTCCTGCAGAACCTCTCCTTTTATATATTTCTACTACCCAATTCGTTATTGGTGCACTGCTTGCCCAATACGATCTTAACCATAAAGAGAGAGCACTTTATTACCTTATCCATACATTGATTTCCTATGAATTGAACTATCCACAGATTGAAAAGGCCTACTTGGAAATCGTCTTTACATTTCAAAAACTTCTCCATTACCTCCTTAACAATAGAACTAAACTTATTTCCAAGGTTGACCTTCTTAAGTACCTCTTATCCAAACCCGCCTTAACAGGCCGAATGGCTAATTGGATCATTCTTTTGAGTGAATTTGAGATAGAGTTTGTAAATCAGAAGTCCTTAAAAGGAAAGGTATTGGCAAATCAGTTGGTAGAAGCACCTTTACTAGGAATAAAGCCTTTGTGTCTGGATCTCCCAAATGCATCTATGATGTATATCGAAGAATCAACAGAATGGTAGATCCATTTTGATGGATCATTTACTTTTCATGGATAAGGAGTAGGAGTAGTGCTTATTACTCCCACAAGATATATTATACCAAGGAAATTTAAGTTGGGGTTTCCCTATACCAATAAAATTGTAGAGTATGAGGCACTCATTGTTGGCCTCAAGCTAGCTATCACTTGGAACATCAAACAACTGCGAGTTGTTGGAGATTCTTAGCTTATCATTAAGAAATTCAATGATGAGTACAAAGTCAAAGATGAAAAAATTATTCCCTATAAGAGGATGGTTGAATCCCTGAAGGAATATTTTTCACATGTCATAGTTGAACAAAAACCTAGATCTCATAATAGATCTGCGGATGCCATGGCTACCATAGGCTTTCTCTTGCGCATCCCGCCAGAGGAGAGTAAGATTACTTTCTTTGTGGAAAATGTATAGATTTCAGCATATGATATGCCTAAATCCTATTTAGCATGTGAAGTTGTTGGTCCCCTATCCCCGTGGTATGACCCTATTTACTAATACCTCCAGGATGGAACCTTCCCACTTGACATTACCCATTCAGAGAAAAAATCCCTTATCTAATGCATTACCCATTATACCCTCCTAAGAGGAACACTTTATCTCCATGGATACGATGGGAACTTTCTCTGTTGTCTAAATTTTACTAATTCAATTCACGTGATTAAAGAGGTACATAGTGGTATCTATGGGGCACACACTAGTGGAATGGTGCTAGCTAAGAAACTGTTGAGAGTAGGCTACTATTGGCCTACTATGGAATCCAATTTCTGTAACTTCGTGAAGAAATGTGAACTTTTTCAAAAGCACAGTAATCTCATACATGTACTAGCATAGGCTTTGCAGCCTATTACAACACCTTCACATTTTTCAAAGTGGGGTTTAGATCTCATAGGGAAGCTCCACCCTTATTCATTAGATGGTCATACACACATCATAATGGCCACTGAGTATTTCACTAAATGGGTGGAGGCTATTCCTCTTACCTATGTCACCAGTGCACAAATATCCAAGTTTATCATGAACCATCTTATATGCCATTATGGTATCCCCTCGACCATTATCACTGATAATGGTAAATATTTCAAAAACAAGATGGTAAAAACCTTGTGTTAATGCTTTCATATCCAACTTAAATGGTCCACCCCCTATTACCCTCAAGGTAATGGGCAAGAAAAGGTGAAAAAAAAACTCTTGTGCACAGTATGGAGAAAATGGTCAATAAAACTAGTCGTAATTGGCACTTGTTGATCCATCCCGCCCTCTGGGCTTATCAAACCTCCATTTGCACCCCTACTAGTGCGACCCCATATTCACTTGTCTATGGCACTGAAGCCATCATACCTTTGGAAGTGGAGCTTCCCTCCTTGAGAATATCTCTCAGCCCGACTACCTTGATAAAGATGAAGACAACAGAGTTGCTCGCCTAGCAGAGTTAGAACTGTTAGATGAACAACATATCAGAGCACTTAATCGCCTTAAAGTATATAAAAATAGAATGTCTAGAGGATACAAAAAAATGCATCATTCGTATGGAATTTGATGTAGGTGATGTTGTACTAAAATAAAATTAGAAGAATACCACCAAAGACAGGGAAAAGAAAGGTAAATTTGAGGCCAATTAACTTGGTCCCTATGTGGTGACCGCTAAATATAGATCAGGGGCATATAGACTTGCCTATTCAGATGGCGAAGAGCTTCCAGAGCCCATGAATGCCATTCACCTCAAGCACTTCTATTCTTAGGTGTGGCTGGAATATTAAGATAAGAAACTAAAAAGTAGAAAACAAAGAAAAAACAAGTAAAAAATTTAAAAATTGAGAAAAAGTAAAGAAAAAACAGGTTGTCCTCATGTGGAAACCATGTAATTGTGGCATAGTGGGCATGTCCTTTTGTGAAAACTGGTTTCCGATGCTCAAGGAAGGTTTCTCATACACAAGTCACTCTTGCGACAAGATGGGCAACTCTTGGGACTTGTTAAAATCCACAGTACCTTGGCTAGGTCTAGGAATCCGACCTCGAGATCCCTTGCAGGACCTGTGATCTGGTTTTCTTATGATGTGTCCTATTTGTATATTCCCACATCGCGCTGGGGTAACATTCACATTCCAATTCATTGTACGCTAATACATGGCACTTGACCCTTTATATATTCCCACATAACGTTGGGGGCATTCCACGTTTCTTTAAAATCTTGTACATTTCTTTCACAACATGACTTAGAAAATATAAAAACATTTAGAAAATGATACACAAAAATATAAACATCTGGAAAATTTCCCTTTTTCAGGGATAAAACTACATTCGTCTCACAATGTCAGCTTAGGGAAACCTAGACAACAATGATGAACACAACTATGAAAGCTTATCCTTTGTGATAAATCCAAAAACATTAGAAAATATGTCAATACTGTCCCATAAAAATAAAGTGGTAGTTAGATTTCTTTCAGTTGTTGGTTTGTATAGTTTTGATGTACTTAGCATGTTGTGTTGTTCATTCTTTGAATGATTCTTTTCTTACATTATATTAGATCTTGTTAGGTTAATTGTGTGTTGCACTACGTTCATTGTTAGCACTGTTATGTTTGTAATTAATTGTTGTATGTTTCTTTGATTGCTACGTACACTTGTTACAACTCATTTGTACTTGCTTAGATTAAAGTGTTAGATTAATCTTCATTTTATTTTCATTGCATTGTGTTGCATGTGTATATTTGTTTAGTTTTGTTAAATTTTGCTTGTATGTTTGTTTAGCACATTTGTTTGTTATCACATCTATCATCTATCATTTCATCACATTTATCACATCATTTACTACATCATATGTAAATAAAATGCTAAGTATTACATCATACACATGTATGCTAAGCTAATCATCACATATCGTATCATCAATGGGGGCAAGAGGGGTTGTGCATAATCACTAATCTATCCCCCCCCCACACTAATATCATCTAGTATCATCCCAAAATGCTAGCCATGTGGAATCAAACATCTCATAAATTAAAATACATGATATCAAATACACGAGTATATCATCACTATGAAAGAAAAACAAGTCCATCTCTACATCTGAAAGTATATCACATACATGAAAAGGAAAAGATACAACATGAATATCAATGTAATGTAATTACCATGATAATATATCAATACATGACAAGATACACAAGAAAGTGTCCATATGATACATGTATAACCAATATCTCAGTGTCAAAATATGCTATATACAAAATGCTTTGTCCATCTGCCATATAAAAGGGGTAGGGATCAGATACTAAGCCTTCATATAGAGGCATTGTGGTACATTAAAAATTGATACATCGATCGAAATCGAGCCTTCATATAGAGGCATCCATAAAATAATCAAAATAATCTATACATAGGAAAGATCCACCTTCATAAGAGGCATATACAAAATAAATACATATACAAATGGCATGAGTAGGAGACTCAGGCGCAACTCTCACCCTCACCGGGGCTATTGGGACCATGTCCTAGGGGACAGAATAATGGAGGCCGTGATGGGCCTACCCCTGAAGAACCTGCCAATTGTGAGGAGGGACCATGTGTGCCCCTCTGTTGTGTACTCGGCTGGGTGGATGGATCTTGTACTGACCTTGCCGACCTCCATCATCTAGAGCTTGTGCAGCTTACATCAAGCTGGGCATATGGTGTCACTCGCTCCTCTACTGGAACTGCTCAGAAATAGGTTGTCCTATAATAGAGAGCCTCACCTGTGGCCTTAATGGTGTCACGTATCAAGTCCTCATCTCCTATGGCCAAAGCTTCCTTTAGGGTGGCATCACGCTCGCCTATCAATCGACCTCTGTCTGCATCAACCTTCCTAGAAGAGGTGGCATATCGATCTCTCTCTAGTGTAAGAGTCTGTAAATCACTGTGGGCCTAATCTCTCTCTATCAAATAGCCTTTTCCCTCGGCCTGCACCTGGTCATGTTGGACCATGATACTATGTAACTCGCTCTGTGCTTGGCCTAAGGTACCCACAAACTAAGTGCCCTGCACTACCAACTGAGCAATCTGACTCTGCCATATGGCCTTACCACTATCCTATGACTGAGACCTGGCCTAGTCTCTCCCCACAGTCAAAACCTGAATCTGTGCTCTGGCCTGATCTCTCTCAGTGGCCACCTGAAGCTATACCGCTATAACGACCTATAGCTGCTGCTGTAATGTAGCAAGTCATCCATCATCACCACCCTCTGGAGCCTGAGGAGGTGGAGCCTACTGTGGTAAAACCTATTGTAGTGGGACATAAATACCCACTAGAATGCCTAATGGAGGCAACTGACTAGTTGGAGCCTAGTGTACCTATTTAGGAATAGGCCTAGGGCCCTATACCTACAGCTATGGAGCACGACCTCTAACTTGATGATGTGCATCAAGGCCACCCTCATCATCAAAATCATCATCATCAGTGCCATCATCATCACTAGGTGGCCCCACT
Organism: Taxus chinensis; assembly: GCA_019776745.2. NCBI lineage: Eukaryota > Viridiplantae > Streptophyta > Pinopsida > Cupressales > Taxaceae > Taxus > Taxus chinensis. Next base: position 857,476,615 of record CM034151.1, read on the forward strand.
GGGGGAGGGCTCACACCTGCCTCATATGCTGCCATCAGAATGGTCATATTGTGTGGAATCATGCCATGGTACCAGGGTGTGTACTATGTTGTGCACCCTGGATCTCGAACCTACCTCAAGGGTTCCCATGCAACGGGTACCACCTGTGTAAAGCTAGTCAGGCTCTGTCATAGGCTATCTAGGGCCCCATATAAAAATACTCATGTGCCCTCCTCGCGTACCGCATGTCAGGCCCGGGAACATCTGTGTGGTGCAAAAATATCATTGGCACCTATCCACTCTATAAAACTCCCACATATAACTGTGGCTGCCCATGATAAAATGATCAACTCTAGCTATAGATAGCTCCCAGGCATCCTTTGACCACTAGAAATGTCAATATGGCCTCCATACTACTGCCACCTGCTGTAAGTCATCGAGATCTCGATGATAGGGATAAGGATCACCCCTGTAAGGTCGAACATCATCCCCGACTGGGACCTAACCCATGGTAGATGGCTCCTCTGGAGCCCGAACTCTCAAAGTGCCTAAGGGACACCCGATAGTAATGTGATCCCAAGCCCATATCATGAGGATCCTGGCGAGACCTACCGTCTTTTGATGGTAGTAGGTAATAAGATGAAGATCCCAATAAAAATGCCCTAGAATGCACTGGCCCTAGTTATATCTCTCCTTGTATCAATCCAAGAATGACTCCAAGTAGTCTAAGAGGGAATGAGGATCTGGTCTTGTCAGGGAGTAAAACTCCACTGAAAAATGCCATCATATAAACCACGACTTGATCTAGAGATAAGTCGTCGATGCAGTATGACAATCTCACTGTCATCTCGCAACGAGGTATCATCAGGAATCCAAACAGCTGTGCAATGCATCCATCCAATGCTACTCTATCACTCACGTACTGAATAGGCTGGCCAACAATGGTAACGCGCATGATGTACCAGACGTCCTCCAATCTAATGGTGATCTCCCCTATAGGTAGCCGAAAACACTGGCTCTCGCTGTGCCATCTCTCTGTTATGGCCGTAAGAAGGCTGTGGTCCAGGGTGATCTGAGGCATGTAAGCCACATAGGCTAACCTCGAGACATAAAGGAGGATATCTAATATCCCCCTATCTCCATCCTCTAATTATGCCTCTATCATCTCAAACAAGTGTTAGGCACTTATCTAACTTCTAGCTATCTTTCTAAGGAAACATAGTCCGTATAGTCCTTGATGCTTACTAATTTCCCTTTCTCTACTAACTTCTTCTAATTTTCTCCTCCACACTTTGCTATTTTGTTTGATAAAGTGTGTTTTTATTCTTCCCGATGCATGCGAGCCCTTTTCAACACACATGCACCCTTCTCGATGCTTATGCGCCCTAATAGACGCATTCATGCCCCCTACTTTTCCCTCTTTTTGTGTGTATGCCACACAGGACACCAACGCGTCTAGTGTTACGCCTACGCATCCCTCCCAACGCGCATGCATGTGCATATCTGATCCCAAAAAAATCAAAATTTTTCCCCCAACACCTATGCGCTTAGTTCAACGTGCGCGCGCGTCCTTATTTTCCCCCTTTTGACGGATACACATGTGTGTATATTTTTTCAATGCATACACTCATGCATATTAACTTTTCTGATGTGTACACGTGTATATCCACGTGTTTTCGACACATGCATGCATCGTTTTCAGCCTAACCTATCCTAGAAATGACCTAAAAGTGCAATAAATGTGAAATTTAAAGGAGAAAGGATAGACTACTCAAGAATGGTCCATCCGTGGGGTGTTGCTAGTACTCCCAGATCCAGTTTTCTCACCTCCGTGTCATTGGTAACCTCTGCATTGTGCTCTAGGTTCTCTCACTAACACGTCGTGGTAAAAATTCACAAGGGCTCTGGTACAAATAAATTGATCATGATTGTTTTACCCCCTGGGTGGGTATATAAACTCACCGCGATGCCCCTAGGGAATGTTTTCTCTGCCATGATCATTCTAATCTTCTTTTATCCACCGTGATAATTATTTTTATTATTAAAATAATTTTTTTAAATTAATTTTCACACATTGGGGCACTTTGTGCTACCCTGCAGACACTTCCTCTTAACCATGGCATTGTTTACGGACCTTACAGGTGTTTTCCTCTATTTTGATTCATCTTTTTCGTCTATCTACCTCCCTTCATGAAAAATAATTATTTAAGATAAATAAGTAGTATCACCTTGTCTTTCTTTCCATGGGGATCCCCTTTTGGCTCTTTCGGTGGCCTCGCCTTCCCCCATTCACCTCCACGCATAATTTTTAGAAGATCTTTGATTTTTTGAATTCTTTTAACCGATAAAAAAAAAATTAAAAAATTGTAAAATTTATTTAGAAAAATAAAAAACAGTATAAAACTTTGAAAAATGAACTAAAATCAATAACCATCTCATTTTTCGGCTGAAATCTGTGTCTTTTGCATGGCGCTCATCCTATATCCTATTGGTATTTTCACATGTTTTGAAACTACGACTTGTGAATCACCTTGATCTACAATCATTTACAAAAGACCACTGCTTACTTTGTTTATACTCTAGGGCACATTAGTTGCCTGGTATTGTTTCGTTGTGCACGTTGCTTTTTCATCGGACCCCAGTGTCCTCCGTCATTTCCCTTACATATACATATTTCTTGTGGAATTGTTCTTACCCTTGTCATTTATCAAAACATTTGGGACTCTAGCTTGATAACAAAATATTTGTGCAACATTCTTGAACATTGTTGGTTTAAGTGTGTGTGACTGTACTTATTTCCATGTTACATGAGTTTGTTTACTTCTCGTATTGCATTGCATGTTTGTATGTTGCATGGAGTTGGCCTTTTAGCAATAGACAGTTGCTTTGTATATTGGCTTTCCATGTCACTATACACTTTTGTTGTATGCTCACAGTTTAATAAGGACCGATGAGGAAGTCTCTAAGCAAAATGATGATTTAAATAGTGTATATAATTAATTTGTGGATAGCTCAATATCTATTTTCTTATTTCTCATTCTCTTTGCATCCTGCCCCTTCCCCATTCTTCTACTTATATCTCACCTTCTTTGAGTGTTGATCAACTTATTTCATCACCCCATCGACACTCGAGGGGGCATCCTTCATCCTATTAATTTTTCTTCTATCCCTCCAAACTTTTCTTCTCTTTTCTATTTGTCTACTTTCTTTGAAGTGATGCAACTTACATCACCTCAAAGAGGGGAAAATGTAGACACCTGTAGTTTAGATATTGCACTATTATGACTAATATTGCACTAGTTGTTCTTCTCCCTGTAAACCGACAATACACCACCAATTTGACCTATCTAACTCTCTTCCTATGACATCACTTTTGTCATTTTTTCTCTTGTAAACCATTTAAACAAGCTATGATAGCTTTTTTCTAACTACATTAGCTTCTTACTTTATTCTAGTCCACTTCTACGACCTTCCGGACCTATCAATCCATTTCATTGGATTGATCCAACCTTTCAAAACTCTCTCGAAACCGTAATAACCTCTTAAACATGTTTAACTAATCTTAAACATGGTTTGTCTCTCCCTAAAACCTAGTCAAAGTAAGTTTTGACTTGCTAAAAGTGCTTTTTGGAATTTAGTATTTGTCCCACATGCACCCAATTTCCCCTTTTTTCCAAATGGAAAACTATATATAGGGATAGACCCCCTCTCTCATTTTCATGATTTGATCCCTTCTTCCTAAGCATAGATTATAGTATTTTGCATCTTGTTTCTAGTTTTCATTTCTAGTTTAGATATTGAGCTATTTACTTCACTTTTTCATTGTCAATCCACTTTGTAGAGTAAAAGAGAAGAACCATTGGCTCAAAAGGCCTATAATGGGTAGATCTCTTTCTCCTAATCACTAAAACTAATTGCTTAGGACTTATTAGGTTCATTATTTTAAATCTTTCAAAGAATAGAGATAGTCTAATTAGCTTAAATTTGAATGTTTACTTCATAATGCATGCTAGTTAGAATATCTTGTTCATTTCTTATCGGATGGTCCACTGATTTGTTGCTTGAAGCCTTTGGGGATTCTTTAGGAATTCTTACCCCAAATTCATGGCTCTCTACAAATTTTATTTGAACATAACAGTTGAACCATTAAAATATGTTCCTCCACAAGAATGATTTTCAAAAGAATACATTGAAAGAGTCAAATTGATTCTCGAAGTCCAGTTTAAGGAGAAAAATGAGAAGTCAATGAAGAAGAATCACTGATGGTTCAGCAAGCACCGTTGCCTTGGGGGAAACATAGAGGTCCCTTATCTCTCACCCCACCTATGTATGATCTACCTAGAGGGTTAAGGAAGAAATTGATCAAGTTCAATTATGATGGGAACAAGCATCAAGATGACCACATTGCAAGCTTCATCACTGCTTGTGGAGTACTAGGAGTTGGATAAGAAGATGTCTCGGTCCTCCTTTTTCTAGAATATTTACAAGATGTAGTAGTGGAATGGTTCTCACTAGCTAGCTATGTCTATAACTAACTCGAACAACATGAAGACAGATTTTGAAACTAGATTCAATGTCGTAGAAGATGCTCATTCACTTTTGGCCCAAAGGTCTCAACTAAATAAATAATGATTCGAACCAATAAGGGAGTTTATGGCGAATTTCTACTGAATTATACACAAGATACTTGGAGTGGTCCAACCTACTAAATAAAACAAGATAAGATTCTTCAAAAGTTACTAACCTCCTAAGGTGAGTTTTATACTAAAAGGAACTCAACCAACAGATTTAGAAAAATAAAAAAAATCTTGCAATTTAAGCAAAAGATGATCTAATCATTTCGAGAAAGATAAAAAAAGTTCCAAGTAAGGAGAAAGGCCAAAAATCAAGCATGGGTACAAAAGATTCATTTGTCTATAGATCTGATAATTATATATTATCTCTTAAGAAGAAGCTGGTTCAAGCTTCTGTGAGTAAAGAAGCACCCAAGAAGAGTGTTCCAAATAGACAAAGGATTGACCCACCTCTTCAAAGACTTATGATTGACTAAAATAGAACTATATGTAAGGAAATAGTAACCCTAGTTATTCTAATTAGGAGGACTAAAATACTGTAAATAAATATGTTAAAATCATGTAAATTAATTTCAAAATTAAATCTAATAGGTATAAACCCTAATATGCAAGTGAAGAGTAATGAAAGGACTCAACTGGTGAAGGTGACAGTGGCACAATGTCACAGGTGTGAGAATTAAATATGGAAGTGCAGATGAACACTTAGGGACCCCACGACGGGGAATTCTGGAAGAACTCAAATGACTAGGGAACTTGGGACTATACTAGGGCACCCCGGGGCACGCTATTCTAAAATATGGGTGCTCTGTTCAGTCTAAATACTCAAAATTTGAATCTCCTATGGTCACAAGTTGGTTTAGAACCGTATTTTTCTGTCGCAATGGGTTGACTAGATGATTTGTATAATGGCCTATAAAATAAAAGGAAGTATAAAACCCTTGAAAAATAAAAGATGCAAATGAATGGGTCAGACTAACCTCAACCGCCAAACTATTGGTCTTATCACAATGTGCTCCACTACATTCTAGATTCAGATGAATTCCTAGTGAGTGTGTGCATATCATGCCCTAGGTGCTCTCATTTTAGTCACACTTTGTTAAGTAACGAGCAATAGTAACTATATAAAATGTGAATAACATGTGTGCATGGAATTGAATTGAATCCCTCCCCCTTTGAAGTGTTTCTGATGTAGATCTTCCTAGCCATGATGCATGGCACTATGTGGATGTAAGTGATGCAATGGATTCAAATCTAGATGGAATGATAGTAGTCTGTGATGCTAGGACCTTAGACCCTCATTATGGTGTTATAAATTTATATTTATAGGGATCTCAAGATTAATTTTGTAATTAATACCAAAAAGGCTAACTCATAAAAGGATAAGGATGAAGAATGGCTAGAAATTCCGCAAAGAGAAGAAAAAAAGGATGTGCACAGATTGAGCCACCTAGAGTGGAATCGGGGAACCCCTATACATGCTACGGCACCCTAATTTTGGGATAGAATGATGCGGCATTTGCGAAATCAGTGAATAAGTGTTGGAAAATACACGTGAACTACGAAATAAAATATAAAATAAAGATTGTGAAAATGTGGGATTAATTAGTACTTTATCCGCTTGAGAACCTTCTAAATAATAGTATGAGAATGAGCTAAATTATGTGTAAAGTGCATAATTTTGTGTCTACAGTTTTCCCCCACTTTATGCTATTGAGCGGAAAGCTCTGTAATGTGAAGTAGATAGATATTCTTACCATATATCCATGTAGAGTATAGAAGAACATGTGTCGATTGACTAGGCTCCAATGTGGAATGACAAAAAGAAAACTTTGGAAGATTGTGGATTCGAAAGATGAAAAATGTGCATAAAAAGTGATGAGAGAGTGAACCTAGGGTGGAACACGTGTAGTTGTTGGTGTGTGTAGTGTACGTACATCGTTAACAAAGGTAAATGATTGTAGCATTGTGTTTTCATTATCATTGTAGTTATTTTTTGTTGTTATTTCTGCTGAAATGTGTGAATATATCTTTGTACTGTCCTAGTTTTTTAGGCAATCCTACGCCACTGGATGGAGAAGTGTAGATAGGCACACTCACTGAAACCCCCAATCATGTAACCTCTCTACAAAATTATCGAAGGACGCCATTTCATTTTGAGGCCACTATGTATGGAGATTGTAGACTAGTCTGAACTCACTCACTATGTGTGAACCGGTGTAAATACATTGTTTTAGTAGAAAACACACAAATATGCCCCCCTCTTTGGGGGCGCATGTGATGACCCTCGAAGGAGAATGTAGTCCTAAATGAGGACCAACCACACTGTAACTTGTAGAACTCTTCCCTATAGGGGGAAAGGGAAATTATTGGTAGATACAAAGGTGTGCACAAAATTAGATGGCTAGCCAAAACAAGTGTTAGTCCAAAAACATATGCATGTAATAAGACAAGTGTAAAAGTATGCAAATAATGTATAAACTACAAAAAAAGGTAGTGTAAACATGTAATAAAATAAAAGACCTCATAAAGTGGGTTTCAAACATGGGACATCACTCATGATGTTGCAAGGCCATCATGGCCACAAACAACATACAAGTGTGCACAAAATCAAAGGAAAAATCCCTCATACAATAGAAAACAACGCAGATAAGTAGAAAAAAACAAGTAGTCATGGAAACATGTAAACCTACAAAATAACTGTTGCACATGGAGCATCCGTTAGAATGTTGGAGTGATAACCAAGATGTCAAAGTATGTATGAATAAGTAGTGTAAGATGATAAGTACAAAATGAAACAATAGAACCTATATGAGACGAATTTGAATGCCCCCAGTGACCAATATAGTAAAGGTAGAATGCAAACATCCATGCCACGTGTAAATGTCTTATATCTGCAATCACACTAGACAAAGGCATGAGTATGCATGTGTGTTTTATAATGACATACAAGAAAACAATCTAACATGTGTAGTAAAGTCATCATGTAAAACACTAATAAGGAAGAGTAAATTCCCCTAAGACAATGTAGTATGTTGTGGATGGATTGAATGGAATGCATGATGAAATGATAGGAGAAACATGCCCCCTAAGTAAATGGAAGTGTATGTAATGAGGTTCATTTTTGTTTCACCCCTCAACAATTAAGAATGAACCGTAAACAAGAGTGCATCATCGCAAAATGGTCTAGTAGTGTCGGTTGTATCTGGCACACTTTGGTGAATACGTACATGAAATTGTGAAGAAATGTGACATGTAGTGATATATGCATGGACCATAAAGCCTAAGCATATACCACAACTTAGTGAATGGAAGAGTGATGATTTATCCCTAAATGTATATCACTATAGAATGGGTGAATGGGAATGATGTATATGGAAGGATGTGCGTGGACCCTATAGCCTAAGTGTACACCATGACTTGCTGGAATGGAAGAGTGATGATTCATCCCTATCCATATATCATTATAGGATGGATGGATTAAGATAGGTGACATTTAATCCTACAACATATGTCAATATAATATGGATATGAAGGGAGTGGGGATGTACCCTAGGGTATATGCTACTACAAAATGATAAAATGGGGGGTGGTGATTTAGACTAAAGATTATACCACTCCAAGCTAATAATAAGGGTGGTTATATAGCGTAAAGCATATACCACTACAAGATGATAGGATGGGTGAAAATTTAACCTAAGTTTTCTATCACGAACGCAAGAGATGTTTGGAGGAGAGGGATGTTGCATTAGTGAATGTAAGGTTCATTTGATTAGTAAAAACTACATAATTAAGTATGGACCGAGGGAATAAAGTATGTCATAGGGTGGTGAGTACAACACATAGAACACAATGTAGTATAAACAACTAGAGGAATATGTGGTGTAAAATGTGTAGGATGGAAAATGTAATGTAGTATGTATAATATATATAGGATATGCAATGTATATAGAAATGGAATACACAATGATGATGAAATTAGACCCATATGTAATGAAATCTACCATAGCCTGTAGAATGTACATGATAGATAAGTGCACGATGGGAACTATGCAATGTAGGAAGTGTATGATGTGTAGTCTATGTAAGGTGGGGTGATAGGTATAGATGGAATATGTAGTGATTCTATGTAAAGCTAGAACCATGTGTAATATGACTTAGCGTAAATATAGAATGTAAGAACAGGATGTAAAACTAGATGTAGATGAGATGATGACTAGTGTAGTATGTATAAAATAGATGAGGTATCAATGACTAATAGATGAGGGATGTATAAGATAATGTAATATTTAGGTTATGGATATAAATGATGATAGAATATAAATGCATAGAACCTAGAGTGCAGTATGTGGGGTTTAGTGTAATATTAATCCCTTAATTGTCCAATGTGAACTGAATGATAAGAGTGTGTCACTAGGTAATGAGGGTGCTATGGTGTGAAATAAATATACCTATGGATGAAGGAATGAATCAAGAAGAAAGTAGTTATGATAACATGAGGAAAAGAAGGAGGGGGTACATAATGTGATAGGCCATGTAAGGAATCATGAAAGGACAGTCAACCTATAAGTTCAAGGGATGGATGCTCGTCGACTGGTACTAAGGATGAGGAAAGTGCATGACAACAATCCATAAGGGGGGGTATAGTAGCTAAAATTGGAGCTTGTAAATGAAAACTACATGGAGGTGAATGATGAGTAAAGGATGAGGAAAAAAATTGTGTAGAACAGAGGAGAGAGGGTGGCTTAGATTGGTTCTAGATAGTGTGATGAACTAAACGAGCTTGACAAGTGGAATTGGAAATAGAAGGTGGCATTGGAAAAAAATATATGAGGCCTAATTTTTGGAGATCATGAATTATACAATGAAAAGCATGACACCAGTTGGTATGTTTCCATTGAATTTGATTATTGTGGAAAAATAGGTGGTCAGGATATTACACAAGTTGAGAAGGAGGGTAGAAATTATTAGATGATAGAGAAAGGATTTATTTATGAATAAGGTGATCAAGAACATCTTGTGGTATAGCATGAGACAAAAATATAAAACGTGGAGGTAATGGTATAGTCAGTGGATCAGTGAGGGGACTGGCAAGGGACCTAGATGGAACAAGAGCTATAGGAGTAGAAGTAGCATGTGAGGTAGAGGCAGCCTTATGCTTTCCTATCTCAACATGGAGAGACACAAATATGGCTTCCATGGACTAAAAATGAACTTTTAGTACTTGTATAGCCTCTAATAGCTGTGTATTAGATGGATAATCGCAAAGGTGAGAATCAATAGCAATGGTGTTAACCATAGAGACTACTGGAGATAATGGTCGATCAATGTTAACAACAAAAGGAGATGGAGGATCAGACTCATCAAAAGGCTCATCAATGCATGTATCAAAATCGTATGGTACAACACGGGAAACATTATAAAGAAGATTTTGTGGTTAGTCGTTGAAGTAACCATGAATGCACAAGATGTACATAACCATGGCATATTTCTCCTCCGTAAAGGGAGGTAAGGGACATCCTTGAGCATACCAAATGGTGAATTTTTGTGTATAGTAAATAAATGAAGTACTAAAAATGTGATTTGTGCAAAAAGGCATCGGGAATGTGATATCAACAGGATCAGGATCAAGTTTATTTCTAATATATTCTAACCAAGACTGACCAAGTGTAAGTAGAGAAGTAGTAGGAAAAAATGCAAGGTGGAAAACCAGGTGAAAATTGCGTAGGCCATAGGTGGTTGTGAGAATGACACAACCATGAGACAAATTTTGATCACATAAAAGATTATGAAGATCATCGAAGTGAAACACAAGATGAAGGAGACCTACAAGGGAATATACAGTGACTATACATGATGTGTCTAGTGATATGTGTTCCTAATAATAATTATTGATGAAGAGAGTGCAAGTGAATAAAGGGAATGCTAGGGAGGAGGATGGTTGTGAATAGGAGGGGATGAGATCCATAGATGGGAAAGGTCCCTGGTATGGCACAATAACAATAGTAGTAACAGGCGGTGGGGAAGAGCCTGTTTTAAGCATGTGAATGGTGGTTACAAATGGATTTTGTAGAGAAAAAAGGATAGGAGAGGAATAGAAAAACCAACTAAGTAGTGTAAAGTAGGTGTTGTAGGCAGAATTAGAGTGGTGGTAAGGACAAGAGTAGGTGGACAAGTAGGAAGGACCATATCAGCCATGCAAATGGTAGGAAGGAGATCAAGAGGAGTTATTTGATTTTGGGAACCAATCATGATGGCAACGACCCCCATCACCATGGCGACTCCCTTAATAATCCCCCTACACTCTACGATGTCCATCCCACCTAAAAAATTCCATCCCTATCCATGGTGGCCACATAATATAAGACCTTGTGTAGACCCTTATATATATATATATATATATATATATAACATTTGGATTTAATTTGAGAACTTCCTTCATCCATTAGCAGAAGAACAAAATAGTCTCCTAAATCTTTCCTCATCCTCCATCCATTCTTTAAACCCTACCTGTATAAAGGAAAGACAAAATAAACAATGGAAAAGAAAATAAAATAAAAGAAATAATATATGATAGGATTAGGGCATTTCTAAATTCCTTAGGATCAATGGATTAGATTTACTTAATATAATGGCCTAAAATAGACCCTAAACCCTTTTAAGTTGTGGATTTTAAAATGATTATCATTTTTATAAAAGGGGTGCGGTGAATTTATAAAATCAGGTGCCTTAGGGAAGATTTTTAAAACAAATTAGCTTATTTTATTATTAAAAATATAGCATGATGTTATATTATAATGGGGGATTTAATTGCTTAGGAAGTACTTTTAAATGAAATGACATTTTTTATTTTATTAGGGATTAGATAAGTATGATTCATGGAGGGGTTGAATTAAATATTTGGGGGATATAAAATAGTGCTTAGAGAATTAACAAATTAGTCAAATATAATTAATACATACTTTTTGAACCCTGGTTATTGGTGTTGTCATTTATGTCAAGTAGCATTGATGGCAAAGCAGTGAAGCGAGACCTAGTAAGCAATTTCATGATGGTCTTAGTGTTCTACAAGCTTGGTTTTTGACGCATGAGTCCATTGGGAGCATGAACAAGGTAGGAATGGCTATTTCAGATGTGGTACATGTCAGGTATGCTGATGTAAGCATTATAAAAATCTTCTATAGTTAATATCAGGTTAATTGATGAAGGGTTCAGTTTGAATTAGCCCATTTACACCTAGTCTCTGAGCCTGGTGAGATGTGAAGGTATGCGATAGGTCATGAAAATACCATGAGAACATGAAAGTAACTTATTATTGTTGTTTAGGGAATATTTGAGGAAAAATAAATCTTACTCTAGGTCCTAAAAGAAAATTTCAAAAGTTATTCAAAGTTGCTCCTGGAAACTTAGTTGTTCTTACATGCAATTGAAATTTCTCAGGAAATTATATACATAATATTTTAAAGAAATCCTGGGAGATGTTGGAGGAAGGTGTCTCGGTGCTTCATGAAAATTTTTAAGTCAATTTTAGGTAATTTGTTCAAGTTATGGGAGTTTTTACTAAACATGTCTATTGAAAAGCTCATTTTGAGTTGCCTTCCTTCTTAGCATTCAAAATATATATATAATTTCTCCTTTGAATAAATCATAGAAGGAAATTTTGGAGAAAATTTTCCTATAAATCATGTGAAAAATTATTTTTTGGCAAAAGGAGGTGTAAGTAAAAATTTCTATCAATTTTGGTAAAGCATTCTATCCCTCTTCCAGGAAGGTTGTTTGGTCAATGGAAGTAGAAGTCAAATCTTGATATGAAAAACACTTGTATGAGCCTGTGAAATTATTTTATAAGTATTTAAGGTTATTTCAAAGCATATGTGGCCATAATCTCACATAAGGCTCATCAATTTCAGTAGTGAAGGTGGTTGCAGTCCAAAATGTGAAGAAAAACCTACCATGCAAGGTGAAATGATTATACAGGGTTTCTGTTTGTCTTTAATAGTGTGTTTTGGTTCTCTTCAAATTACTAGAAGACTCCATTCATTCTCTATGGATACAAATGTATTCTAACACACCTTGTTTCATCGAATTTTATCTAGTCATGCGTTGTTATGACTCAAATTTCATTGTACTGTGTTGATTCCATCTATTCTATTGATGACTAAGGTTAGTTGCTAAATTATTAACCATTTTATGGATATTGATGGCCAACTAAAGGTACACATTTATTTTAAAGAACTCTAGGGTTCCTTATCAAGTTTCCTTTCTCAAATGAGTGGTTGTGAAGTCATTTCTCCTTATCTACACTATAATAGTGAATCATAAGAGCATTTTCAGAGGGTTTCTTGCAATGAAAATAGTTGGAAATGGAATTAGTCACCTTGGGATACCCATAATCAGTTTCATATTTTAATTTCATTCAAATTCAAAAGAGATATCATATTATTTTTGAGCTCTTAAGTGAATACTATCAGCAAATCCTTAAATAGGGTTTTGTTCCAAAATTTTTAACAAATTTGGGCTAGTTAGCCATTAATTGCTCAAAATTATTTGACCAAATCTCTCTGTCCATTTTTTCCCATTTGCAAAATATTTGGAGGTATTTGACTAAGTACTGACAAATATTCTTTTAGCAGAAGTATTTAAAAACATGCATAGTATACAGTTGAGTGTGAAACTTCATTTTATCGATTTCCATGAGTTCCTTTGCAATATAAAAGGTATGAATGATTGAATATCAATTTTTTAATGTTGTTTAATTCTTGAAAGGTGGGTTGTAAGCTTTATAACTCTTAGTTCATTTGAAAGTATAAGATAATCATCTATAGGTATTTGTATTTGTACAATGAACAATGCTAGAGTGAAAAAATTACATTTTCAAGACCATGAATGCATTTAAATTGGTCTATATGAGGGTATTAAAGCTTAAGAGGAGTGTTATAAGTCTTAGACGAGTTAGGAGATGGGTTAGTAGTGATCATAAGGACAAAAGAAACATATAATAAACTCTCATTCAAGGAATAGAAGAAGTCAAATAGACAGGTACAATTATTTACATTGAACAAGAATTTGAAGAGTAACAAGATACTTAAATTGATTATTTAACTCAAAAAATAACTTGAAGAGTTACAAGATACTTTAAACAAGAATTCTAAGAATATACTTTGAAAATTATTGCATAAGACCAAAAATTTATGGAAGGTGAGGTGTTTTTTCCCTTGAGCTCGAGTCAAGAGTGACAAGGGCAGTTGGAGAGTAAAAAAGGGATAGGAGACAGAGAGTGCTAAGGATTAAAAATTCATATATAAATACAATTGAGATATACAAAAGGAAAATGCAAATTTTGAAGATACATATTATAAATAAATTGAAGAGAGAATATTTTGAGTAGTACCTTGAACTAATTTATGTTATCAGCAGTGAATTATTAAAGGGAGACAAGAGAGAAAAGATAGAATACAAGGATGATAAGATATTGATGGCATAGAAGGAAGTTGTTATTGTAGAAACAAGGATTTCTCATCAAAGAAAAAAAGTTAATATAGGGACAACCTATGACTGTCATGAGAGATAAAAAATAGAAATAGAAGGTGAGTGTATTTGTTGAATATAGGTGTCACTCTTCAATGCAAAAATAGAGGATAAGGTACTGATTGAGGGAAAAATGTGTCTAACAACAAGAAAATAATGAAGAAGTGTGAAAATGGATAACATATGACTGTAATGAAGAATTGAATCAATACAAGGGGTAAAAAACAAAAGCCTTGTAAGTTCATATAGAAGACAAACAATTGAACTGATTACAAAATCAAAGAATTAAGAGGACTTTGAAATGTTAAATAACTATTTCTAGAAAAGAGATCATGATCTATTGATGTAAGCAATATGAAGCTAAATAATCAAGTTGTAAAAGTATCATGGTATTATTCCTAAGTGGGTGCTTAGGTTCAGGGGTAGAAGCTCCTTGCAAATTGTAGCCTGCTAAACCAACTAAGTAGGTGTTTGGAAAAATCTTAGTGGATGCTACAGGAACTAGAAATTGGGTGATTCTTAGGTTGAGTTTTTTCTCAACCAAATTGGAATTCATTGTAAACAAGGAATTTTTGTTCCTAATAAAATATTTGATTCCAAGTGGGCTTTCCTCCAATTAAGGGTTTCCCACTGTAAATTTAGCATCTGTATACTTATGGTCTTGTATGCACCTTAATTCGTGTTCATGGTTTGAATGTTAATTATTTTCAAGAAGTTTTATTTCAATGGTAGTCTGATCAACACTAATTCCCCCTCTTAGTTATTGTGATATCCAATAATTGGTATCAGAGAAAGGTTCTCCAAAGTCAAGCCTAACAACTTCGAGGTGATCCTGAAGTCACAAACATGTGTACTTTAGCAAAGTCTATGCTAAAGAAGAAGTATGAGATTACCCAAGCTCTTATAAAAGAGTTGAAGGAAGAAATAATGATTAAGGAAGCTAATCACTTTCAAGAACTAGAAGAGGTAGAATCATTTGTTGAAATTGTATCAAAATCCTTGAAGGATAAAAAAAATGTTTTCCTTAAATTTGAAGAGTAACTAAAGACCCGGAAGAATGAGGTTGTCAAGGTCACTAATCAACTTACAAAACTAAAATAAAAAACAAGAAAATTTCAGAAAAATAAAACATAAGACATGCTAGGAAGCTATTCAAGCCATGAGTGAAAAATGTGAGAAATTAAGGCCAGATATGAATATTATCATAGAAGAAGTGGCACAATAAAAGAAAAGAGATTTGAAGATTGAATCAAGCCATTCAGAGAAAAAGGAAGAAGAAAAGGCTAGTCCTAGCAACAAAACAAATAAGAAGTGAACCAAGAAGATCAACACAAGAAGGTTTAGACAACCAAATTCATCCAAGTATGAGAGAAAATATAATGGATATCTCTATTCATGTTGTGCTTTTGGAAATAGAGCTAGAGACTATTTAAAAACTATAAATAAGGAGGATCCATGGAGAGATAATAGGACTGAGTATGAAAATAAAAAATTCTATTTTAACTGTCAAGATAAGGGACACATAACAAAATACTATCTTAATGAACCTATGAAGAAAGAATGGACAAAAATTACACCTAGAGATAGGAGTCAATGTGTTTTCTTAAAGTGTAACAAAGTGGGACACTTTTCTAGACATTGTCTTAAGAGGAAAATGATCCAAAGGAGAAGAGATGAAATATAAAATTTTCATACAAAAATCAGAAAAGAAAGCAGATTTAGAGGCTAAAAAGGGAAATAATGAAAATAAGGAGAAATTTGCAAACATGAAAGAGTCACAACATGCTAATAATGTATTAGCAAAGGATGACAAAGGCAAGAAACTTGAAAACAACTCTAGTGCCAAGGATGAGGAATTTCTTCCTCAAGAAGTGAGAGAGCAGGTGTATGAAGTGTAACATATATGTTCATCAGGCTAGCACACATAGGATGAAATTTTAGGTAATGAAATTATCTTACCTGAAAGTACAGCCAAGAATGTAAAAAATATTGTGAGGACAAAGAAAGAGAAAATGAAGTCATCATACTATTATGACGACTTTATGTTGTTTTGAGATGATTCAAGGCTCATTGTATTCCTCTTCTAAGCTTCTAGGAGGCATAGTCACTTAAATGAAGAATTGGAGATGTTGATCAAAGAATACTTGTCAAGGATCACACACGGAGTCCGCATGGGATAGAAGGCCAAGATCAAAGGCATGGAAGAACAGGACGGACCCACGTGTGGAAGGCAAGTTTAGATTTTAGGACTTAGCTGATTTTTGGAAGATGGCGTGTGGAACACATCAACGATGTAGAGATGTGCGGCCATGCATTTTCTATATTTGGAGAAGTGGTTCAAAGCGTATATGCATAGAGGAAAGCTAAGAATAGAATCAACACTTAAATTGAACTACAAGAGGACTATAGATAGCACACTTGCATGTGTGGCTATAATTGTAAATGGTGTGTGCCTATCAATATCATGTGACCTATTTCTAGAGTGGTTTAATAGTGAAGGGAAAGTCCCCACCCTATATATATATTATGTTAGGTGCATAGTAGTGCGTGTAGATGATTTTGGTATGTATCAGAGAGAGCAGTATATGTATGATTTTGAATGTTTGTATCAAATCCATACACACCTTGGTATAAATTGATAGTACTATAAGGATATTCTATATTTATTAATAGATGGAAGATATTGGTTGAATCTAAGTGTCATTCTGTGTAATTGGGTAGCACATGTTAATGATTCAATCATGATTACTGTTTAATATTGTTCTTTCATAGATCTGTGGGTAACATGCACTGTAGAATGATGGATTAGTTTTAAATCTATATGTTTTCTTCCTATATCATGTTATCATCCTATTACAGCAACCCTAAAGAGGGACATAGTACCTTTGCGTGCTTTGGGTGAGTGCTCAGTCTAGGCTGAGTGATGTGCCAACGCGACTAGGGTGTTATCTTGCAAATTCTAGGATACATCATTGGCTCCATTGCTAGGACCTCTTTTTTCAGTTGTTTTCAGGATGGTTTGTGATGAAGCCGTACCGGTTAAATCTAGCACATATTGAGGAATGGATACATGATCTGGAGGAAGAATATGCATGACGGTTCAGTAGTGGATCTGAGTTTAATACACGCACTTGGGTACAACAGAACTTGTACAACAGCTTAAATTAGAGATTTTTTGTCATATTTCCAGTAGAACTTTATGAGTGGCTTACGGCTTATGCATCTTAGTGGAATTGGAGATATCACACACTTGTCTGGACACAAAGAATTTCAGGCTCTTTATGATGCTGATCTGAGTTGGACTCGCGTGGTGGATACGTGGTTTCGTGGTGTTCTAAATAGTTATATTTTGGAATACTCAATTTCAACGTACTCTTGTCCAAAGGTCACTGAATTTCAGTTTTTGAGGTATCCAAGAGGAAAATATTTACATGGTATTCCACTGGCAATCAAGATCTTAATGGTAACTTTGAACCTGGAGAGTAAACCAATGGATAACTAAACTTCAGTATGGGTGAGGGAAGGAACAGGTTTGGTATTAAGATGGTGGACATAGTGGTAGAAAAGCAGAGAGAGAAGAGGTAGCTCAAGCATAATGAGGCACACGAGAGGGAAATAGAGAAGTATCACTCCATTGCACAGAAAGTATGGCTTTGAGGAGAGATATGGCTCATGAAGGATTTATTGCTCACGTAGAAGACGTGGAGCCAGAGCATCAGGAACTCCCCCATCTTGGAAAGCATGATAGGGATCCCTTCTCGGCCCTCACACAAAAGTGTGCTAGTGGAGACTATTTGGGCCGCAAGTGTGCATCTTAATCCACTTGGTGACCTATCCTTTGCACTTGGTTTTTTAGTATCTAGTATGACAAATAATCAGCAAGCTAACTCGGGAAGTAGGAGAGTAGGAGTAAGTCATGCATCAAGTACATCAATGGTAGGATAAACAAATTCAATGTTATATGGAGGAGCATTCTTAGGCACATCATCTGCATAGAATGTGAGCACGCAGAATGTTGGATTCACCTCAGGAAGTGGAGCTACCTCACAAACCATAGGGGTTTAGTATAGTACTATTATCGGAGCACAGGGGAGTATATATATAGGTCATACTCCTACTATAGGTGGAGGATCAAGAGGTATAGGTGGTTCTAGTTCTGGTGGATCAGGTGGTTCTGGAGACAGAGGGAACCCAAGGGGTTGTGTATTAGGTGGTCAAGGTCCACAGTAACCATAGAATATCTACATAGAGATGTCTCTTCATCTCCCAGAGTATAGAGGTAGTGAGGATGCTGCCAAACATGTGCATATGTGTGAAATCTTGTGGCACACTAAAGGGATTATAGATGCTGAGTGAAAGGAAAGTCAATTTACTACTACATTACAGGTGTGCGCGCACAGCTAGTATAGGAAATTTGACCCTAATCAAACTTGTGTAGATTATGTAGCACTGAGGGATGCTTTCCTGAAAGAGTTCCATATCTCTGATTTTGAGCAGAAGAGTATAAGTGCACTCAAAGATATCAAGGAAGGCACTACTGAGAGTGTACATGAGTATGATTCTCATTTTAAGACACTTCTATCTAAGTTGTCTTATGATATCCATGCTATCCAACCTGCACAGTGGTTCGTTGGAGGATTGATTACACCTTTTAGAAGGGCGCTGTCACATAAGACATACATGGATCTGTGTGAAGCACTGGAAGTAGCTTTGCATGATGAGGCAGTTGGGAGCATTGAAACTAGTGTTAGTCGATTTCTAGAGACATAGATTACAGCTATAGAAAAGTAGTTAGAGAAGCTATCAATGAATTCAGCCCATGAAACGTGCTCAAGAATTTGGTGTATAGATTGTGAAGTGGTCACACCAAGGATAGTTTCCCTCACATATCTATACATTCATTATTATTGGACTATGAGATTTGTCATTTGAATTATGATGCGAGTCACTGTCCTTTGTTACAATGCATAGTAAGGATGTATCTTACTTTTTCAAGATTTACAGGTCCATGACCCATGATACTGAGGATTGTCACTTGATTGGTTAGATCCAGCATACCATAGACATTGGAGTATGATAGACAAGTATAACAAATAATTCTAAGGGTAGGAATGAGCACCAGGATCGATATCATAATCAAATGTGCTATGACATGAATGGGGGGTGTTTTGAAGGAGGTCATGGAAATGGATGTGGATATCGTGGTGGATATGGAGGACGAGGCTACAGTGGAGGAAGAGGAGATTTCCCTCATGGAACATGTTATACGTGTGGATCTCTTGATCACTACAGGAGTGAATGTCCTCAAAATAATGCATGTTCTTTCTATGGGAAGAACCATGGCTATGAAGAATTCCCAGACTTATATGAGCATCTGAGTAAACAACATATGTCCTGAGGCATTGACAGTAAAGATGGCTACATGCGTTGAAGTTGCGCATGTGTGAGAGGCATTGCACCACAATCCTATGATTACCAAGGAGGAGGTTTTGCTTGTGAGGTAGCTAGATCCTTCTCATCGGAAGGAAGTTTACCAGGATACCATGGAAGTGCTAAGGAATCTTCAAGGTGAAATACAGTACCTAAAGGAGAAAAAGAAAACATCGAAGACAGTCTAAACTAATATTAATGATCTGCAGGAGGTGTGTAAGATGTTGCACTGGGAGAACATTATTCCACTATTGGGATGTTAGTTGAAAGGGAACAATCCACGCGCAAGCCTTGAGACTGGATGATAGATTCTGCAAGTAAATCTTCCCCCTAATAGCATTGACTATGACAAAGAAATTACATTGAATGTTGTTATGGATGGGTCAATTTTAAGTAACATATTAATAGATACAGGAACAGAAGTAAATGTGTTGACATTAGATGCATGGGTACAAATAGGGAGGCCTCCATTGCAGCCATCATCTAATGTGTTATTCATGGAAAACCAGACTAAGGCCACGCTCATATGAGTTTTGAAAGATGCATCTATCACTATATAAGGGGCCAAGTTCACTGGGGATTTTGAGGTATTAGCACTTGCAAGAGTAGGAAAATTTCCAGCCTTGCTTGGATGCCCTTGGTGTTATGTGAATAACGCTGACTTGAGATTCAATAAGGGGTATGTCAGCTTTGAAAAAAAGGAGGAGAGGGTTGTGATACCATTGAAAGATGGAAATTCTACGCCATATGTTGAGCCCCTAAATGAGGAGGATTTAAATAGAGTGTATGTATGTGCTATCTAGGACCCAGTGGTCAATGAGCCATTGAAGGAAGGCATCCTACAGTGGGAGGATTCTCATTCTATTAGTGATACTACGAGTATTTCTTGTGACAATTAGGCTCATGGTACATATGAATTAGTAGGGCAATAGGTGAGAAGCATGGTTGCATGCAAGAATGGACTTTATTCAGTTTGACGAATAGGTAGCACAGTACCTTGGTATACAAGGGCAGAAGATCTCCCTATATTTTTGAAGGCCATGGAAACACAATGGATAGATCAAGTTAAGAGAAGGGATATGTTAGCATATACACTGCGCGGGACAACAACACGATTGTGAGCAGTCCATAGAGATAACCTTATACATTGGGAAGAGATTGGAATACATTTTTCTACTAGGTTTGTAAGGAACAATGCACCTACAAAAAATATGCACTTATCATGGTGATCAACCTATTCAGCATCACATTCAGTAGTGTGAGAGAATCTGGACAGTCAGATAGGAAGCATTAACGCCTTCACTTTGGGTGCATAGATTGTATTCCACACTCCAAGGATACACACGTGCTTGGTATGCATAAGCATAACTATATAGAGAAACTAGGAACTGGCGTGATTTGACTATAGGTATGATCCTGACATTTTACTACTTCTCGACTTAACCTCCTATAGCAGAGGCATTAAAATTTTTCAAATGCTTAACTATGGGAGATAGTGTAAAATCAGAGGAGCATATTTAGGAATTATTTGATGAAACAGAGTTTGGAGCATGTTTTGAAAAGGAAGAAGAAATAGACTCCGAACTACTTGAATGTGCTTGCCTTGAGAAGGAGAAAGGAAAGATGGTCTACATCGTGGATGATGAGGAGATTGATAACTTGGATATTGAACATTCACATGGGGTGCGTGAGGTCTTGGAAAATGCAGACAAGGATACACATGCCTACCATGAACCCATGAAGACAATGAAGGTGAATATAGGTTCAGAGGTTGAGCCTAAGGAGGCCATAATTGGTGATTACTGGTCAGACTCAGAGGTAGTAAATATCATCGAGTTAATCAGGGATTATCAGGACTTATTTCCTAGGGGATATCATGAACTTAAAGGCGTGCATGAATCACTTGGGGAAATGAAGATGAAACTTAAGGATGGTGCACGGCCAGTTAGAAAGATACCTTACAGGATGAATCCTAATTTGTGTGAAAAAGGTAAAGGAAGAAATTGATACAATTTTGAAATATGGAATTATCAAGCCCTTGATGAGTCAAAATGGGTTAGCCCGATGGTGATTAGTATCAAGAAGGACAGACGGATTAGGATATGTGAGAAATACAGGGAGCTGAATGCTGCATGCGTCACAGATCCTTTCCCTATGAATTTCACAAAGGAAATACTAGAAGGATTTGCAGGGTGCAAAATATATTATTTTACAGATGGATTTTCTAGGTATCATCAGGTTAGGATCGCTCAGGAGGATCAAGAAAAGATTAAATTTACCACTGAATGGGGAATTTTTTTCTATACTGTGATGCCTTTTGGATTGAAAAATGTGCCTGATATATTCTCACAAATAGTTCTTCAGGAATTCAAATATTTTATTCAAAACTTCTTACAGGTCTACCTAGATGATTAGATAGTATATGGGCTTGTGAAAGACCATTGTGAAAATCTATGCTTGATGTTTGAACAATGCAAACAATTGAGTATTTCTTTAAATATCAAGAAGTGCATATTTTCTAGACCATTTGGGATTCTTTTAGGACATATAATCTGCAAGGAAGGTTTTCTAGTTGATCTAGCCAAGGTTGCAGTCATTTTAGGCCTGGAAGTGCCTACCAGTTAAAGTGGGATGCATGGATTTCTAGGTCATACAAGATATTATAGAAAATTCATAAAATGGTATGCCAAAATTTCTACACCCTTGGAAGAAATATTGAAGGGGAAAGGTACATTTTATTAGGGAGAACCACAACAACACGTGTTTGAGATATTAAAAGAAAAACTTACTATTGCACCCATTTTTCATTTTCCCTCAAGGGATAAACCATTTCATGTGCATGTGGACGCTTTTGGTATGGCCATTGGCACTGTATTAGATCAACCTGATGAAGGTATTATTGATCATCCAATTTGTTTTACTAGTAGGAAGCTGACTCCTGTTGAATGAAATTATACAACCACAGAGCGCAAAGATTTATTAATGATCTATGCACTGTACAAGTTTTGATAGTACTTGTTAGCAAAACCATTTGTGTTTTATATAGATCACATGGCATTGAAGTACTTGGTAAATAATCTCATCTTACAGGGGCGCATATGTAGATGGGTGTTCCTATTTAAATAATTTGACTTCACAGTTGTTGTGAAGCTAGTGAAAAGAAATTCTGGACCAGACCATTTATCTAGAATCAATTTAGGAGAGGATGCATAGATGATTGAAGAAACAATGCCAGATGTATAGGTATATAGATTACAACGTGTTCCCATGTAATTATAAGAAATTGTTGTCATTCTATGAATGGGTATCACACCCGAAGGCATGAAATCATTTGAAAAAAAGTAGCTTGCTATAGGCGCGACACCATTTATGTTAATCAGTGGTGACCTTTACAAGCTTGGACGAGATGAAGTGTTATGCCATTGTGTTTTAGAGCATGAGTGCAAAGACATCATGGAAGAAGCTCATGGTGGTATTGCAGGAGGCCATTATGCAGGTGATGCGACTACCTAGAAGATATTAACTACTAGATTATGGTGGGAGACACTGTATAAAGACTGTAAAGACTATTGTAAGGCATGTGATCATTGTCAGTACCTAGGAAAATCAGGCCAAAGAGATGAGATGCCTTTGAGACCAATTACTAGTGCTGAACCATTTGAGAAATTAGCCATTGACTTTGTAGGACCTATTTCACCTACTAAGTCTAGGACTGGATCACACTATATCATTACTTGCACATAGTATCTTACACGGTGGGTAGAAGAAGCACCTACGAAAGACTGTACAATAGATAGATTTATGTGGGATAATGTTCTTACACAATATGGATGTCTTTTAAGCTTGACAAGTGATAGAGGTACACACCTTTTTAATGAGTCAATCAGGATCCTATTAGATGACTTTACGGTTGCACACCATAAAACTACACCTTACCATCCTCAAGCAAACAAAACTGCTAAGGCCTTCGACAAAATTTTGGGATAGACTTTAACAAAAATATGTGATGTTGGAAGAAAGGATTGGGATGAAAAAGTGTTAGCTATTCTTTGGGCATATAGAACAACTTACAAGAGATTGAACAAGGCCACACCATTTTAATTGGTGTTTGGTGTGGAAGTTGTTCTTCCTATCAAATTTATGTTACCTTTTTTGTGCATTGTGTATGCCAGAGGTCTATCTGATGAATGGGATTTAGATGAATATATTAAAAACTGATTCAACTGGATGATTGCCAATCCATAGCATGGTGGAGTCAGAAGCAGGAAAAGGCTAGGCATAATGCATGGCATGACAGAAACATAAGGGATAAGAAATTTGAGATTGGAAAAATGGTCCTTCTGTATGACTCAAAGTTCTTGCACCATCCAAGAAAGCTCAAAGTACATTGGTTAGGGCCATATGTTATCACTTCTATACTTGATTCAGGTGCATGCTAGTTAGAAGAACTTGATGGAACATGGCTACCCGATTACTTTAATGGGAGTAGGCTGAAGCCCTACTCTAAACAAGTCTTCTTGGTGTTTGTAATAAGGAAGTATTGCCAATTAGTTTAGGTTTTCAATTCCATATTTCCTTAATGTATTTTCCTTCATTATCACTATGCTTTGTCAATTTAGTTGTTGTTTGTGTAATAAGTGCACTTGTGAGAATGAAGCTAATTACTGTATGAAGAATGTTTATGTGCAGAGGACTGCACATACTTTTAGTGTGGGAGTGGTTGTAGTGATCCAAGACAAAGATAGAAAAATACTGAGGGAATTGAAAGATGAAAGGAATAAGTTGCTACCGATGTGCTTTAACTAGAAAAAATTTTTGCTTCTCAAAAGGTGACCAAGGATTGAGAAAGATGAAGGAATAGTATAATGTGAGGTAAGTGGAGGCCATGATAGCTACCAGGAGTAGGTACAGTGATGAGGTACTTAGGTGTAGGAGCACACATGGAAGAGAAGCCTATGACCAGTGGGTAGGAAGGGCATGCTAGAAGGTTATAGCTGGGCGTGAAGATATACCATGAGGAATGAACAGATTTGGTCAACAAATGAAGGGATATTTGGTAGGTGAGGAGCAATAAATGCATCAAAATTTGAAAAATTTATATAAGGATGGGATGCAGATTCATTTTTACCATTGCAACTAAGAGTATTTGAGAGAAGAGCCAAGTGGAAAGAGCTGAGTGATCGAGTTAAGGTGTGAAGGGTGTGAAATCAAGAGTGACAATCAGGTCTGTGCTATAAGAAGCTTGTGTCCCCAGCAATGAAGGGTTTGAGTGAAGTAAAGAGATAAAAAAGATTTAGGTTACGAGGTTTCCACCTAAGGCATAATTGAATTAAGCTATGGTTTGATTTGGGAGTTGTAGAGTTGGAGAAGAGACATTTGTAAGGTAGAAATGGCACCAAAGAAGGCATCTGTAGCAGTAATAAAAGGAAAGAAGAAGGTATTCATTGATGGATGAAGATATGGAAACTGTACGAACATGAAATCAACTATCCTGGTTGATGCACACCCACATCGATGAGCCTGACTTCGATTTATCAAAATAATCATACATTTCGAGGTGACTGAAGAAGGCACCTCAGGCTAGACACATGCCAGTAAATCCTATTGTCATGTCAAATGAACAGGTCAGTAATGCACTGGTGAAAGTTTTAGTGGAAGTAGCTAGAAGAAACATGGATAAATATACAACAATTAAAGCATTGCGTGAAGAGCTAAAGACGAAGGATGCAGACATAGCGCGCATAACATAGGAAAGGGACTTCACGCAGAAGAAGAATGAAGTATTCATAAGCATCATAGAGGAAATTGGTGACACAATAATCAAAGCAAGGCCACACTTGGAACCCAAGGTGCCACAAACATTTCCCTCAGCAATACACTATGTGGGGAATTTGGTGGACTTGGTGTTCAAAGATGAAACTTTGCATATACAAGGTCAAGAACGATCAGAGAAGGATGTTTAATGGGAGAAAGCATCGGTGATGAGAAAAATCACATCCTGTGAAGGGATGGTACAAGAATTACAAGAAGTGCTGAAGAAAGTAGACCAAGCTTTGAATATATGCACAGCTCCAAAGGTGCTCATCAACATTAAGACCTTGGAAGAAAATAATGAGGTTTAGAGAGTAATGAAAGATGAAATAGGCCACTCAGAAAGGTTGTCAATGGTTAAACAAAAGTGTGAGGCCCTGACAGTAGCACAAGATCCGCACAAGACTCAGCTAGAAGAGCTTGGAAAGCTGATTGTGTAGAAGATGGACCTTTTAGAAGGAAGGATGACATCCATGTCCAATGTTGTGTTGGTTCTACGAAATGAGAAAGGAGAAATTGTGGGGGATGAGTTGGAATCCATTGCTATGGAAATCCCCGAAAAAGTAGAGCAGGCACTCACTGAATGACAGGATTTGGAGGGCAGCAATAAAATAGGAATACCTAGAACTAATACTACGAACTGATACCAAGGAGGTTACTTAAATAACCTCATATATATTATTTATTTGTCCACATTCTTCATTCTTTCATTATTATTCTTTTCTTCAAATTTTGGAGATGACCATTGTTGGGGAGACAATGAGATTAGTGTGGGGTAATGTTGATCAAAGAATACTTGTCAAGAATCACACACAGAGTCCACATGGGATAGAAAGCCAAGATCAAAGGTGCAGAAGGATAGGAAGGACATGCGCATGGAAGGAAATTTAAGATTTCAGAACTTAGCTGATTTTAGGCATGAGGATTTATTTTTGGAAGATGGCATGTGGAACACATCAACGATGCAGAGATGTGCGCACCATACATTGTCTATATTTGGAGAAGTGGTTCAAAGCATCTATGCATGGAGGCAAGCTAAAAATAAAATCCACACTTCAGTTGAACTGCAAGAGGACTATAAATAGAAAACTTACATTTGTGGCTATAATTGTAAACGATGTGTGGCTATCAATAGCATGCGACCTATTTTTGGAGTGGTTAAGTGGTGAAGGGAAAGTCCCCCACCCTATATATATGATGTTAGGTGCATAGTAATGTGTGTAGATGATTTTGGTATATATCATAGAGAGCAATGTATGTATGATTCTGAACGTGTGTATCAAATCCATATGCGCCTTGGTATAAATTGACAGTACTGTAAGGAGCTTCTATACTTATTAATAGATGGAAGATATTGGCTGAATCTAAGTTTCATTCCGTGTGATTGAGTGGTGCATGTTAATGATTCAATCATGATTACTATTTAAGATTTTTATTTCATAGATATGTGGGTAGCATGCACTATAGAATGATGGATTAGTTATGAATCTATATATTTCTTCCTTCATCATGTTATCATCCTGCTACAACAACCCTAAAGAGGGACCTAGTACCTTTGCGCACTATGGGAGAGCACTCAATCTAGCTTGAGTGATGTGCCATCGTGACTAGGGTGTTATCTTGCAAATTTTAGGCTACATCAAGAGATATAATGAGTGTTATTTCATGATGCATAAGTTATTTTATCCTATGATTGTTCAAGGATTTTTTTTTTTGGATTCTCTTGTATTAAAACCATGAAATCAGTTATGTCTAATTTTGAGTTTAAAAGCTTGTCACAAGATCAATTAAAGGACTTACTTCAGTATTTGGTTCATGAATATTTGATTCTCTATTGTTTGTCTTGAGTAAATGACCCGTGTCTTACAAGCTCAGTTATGTAAATGATCTAATTGGTTTTTCTTGAGTAAATGATCTCTGAAATATTGAGTCTTAGTTACGCTAGTTCTGGAAATGTCACAAGGTTCTGATGGCCACAGTATCAAGTAAGGTCATGGAATAATAAATTAATGCTACTTAGCTAAGGGAGACTATGAATTTGTCTCATGAAAGTGCCTATGATATTCGTCTCAGCCCTCAAGGTTTTTTGAAGGTTATTGGATGTTATCACTATGTTTTAGTATTGTCATGAAGTTTTATGTGCATCATAATTAGTTCAAAGTTATGAATATATAGTATTCAAGTCCAATATGTTATGTCCTTGAAGAAATGTGTTGGTTTGTCAAAAAAATTCACTATGTCATCTTGATATTTTTCAATATATTCTTGGATAATTGGATGAGTAAGGTTACGAGACCTTAATAGTTATGTCATTATCATGTGATTATATCTTATGCTATGACTTGTATCTCAAAATTTGGCAAGTGTATTGTTGGAGTATAAGAGTTGTATGAAGATTGAAGCAGTCTATGGTGTAGCATATAAAGTTCAAAAGATGAACAATATGAATTAATTATATCATCTTTGTCTTCTGTAAATTTTTAGTATCATAGTCAAGTCCTTGAGAAAAATATTCTATAGTTATAAAAGTGGTATTTGTATGATCCCAAAAGTATTAATGATGTTCTAAATCTCAAGTTATTTCTCACTTATATAAACCTGAAGTTATACAGATATAGAAGATAGGAAGTGTACACTCCCAGGGGGTGTTGGTTCTCCAAATTCACCATGATCTTGTCACTCCAAGATGTACCAACTATGTAGAGTTCCTACATGAAGTATCAAAGCTCCTTGTGTTTCTTTAAAAAGGGTATTTATTCAGGAAGAAAAATATATTGATATGCTCCAATAATATAGGTGATTACAAAATGTGATTAGTATCCCTAACAAAGGTAGTATCATCTATAAAGTGAGCAAGGGTGTAATGTGATCTATGGATACAGTGTGTGTGTTCTCTATAATGATTTCAAGTATATATGGAAGTTTGATAGGCTCGACATGAAATGTATGGATTTATAATCAAGGATGGTGAACTTTTGGACACTATCTCAAAATAAATTAAGAATGGAAACTCAGAATTACAAAATGAAAGGGGATCAAAACTATTCTTGACCAAGGCTTAAATGAAAGACTTCTAAATCTCAGTACACATCAAGAATCAAGGTTTGAGTAGAATTCACATGAAGAAGGTTTGAGTGGAAGGAAATTATACATGACATCTTTTGAAATACTGTGATACTTAATGAAGAGAAAGTTTTGAGACTAAGAAGTATACATGACAAGGGTACTCCTTAAGATATATATGAGTACTAAATGAGATAGAAACCATGTAATAATAATTCTTGAGCTTACACTATGAAGGGTATGTGGTGTTTATCTCAAGTCTACAATGGTAAAGTGTTAGTGTATCTTCATGGATTAAGATGGTATGGATACATGTGAATATTGTCAAGTAAATTATCTAAATGTAGCATACTTTGCATTTGAGATCTTGGTCATGTTGTCCTTAAGATATAATAACAAAGAGGAATATTATAACAGAGACATAAGGCTAGATGGACCAATCAAAGTTTTTAATATCATGCTACAGGAAAGAGAGAGTTTTGTGATAGTGACTTAGACCACATATTAAGGTTTGGTTTTTGATGTTGAGGAAGAAATGTGTAAGTATGGAGCACTTGTGAAACCTGTTAAAAACCTTAGATTATCTAAATCTAACCCTCAAGGTTTGCAACTATATACTGCAAAAAATTATGAAGAAATGATGAGAATCTATGAAGACCAGTTTTTCCTTCGCAATATGCTCTGTTATAGTTAGAATAGTGTTACCAGATCTGTAGAAGCATGTTGAAGCACTAATATTAGATCAAACATTTTTAATGATGTTAGATATTTTCTTCTAGCTCAAAAGGTCTAATAATGATTTATTTCTAGTAAAAATATATTAAAATTTTGAAGGTTGAGCATATGTTCATAGGAAAATATCGCTATGCTTGGAAAAAGATAAAGGAAAACAATGAAACTATGGCATTTTGACTAAAATCATTGTAGTCTTAAAGGTAATGAATTGTGTGAACTATTAATGTGTGTAAGGAAATGAGAAAGAAATTGTAAACTAAAGTACATGAGTGCCTCGTCTAGCCGTGGAAGTTCAGGAATGAAGTTGGATAGGAGAATTTTTTGCAAAGGAAGAGTTCTTGTGTTTAGGGGGAGTTCAAAGCATGCACAGGAGCTCATAAAAGATAAATACCATCCAAGAGGGAGCTTGTGGACAGGTAACTCTTATTACTCATGTTATTTAGTACTAAAATTTCATTGGTTTGGTTTCAAGTGGAAAAGAGCCCCTTTGTCAATGATGTCAAAGGGGGGGAGATTCAAATTATGACACAAGAAACCAGGTATGTAAGTGTTTTCCATCAAAGATCATAGGTTTCTAAGAGAGGTTTTCATAAATGAAAAAGGGTAGTCTATTAAACCTGGGTCATTAGTGTTTTCATTGATGTCAAGTGGCATTGATTGTAAAGCAGTGAAGTGAGACTGAGTAAGGAAGTTTAGGATGGTCTTAGTGTTTTGTAGGCTTGGTTGTGTGAGGCATGATTGCGGTGAGAGCATGAACATGGCAGGTATGGATAGATCAGATGTGGTATGGGTCAGGTCTGATTATGTAAGCATGATAGAAAGCTTCTAAAGTGAATATTAGGTCAATTGATGAAGGGTTCAGTTTAAACTAGTCCACTTAGGCCTAGTATTTGAGCTTGGTGAGGTGTGAAGGTATGCCATAGGCCATGAAAATTACATGAGAACATTGAAGCATCATATTCATTTTTTTAGGGCATAATTTAGGAAAAACAAGCTTACTATAGGTGTTGAATGGAAATTTTAAAAGTTAGCTAAAGTTTCTCTTAGAAACTGAGTTGTTCTTGCATGCAAATGACATTGTTAAAGAAATTATAGAGTTATTATTTTCATGATATTCTAGGAGATGATGGAGAAATGTCTCCTGGTGCTTCATACAAAATTTGAGGTCAATGTTGAGTCATTTGTGCAAGTTATGGGAGTTTTTAAAAAACACATATATCGGAAAGCTTATTTTGAGTTTCCTAGATTTTTAGCCTTTAAACGAAATTATATTATCTCATTCGAATAAATCATAGAATAAATTTTTGGATTACATTTTCCTAGAAATCATGTTCAAAAATAATTTTGGCAAATGGAGTTGTAAGTAAAAAGTTCTATCCATTTTGGGAAATCCCTTTATCCCTCTTCTGGGCAGGTTGTTTGGTCAATGGAAGTAGAAGAAAAAACTTGATATGAAAAAAGCTTGTTTAAAATAGTGAATATTGTTTCTAAGTATGCAAGGTGGTTTCCAAGCCTATTTGGCCATAATATCTCATCAAATTCATCAAGTTAATTAGTGAAGGTGGTTGCAATCCAAAATGTGAAGAAGAACGTCCCATGCAAAGTGAAACAATTATGCATGGGTTTTATTTGTGTATAAAAGAGTTTCTAGTTCTATTAATAACACTAGAAGACTCCATTCATTCTGTATGAAGACAAATGCCTTCTAACACACCTTGTTTCATCAATATTGATCTCTTCATGCCCTAATATGACTCAAATTTCACTCTACTATGTTGATTCCATCTATTCTATTGATGACTAAGGTCACTTGCAAAAACATTAACCCTTTCATGAATATTGACGGTAAAGTAAAGGAACATATTGGTTTTGAAGAAGAATTATAGGGTTCCTTATCAATTTGTTTTGCTCAAATGAGTGATTGTGAATCCATTTCTCTTTATCTGCACTATAACAGTGAATCATAAGAGCATTTTTAGAGGATTTCTTATAATGAATACAGTTGGAAATGGAAGTACTCACCTTGGTCTACCCATAGCCATTTACATATTTGAATTTCATTCAAATTTAGGAGAGATATCATGGGTTTTTATAGGTCTCAAGTAAATAATGTCAACAAACCTTGAACTAGGGTTTTGTTATTATTTTTTTGACAAATTTGGGCTCGTTAGCCATTCATTCTTTGAAATTCATTGACAAAAACTCTTTAATTCCATATTATCCTGTTTGAAAAATATTTCAAGGTGTTTGATTAAGTATATAGTTAACTATGAAAACTTCCTCTTATCAATTTCCACGAGTTCCTTTGCAATCTAAAAGGTAAGAACAATTGAATCTTAGTGATTTTTATGGTGTATGATTCCTGAAAGGTAGCTGTAAGCTACATGAAGCTTATTTATTTTTAAAGTATATGAAAATCATATACAAGGATCTGTATTTGCATAGTGAATAGTGCTAGAATGATAAATTTACATTGTTAAGACTTTGAATGCATTTAAATTGGTCTACATGAGGGTATTCAAGATTAAGAGGAGTGTTGTAAGTCACATCAGACTTAGAAGATGGTTTAATGTTGATCACAAGGAATAAAGAAACATGTAAGAACATCTTCTTTAAGGCAAGGAAGAAGTCAAATAAATGGAGATAATTATCTAACTCGAACAGGAACTTGAAGAGTCGTAAGATACTTAAATTTCTTATCTAACTTGAACAATAACTTAAAGAGTTAAACGATACTTGAAATAAGAAGTCTAATAATATACTTTGAAAAGTCTTGCATAAGGCAAAAAATTGTTGAAGGTGAGGTGTTGTTGCCCTTCAGCTCGAGTCAAGGTTGAGAAAGAAATTTGACGAGTTAAAATGGATAGGAGACAAAGATTTTTAAGGATGAAAAATGAATATATACATATAGCTGAGATAGACAGATGGAAGGTGAAATTTTTAAAGATACATATGATGAATAAATAAAAGAGTGACTATTTTGAGTGTACTGATGTATGCTATCAGCAAAGAATTATTAAAGGAAGGAAAGAGAGAAAAATAGATAATACAAGATTGATATGATACTAAACGCATATAAGGAAGATGATCTTGTTGAAACAAGGTGTTCTCATTAAAAAATAGTGAATATAGGTAATACCTATGACTCTCATGATAGATGAAAAAATAATATAGAAGGCGAGTGTCTTTGTTGAATATAGGTGTCACTCTTCAATGAAAAAATAGAGGAGAAGGTTCTTATTAAGGGAGAAGTGTGTCTGACACCAAGTAAAGAATGAAGAACTGTGAAAATGGATAACATATGACTGCAATGAAGAACTAAATTAGGAAAAGGGGTCAAAATCCAAAATAGAGGCTTGGTAAGCTGATATAGAAGACAAACAAGTGAAATGTTTGCAAAATAAGATAATTTAGAGGACTATGAGATGTTGAATGAAGTGTTCTAGAAAATATATCATGATTTTTTTATGTCAGAAACATGAAGCTAAATGATCAAGCTATAACAATATTACAATATTTTTCCTAAGTGGGTGCTTGGGTTTAGGGGTAGAAGCTCCTTACAAGTTGTATCTTGCTAAACCACCTAAGTAGGTGCTTGGTAAACATCTAGTGGGTGCTAGGGGAACTGGGAATTGGGTACTTCTCGGGTTGAGTGGGTGCTCAACCTTACTGGAAATCATTGTAAATAGGGAATTGGTGTTCCCAATAAAATATTTCATTCTAAGTGGGGTTTTCCCTAATTAAGGGTTTCCAATAATAAATTTAGTGTCCTATATACTTATAATCTTGCATGCAACTTAATTTTTGTTTATGGTTTGAATGATAATTATTGTCAAGAAGTTTCATTGATGCTAATTTGATTAGCATTGATTCACCCCCCCTCTTAGTGCTTGTGATATCCAACAAGACTAAGGTTATACCATAACTCAACAAAATTAGGGTGAGTACGTAAAATTAGTATATAAATATGTTCTTAAAAAAATTTAGATGAAATTTTTATAAGTTTATGGTTGTTTTCTACTGCTGTAAATATGGGGAATTACATTTGGTATCACTACACAAGTTCACACACCAAAAACTCTGAGTAAAATGTTTAAATTAATTTATAATGGGTAAAGGAACAAACAAAAACAACTTAAACCATTTTCGATACCTTATAAAAATTTAGAACCTACCCTTTTCATTGCATACCCAGGATGTCACCTGCATGAGGTATGACATTCTGATCAGTCAAGAACTTGGGATGTAGGTCACCTATGCTCAAGATGTGTGCCCTAAATTCAGACCACAAATATTATAGGAGATTTAACACATGATAGGCGTTGGGTAACAATATCTTCTGGCACAACATGATCGTGAGGGAGAGGATACACCGCTGGACAAGGGCACACACTTCAACCTACGTCAACATGACACTCAGAGATGGAAGAGGTCATATAGCCCTTCCATTCATCATGAGAGAGTTTCCTCGACTCATCATAGCTGCTCTCATATCCTTAAAGGAAAATTTCAGGAGGGACAACCACATTTTCTAATTAAGAGGATGGTAGGACATCAACGTCAAGATATGAAACATGTAGTGTGATAAGGGATATCCTTCACCTATAACCACCTACTTATAGTGGCAGCTCGGATGGATTTGAGGCTGAGTCATGGATCATGAGCCTTGAAAGTTACTTTGGATTGCACTCATATGAGAGAAATGTCAAGGCTAGGTTTTCTATATACCTCCTCCATGATGGAATAGGCATCCAATGGAGGAATGAGGAGTGAAAGATCCAATTTACTAGAAACATGGTGACTTGGGATCAATTTAAGGAGAACTTTAGAGCTTGTTACATCTCTGAGAAATTTTTTCAGAAGAGGATTGATGAGTTCCATGACCTACGACAGGGTTTAGGCACAATTGTATAGTATGAGAGCCAATTTCTAGATTTGTTGAAGTATGTGGATTATCTACAAGTACAAAAATTGCAATTTAAAAGGTTTATTCAGGGAGTGAATGTAGTTATAGCTGGGACCATCAGGATGTTATCTCCTTAGACACTTAAGAAGGCCATTTAGAAGTCCTACCTAGCTGTGGAGAACAAGAATAAGGCATAGGAACACAAAGATAGGAATAGGGGTAAGAATCAGGAGAAGATGCAATCCTTTTAGGATCAAAGATCATGGGGTACAACAACACCCCCTAGAGGAGGATTTAGTCCTCCATAGTCGGTCTTGAGACCTCCGCAACACACACGGAAACAATCACAACACCATGATAACCCAACAGAGGACCAAACAAACACACAACATGTAGAAAGGATTTCAAGGATTTTTTGTGGGTAGAACAAGGAGGTAGGGTACTTTGTAGGTACATATAACCCATAATTAGAAGTCTGACAAGGTCAAGCTAGTAGGTTTAGTGCATCAGAATACATGAGAGACCACTTCTCAGAGAGGCATAATGGGATGTTTCATTCGTGGGTTACCTAATTACTATGTGTGTATGTTTCTGCATAAACTCAACACCATTTACAAACAAATATATTTCATGTACGAGCACATAGTGGTAGACGTAGGATGTGCCCATCATGTCTAAGTAGTAGTAGATAAACTATAGGTTGAGCATTAGGCCACAGTTATTGAGACAAAAGGTACTATCAGGGGTATTTATATCTCAATTATTTTTAATTCAAGTGCATCAGATTCATTTATATCATCTTCTATAGTGGATCAGTGTGGGTTGATTATGGCTAGGCATCCAGATAGTTGACAGTCAAGTTGGCCTCTGGGGCCAAACTCATAGTGGATACTTATGTAGAGAGTTGTATACTCAATTTGTGTGTATTCTCCACTACCTTGGACCTTCGAGTGTTACCCTTAGTTTCGTATGAGGTTGTTCTAGGTATATATTAACTTGAGTCTCATCACAACAAAGTAGGCTATAGTGGGAATATCTTTGAGTGTCAGGATGATCTTCAAAACACATTTGCTATTTGTGGGATGGAGAGGCATATCTCCTTGTATATGATCTCGAATAAGTAAATAAATTAGAGCATATATGAAGGATGCCAGTTATTTTCTATCACTATCAATGAAAGATCATAGAGTAATCCAAAACATTCATCTCTTGATGAGAATGTGGTATTGATGGACTTTGCTAATGTGTTCCAACCTGATCTTCCTGGGTTACCACCTAGTAGAGAGGTGGATTTCACTATATACCTAGTACCGTGACCCACATTAGTTTCTAAGGCACCATATTGGATGAAAAATCCAAATCATCATGAGATCAAGATTCAAATAGAATACTTGTTAGAGAAGGGCTTATTCACCCTAGTGTATCCCTATGGGGAGAGTCAATTTTTATTAGGAAGAAGGATGGTTCTCTCACGCTTTTTGTTGATTTCAGGAAAATTAATAAGGTCATAATTAAGAACTGTTATACACTTCTGAGCATTGATGACTTGTTTGATTGGATGAGTGGAGCTAGAGTGTTCTCTAAGATTGATCTCAAATCATGATATCATCTGTTGTGCATTGTCGATGCAAAAATTCTTAATATAACTTTCTGCAATTGATCTAGACATTATGAGTTCATGTTTTTCCCTTTCGGCTTGACCAATTCCCCATTTTTCTTCATGAACCTAATGAATTAGGTTTTTAGGAACTTTTGTATTGATTTCTCTTGGTGTTCCTAGATGATATATTGTTTACTCTCATTCCAAGGAGGAACACACGGAGAATTTGATATAGGTAGTATAGGTTTTGAGAGATTAGAAGTTTTTTGCGAGCTTGGAAAAGTGTATCTTCTTTAAGAAAGAGATTCAGTACTTAGGTCACATAATTTTAGGAGAGGGTATCTTTGTAGATCCCTCTAAGATACTAGCCATTCTTTATTATCCATTTCCCATGTTAGTGATAGAGGTGAGGAGTTTCATAGGATTAACAAGGTATTACCATAGGTTTGTACATGACTTATCTAGGATTACACATCATATTACTTCTCTTTAGTGGAAAGGGAAGAAATTTTATTGATCAGAGAAGTGTGAGCATGTTTTTAATTACTTAAGGAGAGATTGACCATGAAACCTATCTTAGCAGTTCCGTATCCAACATAGGAGTTTTTGGTTTACACTGATGCTTCATTAAAGGTTCTGGGAGTAGTTATTATGCAGAAGTAATGGCTTATTACTTTCGAGTCATGTAAGCTCAAGGATTATCAGCTTAACTATCCTACCCATGCCTTAGAGGTTATCATATTTTTTATGGTCTAGTGCGTTAGCGTCATATCCTTTTAGGTAGGACATTCATTTTGAGGAGTTAATATCACAGCCTTCAGCATATGTTCTCACAACCGAGCCGCAATGTTCTCCAATGGCGTTGGATGGAGTTCTTAGGTGAGTATGACATTGATGTCTAATACATCAAAGGAAAGGATAATTTCAGTATATATGCACTTAGTAGATGACAACATGTGTTTTATTTCTTGACACTACGGTTGGATCTTCAAGGCAAGACCCTTCAATATCTTCCAAGAGACATATTCTATGAGGGTGCTAAGTAGATGTTTGATTTACAAGGGTCCTTAGAGGATAGATAGTAAGGGTGTGTTTCAGAGGCAAATGGTTTACTTCAATTTCAAATATGCATTTATGTTCCTAAGGTAGGTGATCTTCACAATTTCATTCATTTAGAGGATCATTGATCCCCATATGCACCACATCTAGGAGTGAAGAAGATGCACACCAATCTTACGAAGTTATATTATTAGTTGGTTCTTCAACAAGATATAACAGATTTTTTATATCATTTTCTTTAGTGTCAGAGGGTTAAGGAAAAAAATTCTCATCCCAAATGACTCTTATATCCGCATGACATTCCATATTGGAAATGGGATGTCATCTCCATGGATTTCGTTGTTGGGCTCCCTATATCTTCTTATCATAATTGTGAATAAGTTGACCAAGGTTGTACACTTTTCCCAAACCAAGGTCATCTACTAAACATTAGCCATTGCCAAATTTTTTATGGAGGGTAGTGTATGATTGCATGTGATTGTGGATACCATCATTAATGAATGGGACACCATTTACACTTTAGATTTCCAGACTTCCTTTTAGGAAATTCTTGGATCACATATTAGTTTCAGTTAATCATATCACTCAGAGACATATGGGAAAACTTAGGGGGTTAATCAGTTACTTGAGGATATGTTTAGCATTTATATGATGGACCAGTAGAAGAAGTGGGAGTATTATATACACCTAGTTGAGTTTGCATACAACAATAGTTATCACAATTCTATTAGTATGGCTCCTTATCAAGATATGTATGTGCAAATTTCAAAGATACCTTTGAGTTAGGAAAAACTAGATGACATGGTGGTAATTGTGCTAGCTTACTTTTAGGACTTAGAGTAGTAGGTTATATTGATTAGGTAGTATCTTAAGACAGCTAGAGCATGTGAGAAGGCATACACAGAGATGAAGATGATCGATCATCACTTTGTAGTGGGTGAAGAATTCTTCTTGAGAGTTCATCTGAATAAGAGACCAATCTTCTATGGAAAGGGTTTCAAGATTTCACCTCATTCTGCGGGGTCATTTGATATCTTAGAGGTCATAGGTCCAATTCATAACACTTAGCTTTGTCACCACACCTTCCAAGGGCCCATAATGTGTTTCATGTTTAAGTATTATGTAGATATATGCCTCATATTTCTCATGTATTCGATTGGTCAACATTATAGGTGGAGAACAAAGGATAGTGGAGACTGGATCCCATGCACATTCTACAGCATATGAGATTAGCCCTTTGGGAGAAATACTTGGACCAGGGTAGAGTGTAGTGGGAAAGCTATGATGAGACAAAAAATACTTGGGAGGATGTTACATTGTTGAGGGATCAATTGCCCTATCTCTTACATATGATTGTGTGAATTATTTTATGTTGTTTCTTTTCATGTTTTGGAACCATGGGTGATTCCTAATAGTGATTTTTTTAGTTGTAATTTATATTGTCATTTTTGAGCTATTGTAGGGACCTAGTGGTCCCTACTTGTGCTAATTGTGTTTAATTATAATTAAGTATGTTATTTGAGGTATGGGGACACATAAGTGCCACTTGGGTTGGCTCCAACACCTCAAACCTTGTGGAATTTATCCCAATCTCTGATTTGAGATAAAAGTGGCAATTTTGGGGACCTCTTTTCATTTTGGGAGCTTCCATTTCATTGAAAATGACCCCTTGGACCCTACCTATGGGTTAGCACGTCTATTTACAAGGAAAAATGGGAGTTTCCCTCCCATTTTACCCCTCACATCACTTTCATGTAATAAATTTGGGTTTTTTTGTTTCTTAAAAGTTGTAGGGGTTTTGGATTTAACTACATTTTGAGGAATTTGGAGTTTACCTTCAAAATCAAAGGTGTTTTATTCTTGATTTTATTTTTGGAATATTTCTTGGGGAGATGAGGAGGGTAACACATGTGACCCTCTCATTTGGTTAGGATTTTCAATTGTTATTCTTTTATATTCCTTCATGGAAAAGGGGGTTCTAACATTTTGGTCATTCTTACTTTTGGGTGTTGGATATTTTGGAGAGTGCTTATGGAGCTTAGAGCTTTGGATTGTTGGATTGCATACATATTTTTCATAGATTTATTGAGGTAGTTCTCCGTGTTCTTATACTAATTTTTCTTATGGAAATATGTTTTTTTATGAAATGAAAATGGTGTCTTTTTGTGTTGTTCTCATGTGTTGGATTATGGGTGTGTTTTTGAAACTTATTTATTGTCATTTTCTCCATTCATCATGATTTGTGATGGATTTTGGAGTGTTGGTGAAGAGGTAGGAATACCCTTCTCACCACATGGCTAGATGGGAAAGCCATGATGGTATTGTTTATTCCTCCCCTCATATGGTTCAATGTGGGGAAATATTTTTATATGGTTTGAACTTCTTTCCCCACCTTTAGCAATGAAATAACTATGGTTTTAAAAATCCTTCCAAGTAGGAAGTTTCATGCTTGGGTTGGAGAGATAAGGAGGGAAATTTTGATTTGGAGAGATAAGGAGGGTGCTTGGAGATTTACATTGTGATCCTATGATTGGATTCACTGTTTGGCTTCATATGGGATACTTATAACTCTTCCCCATTTTTGGGGAAATCATGGAGTTTTCCATCATGTATTGTTGTGTCTTGGTTGTTGTGAATGTTTAAAACTTGCACTTATATGTTTGTATTCCTTTCCCCATTCACTTGTGAAAACCTAGGCATGCATCTTCTCTCTCCCATACGCTTAGAGGGGGGTTATCATTTCCTCCATGTATAGGAGATGGCATGTAATTATGGCAATAGG
Source organism: Taxus chinensis (assembly GCA_019776745.2). Lineage (NCBI taxonomy): Eukaryota > Viridiplantae > Streptophyta > Pinopsida > Cupressales > Taxaceae > Taxus > Taxus chinensis. The sequence goes on from CM034151.1 coordinate 857,516,079, forward strand.
TTGGGAGGTGACCGAGCCCTTTTTTCATTTTCTATGAAGACCATGTTGGCGTAAAGAATTTGCAGATTTAGCTTGGAAACTTGCTGAAGAAAATTTATAATTTTCACCTGTTGTTCCCAAATTTTTGGGGAGGCTTTTCCATTTGGATTTTTTTTCTTGTAAATATTTTGTAAAATAATTTTGTAGTCTCCCATATTGGGATGTATTTGTATCTTGCATAGTCAAGTAATGTATCAAATGTTATGTTCTCTCCTTCCTTAGTAAGGATATTGTAGGGATGTATTTGATAGTTTGAAATGTTGGTTCTCTTATTGAGAAGGAAAATAGTTATATTGTATCTTAATTTTTCCATGTTGAAAGAAAATATTATTCTTCATTTTTGCATATTTTGAAAACTTCACATGGTGAAAGGGCTTGTTTAGGCTTGCATTCTTCTAAAATAAAATTGAAAGGCTTGGGTTATTTATGAGAATTTGGCATTTTATGAATGAAATGGAAGTATTTTGAGATTGATGAATTTGTTACTCTTGCATTATTCATTTTGTTTGTTGTATTAAGGAAATATTGAGTTTTAGATTTATTAGTCATAGTGGTTCATCATATGTGGATTTTATTGGCATGAATTATGGAAAGGAGAAAAATAGTATGTGTGTGTATTTTTTTTAGCATCTCATAGTAAGGAAATACAAAAGGTATAGTACAGTGTATTTTTATTAAAAGGAAAACCTGCATTTGTTAAGACTCTTGTTTATTTCTTGTTACAAACTTTGATAGAGAAATTGATTTAAGAATGCTGCAAGTTAAACGAATTTCACTTTCATTTCACTTTGAGGAAACATATTGGAATACTATTATTATTTTTTTTTAAATGTTGTATTCCTCAAAGGAATGTTGGAGAAAGGAATTTTTATTTTGAACTTAGTTTCAATAGATTTTCCTCCTTATCATCCTTGTATAAATATTTGAACCAGAAAAGTAAACCATTACCTTCATATATATATATATATATATATGTCCATAAATTAATTATACCTCTGTTTGTTAAAACTGGTAGGTTTATGACTATGGGAAAAAAAACTAGAAAACCAGTCAAATCCTATCTATTTGAATACACACACACATATTATAAGTAAAAATAAATATATTTTTTCATAATAAAAATGAAATCTTAGAAAAAAATGTTAGCTCACTTTTTTTTGTTATTGCTTTACCGTAGTGGTTTTTTACACACACCACGGGAGAGAGAGAGAGATCTAATGCAAAAAAGAAATTAATTTTAATTAGAGTTAAACACAGTAGGGTTTTGGTTCGGGATGAAGATATTTCAATGAAGGGGCATGCCACAGCCTGGTTGCGACTTTCCCTCCCCACATACTCTCCTCTCCCTTCAAACCTACCATTGTGGCCACTCCCTTAATACTACCCCATCTAATCTCCGGTGTCTACCCTATCCACCCAAAATGCAATCTGTCTCCACGGTGGCCATATAATAGAAGACCCTGCGTAGATATATAAAATAGTGGGATTTCATTTGAGAAAATAATTCCCAAGATCAATAATGGAAGAGTATTCTTCCTTTATCCATGAGAAAAAGCAAAAAATAGTCTCCATAATCTTTCCTCCTCCTTCATCCCTTCTTCAAACCCTACTTGTACAAAGGAAAGACAAAATAAACAATTAAAAAGAAAAGAAAAGAAAGGATATAGGATATGATTAGGGCATTTCTAAAATCCGTAGTATCAAAGGCTCATATTTACTCAATCCAAGGGTCTAAATTAAACCCTTCTCACTTTTAAGTTGTGGGTTTTAAATTGCTTTTCATTTTAATAAAAGGGATGAGTTGAATTTATTAAATTGGGTTCCTTAGGGAATATTTTTAAATTAAATTAACTAATTTTATTATTTAAAATATACCATGACGTTATATTATAATTGGGGATTTAATTGCTTAGGGAATACTTTTAAACTAAGTGACCTCTTTATTTTATTAGGGAATAAATAAGTATGATTCATAAAGGGGTTGAATAAAATATTTTGGGGAGATAATATAGTGCTTCAGGCATTAAAAAATTAGTTAAATATAATTAAAACATATTAACGTTATACCTTAACCCAAAAATGTTAGGGTGAGTATGAAAAATTAGTTTAAATGCATTCTTAAAAGATAAAATTTAGACAAATTTTTTAAAAGTTTTAGGTTGTCTTGTAGTGTCATGAATATGGGGCATTACATCCTTCCACACCAAATGATTTTGTCTTCACTAAATTTTTCGGTGGTATCAGCAAGATCAATCATTCTCATCTTTTTAATGGTCTTTTTGATCAAACAAACTTTGACCTATCTTTGAGATTTTGAGTCATCTGTGTGCTATTTAAATGGTGGTAGGGGCAATGGTGATCCTCAAGCTTTCATCTCAAAATCCACAAGCGAAAACTGAGAGAATTGCACACAATTACCATAATGCCATAGAGGAAAAATGCAGCAATAACAATCAAATTCACTAAAGTTGGTTTTCAGGTTTTGCAGGCATTCCGATGAAGTTTAGGGTTACCCTAAAAACTGTTGGTGCAAGTATTCACCCAAGTACATGGTATATGGCATGTAAACAAATTATTTGAAAAATTTAATTCGTTGAGCTCGAAATAGTAATTCCTCAACATTCAAATATATATGAAAGAATTAGAAGCTCTATGTTTTTATGATACATATAGGAATGATTATTGAATACATATTTTAAATATGTCAACAAACACATTTTCCCACACACCACATGTCATCCCATGTTATCCTCTAAATATGTGCCAAATAAAATTTAAGTTAGTCAATGTTCTTTTTCCAAATGATCTTCATGTATAATATATTCATTACTTTATCTATTCTAGTCAGACATTTATAATTAAAAGAACCCTAAACATTCCGAAGAAAATAACATGACTAATTAATGGAGGCTAAAACCATTTTCATCCATAGCTAAGGCTTTAATTCTAGGAATTTAACACTAAATATAAAGGCTTAATAGAATGTTAGCGAACATGAATATAATTATAAATATAGCTAATCATGCCTACTAATATATTGAATTGCTAAACTAACAAATACCTAAATAGATAAAAGAGGGCAATAAAATTGGTAAGGTTTCTACACTAAAGAAGGTGAAATGGTCTCTCCAAATGACTACATGGTCATTTTGGATATCAATCGATTAATCTCATTGAATACTTTAGGCAAGGATTGAGATTGGCTAGAAATCATATTTCTTATATGAGATGCAAATCAAAGAATGGTGTAAAGATGGAAGGTAGTACTTAGTCTTATTTATAGTTTTTTCTTTAAGGAAAAACTGCATCTTGGTGCATGTGAGACTAAAATTACAAATAATATTAAGAATTTCTAATCATGATTAAGGATTTTTTAATCGTAATTAGTGGATTAACAAGTGATTAAGATGAGAGGAGCCTCAATCTGTTAGGATAAATTTTATTATCCTAAATATTAATTATGCATAGTTAGATTATTTAATTAATTTTATTAATTAAATAATAAATGGTTATATTGTTATATGGTTAATCAACCATATTTGTCTGTATGCACATTGCTATATTGTTTTCAACAATATATTTGTTTTTATGTAATTGTTGCTTCTCGGGTGATTTGGAAGCTTGTTTATTTTAGTTTTTGGTTGCACCTGTGCAACTCATTTTCCCGGATGTATTTGGCTGTGCAATATCTATAAATATTGCAGCCTATTCATTGTAATTTTTTAGTTGATTGAGATTAATAAAATTACACAGGCTTCCGTCCTTGTTTCTCAATCTACATTTGGTACCAGAGCGAAATTTTGGCCCTGTGAAGGAGTGGAAAAAGAATGCAGCAGAAATAGAGAAAATTGGAGAAGAGTATGCAGCAATAGAGAGCTTGTGTAGCCTCCTGCAACCTCCCAGCCTCATCTCTGCCTTTCCACATCCCCCAGTTCATTCCAGGTGTTTGGAACGCAAAATTTTTTTTGCACTGGCGCACTCAGCACAAGGCAAAAATTGCTCCAGGTATTGAAAATAATAATAAATATTTTTTTTTCCCAATAAGGGTTTTGTCTCTAAAATAGAGAATCATTTAGTATCTACTGTATTTGGAGGATTGTTTTGCTTGTTTTGGAGGTCTATTGAGCTATTCATCAAGCCCCAACCGAGTCTTGTCTTACACAGATCAAACTGAACATCATGTGCTTGAGGATCGAGTTGTGATCAATACACAGAGCAAAGAATAAAAAAAAAGAGAAGGAGGCGCCCACCGCTGGACCTGAACAAACAATATACAGTGGAAGGAGATAAAAAACGTTTTTTTTAAAGCAAATGCACCCATGCGCGGCCTATACAAGATAAAAAACGTTTTGTTTGAGCAAAAGAGGCGCCATTCTCCCTCGCCCGCGCCATTCTCAGTCTCTAGCAACCTGCACAAAGAAATGCAGGGTTAGATATCAAGCAAACAGCTGTACAAAAAACGCAGCCAAGGCATTAAAAAACGTGGCCTGCATCAAGGAAACGTTTTGTTGAAGCAAAAACCACGTCCTTTGCTGTCTCCCACGGCCTGTACAAGCAATAAACATTAAAAATATGGCCCAGGCATTCAAAAAACGCGGCCAGGCACTAAAAAACGTGGCCAGGGCAATTAAAAACGTAGCCAAAGGGAAAAAACACGCCAGCAAGGAAACTCAGCGCCCAAACACCAAAAATGTGGCCAAAGGAAGGAGAAAATGCAGCCTGAGGAAGGAAATGCGGCCTGAGCAAGGAAATAAAACTTCAGATCCATTTTTTAGGCAAATACAACCCTAAAAATGCCTCTTCACCAGCATGCGCCACGTGGCATTCATTTTCCAAGAGGTAAGTCCATTTACTTGTCAATAAATACAAATTCCTTCCTTTCATAATCCAAGCGCCCCAAGTGGGCAAGTTGGTTAGTGCATGCACCTTGGGAGTGAGAGGTTTGAGGGTCAAATCCCACCAAAAACACTCAAAAACTCTCCTTTTGCATATGGCAGATTTTTTGGCGGAACTGCTAAATTTAGCAGGCTTTTTTGAATTTAGTTACAACTAACTAAATTTAGCGGAGAAATCCCTAATTTAGGGTAAAAAAAAAATTTCTCCCATCTGGTCTGTTTTATCATTCCAGACATTTTTTGCAAAAGGAGACCCACCTAAAAATTGCATTTTCAGCTATTTTTTTTGCAATTTTTAGCATTTTGGGTTCAGGAGGTCACCAGGACCCCGAAATTGAAATTTTTTGCCTGTCATTCAAATTGTATTGTATATTGTACTAATTTGCAGGTTGCCATAGTCAACTGCAAAACTTTGTAACTGCTCAGAAACTGGCAGAATTGTAATAAAAAAATAGTAAAATTGGTTCTGTAACACTCACGAGATCCTAGATCTCATTCGCAGCGTTCGGTATATACAGTGCCTCTGGGAAGCGCTTACGGGTAAAACCGTCGCGACTACTACTGCACTTAACGCCTAATATAGCTGCAACAACATCATCTGGGCATCGTCCCTATAAATCGACGGGGAGTAATAAGGTCACAGTGCACACACTATGAACCATCCCATCCGTCTGTGAACGATTGCAAGACATAAATCCGGACTGAGAAATTATCCAAGTATATAGCGAAGTTACGCACGCGTATGAGGATATTTCTTTGAGCCGGTGTCAATAATCGCACAGACCCCATCAGTACTGTCTTGGTACCACGTATCGAATTCTTTCATGTACCGCTAGGTATATAGAAAGGGCGAGCTTCTTCCACATACCGACGGGTATATCGGAAGGGCCGCGTATATAGAAAGGTTCGGTATATCGGACTAACAGTATATAGATTGGGAGACCTTATACCTGGAGTGATAAGAGCCAAACCCTGTCAGTGATCTCTGCAAAATGGGCACCAATGCCCCCAAATTTTTTCTTCCGGATTCATAATTGCTCAGAGGAAGCAACTATGATGCCTGGAAGACAAAAATAAAAACACAACTTGAGTTTGAAGAAATATGGCCTGTTGTGACTGGTACTCTAACCAGATCACCAACGGATGCAACACAACAATGACAATTTGATAGAGCAGATCAGAAAGCAAAACTCATCATCTTGTTTGGAGTGTCTGACGATGTGCAAGCCCACATTCGCGATGCCACATCAGCAAAAGAAGCTTAGGATAAGCTGAACACAACATATGAGGCCAAGAACAAGAATTTCATACTCAATTTGCAGAGTTAGTTACATACATTGAAATTCAAGCAGAATGAGAAAATTGAAGCCTTCCTAAGAAGAGTTGTAGAGTTGATGGCTTCACTTCTAGCCCTAGGAGAAGAATTCAAAGATGAATCTCTCGTTCCCATTGTTCTAAGAGCTCTCCCTTCTTCTTACCACATTTTTGTCACAACTCTAAACTTGTCAAATACGACAATTAGTTTTGACAAGCTAGTAAACCTACTGCAACAAGAGGAAGCAATGCACAACAAGGATGATGAAGAGGAGCAGGCACTGTCTTCACATCAAAAATGGAAAGGAAAAGGTAAAGGAAAACCTAAATCCTATCAGAATTCCCCACATCAGAATCAGTATCATGGGGACAATCAACAGAAGAAGCGATGTCCAATTTGCAAAAGAGGACATGACTTGCAAGAATGTTGGTTTAACACATATAAGAAAGTTTCATCAAGCAATTCTAGACCACAACAACAACAAACTTACAAGGGACATTCAAACAACTATCACGGGCAAAAAAGGGGAACTGGAAAAGAAGACCCCACCAGCAAGGTAACATTGCTGAGCAACAAGATCAGTCAGACAATGAAGACTTCTTGTTCACTGCTCGATCAAGTGAACCATCCATGTCATCTAGTGACGTCTGGTATGTTGATTCGAGAGCCACTCGACACATGACCGGCCACAGAGACTGGTTTATTTCAATGAGGGACACACCATCAAAAAATCATGTTTCGTTGGGAGATGATTCTTCATATACAGTTCAGGGGATTGGAAACATTTCTCTACCCCTTGGTTCACGCAAATGTAAACTATCAGATGTTCTATATGTCCCTGGGTTGAAAAAGAACCTTCTTTCGGTCAGTCAACTCCTAGATCACAACTTGAAAATTGACTTTGATAGTCAATCCGGACAAGAAAATGTGTTTGATTCGAGATAAATCCAGAGGCTCGAAAATAATTGCAAAAGCCTCAAATGTGGGACGAATGTTTCAACTTGATTTCATTCACAAAAATGATCAAGCACTTGTGGCTAAAAACTCCACCTCAGCTCAGTTGTGGCATCGGAGATTTGGTCATGTAAGTTTCAAATATCTCGAAACACTTCGCCGGTGTAATATGGTACATGGGCTACCATCTCTTCAGAAGGATACAGACAAGTGTCCTCACTGCTTAGCAGGAAAACAACACAGAGTTTCATTCCAAATGAGTACTTTTTGAGCTCATGGTAAACTTGACCTGGTTCATACCGATCTGTGCGGTCTGATGCAGCCAAGTCATTCAGGGTTCCAGTACTTCATGCTCTGTGTTGACGACTATTCACGGAAAATGTGGATTTTTTGTCTTCGCAAGAAAAGTGAAGCCTTTGACACATTCAAAAAGTTCAAAGTGGCAGTTGAAAAAGAAACTGGTTGTCACATCAGAACTCTCCGCTCAGATCGAGGGGGGGAATTCACCAGTGATGAGTTCAGAGACTATCTACAAAACTCATGAGATTCGTCGATAAATGCCTCCTCCACATACACCGCAGCAAAATGGTGTTGTCGAGAGAAGAAATCATACTATCATGGAAATGGTGCGATGCATGATCGATGATTCCAACCTTGCAAAGACATTTTTGGCAGAAGTAGCAAAAACAACAGTGTATTTGTTAAACAGAGTGCCCACAACTGCTCTTGATGGAATTACACCACAAGAAGCTTGGTCAAAAAGGAAACCATCCATTACACACCTCAGAGTATTCGGGTGCAAAGCCAGCATGCACATACCCAAACAAACAGAAAGAAATTGGACATGAAGTCACAAAATCTCATCTTCATTGGATACAGTGAAGAGACTCTTGGGTACAGACTGATGGATCCTAAGACCAGAAAAGTCTACACAAGCAGAGATGTTGAGTTTTTCGAGAAGAAGGAAGCAGAGACCTCCTCCTCCGGACTCGCAAGATGTAGATTTTTCACCAGTTGTAAAAACTGAAGATAATATTCCCTCAGAAGATGAAAGTGATGATGGGGATGATGGTGTTGATAAGATAGAACCACAACCCATGGGAACAGCTCAACGTATGCCTAAATGGTGTACAAGTACATTACGAGATGCAAGATTGGATGCTCCACTGGATACATCCACCCCTGGACCACGGACTCGCAGTAAAGCAAGAGAAGAAGTTAACTTTGCTTTGATGAGTAGAGTCATTGAATCAGACGAGCCCTATACAGTCCAGGAAGCCCTACAGTCAAAAGCTTGGAAAGATGTCATGGATTCTGAATATCATTCAGTGATGACGAATAACACTTGGCAGCTTGTCGATCTTCCACCCGGGAAGAAACCCATTGGATGCAGATGGATATTCAAAACTAAGTACAAAGCAAATGGGACAGTGGACAAGTGCAAAGCAAGACTTGTAGCAAAGGGGTACGCACAGAAAGAAGGCATTGACTATGAGGAGACATTTTCTCCCATAGCTAAGATCAAAATGATCAGGATGATCTTTGCTCTAGCTGCTCAGTTTGGATGGAAAGTTCACCAAATGGACGTAAAAAGTGCCTTCCTGAATGGAGATTTACAAGAAGAAGTCTACATGACTCAACTTGAGGGATATGTTGTACCTGGTCAAGAAGAAAAGGTATGCAGACTCAGGAAATCTCTGTATGGCCTCAAACAGGCACCCTGGGCATGGTACATCAAGATTGATGAGCATCTCGTACAACATGGATTCGTCAGAAATCCATACGATCCCAATCTCTACCTCAAAAAGCAAAGGGGGGAGATGGTGATTGTTGTAGTTTATGTCGATGATCTAGTCATCACTGGCAGTTTAGTGAAGATGATTGATGAAACAAAGAAAGATCTTAAGCGATCATTCGACATGACAGATCTCGGGCTTATGCACTACTGTCTTGGACTGGAAGTATGGCAGAAAGAGAATCACATCTTTTTTTCTCAAATGAAATATACCAAGACAACGCTCGAGAAGTTTAGGATGATGGATTGCACACCAATTGCTACACCTATGGAGAACAGATTACAGTTATCTCGTTCAGATCCATCTCCTGAGGTAAGTGCCACTCTCTATCGGCAGCTGATTGGGAGTCTCATTTACCTGACCTACACTAGACCAGATATCAGCTTTGCAGTGAGCTATCTGTCCAGGTTCATGTAGGAACCCAAAATTTTTCATTGGAAATCAGCAAAGCACATTTTGAGATATCTCAAAGGATCAGTGGATCTTGGTCTAGAATACAAGAAGAACGAAAACTTCTTCTTGACTAGATATTCGGATTCAGATCATGTAGGTAACATTGATGATAGAAAATCCACTTCTGGATTTGTATTCTTTATGGGATCTGGACCAATATCATGGGGAAGTAATAAACAACACTTTTTTTGTCGCTCTTCCACAGAAGCCGAGTATCGTTCTGCACGAGAAGCTTTCTGTGAAGCGATTTGGCTACGTCGCATACTGGAAGGACTTGGAATACCACAGGACAAACCAACTACCATGTATGTTGACAATGAAGGTGTTCTCAAACTTGTTCGCAATCCAGTTTTTCATGAGAGAACAAAGCACATTGAAGTTCAGGTTCATTTCATACGCGAACATGTGTTGAAGCACAACATCTAGCTTCAGTTTTGTCCAACGGGCTGAACAACAAGCAGATATTTTCACAAAGTCACTTGCACGTGACAAGTTCGAGTTGTTCAAAGCATTTCTCTCCTCATCTCTTCAGACAATGTACAATTAAGGGGGGAATGTTAGGATAAATTTTATTATCCTAAATATTAATCATGCATAGTTAGATTATTTAATTAATTTTATTAATTAAATAATAAATGGTTATATTGTTATATGGTTAATCAACCATATTTGTCTGTATGCACATTGTTATATTGTTTTCAACAATATATTTGTTTTTATGTAATTGTTGCTTCCTGGGTGATTTGGAAGCTTGTTTATTCTAGTTTTTGGTTGCACCTGTGCAACTCATTTTCCCGGATGTATTTGGTTGTGCAATATCTATAAATATTGCAGCCTATTCACTGTAATTTTTTAGTTGATTGAGATTAATAAAAGTACACAGGCTTTCCGTCCCTGTTTCTCAATCTACACAATCAACCACTTAGGTTCAATTAGAAGGCTAGGATAAGATTTGTAAGCTTGTTGAGATGTTGTGGAGAAATGTGGGGTGATTGTGAGAGGTTGAAATAGGGGTTTCAGCCAATAGTAGGGTATATTGACCAAAACAAGGGTAAAATAGGATTAATTAGCTAATAGTCGCTAATTATCTGTTTGGAAGAGGATTTTGACTTATGATTCATTGTGAAGTGGAATCTTTAATGCAAAAGGTGTTAGGAAATCAATAATGTGTTTTTAGTTAGCCAAAATGGTAAGAAACGTTAGTTAATTAGCAGAATTCACTAATTATAATGGAATTGGAAAGAATGAGAATGATTTGTTTGCATTTGGCAATAAGATTATAAAACATTAATTTAGGTGTCTAAATTTTCCCCTGTTTGAGGTGAAGTATGTGACTTCACTTGAAATATAGTAAACAAGCATAAGAAAGTAAAATTTTGAAGTAAAATTAGTAGGATGAAGGATTCCGCCTCGAGTGGCGATGGGGTGATAGAAGAAGTCAATCATCAATTGAAAATATGATTAAATCAAATAGAAGAAATAAGGATAGGGATAAACATGGTTGTTTATTGGCCCAGGTGATTTAGAAGAGAAAATTAATAGTGATAAGAAATGATAATGGAGAATATAGGAAAAGCCCAATCTTTGTATCTAATCTTTCAATAAGCAACTATGCTGTATCATTTTCCCCCTAGATCTACATAATTGACCTTTATTGAAATAAACAAAAGTGTAAGAGAACATGCAAAGATAAATTACTAACATTTTTTCATTACAAAAATAAAAAACTCCATGCAACATACATACTGTAATGCAATACGAGAAAATAAAATGATGCTTAACTCAATACAACATACATAATGTAATTTAATATGAGAAAGTAAACTAGATAACCAAACATAGAAACCAGTACAATCACACATACTCAAACAAACAATGTTAAACATAGTTGCACCCATGGTTTTGTTATCAAGATTTAGTTCCCAAATGTTCGTGTTGTAACGATAAGGGTAAAAAAACGGTGTCCAAAACAAGGATACATGTGAGGGGAATAATAGAGGACACAAGTAGTCCCATGGAAAGAATTTGTACACCATGAAATAGGATCTGGTAACTCACTATTACACGGGAGTACTGACATAGTGAGAAATCTAACTTTGCTAATGGAGGTAGAATCACGATGATCCACAAGTTGTTTGAGACAAGAACAAGGAAGAACCTCAAAAAGATGTTTTTTATAGGAAAATTTTTTATGTTTGAGGATAATGCATTTGATACAGAATTCAACTGTGTGCATTGCATTAATCAATTTTTGAAAATTTTGGAATTTTTATAATTTTTGTATTTTTGATTATTTTACCAATTTTTTTGAATTTTTTTGAGTTACTTGATAGTTTATACCAAATGTTTTAGGTTTTTGATGCTTTTACTAAATGTTTTGAGTTTTTGATTATGTTTATTTCGATGTTTTGATTTATTGACTAACATATTTGAATGTTTTTATATTTGTTACAAGTTTTGTGAAGCTATGTATAGGAAATGAAGAAACGTGGATTCCCCAATGACAGATGGGATGTACAAGAGAAGAATTCCATGTATATGTGCAAGAAAGTGAAGATTAAAAATTTCCCCTGTGTTAGATGGGTATATTCAAAACCAAATTATTTATGCGTAAGAAGTTTGATCAGAGGCAATATGGATAAGTTCAACATGATGATGAATGTAACCCAATGATGTGATATGAAGGAGCAGGGATGCCCCCAACATAAGCTAGCCAAGAAGCACATGATAGAATGAAGTGGAAGATTGTTTTTGTAAAGGTTACAAAGGTGCCCGCAAACATGGAAAAAAGGTAATATTATACACATGGATGTTTTTAAGGATGTAGAATAACAACATGAATGTTTTGAATGTATCATAGAATCCTGGTGATGAAGAATTGATTAGCCAAAGGCACCAATCGTGAGACAAGATACAAACTAGAGTAACAGTTGGTACAAGGTCCAAAAAGAGACATTTGGTAGCATACTAATCATGTTTTCTCATAGAGATCTAGTGTGTGCATGTGGAAATTTATCACCTCTTGGAGGGAATATTTGATAGAAAACAAGTGAAGACACCCTAGCCAATGTGTAGGAATGATTTATTTTTTTAAAGTTGACTTTTAAAAAAAGGATTGTGGAAGGAGAGTCGTACATTGCTCCACTTCCAGCCAATTGTTTATAACCCTGATGGATATGTATTTGATGCTAATCACAACATTTCTTGACTGCCATTCAGGGATTCATAGCCCTAGTAGATATTACTGGAAATACCCCAAGAGAGAGTTATATATTAATTTAATTTTACTTTTAGCTTTGGCTTTTTGGTTTGATTGATTTTGTTTTACTTTCTAAAAACTTATTTCAGCCTATTGTTTGACAAGGGGTTAAGAACCACTGATGGACTTATAGAAGGAGGCAAAAGTGATTATGATGACGACATTCGCTAGTGTTAACAAATATATCCCAAATTTATTCACAACAAGATTATTCCATATATAGATTATGATAAGATCTATATAAGGTCATTCATTCTTGAATTTATCAAGGTGATGAAATACCAAGGCCAAAGAGATACCATATAGATAAATGTCATAAAATTTGTGTGTATTGGCTAACCAAAATATCATCGAAGGGATGAAAATGGTAGGAAGAATTGCATAAGAATAATGAGGGAAGAAAGAATATACATGTGTATGTACTACTTGATTATAATGTGTGTTCATTTAACTTTGATATTTTGGAAAAAAATCACATTTTTTTTGTATTTTTCATTTTTTTAAAATTTCGGGACCGACAAGGTAACTTGAAGTGATAAGATCCAACAACAATGTACCAATTTCCTTGGTAAGGAATACAAGGCATGTCTATTTATCAAGAGTCATATTATGAGCAATCTTGATGATCGTGGTGAGATCGCACTCAACAAATTATTGTGATTTATAATGAAACATGGATTTGAAAGTGGTAGATTGAGTTCTCTATCTATAGGTTTATGCACTTTGCGCTATACTCGATGGGTGCACTAATGTAAATTTTTGAATCATGTCTAATTCTAAACTATAAAATCATTTGAATTGTTGGGAGCTTTAGAGATCTTGGAATTTTTTGATCTTAGTCTAATGAAGAAACTGTTTTTGGGTTTCTTATAAGATATTGTGTGACCTGTCTAATCTAGAGAAGTGGGAGAATAAAGTGGAAAAATAAAATTGATGTGAGGAATTATGGCGGGCTTCCCAAAATCATCGATAGAAGGAAAATTTTGATGGATGTGAATGGTATGGTAAAATAATTGAAGAGGATGGGATACTAGGAGGTTTCCCATAGAATGAAAAAAAATAACTACTTGGATGTGGCCCTAAGACTGAAGATAAAGGACTACCTAGTGGTGTCCTACATATAGAAGAAGATGGGCTACTAAGATGTGGCCCAAGATGATGGATTTATAGGATGTGCCTCCAGTATAGATGAAGAGGGGCTTCCCAAAGGTGTGCAACCTACAAAATAAAATGGGTTATCAGTATGCGAGCCACATAAAAAGTATGAAGGGATTATTGGAGGTGTTCCCAGGATAGAAGAGGATGGGATACAGAGAGGTTTCCAATAGACTAAAGATGAAGGATTACTTGGAGGTGTCTCATATGTAGAAGATGATGAGATACTAGGAGGTGGCCTAAGAATCAAAGATAATGGGATACAATGAGGTGAGCCACATAGAGATGATGTGGTGATACTTAGAGGGGGCCTACATATAGGATAAGCCAATGAGATTGTTATCTCTCGAAAGTGCACCATGTAGAGAGATGGCTGCAAGTTCTTCTAAATCTGTGCCTCGACACATATGTGTCAATTGTCCTATCTTATGACTAGACTAAAATGGAAAGACCTAAACTATGTGGAAGTATAGCCACTATTTTGAGGTGAGTCTACAGTATCAAGGCCGGTTCCTTGTTGATGTATCCTAAATTGATTTTGGGGTTTAGGGGTACAAGATGACTTTAAAATATTTAAACTAAGGTGTAAACTAAGGTGATACATGAAATTTGTATGAGGGATTTGACTGAGTATATGCACAATTGATATGTGAAGGATTTTTTACGCACCAGCCAACAATTTTCTAAAGAATTTAAGGGCAAACACTTTTTTTTACTAAGGGAAAAATATCACAACAACACTGATAAGTTAACATGCACATTAAAATTATGCAGAAAATACTGAATTTGCAGCAGGGTAAGATGATTAATTAGGTAATTTACATTCACAAGACTAATAGAAACATACACAAGATTGCAAATAATTGGTAAGGTAGAAAGTACTTCACCCTTGGAAGGAAAAACTGGCAAAATTATTTCAGTACTCCTATATCCAGAAGTCCTCCTTGTGCTTTGAAAAGGCACACAATATATCGTAAAAATAAAATTCACCCTCTTCCTAAAAATAGCCCAAGGCATGTACTTGCCCATGCATTCTATTTTTATCCTTTATTTAATAATAAATAAAGGAATAAAAAATAGAGTATGCAATTACAAATAGGCATTATTAGCCTTAATTACAATACAATCAAAATGAAGTTTACTGTTCTATTTTTTAAGAAGAGAAGGATGAATAACTTGCTAAAAAAAAGATTTCCTTGCTAGGCAAGTTTCTCTCCATGAACATGCAACCCTTTCTTCTTCTCTATTATGTCTTGTTGTGAAACCATGCAAAAATACTCCTATGCATGTGATAGCTTCATGTGGGGACCATTATTCATGTGCACACACTGTAATATTGACATCTCCTTCCAAGAGGTCACATGAGTGACACTCTGCAAATCAATTCTAAATCCTCGAAGTGGGGACCACCTTCACACTACCATACTTGGCCACCTTTGATTAATTTTCCATGACCATACTATATATTTTACCACCTTTGTAACGAGTACTATAGTATATAGTTGCCACCCCCATAGTTGTCAGCCTTGGCATATTTCAAAATTCATCTTTTCGGTGATAAGCATGTATGATGGCATTTTACATTATTTGGAAATGACTATAGGTTGGACTTTGAAAGTCAATGCAATGATAATTTTATTTAAACGTGGGGCTGGCCCATTTCCCACAATGAATCACCCCTTGGTAACTTTGTCAGTGGCATATGTAACTCAAGTTGAGTTTGCTTTGATATTTGTTGATCGTTCTGAGCCATTGATCTGTGTCCTTTTTTCATCTTTTGCCGTTGATCTTGAACCTGCAGTTTAGGATTTCGGTAGTGGAGACTCGAGCTTGCATGAATTTTTGGAACTTTCAACCTTTTTGTAAAATGTTTCAAACTTAAAAAATACACCCAGCTTCTGCTTCTGTTGTGGTGATGACACGCATCCTTATCGGGCATTGCAGGATAAATTTTGACAATTCACAAATTTTAAATTTTGACTGAGTTCGACCCTTTCGATGATTGTGTCGGTGACCCATTTTTCGAAACTAACCTGAGTGGGGTAAGGGTTTCTATTTAGCGTCGACATGTTGGTACTTGATATAACCCTAGTTGTGTTTGATTAACCTGGAGAGTTAGATGGAGGAAAAGGGGTTGAAACCCTAACATTTAGCATTTTTCGCTTGAGCTCCTCTCGAGCCACTGAAACTTTGCTCATATTTCATTGCCACCATTGATGAGCTTTACGAGCTCAGCCTTTCTTTGTTATTTTGTTTTGTGTCTGATATTTTGAGCAAGACCATGGCCGTTGTTTTTATATGGGTTTCGAAGAAAATCATGGGAAGTGAAAGTGGAGCTCATGTATCTCTGATCCTTGATCATGATTTGAGTGATTTCTAGTTCTATGTTGAGCTCGACCTAGAGGGTTTTGAGCATGCTTGAACCTTTCTTTATTTTGAGTTCCGTGACTATGGCTGTTCGTGGAGATTGCTCTGAGCATTTCTATTTAAGCCTCTGATTTCTTCAACAGAGTTGTTATTACTTAACATTGGATTTGTTGAAGTTTTAGATCTTGGGGTTGAGTACTGACCCACCACTTTATCACGACCACCGCTTTGAAGGTAAGGAACTGCTCTGCTTTTCTCTTTTGTAACAACCCAAAAATGGGTATTAATCATTTGATCATAAAGCATTGGATTTCAGAGAATTTTAAACTTGAGTATTTCTTGTTTTCTTTGCATTCAATCATCTTTGATGGTTTCTCTGGCTCTATTTCTGTAATGTAGTTCCTGAAGCATATTTTGAATACTACCTTTTGGGTTTCCTTAAGAAATGAGTTTTCCTTCATGCTAAGCTTTATCCAGGCTGATCTTTGCTATGGCGACCATTGTAAAAAATGTGAAATCTATGTTTTCTATTCTTGGGGTCAATTTGACATTTGTGATTTATGGCTTTCTTTCATCTATTTCAAAGAATTCGAGCATCTGTAGCTCCTTTATGAGTTCTTCTGAGTGGGATGGTTGAGAATGTTAGCCGCCATTTTTGATATTTCAAGCACGGAAACTATGTTATTATTCAACCTCTGCATTTTCTGTAATCACCAACGTCGATTAGTTGAGCTCGTATTTGGTTGTTTTGAGGCACTGATAATTAGCTCTCTTATGTGATTTCTTGCTACCCAGTACACATATTTCAATCATTCAGGATTTAAGAAAAATGTTTCCATTAACTGTTGACTGAGTGAAATATCTCAGATCCACTTGAACACTTGAACTTGTCTTCACTGTTTATCATTTAGAGATATTCCTTCTTTTATGTTACCTGTATTTGATTCATTTGATGTTTGATGTAACCGAAAGATTGCTTTAAAGTTCTGTGCAAAATTCGTTGTGAAAAATGTAGATCTGAAAAATCAATTATTCTGAGTTATATAAATTCCGCTAAAATGGAGAAATTTATGCTCCTATAGACTTCTTTAACTAAAACTTATCTCCTTTTTGCAATAATGAGCTTGAATGTAATAAGTTTATCCATTCTATATCATACTTTCTTGATAATCCAAAATTTTAAAATATACTCTGCCTGGATCATGATTTGATTGGACAACTTGTTTCTTCTATTGAGAATGAGATCTTCCACTGTTGCAATTTGTATAATACATTCTTTCTGAGATCATCAGAGAATTTGTCTTTCTGAAAGTTGTGTTAAATTTCTTTCTGTAAGACTGTTCTTTCTCATTTTCAATTGTAAAATGATTTTGAAATTTTGATTCTGAACACTAAAAGTTGTAGAAGTTAATCATTTACTTTTATTTAAGCACTTGGAAAGAACATATTACTTCTGGAAATTTTTGTTCACAAATTCCTGAATGCTGAACATTGAAGTTCTATTGAGATGTTGTAGTTTCATTTCTTTTTCTACTTAAATACTATATTTGAGCTTCATTACAACTTTACATACATGCTGGAAAAGTCGTAAATGTCCATTTTACATGGTGAAGCCCTGTCAAAATTTTCCCAAAATTCTCTTTTCATTATGTTTCAGCTATAATTTTATCTCGTTTCAGTTGACTTCAGCCTCTAAAATTCTGATTCTTCTGTTTCACCTTTGTTACAATTTTAAATGCATGAATTTATGAAGTTGGAAGTATAAAGAGTTAAACTAAACCCTGAGCTGAGTATTGATGATCATTTGTTTCTCCCTTTTTAGGTACCATGATGTAGTTGTAGTGGATATCTATAACAACAATTTAGAAAGAGAAGAGCACTCCCTCAAGGAAATGACTGGTTTTTTTTCACCTCTGTACATTTTCAGCTTCATAAATATATGCATTGCTTTTCCTTTCAGTTATTTCTCATGTCTTGTGTGAGAAAAATATGTACTATTATTCCTCATGAATAAATGAAAATAGTTTCATGTTATGAGATGTATGTCCTTCCTTTCATTTGTATGGATAATGAATGAACTTATATAACTTAAAAAACTTAAATAATTCACTTAATCATAGAAATAAATAAACAATCAAGTGTACCTTATTTTCACTCACTGAAAATGCAAAGTGTCCCTAAAAACTGCCACCTGTTTGTAGCTTCAGATCGTCATGTCTGATATATGTTGCCATTCCTACCTTCCTCAGGGCCCTACAATGGTTGTTTATAGTTGCTGCATAGTTCTGATGAGGGTTTCAAATGGAATGGCTGCATCTATGAGGCATGGCATTATTAAACTGTACTCAAGTTATATTTTTGATGCCAAATGACTTCCAAGACTGTCTAGAACCAAAGAATTAAAAAATGCATCTAAATCAAAGGTGGCTGTCCCAAACATAACCAGACTCATAACTGACCAATCTGAGAAACTTTTAAAAGTTTCGAGTTGACTTTTTCGCACTGGGTACAAAAATTGTCAACATTTATGGCAATGCTGCAAGGAAAGCTGCCTACTAGCTTTTAAACTAGTTCCTTACTCTTGTCCATTGGGTATGGAGTCTGAAGCATGTAACCAAAATGTGCCTTTCCGGAAGGTCTAACCTTTCCAAAACAAAATAAAGCGGGGAAAGGATCTGGTAAACCAGATCACGTGCACGAATGCACTTATTGAATTGAAAAATGATGTAATGTGCAGAAACTACACGTATTGAAGGGAAAATCCTACTCTAACTAGCTGCAAATCGAGGCTAAATAAAACTTGAGATAGGCAATGAAAAATAACTTCCTTTTCTCCAGAAACGAGATGATGAATTCAAAATGTAAAACAAGTAGCATGACAGAACTGAAAATGAGATGTGTACCTTGAATTTGTTCCAAAACTTAGCCCAAAACACGAAGAATATTTCTAATTGATCTGCAAACTATTTTGAAGGGCTTTGGAACTGATTGTTGAGTGTCTGACACTCATTCTTAGGCTCTGATACTAGCATGAATTCTGGTATTTCCATAGCATGTTGTGAACCGACGAGATAATTTATAGGACATGGCCTCCAAATAGCTGAAAAGCTAATCTTCTTTTCTTATACTGAAAAATGAACCTTATTTTCGATCATGGGTTCTTTCTGAAGCTATTTTGAATGTTGTTTTGATAGTTGATCTGCCTTTATAAACTGTTGTATATTATTTTCGACAATATGAAACCGATCAAAAAAAATTAAACCTCTTCAAGCTGTTGTATATCATCAATCATAACATCGTGAAGATGATGAGTTGGTTATTCCCCTTCTTTAAACTATTTGAAAATATTTTCAGAGTCTTCAAATTGTTGTTCATTCTTTTTAGTCTATTGATCCACTACTACTGATACTAAAATTTCAGCAAAACTTTCAAATTCTTCCATTTTATCCCTTCTTACAATGTTCTCAGAACATCTCGTTTCCTCAATCAAAAATTGTTGCTCCTGAATACTTGCAGTATCATTCAATAGTCCTTGTGAAACACTGCAAGTACCTAATAACATAGCTATTTCCATATATGTTGCACAACAAGGGTCTTTGCACTCAACTATTTGATCATTATCATTCTGAAACTGATTTGTTTCCTTTTGGTTGTAAACCATGGAAACTGATAAGCTGCAAACCGAGTGATCATCCTTTAGATCAACTGATTTATCTTTGGAAATGATTTGAAAATTTCCTTCAGGTTCTACCAACTGGGATGAATTAGCAGTTCGTAGGAGTATGGTGCTTTCATGCATGCTATTCTTGGGACACAAAGACTGATGATCATCTCTAATCCGACTTAGATCTAGTGAAAAAATCAGATTGTACCTTTTGAATGGTTCCTTTTTCCAATTCGGGAATAAAATCAAACTGAAACTTTGACATCCATCCATGCAAGTTCTACAAAAATTCCAGCCTATCATTGTCTTTTGATAGCTGCCCCTCCTACTTGATCTTTTGTTTCTCTATTTCCTAAACTGGAAGTATGGGTAAAGAAGGAGTGGGCTTAGTTTCAGATTTAAATGGAAAATTTTGGACAAGAGGTTGGGGAATATGATCTGTATTTGGAACAGCTTCTGAACGCCAACTTGGTCACTTAATTTTGACTTCAGTATGTGATTGTGGAGTAAAAAAAATAGGAATTATAACAGCTTGATAGTTAGGAAACGGAGGAATAAGCTGCGTTGGCTGACAAGGAGAATTTAAAGGCATTGAATTTTCATACGGAGGGTAAGCAGGAAAATCTCATCGACAGGGTTCCCTATCCTGACACCTATCAGTTTTCACTACTAATGATTTCTCGTATAGTTCCTTGACAGCTAAAAATGATTGCTTAAGTTCATTAAGCTGAACATCAAGATCTCTTCGCCTTTCACATTCAGCATAACCCTTTGCATAACTTTGATCTTGAATGACTTAATGATCATCATATTGACAACCATGCTGATTTCGAAGGTTTGGGTCATAAGGATATTCATTCTGATAGGGGTTATGAAACTGGTCTGAAGGGGAAATTAGATAAAAGGGATGCTAGCTTGGCTGATAATACTGCTGAAAATAAGGGTTCATGGCTGCAGAGCCTCATAAAATACTGAAACTTTGAAAAAGAGGTTTGCTGCTCATAAAACGGCTGATAATAGCGAATAAACAGATTTTATTTTTCTTGAAAAATACCTGAAAATTGTAGCTGAAAATTTGGTGATATCGTTAAGTGTTGTACTAATCTGAAATCAGATTCACGAAGTCACTAGATATTGAGTTCTTGCTTGCATCTTCAATCTTTTGAACGCATCAATACTAGTTTCTAGTCCTTGTCCCACCGGGCATGCCAAAAACTGTTATCTCTTGAAAGTGCACCCTATAGAGAGATGGTTGCAGGTTTTCTAAGCTTGCAAAATTTGATCTCTCTCTTTCATAGATATAATGGAAACACCTCAGGTTTGTGGGTATACCTATTTTGAGGTGAGTCTCCGGTATCAAGGTCAGTTCCTTGTTGATGTATCCTAAATTGATTCTGGGGTTTAGGGGTAAACATGACTGTAAAATAATTAAACTAAGGTGATACACCAAATTTGTATGAGGGCTTTGACTGAGTATATGCACAACTGATATGTGAAGGATTTTCGATGCACGAGCCAACAATTTTCTACAAAATTTAAGGGCAAACACTTTTTTGTACTGAGGGGAAAATATCACAACAACACTAATAAGTTAACATGCACATTAAAATTATGCGGAAAATACTGAATTTGCAGTAGGGTAAGATGATTAATCAGGTAATTTACATTCACAAGACTAATAGAAACATACACAAGACTGCAAATAATTGGCAAGGCAGAAAGTACTTCACACTCAGAAGGAAAAACTGGAAAAATTGCTTCAGTACTCCCATATCCAAAAGTCCTCCAGAAGTCCTCCTTGTGCTTTGCAAAGGCACACAATATATAGCAAAAATAAAATTCACCCTCTTCCTAAAAATAGCCTAAGGCTTGTACTCTCCCATGCATTCTATTTTTATCCTTTATTTAATAATAGATAAAGGGATCAAAAATAGAGCATGCATTTACAAATAGGCATTATTAGCCTTAATTACAATACAATCAAACTGAAGTTAGCTGTTCTAGTTTTAAGAAGAGAAGGATGAGTAACTTGCTAAAAATAAGAGTACTTGCTAGGAACGTTTCTCTCCATGAACTTGCAACTCTTTCTTCTTCTCTATTCTGTCATGTTGTGAAAGCATGCAAAAATACTTCTGTGCATGTGATAGCTTCATGTGGGGACCATTATTCATGTGCACATGCTGTAATATTGACATCTCATTCCAAAAGGTCACATGAGTGACACTCTACAAATCAATTCTAACTCCTTGAAGTGGGGACCACCTTCACACTACCATACTCGGCCACCTTTGATTATTTTTCATGACCATACCACATAGTTTGGCACCTTTTTAACGAGAACTATAGTATCTAGTTTCCACCCCATAGTTGTCGGCCTTGGCATATTTCAAAATTCATCTTTTGGGTGATAAGCATGTATGATGGCATTTTACATTATTTGGAAATGACTATAGTTTGGACTTTCAAAGTCAATGCAATGATAATTTATTCGAACGTGGAGTTGACCCCCCCTTCCCACGATGACTCACCCCTTGGTAACTTTTTCAGTGGCATATGTAACTCAAGTTGAGTTTGCTTTGACATTTGTTGATCGTTCTGGGCCATCGACTTGTGTCCTTTTTCATCTTTAGTCGTTGATCTTGAACCTGTGGTTTAGGGTTTCGGCATTATAGGCTTGAGCTTGCAGAAATTTTTGGAACTTTTAACCTTTTTGTTAAAGGTTTCAAACTTAAAAAATATCCCCAGCCTCCGCTTTTGTTGTGGTGATGACACGTATCCTTTTCGGGTCTGCAGGCATGTGGGTGAAATTTTGACAATTCGTAAATTTTGCATTTTGACTGAGTTCGAACCTTCCGATGATTGTGTCGGTGACCCATTTTTAGAAACTAACCCAAGTGGGGTTAGGGTTTTATGTAGCGTTGACACATTGGTACTTGATATAACCCTGGTTAGGTTTGATTAACCTGGAGAGTTAGCTGGAGGAAAAGGGGTCAAAACCCTAACATTTAGCATTTTTCACTTGAGCTCCTCTCGAGCTAGTGAAACTCTACTCAGATTTTGTGTCTGCCATTGATGAGATTTGTGAGCTTAGCCTCTCTTTGTTCTTTTGTTCTATCTCTGATCTTTTCAGAAAGACCATGGACGTCGTTTATGTATGGGTTTCAAAGACAGTCATGGGAAGTGAAAGTGGAGCTCATGTATCTCTTACCCTTGATCATGCTTTGAGTGATTTCTAGTTCTATGTTGAGCTTGACCTAGAGCTTTTTGAGCATGCTCGACCATTTCTTTGTTTTGAGTTCCATGACTATGGTCGTTCGTGGAGATTGCTTTGAGCATTTATACTTAAGCCTCTGATTTCTTCAATAGAGTTGCTATTACGTAACACTAGATCTGTTGAACTTTTAGATGTTAGGGATGAGTATTTACATGCCACTTTATCATGGCCACCGCTTTGAAGGTAAGGAACTACTCTTATTTTCTCTTTTGTAACAACGCAAAAATGGATATTAATCATTTTATCGTAAGGCATCAGAATTCAGAGAATTTTAAACTTGATTATTTCTTGTTTGCTTTACATTCAATCATCTTTGAGGGTTTTTCTGGCTCTGTTTCTACAATTTAGTTCCTGTAGCATATTTTGAATACTGCCTTTTGGGTTTCTTTATGAAATGAGTTTTCCTTCATGTTAAGCTTTATCCAGGTTGATTTTTTCTATGGTGACCATTGTACATAATGTGAAATCTGTGTTTTTTGTTCTTGGGGTTGATTTGACATTTGTGATTTCTAAATTTTTTTCATCTATTTCAAAGTATTCGAGCATCTTTAACTCCTTTACGAGTTCTTCTGAGTGGGATGGTTGAGAATGTTAGCCACCATTTTTGATATTTCAAGCATGAAAACTATGTTATTATTCAACCTTTGCATTTTATGTAATCACCAACGCTGATTAGTTGAGCTTGTATCTAGTTGTTTTGAGGAACTGATAATTTTCTCCTTTCTGTGATTTTCTTGCTACACCGTACACATATTTCAATCATTCTGGATTTAATAAAAATGTTTCCATTAACTGTTGACTGAGTGAAATATCTCTGATCCACTTGAACACTTGAACTTGGCTTCACTATTTATCATTTAGAGATATTCATTCTTTTATGGTACCTGTATTTGATTCATTTGATGCTTGATGTAACTAAAATATTGCTTTAAAGTTCTGTGCAAAATTTGTTGTGAAAATTGTAGATTTGAAAAATCAATTATTTTGAGTTATATAAATTCCACTGAAATTGAGAAATTTATGCTCCTATAGACTTCTTTAACTGAAACTTATCTACTTTTTGTAATAATGAGCTTGACTGTAATAAGTTTATCCATTCTATATCATACTTTCTTGATAATCCATGATTTTAAAATATACTCTTCCCGGATCATGATTTGATTGGACAACTTGTTGCTTCTACTGAGAATGAGATCTTCCATTGTAGCAGTTTGTACAATACGTTCTTCCTGAGATAATCAAAGAATCTATCTTTCTAAAATCTATGTTAAATTTCTTTCTGTAGGACTGTTTCTTGCTCATTTTTTAGTTATAAAATGATTTTGAAAGTTTGATTATGAACTGTGAAAGCTATAAAAGTTAATCATTTACTTTTATTTGAGAACTCGGAAAGAACATATTACTTCTAGAAATTTCTGTTCACAAATTCCTGTATTCTGAACATTGAAGTTTTGTAGAGATGTTGTAGTTTCATTTCCTTTTCTACTTAAATACTATATTTGAGGTTCATTATAGCTTTACATGCATGTTGGAAAATTCGTAAATTCCTTGCGATAAGTAATTAAATTCCATTCACTTTCTTCTTACTCCTATTCAACTTTTTCCTCCTCCTATACCGCCTTTATGGGGGGTATCAGTGGTTCTTTAGGTTTAGGAAAATTGAAATCCTTGACTTCCACCTCAACTCCCCCTTATGTATTGGAGAACAGTTGTACAAATACTCTATGGATAAATCCCTTAATAGTCTCATTGATATGTAGGTGTAGATCCATGAATTTGGGCTCCAATACTTTGAGGTATGAAATCCTAGAGTCATACCCGTAGGTGGCACAAAGAGTGTGTACATCAGAATCTACCTTATCTACATCATAAGTCAAATTTTTTTGCATCCTTTAGACTATTGATGGAGAACTTCAAATAATTTGTTTTGAATGCAAATGAGATTTTACACCATGGCCCCATCTCTCCATTCACCTATTTAAATCTTACAAAAATGAAGTGTTGCATTACTACAAACTTCACTTGGTCACAAACAATGGTAGGGAGTTTGTGTGGAATGTGTCATTCATTCTCAAAGGCCTTGCATAATCTTTCATACCATCTATCAATTTGCGCATTGTATGCATTTGAAATGTTTCCATCACAAATGAATCTTGTAAATTACATGAAAGATGAGGGATCTACTAGTTGGTAAACCCGCACACTCCCATCAGGTCCATCTGGGATGCCTATCTCCCAAAATATGGTCAAAATAAGGATGTAACCCCATGTGATTTTTGTCCTTCTTCATTTTGCAAACGTTCCTACATTATGATGTTGTCAGCAACATACCGTGCCAGGTTGTAATGTGCCATCCTCGAGATTCTATAAGCTTCGTATAGAAATATTTTGTTTATATCTATGCAACACTCTGATGTGCCCAACTTATAACTCAAGAACCAGGAATCAAACCTAAGTGATAGATCATTTGAATCCGCAATGGGTTATGCCCTACCTCCATTCTCATAGTTTAGTTTCTTGGAAAGCTTCTCAATTTTCATTTTACCTTCAAATTTAAATATGCATCCTCCCCTATTCTTCTTAGCCATGTAATTAATTTACTCAATTGGCCTATGAGGTGCATCCTTCTCCCCGTTAAGTAGAAGAATACTTCATTTAACCACGACATCAACCACTCAAAAAAATGTGTAAGTTTTGTGAAGAATGGAAGCTCCCATAATTGTAAAATGCCTATTTTTCCCAACTCTCTATACACAAAGTCATCAAGTTGCTGGTCTCTAACCTCGTCTACCCCTGGTAGTGTCTTTGTTAGTTCTTCCCTCATATTATTTTCATTTTCCTCCATGTGGTAGTTAAGATTGCTAATTTTACAGTGAGTGAGATTCGATTTCCACAACTCCACCCACCCAAAACCAAGAGGGTATTAAATTTTAGAATATATTTCTTCTAAGGGCTCCTTTTTCATAGCCTTAGGATTCTTTGTGCACAACCTTCCTAGTTTTGGTTCCATTTTGCTCTCTCTGTGGGCCCTAGGTTTTTTGTACTTAGACCCTTCTCTACCCGAGTGCAATGACTTTCAAATTTTATAAACATATGTAACCCTTCACTACTGTGCTGCCAATTCCAAATCAACTCTTTGCAAGGATCTCTACACATATCACAAGAAATCTTGGTTCATAAACACTTCATGTCTCTTCTAAACTCTTTTTGGCTCTCCAAACTACTTGGTAGTTCTTCTATTTCTTCGAAAGAAAGGTATCTAAATGTCTACCCTAACCCTCTATTTATAATTTTTCATGACCTACCAATGGTAATATTTTTACTTCTAACCCACGCTTTTAAGTTACTTTTTCCATAAAGTTCATTTTACCCTTATAACAACTTTTGCAACTTCATAATACACCCTGCAGTCATAACCTTCTGGCATGCTATAATACTTCTTAGCCATAGACCTACGACCATGTGTTGAAATACCAAACCTCAGTGACATATCCCAAGTAGTCTCAAATGCCACTGCTTAACTCACATTACACTGTGCGATCACCTTTTCGTCGTAGTCTTCAACCGTCTCAACCTTCATCAGAACAACTTATGCACAACACTTATCTCATCTCATACCTTTCTCCGCCCACATTCCAAAGGGAACATTCAAACAATACAACATGTAACTAAGGGGTGGCATTCAAATTTTATCTATGCACTTCAATCCACCCCACACTAATGATATTTGTAGTCCTTTATGCATAAACTCAATGAATAGTAATTATAAATTGGCACGTAAGCATTCCTATTACACAAAACACTGAATTAAATTGATAAAGCATAGCAATGTTGAAAAGAAACACATTTAAAGGTATGCATTAAAGGAAAACTAATATAATGGAAATATTGACTTATTATAAACACCAAGAAGACTTATTTATAGTAAGGATTTAGCCTACTCCTATTAAACTAACCGAGAAATTGTGTCCCATCCAGCACCTCTAACTGGAAAATAACTGAATCAATTATGTAAGTTACAACATACAGTCCCAACCAATGAACCTTCAATTTCCCATGATGGTACAAAAAATTTGAATCATACAAAATAACATTTTGTCTAACTTTAATATTCTTATCCTTAATATGCCTATCATGCCATGCCTTCTTCCTAGCCTTTTCTGTATTCTGAATCCATCTTGCTATTGTGTACCTTTCATCCAATTGCATTTAACAATTTTCTCTTCAAGTTTTTTTAATCATCCATTCCTCCTGCACGCTCTATATGTAGAGAAGGTAACATAAATTCTAAGGGAAACCTCCACGCAAACCACTTGAAAAGATTTTGTGAGAATCGAATCAGAAACGAGGCACCACAAAGTAGTTGCACTCCAACGAAATCATGATAACTCCAGCAATTGCAAGAAAGAATTGATCAGTAATGGAAGAACTTG
This sequence comes from Taxus chinensis, assembly GCA_019776745.2. Classification (NCBI taxonomy): domain Eukaryota; kingdom Viridiplantae; phylum Streptophyta; class Pinopsida; order Cupressales; family Taxaceae; genus Taxus; species Taxus chinensis. Next base: position 857,543,683 of record CM034151.1, read on the forward strand.
CTCAATAGAAATAAAGCTTGCACATAGAGGAAAGACAGTGGAGTGTCTTGGCATTCTCATAAATGAATAGAAAAAGGGGTACATATAGAGTACTGAGTAACCCTAGTGCATGACACACATGAAACTCCAAACCTAACCCTAAACCTAACCCATGTGAGATGACCCTCCAATATGAGAGGAGGACACATAGGATAACTCACACTAACACGCCCCCTTCATCGAAGCTGGGGTAGTGGCTGTGATGAGTCAAACGGAAGAGGAAGACACCCCTAAACAACTAAGAAAGATGTTTCAATGGGGCTTGGAAACTAAAGGCCTAATAAGGTTCCCATATACAAACACAATCTTCCTAGAAGAAGAAGAAAAGAAGGACTACATAGCCTGAAGGATATGAGAAGCTGCAGAGGACCTCACCCTAAGAAGAGACCGTAAGTTAAGAAACTTCATCTCAGTGAAGGGCTTTGTGAATAAATCTACAATCTGATCAGTTGTCTGAATATATTGAATGTTGATGATACCATCATGAATAATCTCCTGTATGAAGTACATATGGATCTCAATGTGCTTCATCCACTGATGCTAAACTAGATTTCTGCAAATAGAGATTGTGCTCATGTTATCACAATAGATAATGGTAGGCCTCCAAAAGTGGATGCCAAACTCTATCAGAATACCCTATAGCCAAATAGCTTCTGTGGTAGCATTAACTACTGCTTTGTATTCTTCTTCTGTAGATGATATCACAATTTCATTTTGCTTCTTGCTAGACCAACTAATAGGACCCAAACCAAGAGAGAAAATGTAGCCAGAAGTAGATTTATGATGATCTAAGTCACCGGCCCACTCAAAATCTGTGAACCCAATCACGTCAATATCAACCCCTCCATGATAGTGAATGCCATCAGTATAAGTGCCACGAACATAGTGAAGGATCTGTTTAGCTACTTTCTAATTTAGCTCATGTGGCTCCTGTATGAATATGGACATGATCCCAACAGCATACGATAAATCCGGTCAAGTGTGAGTTAAGTAAATCAAGCTTCCCACCAACTGTCAATAAAGAGTACCATCAACCAAGGGAGTAGAGCAATATGAAACCAACTTCACCCCAAAAATAAGAGTAGGAGAAGATTTGCAATCAGACATCTGAAATTGAGCTAGCAAATCAAGAGCATACTTAGGTTGTGAAATCAAGATTCCCGAGATAGATTTTGAAATCTGGATCCCAAGGAAGTAATGAAGCAGACCTAAGTCAGTGATGGAAAACTTGTTGGCTAAGGTGATCTTCACAGAATCAATAATAGAGGAAGATCTGCCTGTGATCGATAAGTCATCAACATATAGAACAAGAATGAGTATGGAGTCATCTTGCCATAAAATATAAACATTTGGATCAGAGTGACACCTGGTAAACCCTGATTTAAGTAAAAAGAAGTCCATCTTGGCATACCAAGCCCGAGGGGCTTGTTTATGGCCATAAAGAGACTTCTTTAACTTACAAACGAGGGAGGAATCTTGGACATAACCTGGAGGTTGTTCCATATAGATCTCTTCCTCTAGGTCACCATGAATGAAGGCACTCTTAACGTCCATTTGATGGACTTTTCATCTATTCGTTGTGGCAATGGCTAGGTTCAGTTGAATGGAATTCATCTTCACAACTGGAGCAAAGGTTTCAGTATAGTCAACCCCAACTATCTAGGAGAAACCCTTATCTACTAATCACGCTTTAAATTTTTTGATGTCTCCATCTACTCCATACTTTTTTTGGAACACCCACTTACACTGAACAATTTTTCTTCCTTTCAAAAGAGCGGTGAGATCCCAAGTATTGTTCTTCATGAGAGAGGAATACTCCTCATCCATGGTAGAATCCCACTCAAGAATACCAGAAGCCTCCCGGAAAGACAGTGGATCAGAAGCAGAGGAGAAGAAAGAGTGGGGTCCAATGAAATCTGAACGAGTATGTCTCATATCCGAAGTATCTCCAACTAAATCTTCAGCACTTTACAAAGTTTTCTCGCCCAAAGGGGACCAGGAGAATCAGGCTCAGAGTCGAAAGATTCTTCACTAGAGTGAGAAGGGACATAGTCCTCATCATCACTACTGTCAGAATCAAAAGACTCAAAGTTTTGATGGTTAGGAGGATCCGGAAGGGGAGCATGCTCAACAGTATCATCATCTGATGAGTCAGAATCTGAATCAACAAGCTGAAGAACCTCAATAGGTGGAGAAGTAGAAGTCGAAGAAGACTCATCAAACTTAACACTTCTCTCAATATACAGCTCATGAGAAGTAGGATTCATTAGTCGATATCCCTTCATGCCATCAAGATACCCTATAAAGATACAAGGTTTGGATTGTGGTTCCAAGGCCTTGCGTTTCTTCTTGGGAATCCGAGCCATAGCCTTGGATCTGAAGACTCGAAAGTTCTCAACATCAGGCTTGTGTCCAAACCAGGCTTCAAAGGGTGTCATCCCTCTTACTGCCTTGTGTGGAACATGGTTTTGAATGTAATTTGCACAATTCATTGCTTCGGCCCAATACTGTGGAGGAAGATACTTCGAGTGAATCATACAAGTAGCCATCCCCTTTAGATATAAGGTTTGGATTGTGGTTCCAAGGCCTTGCATTTCTTCTTGAGAATCCGAGCCATAGCCTTGGATCTGAAGACTCGAAAGTTCTCAACATCAGGCTTGCGTCCAAACCAGGCTTCAAAGGGTGTCATCCCTCTTACTGCCTTGTGTGGAACATGGTTTTGAATGTAATTTACACAATTCATTGCTTCGGCCCAATACTGTGGAGGAAGAGACTTCGAGTGAATCATACAAGTAGCCATCCCCTTTAGAGTACGGTTCTTTCTTTCTGCAACTCCATTCTGTGAAGGGCTATAAGAAACTGTATGCTATAAAGAGATCCCTTCAGAAGTATACAAATCTATGAACCTATTGTTTACATATTCACCTCCATTGTCTGTTCGAAGAACCTTGATAGACCGTTCTACTTGTTTCTCAGCAAGAGCCTTAAAGTCCTGAAAATGTTCAAAGACTTTAGACTTAAGCTTAAGAAAATATACCCAAGTATATCGCGAATAGTCATCAATGAAGGTTAGCACATAAAGAGCTCTTGTAAAAAAAGGAGAAGGAAATGGACCAGAAACATCACTGTGAACAAGATCTAAAGGACGAGCGGCTCTCTAGGATTATCCTTTGTCAAAGTTCTTTTCAGGATGCTTTCCAAGGGTACAACGCTCACAAAGATCCTTAGAAAACTTGACATGAGGTAACCCGTTGACCATTTCATTTTGGCTCAATTGTTAAAGGTAGCAATAATTTAGATGTCCAAAACACTCATTCCATAGCTTACTAACTTCATTTACATGAGTGAGCAAGGCAGTGGGCATAGAATCATAAGTAAAGTGGGAGAAGGTGTACAACCGTGAATGGTGATCTGACTTTCCCTCAGCCACTGTAGTGTCATTGTTAAGCTCACAAATAATCACCGAGTTAGGAACAAATTCAACTCGCATTCCTTCACCAAGGTGAGTAATTTGGTAAACTGATAAGAGATTGGTAGAGAGATCAAGAACACTCAACACTTGGTTAAATGTTCCCCCATCCATCTCTACCGATCCACTACTAGAAACCAACACTTTCGTGTCATTACCCATCGTGATTTGGGACATTCCACAAGGTTTGATGTTGGAAAACTCAACATGCAAATAACCCATGTGGTGTGAGGCACCAGAATCTATAATCCATGTCGATGAAGGAGCAACTCTGGCTACAAGGGATTTTCCTTTCTTATTATCATTTTTAGCACCTTTTGCAGCAGAAGACTCGGCCTTCAGAGCACTTTGTTTTATGGATTTAAGAACACTTATTTTATTCTTCTCAAGTAAATGAGATAAGTGATTAATTTGTTTCTTAAAACAGTGTTGCTCATCGTGACCAGACTTCTTGTAATAGGAACACAAATACTTGTTTTTCTGTGCCTTAGGCACAGAAGTCGAAGTGTTTGTGTCATTTTTAGGTTTGGTCTTGCTTTCTTTCTTAGGTTGATCCTTTGTTTCTTTCTTCTTTTCAGTATTCTTTCCCTAGCTAGTACTTTCTATAAGGGCATGTGACTTGGACTTGAGAGACCCCATTTGAATGAGTTTTTCCTGTTCTCGAATGAGTTGGGACAAAAAAAATTCAAAGGAGGGAATAGTCCAAGTATTTCCCGAAGTAGCTTTTATAGCGTAGAAATTTGACACGAAGATAGAATATTCGCGACCTAGTTTAGAGAGAATCGACAAGATCAGTTGAGAATCTTTATTTTCTACTTGACATCCTTTTAACAATAATCTAATGTGGACAAATTTTGAGAAGAAAGCTTGTAGGTTTTCAAAGTCACTAGGATTTAACCCTAGTATTTTGTTTTCCAACTCATGCACTCTCATGTCATCTAGTTGTCCAAACATCACATCCAGCGTTTTCCATGCAGATTTAGGTGTTTTAGACGCATAATGTGGAAGAGCAAGTCAGGAGAAACAGACATACCAAGAAGACCTAAAGCTTCATCACTACGGTTTAACCACTTAGATTTTTTAGGTTCGTCGTCTGGTTCAGTCTCAGTTCCCATGGTGATGTGGAATAACCCTTTACCCCTTAGTTTCATTATTATTTTCAATTTCCATTCAAAAAAGTTGAACATCGTAAACAAAGGAGTTGAAAGTGCATCCATAGTGAAAGAGAGAGAGAGAAATGCAGAAAAGAAACACAACCACCCAGGACAATAACAACCCCCTACTTTCAGCACTTTATAGTTTAGTGTGTTGATTACAATTGGGTCCGTGCGTGTGGTTTGAAAACTTGGTAACTAGTCTTGCAATTAGCGTAATAACGCATAAGAGAGGAGACCACAACAATGTTTCATGGAGCGCAATAAAAAAGGACACCATAACCAAGCACAAGCAAAAAATAGAAAGGAGGCGAAAGCCAACCCTGGTGGTGAGAAAAAATGTCTCACAACATAAAAGGCAACCCCCTTACTGCAGAATGTGGTGGACGCGCTCACTAGCCATAAGCAATAATAAGGGTGAAATGCAATATTTTTAAATAAGGACTCAAAAGGAATCCCGATGATCTTCAGAAGGTTGAAAACGCTCCTGGAAGACAAAAGTAGGCCTAGAATGTCACTACACACTTGAATGTATAATTAGAGAAAAAAATCAACAATAACATGTAATAAATTATCGTTCGGAAATGTCCAGTTTAGCTAAAGTTAGAGCAGTTTAGGACAAAAAAATGAAAATAACGTTATTTTAAATGTCAATTTTTTTTTAAAAAAATAGCTAATCATAAATTATAGTCGCAAAATAAAAAAATTAATTTAATTAATTTACGAATATTTAATATCTAATTAAAAAAAATTAATTAAATATGATAAAGGAAATAAGATTTATTTTTTTTAAATCCTAATTTAAAAAAAAACTAATTAAGATATTAAATCCTAATTAAAAAATAAAAAATTAAAATTAAAAAAAACTCCCTCCTTTTTAAAAAAAAAAAATTCCACTTTGTTCTTTTTATAAAAGCAAATTTGAATTTTGTTAAAACTTACGGTTTTTTTAAAAAGTAAATTTTTAAAAAATAAATGAAATATTAAAAGAAGTTTGAAAGAATCTTTTTGTTTTAAAAAACGTGACACATTTTTAAAAATTTAGAAACATGAAACTTTTTTTAAAAAATAGAAACTTTGAAACTTTTTATAAAATTTAGAAACTTAAAAAAAAAACACGGAGGAAAAAAAGAAAAAAACACCGCTTACCAAAAAACTTTATAAAAACTTACCAAACGACTTACCACGTAGATTAAAAAAAATGTAGGTTTTGGTGTTTGGCGGGGTAGAGATAATGGTGTTTACAGTGCGCAGGAGGGCAACGGAAGGGCGCGACAGGTGGGAGGCCATGACAGGAGGTGGCTAAAGTAGAGGGCAGGGGACAGCCAAGAAAAAACAGCGCGGCCAGGCAGCACATGACAGTAAAAAAATAGGCCCTAGGACAGCAACAAGGAGCCATGAGACATCAAAAGGCCACGGTACAGCAACAAAGAGCCACAGAACAAAAAAAGCCACAGGTTGGAAGTAAAATAAATACAATCCACAAAAATAAGACAACAAATATGGCACAGCTAGAGTCTTAAAAAAAACAATCCATGCACATGCCAGAAAAAAACATAGATTTTCAAACAAAATTAATATATTTTAGTAGAAATCTGAATAAAACTGTAAAAGGAACCAACCTCAAGATAACGTTTTCCACTAAATACGACTTTAACCAGTGAAATCCAGTGGTGAAAAACACAAACCTACATACATGCACCAAAAAAGGTACCAAAACCAACACAACTTTCCGAGAAAGCTTGTTAGAGAGATTAGCAAAATAATTCCAGAAAATAGTGATCAAAAAACTTGCATGCAGAGTAAAAGAACAAATCCAAGAAAGAGTAATCGCAACTAAAAAATAATGAGTGCATGTTTACCTGATCTCAACTCTGATACCATGAAAAGAGTTTGCGAGAATTGAATAAAAAATGAGGCACCACAAAGTAGTTGCACTCTAACGGAATCGTGATAGCTCCAGCAATTGTAAGAAATAATTAATCAATAATGGAAGAACTTGCTCAACAGAAACAAATCTTTCACATAGAGGAAAGACAGCAGAGTGTCTTGGAATTCTCATAAATGAATAGAAAGAGGGGTACATATAGGGTGCTGAGTAACCCTAGTGCATGACACACATGAAACCCTAAACCTGACCCATGTGAGATGACCCTCCAATATGAGAGGAGGACACATAGGATAACTCACACTAACACCACCAACTTAAAGGGTGCATCCTTATTCAATCTTTTATAAGTTGTCCTATATGCCCAAAGTATAACAGAGACTTTTTCATCCCAATCCTTCCTACATCAAAAATATTTTTTAATGTATGTCCCAAGATCATGTTCAAAGCCTCAATAATCCCATTATCTTGTGGATGATAGGATGTTGTCATTTTATGCGTCGCCATAAATGCAAATAATAATATCATGATAATCTCATTAAAAAGTGTGTGCCCCTATCATTTGTCAGAATCAATGGACATCCATATCTACTGATAATGTTTTCCCATAAGAACTTTGTTGTTGTAGCTACTATGAAATCCTTTGTAGGCACTACTTCTTCCCACCTTGTAAGATAATATGTACAATTTATAATATAAAATGATCCATTCCTACGCATGAATGGGGAAATAGTACCCACAAAGTCAATTTCCCATTTTTCAAAAGCTTTTGCACTTGCAATCGGTCTCAAAGGAATTTCATCGCTATGCCCTAGCCTCCTAAGGTGCTGGCAATGATCACACACATTGGCATATTCATTACAATCCTTGTATATTATTTCCCACCATAGGCTAGCCAATAAAATATTCAACGTGGTGGCATCCCCATCATAATGTCCACCTGCAATTCCACTATAAGCTTCCTCCATAATAGTTTTGCACTCATTCTCAAGTACACACCAGTGTAAACCTTCATCTCGACCTAGTTTGTATAAGTCTCCACTAATCAACATGTAATGTGTAGTGCATATGGCAAGTTATTTCTTCTCTAAACTTATTGGTTCTTTAGGCGCTACACTAATATGTAAAAAGAAAGGAATATATAATAAGTCAAAGGGCATGTTGTTCAATCTTAATAGTTATGTATTTGGCATTGTATCCTTAATGCTTTGTACATCCTCTCCCGATTTAATCCTTGATAGATGATATGGTACATAATTAATCTTGCCTAGCTTAACCACAAATGTAAAGTCAAATTCCTGAAACAAAAAAATCCATCTGCATATGCACCCCTGTAAAATGGGCTTGTTAACCAAATACTTTAATGTCATGTGGTCTGTATAAAATATGAAAGGAGTTATAACCAAGTATTTTCTAAACTTATGTAGTATGTATATCATGGACAAGGCTTCATGCTCTGTAGTCGTATAATTCTACTCATCTGGTGTCAACTTCCTACTTGCAAACAAATAGGATGATCAACAATCCCATCACTAGGTTGTGTTAATAATGCTCCAATGGCCAAGCCAAAAGCATCCACATGCACATGAAAATGCTTATCCCAAGAGGGAAAGTGTAGAATAGGCACAGAAGTAAGTCTTTCCTTTAATGTATAATATAAAATCTACTACACCTCATTCCAATGAAACTTTCCTTTACTCTTTAACAATATCTCCAAGGGTGTGGAAATCCTAGCATATCCCTTAATAAATTTTTTGTAATAACCTATATCGCCCAAGAATCTATGCACCTCACTCTATTTATTAGGCTCCTCTAAACCCAAGATAATGGTTACCTTAGCAGGGTCTACAAATAAACAGTCCTTACAAATGATATGTCCCACCGAATTCCCAAAAGGTGTGGCAAAAATACACTTATTAATGTTCAAGCATATGCTTAACTATCTACAACGCTCAAACATGAGCCTCGCACTATCGCATCGATCTTTTACTAGCCCATATACAATCCAATCATCCAAGTAAACCTGTAAAAATTAGTGTATGAAGTCTTCAAAATCATGTACAATAATGTGTGAAAATATAGCAGACACATTCTTTAACCCAACAACATAACTATGTACGCAAAACTTCCCCACGCTGTGGTGAAAGTTGTCTTCACTTGGTTTTCTTTTGTTATGCACACTTGATGGTAACCTATGAATGCATCAATGAAAGAGTAGATCTCCAACCCTACAATGTCCTCCATTATTTCTTCAGTAAAGGGTGTGGGAAAATGATCTATCACACATACAACATTCAACTCTTTGTAGTTCACACATATCCTTACCCTACCATCCTTATTTATTTTTATTACCATAGGGCTAACCCACTCTAAATCCTCAATGGGCTCAATGATTCTAGATTCCAACATTTTATCAATGTCTTCATTTACCTTGACATGAAGATTATAATTCATCATGTAAGGCATCTTCCTAAATGGGAACGCACCATCCTTTAACTTGATCCTCATCTCTCCCAAATATGGATGCACTCCCTTCAACTCATGATAGCCTCATGGAAACAAATCTTGGAAATTGTGCACTAGATCAATAATTTTAGAAACCTCCAGGTCATACCAATATTCACCAATAATGGCCTCTTTTGGTTCTGCATCTATCCCAATGTTGACTTTATTTGTTTTCGTAGGCTCATGATATGTGTGCATCTTCTCATCTGCATTATCTAAGACCTCGCATGTACCCACAGTGTGGTCAAGATCTATATTCTCAACTTCTTCATCATCAATCATGTAAACCAGTATACCCTTCTCTTTTTCTAACCAGGATCACCCAAGTTTTACTTCATCTCTCTTGTCCTCTTCATCAAAGTGTGCCCCCAATTCCAATTCTCAAAACATATCTAACAGAAGTTCTTTGTCTTTTTCACTACCTGCCATTGCAAGGCACTTCATAATTTCTAATGTTTCATAAAATGGAGGTTTAATAGAAAAATAGTCAAAGGCCTGAATCATACCTGAGATCATCTCCTACCAGTTAATTGTTGCCCTTGTTAATTTTGCATGAAAATGTCATGCATGCGCACAACTGTTGAGAGGTGGCAAGGCCTTCCCGCCCCTCCGTTCGGATTCTCTCACACTATTGAATGTGGTGCTGAGCATCATTCCCATGAAATTCACAAATTTTTTAGGGTACATTTCTCATTAGAAACCTATTAAAGAATGCAATTTTCACTTCTCTCCATTCTAAAAGGGTATCTCTATGTGTAGTCTACTAGCGCACAGTTGTGCTGTGTTGGGTGTAGACTAACATATTTCTTCTTTCTACATGATATTCTCATTTTTCTTCCATGGCACATAGAAATACATCTATATTTGCTTCACCAATATACCGAGGTATTTGATTAATTCCCAAGCACCTAGCCATGTACGTCCTAATGACATGAGTATCTATATTCTTAATCTCGCACCCCATCATTTCATAATTCTCATGTGCCAAGTTGTCACAAGAAACACTTGTAGTATTACTCATGGAGTTTGCATCATCACATTGAATAATTCCTTCCTTTGATGGCCCAAGCACTTCAGGATCTCTAATGGTGCGCACATACATCCTGTTCAAATCCTCTTCACTCAAAGGTTCTACATAGGGTGTAACTTTTCCGTCTATCAAAGGAATAATCAAACGCTCCTTCTTGTTCTCAAAAATAATATATCCTTTGTTAAAGCACAATTCAAAATTATTTGCATAGCACCAAGGGCATATAAGAAGTGATGGAAAATTATCTACCTTTGCAAGTGTCAAGACCTCAAATTCTCAAGTAAAATTGGCCCCTTTAATAGTAATAGTAACATCCTTCAAGACTCCAATGGGCATGGCATTAGTCCTGTTTTCCATAAATAACACATTTGAAGATGGTTGTAATGGTGGTATTCCCATCTGATTTCACGCATCCAAAGTGAGTATATTTACTTCTGCATCTATTTCAATCATTATATTACTCAGCAACCACCCATCAACAACAACATTCAATATGATATCTTTATCATACTCTATACTTTTAGGAGGTAAGTTTGCATGTAATATATGTCTTTCATGCTCAACCCTAGTGTGTGCTATCTTTTCTCTTAACCATTCCCCTAACAAAGGAATTATTTTTTCTTGGTGCTCCAACTTACAAACCTCCTTCTAGTCATCAACATCTTTCTAGGGAATCTTAACTGCTTTGGCATATTCCATCTTTCGCATCTGTTCCATCAAGCATTGTATCTCAACCTGCAAATTTCTTATAACCTCGAAAGTATCTTGATAAAATTCCTTTTGATGCTTGGGATCTGGATACTTTGCATGCAATACCTCCTCTCTTATAATAATAGGATTCTACTTCGGAACATCCCTGATGTGTACTACCCTAGTGCATGTAGTAACCAACACAGGTATCATCTCAAGATTAGGTGCTACCTTCAACATCCATTGATCTTCCACAATGCGTTGTACTCTAACCATTCCCATGCCCTTATCATGTTTGTTCCTGCTTGCTCATATGCTCATACAAATATGGGCATTCTTCAAACTTGTGATTATTTTTGCACCAACAGAAAAACATATTTTGAGGGCATTCACACCTATAATGATCAATGGACCCGCATGTGTAACAGGTTCCACAAGGGAAGTCACTTCCTCCACCACTGCGACCTTGGCCTATGAATCTTCCACAATAACTTCTACCTCGACTACCTCCATCAGAATACCCTTCATTATGAGTATGATTATTTTTTCACCTTCTTCCTTATAATTATTCGCAACACTGGTCTAGTGTACACGAGTGTCAATAACATCATGAATATGATCAATCAATCTAAAATTATCTATATCATGAGTGGTATACCTACAAATCCTACAATAGTATGATACATTCTTCTTGATCACATGTTGTAGTAGGGGAAACCTACTCAAATCATGATCCAAGTGATAGAGCTCACAATCTAGTAACATGGCCCACACTGATTTATGAGGGAAACTATCCTTAGTGTGTCCTTCTACCTCACAATATATACACCAAATACCACTGTGCATCTAATGAACTGAATTGGATGATATATTCTCCAACAATTTTTCCATAGATGAAATCTATGCTTCTAAAAAGATGCTAACACAAGTTTCCACACTCCTAACTACATCATCACGTAGAGCTACCTCAAGTGCCTCACATGGATCTGTAAAAGTATTATGTGAGAGCACATTTCTGAAAGTTATGATCAAAACCCCAACGAACCACTACACATACTAGCGAGGGTGAATATCATAGGAAAACTTTGATAGATTAATTTTAAAGTGTGCATCATACTCTCTTACGCTCTGAGCCATGCCCTACTTAATGTCCTTCATCTTTTTAATTCTCCTCTTCTCAAACTCAGGTATATGGAGCTCTACCAAGAAAGCATCATGTAACATGGTGTATTCTACACAAGTCTGGTTCAAATCATACTTCCTATACCAACTATGTGTGTGCCCTTACAAAGTAGTAGAAAATTGAATTTCCTCATGCTCTGGAGTTGTAATTCCATTATGGCTTCATAGTATCTCACACCTGTGTACATGTTTTGTGGCATCATCAATATCTCTATGCTCTGGTAGGCAAAGAGACGTTTGGTAATTAAATTATTGGGATTGGTGCAAACCGTTACCAGTAGATCAAGAAATTGTATTACCTCTAGTATTTCCTCCACCTCTAGAGCCACTAGATCCTCCAAATCCCAAACTTCCTGATCCTCCTCCTCTAGTAGGCATAGAACTAGAGGATTTAATTCCTTGTGTACTAAGAGTTTTATGAAATTGAAATCCCGCAGTCTACAAATTTGTGCTACTCCAATATATGTTTCCTGTATTCTGCATGAGCACACTCTTTCCTAATGATGTGCCAAAAATTATGCCTCCAATCGATCCTAACAAGTATTTTGTCACCTGTGATGCCATGGATGGTGGTATTGCTTGTTGTACTCCTAAATTAACAAGAAAATGATATTTATCTTCGGCTACTCTATCACTACTGCTAACTTGATTATTAATAACTGTTTTAAGGAATGAGGCACCAAGCGTAAGGGAAATGTCATTAAGTGGGATCAGATGTGTTCCTACGGCTGTTACTCTTTCTTCTTCTGGCATGCTCTCATCAGTAGTCGAGGGAGATTATCTTATGCACTTTCCTAAATGAGGGAGTGCTGGTTGCTCAGACTCCATGTCCTCTGTGTGAACCTCGAATCCATTGCACATCACCTACCTCCACAATTCCATAGACTCTTCATCACCTCACTTCTTTGCTAATTCCCTATCCCACACTTCATTATACTTAATTTTTATTTCTTCTTTTTTGTGCTCTATCGTATGATCCGTAATATTTCACCACACCTACTCCTACCCCTATGTACGATGGAGGTATAGATATCCATTGGTTTTTCTTTCAAATATAGGGTTACAATCAAGATCTTAATTGCTAAAGGGATAGTATGCAAAATAAGATCCTCTAGGTTCACACAAGAATTGGAACTAAGCAACCTATGGACATGAATAAGTAGAAACAACGTAATCTAATGTACAACTATGTAAAACACAACTCCACCAATGATCTATAGTGCATGTCCAAACTAAATTAGCATCATGCAAATCCTGGTAATCTTCCTGTGTCGAAAAAATACTTCTAAACCTTCAATTTATCTTTGATGCATATGCTACTAGTGTTGTCCACTCAAAATTCCCTGTTCTTAAGAAAGTGAATTTTCAAAATTTTGAGTTTAAGTGTCTTCTCTGTTGTACTAAAAATGTTAGAAGTCGTAAAATTGAGAAAATCTGCATATTTTGGGTCATTTTGTGTGTTTTTCGGGCCTGTCGGACATTTTTGTTCCACGTGTCCCAAGTTCAAAAGTGCGCTCTGTTCCCCAATCGGCCGATTTCCCTGAAGTTTGTCTTTTTTGGGCCCGTCGGAAGTTTTTGTCCCAAATGTCCCAAGTCAAATTGTGCAAGTTGTTCCATTTTCAGCCGAATCGGCCGAGCCGCGTACTTCGCGCTTTCGCGTCCCAAATGTCCCAAAAGGAATTTGTGCATCTTCTCCCCACTTCGCCCGAATCGGTCGAGCTGCGTGTTTCAAGCATTCATGTCTCACATGTCCCAAATGAACCAAGTTCCATTCGTGCTTATTTTTCCCGCTCTACCCAAATATCATACTTATTCAAATTGGTAGGTATGTATTAAATGCACATTCATTGTCTTTCTCTCTCCTAATCAGCTATATAACGGGCATACCCCCTTTGCATTTTTCACACTGCTTCCATGCTATCCTTTGCTCGAACCCTTGCAATATAATTTCCTGCGCATGTATCCTTTCCCTCTGTAATTCCTTCCCAAAGTTTAGCTCGCATCTCTGTCCTCCGAATTACTGTCAATATGAAGATCAAATTTCAAGGACAGGAGCAAATCTCGCCACTAGAATCTTCCATTCACAATATTGGGGACAGTGAAGCTCGCCATCTTGATTTCAGTGATTTTTGGGCAAGGATGGTAGATGCAAACCCTACACCAATGGTGCAGATGATTCACGACAGCAGTTTGGCTTTTGCTGGAGGTTTCCCAATCTCGATACAGTGTGCTGAAATAGTGCTTTCATGCGGAGCTCACTTCGACCCTGATTCAAGTGAATTAACCAATGTACATGGGGAACTCATCGCCAAGCTGGATGCTACCGCCATTAACATTGCTTTGAGGATCCCAGAGATGGATAATGCCATAGTTGTTTCCCGGGATCAAGCACAGGCCCTGTTCAGTCAAGATAGTGACAAATACAAGGCGCGGGTGGTGAAGTCATGGCTTAAAAACCCTAAGAAGGGAGCATCTCGTCTTTCAAAGACTCTCTCCCGAGCAGATTTCAATGAATATTTGTCATATTTCATAATCCTACTAGCTCGGGTTATGGGCTTACCTTCTACTAACGAGTTCCATTTCTGGATGTGCCCGCTCATCTCCATGGTGTGCGAGGGAACTCAAAATATCAACTGGGTGGAGATCATGAACATGAACTTGGTGGAGTAGCTATCCAATGTACGACAAACGAAGAAGTTCTACATGAATTCGTACCTGATGTATACTCTGGCGGCATCAAGGCAATGGTTTGGTTTTTCTTACATTGATGCCCACAAGGATGATCCTGTATACGCCTACTGTCCGCAATTCACCCTAGAGACCAGCAATCGTAAATTCAGAAGGGTAAATGATGCTTTCACCATGTACATGGTCAGGCTGCTTGAGGGTGACACTGCTAGAAGGTTTTTAGATGAATCCATGAAGCTGATATCGCACTACGGTGCCTATTTTATTCAATTCAGAAAATTCTATTATATCAGGCTTGCTGGCTATGAGAGCACTCCTTTGAGGCTACCCATGTTCCGTAGTGACAAGATGGCTTTGATAGAGGTATGCAGGCAATTAGACAAATTACACAGAACCTGCAGAGACAAGAAGATTTCTGGTTCGCACTTTCCCATCTCTTTGGGAAATTACAGTTGTAAAACAGCCCTGGACGCACAGAACATCAAGATAATCTATCATCATAGGGTAGATACAGAGGACTATTGGGATGACTGTGCGGATGATTTTGAAGCTAGAAGGAGGCACTATGGCAGGTTCTTTCTGCAATTGATTCAAGAACTTGGCTTGTACCAAGTTCTTGAAGGACGCCAGGATGACAATTCTGATCTATACTCATATGAGTATGACAATGTGGTCAAGCACACTCCCTTGGAGGACTTGGATTGGAACAGGAAAGAAAAAGATGATCTGGCTGAGATCCTTGCTCCAGTCTTAGTCAGGACTAAGGTCTGGTTTGACAGGAAAGTTCGAGAGCTCAGAATGCACTCAGGAGAATCCTCTTCCAAGGATGTTTCAACACCAAGGAGGGAAGCATCGACTCCCATATCAGACACACCTGTGCAAACCCCTCCTACCTCATCAATGCAAGGACCTGCAACTTCCACTCCTTCTTCATCCACTCAAGTGTACCAGAAGAAACTCAAAGAGGTTAAGAAGGAGCCTGTGGAAAAAGATCCTCAAAGTAAACAGGTAGAAGTGCCTTTGGGACCAGAGAACATCATTGTTCGCAATGAAAGTGAAGAGAGTGAAGTGCCAGCCCCTGCAAATGCTCCTGAAGATCCAACACATAAAGATAAGGAAGTCCAGAGCACTGAACTTCCAAGTGCTATTGATTCTTCTGCAGCAATTGTCTCCAGCGCCCCACTCACATCTCAACTTCAGACCACAGCTGTGCAAACCTTGAGTGTCATGAGCTCTATGTCTCTTGGTCCTCTTGCCCCTCCTGCTGCTTCCTCTTCCTCTTTTGCATGGGTTCAACCTCTCGTTGACAGTAGAAAGAGGAAATCTTCCTCTCGGAGCTCAGGGCCAAATTTTGATGCTATCGGCAGCCTTGTTGGGCACTACTCCTTCTCGTGCTAAGAAATCTAAAATGACCTCCAGAATAGTGTCTGATGCTCAAGGTTAGCAATTCATGGAGATTGCTAAGCCTACAGTGGACAAATCGGGGTAGGACTTGCAGGCATCTGACTTAGAGCTCTCAAGAATTCCAATGGGAGAGTCTACTCCTGAAGGTGAGATCCACAACCTCCAGGAAACGGTCACAAGAGTCATTGGGAGGGTAGAGAAAGGGCAGCAAACTATTGAATAGTTGGAGGAACAAGCCCAGATTCTCACAAGTTTTATCAAATCTCTTTTGTCTAAGGACAAAGTTTTGGACCCTACCCCATTGACTACTCTTCCACCTCCTGTAATTTTGAGCCAAGATGAAATACAGAGTATCAAAGACATACACAAGTATTTTGTCTATGGCAGAGATATGGAGGCCATGGTGGAAGATATGCTTGTTGCAGGATTGAACTTCATCGATGAAGCTTTCAAACTCCACGGAAAGGTGAACAATTTGCAACAGAAGCTCTCCTCCACTATCGGGGTCATAGATAAAGAGCTCAAACTCTAGAGCAGTTTCATAGTAGACCTCCATCTCATGGGACAGACAGATGAGAACATTTTATTGGCGAATAAGGTTTTTGATGATGCAAAGGATAATCTGTCAAAGTCCTGGGTTTACAGCGTGGAGTGGAAGATCAAAGTCTTGGAGGAGGCTTTGGGAGAGTTGAAGAATAGCTGGCAGAAAGGTGAGGCTTTCAAGACACTGGTTGTATCTACTTTCAAAGATATACACTGTCATCTTCAGGATGAAACTTCTGGCGTGCCTCTTTCCTTGCAAGAAATCAAAGCTCAATTCATAGCTTTTGTTAAAGACAATCTATTCAAGGAAAGCTCCATCTCCAAAGAGAAAATGAAGGAGATATGCTCTCTTCAATATGCCATTGAAGAAGCAAATAAAGATTATCATACTCATGTCGAGTTTGATAAAGAAATGGAAAAGTGTCTCAGATTTTGGGGTAAGTCTACAGCCAACACGTCAGTCCCTCCTGGCAGAGACATAGCCGAGGCGTTGAAGAGATTCAGGCAGTAAATTTTGAAGTCAGTGGGTCCCTCCCAGTAACTAACCACCTGTCTTCTTCTCCGTTTTCTTCTCTTCTTTTCTAATTCTTTTTCTCGAATTCATTGTAATTAGTTGAGGTATTGCGATTGGCAATCCTTAACTAATCTTTAGTTAAAAGAAGTAGTTACAAAGAGTAACTGATTTGTAAGCTATATAATGGCCTCTCCACGCCATTTTGAAAGGAGGAAGAACTTGGTTTATTTTCTGAAAGTGTAAATAGATCATAAAGAAATCAATACAGAAGGGCTTTCCATTCTTTGTCTATCTGATCTCTGTTATCCCTAAGCTTTCATTTAATTTTTGTGAAGATCATTTGTCTCTAGTTTGTTAGTCTTGCCGATTGCATACTCTCCAACTTTGCAAGCATGGTGATCTTGTATAACCAAGAAGGAAATTTGTGTCCTTGATTAATGAATCTGTGTTATGTTAAGAAACTTTGTGTTCTGACAGATGTTATTTACAGAACTTTGTGTCTTTAAATTCCATCTTATTTATACGATACAAATGATCTTGTTTCAATTCACTGTAACTTCGCATACATAAAGAATTACTCTGTTATCTATAATTCTGCATGTTGCCTTTCTGCTCATTCTCATATTCTCATTCCTCAGTCCTTTTGTAATTGATGATCTTTATAGAAAACACTTTCGTAATATCCAAGTTTAAACCAGAAAATCATGTTTTGTATATTTGTAAATAGGTTTGTTTCTGAATAAGGGAACCTCTCCCATTAAAGAGGAGGGACTTCTTGTCCCCTGACTGTTGCTCTTCGTAAAGTCCTATTTGACGACCAACAGTTTTTGGCAACTCCGCTGGGGAAAATCATATTCCAGTTCTGTAATTTTTGATCATCTTTTGATCTGGTGACTCTGCGTTTTACTCAAGGGAGAAGGGCCCTTGGTATTGAAGATTCTCAGTTTCAGCTTTTGGAGCAGCAGGGTTTTCCTTTCCCTTCAATAAGAAATAGAAGGACTCGTTTGACAAGCACTCCACCTGTTCAAGATAGAATTCCTACGGGTGGTATTCCTTCAGAGCCAGCTAGTCCTAATCTTCGAGCTTTGATTCTTGCTGGTGTTGCAGTTCCTCTCCAAGCCGTTTTTCCAAGAATGGTGGTACCATTGCCCTGGGGTCATCGTGTCGGGCCCCTTGCTCTTCCTCAGCCTTTACATGAGTTACCCAGAGGTAATCGGAAGAACTTTCCTAAATTCAAAGGTGATGGAAAAGTGCATCCTGATGAACACATCGCAGCCTTCATAGTTGCATGTGGAGTTCTGGGAGTTGAACACGAAGACGTCTCCATGAGACTGTTCGTTGAGACTTTACAAGATAATGCTGCTGATTGGTTCTATCACCTTCCGGCTGGTACTATCACTAGCTGGGACACCATGAGAACTGGGTTTGAAAACCGTTTCAAACCAGCAGAAGATGTGCATGCCTTGCTAGCTCAAATCTCTCAGATAAAGAAAGATTCACCAGAACCCATGAGAGAATTTGTGGCCCGATTCAACAGATTGATCAATAAAATTCCTGTAAATACTTGACCTGTTGATCAAATCCAAAAATGTTTCTTCCTAAATGCCCAATCGCCTGAAGTTAGCTATGCGCTGAGAAGGGCTAATCTCGCAACATTGGTGGAGGATCAAACTCTTGCTGTTAGTGTCGAGGATGATTTGATCATGTCAGGGAAGTTGAGGAGAGACCCTTCCAAATCTAAGTCTGTTGCTTCCTCCTCCTCCACCCCTGGACCTAATACTGATCCATTAGTTCAAAAACTTGCGAATGATCTCATTGCTATAAAGAAACAATTGGCTCAGCATGCTCCTTATGCAGATGTTCCAAGGAGGAATTTCCAGCCCAGAAATCATTTTGCCTGCTTCTCAAACAAGATTAGCACTTGAAGGACCTCCTGTTAAAGTTCCTGTCAATGCAACCTGTGAAGTTGAGGAACCAGAGGATGATGAGGATAATGAAGCTTGCGAGGAATTTGTGGAAGAAGTTGATGATGAAGCAGATGAACTTGAGGGATCTCGAGTTAATTTCTTCACCACTGAGGGCATTGATGATGGAGATGATTATGATGAAGTGGTAGCAGACATGAATAGCGAATCATTCGCTGTCATGACTCGAGAGCAGACAAATCAGAGGGAGAAAGTGACACAGCCCCCCAAGAAATCTAAGGAGCAGCCGGACAACTATCCCTGTAATTGCAAAAAGAGGATCTCCTATCCCCACTTCATCTACACCAAAGGTGAGTCCTGTCAATCCTGCTATTAAAGTTACTTCTTTTTCCCCTAAAGTTGATAAACCTAGGATCTCAAATGATGATGGCCTGTCTACTTCTGGGTCTTTTGATATTATTGATCATCTGAAAAAGACTAAGGTTCAAATCTCAGAGGCTGAGTATTATCAAACCCATCCCAAAGCTTTTGCCAAAATGATTCAATTTGTTAATTCCCATTCTAAAACCACCTCTAAAGGCCTTTTACCTACTCCTTCTTCTGCACCACAGCCTAGTCTGGTAGCTGCTGTCACCTCACCTAATGACAAAATTAAACCATTTTATGTAACACTTCTTATAGCTGGTCATAGGCTCAGTAATTGTGTCATTGACTCAGGAGCCTCAGATAATGTGATGCCTACTAAAGTAGCTCATGCTTTATGCTTGACCCTCACACGCACTTATGGATCTTGTTACTCCATGGAGAGTAAGGAAGTGCCCCTGGTTGGAAGAATTAAAGATGCACAAGTGGCTTTTGCTGCTTTGCCTGAAAAGAGAGTTTTGGCTACCATCTTAGTAGCAGATATTCCTCCTTCATACAGGATGTTGCTAAGTAGGAACTTCTGTAAGGATGTGGGTGGAGAAATTCAAATGGATTGGTCACATGCACTCGTACCTATTAATGGACAAATGAAGAAGTTGATGCCTGAGAAGCAATCTGAGTATATTGTACAAAAAATGGATGATCCTAAAGCACAAATACTCTATGAGGATATGGGTCATGGAAATTACATGATTATGTCCCCTGATGAAATCCAACTTCCCTAAAGTGTTACCTAAAGATCCTAATGGTGTTTAGATTTTAGAGTTTGATGGAAGTTGTTCCTCAGCTGGTTCTGGTGCTGGTGTCCTACTGGTGTCACTTGAAGGAAGCCTACATACTTTTTCATTCAAATTGCAGTTCGAAAATACTAATAATACATCAGATTATGAGGCTCTCATTCTTGGACTGCAAGTGGGCAAAGAATAAGGTGTAAAGAATCTTCTAGCTCGTGGTGATGCAGAATTGATTGTAAAGCAAGTGAGAAGCCTTTTCCAGGTAAAAAATGGAAGGTTGAAACATTACCGGAATCAGGTTTGGGATTCCATTGAATTTCTTGATGCTTTCTCCATTGAGGCAATACTTAGGGAGAAGAACAAAAGGGCTGATTCACTAGCAGTCTCAGGGTCACTACTGATTCCTCATCCTGACTTCTCTCAGGATAAGTTCACCATTGAGATGGTCCATCAGCCTAGTGTACCTGATAATACCAATAATTGGCAAGTTTTCAATGATGATCAACACTTGCTTTCCTTCCTTGAACTCAAGGGTAATTTCGAACAGCTGTATTTTGAAGGAAGTGACAACCTACCTCGTGAAAGTGTGCCCTTTGACAAAGCAGTCACTCGAGGAGAAGAAACAGATCAGGATGGATGCATCAATCTCAAAGGAAACAAGATTCCTAAAGGATTGGTGAGTTTGGAGGAACTATTTGATAAACATGACAGGTATGTGAAGTCTAGAGCTTCTACTAGACCTCAACAATCAGCTGAGTATGACAAGATTGATATTGGGAGTTCTACTGATCCTAAGCTTGTGAACATTGGAAAATGTTGCACAGCAGATGAGAGGAAGAAAGAAATTGATCTTTTAAAGAGGTATGAGGATGTTCTTGCCTACTCTTATGAAGATTTGAAAAGCTTTCAAACCAAAATATATGCAGCATTTTATTCCACTCAAGCCTGGAATTAAGCCTTTTAAGCAGAAACAGAGGCAATACAACCCCAAAATATCTGACACCATCTTTCAGGAAATTCAGAAGTTGTTGAAGGCCAAAATCATTTTTCCCATTCACCATTCAACATGGATTGCAAATATTGTGCCTGTTAGGAAGAAAAATGGTGAGATCCGCATCTGTGTTGATTTCAAGAACCTAAATCAGGCTTCCTTGAAAGATAATTATCTTTTGCCCATGATGGATTAGGTATTGCAAGCAGTAACAAGATCTGAAATGTTATCTATGCTTGATGGATTCTCGGGATATAATCAGGTAGAGGTTGATACTACAGATCAACACAAAATGACTTTCACTACTCCTTGGGGTACCTTTGCTTACAAGAGAATGCCTTTTGGGCTTATTAATGCTGGTGCCACTTTTCAGAGAGCTATGGATCTGGCTTTTGGAAGTTTGAAAGGGAAGTGTATTGTCATATACCTTGATGGACTTGACAATGTTTTCTAAAACAAGAGGCAGATCATTTTGATCACCTGGAGACAGTTCTACTAAGATGTAGAGAGCATGGGATTTCTTTGAATCCTAAAAAAATCTGTCTTTTGTGTCACAGAGGGAAAAATATTAGGGCACATCGTCTCCAAAGATGGTATTAAGATTGATCCTGAACAAGTACAAGCTATCTAGCAAATTCCTCTCCTAACCAGCAAAAAGGGCGCGCACTCTTTCTTTGGTAAGATCAATTTTTTAAGAAGGTTCATCCCTGATTTTGTAGAGTTAACTTTGAATATTTCTCAAATGATGAAAGGGAGACAAATGTTTGGTTGGTCTTCTGAAGGAAAGGAATCCTTTGAAGGTATCAAGAGAGCTATCGCTAAAACTCCTGTTTTAGCCTGTCCTGATTTCAACAAAGATTTTATTATCTATTGCTATGCCACAGATAATACCTTGCCTGCTGTTTTTGACTCAAGAAGACTCTAATGAGCATGAACTCTCAATTGCGTTCATGAGCTATATTCTAAAATATCATGAGTTAAAATACACCATGATGGAGAAACATGCTTTTGCAGTGGTCAAAGCTGTTAAGCAGTTTCACTTTTTACATCCTCAACTCTCATTCCATGGTGTTGGTTCCAGATACAACGGTTAAGTCAATTCTCACATAACAAGAATTTGGATCCAAGAGAGGGAACTGGGTTGCTAAGGTCCAAAAATATGACATTGATATCAAACCGACCAAGCTGGTTCATGGAAAAGGTCTTTGTGAGCTCATTGCTGAAGGAGCTAAGCATGAATTACTGGAGAAAAAATTTGGCCTTCTTACTGTTCTGTTCCTTAGCTCAGTTGATGAATGGTATGCTGACATCACCCATTTTCTCACCTATGGGGAATGCCCCTCTCATTTAACTGCCAAAGAAAAGAGGACTGTTAAATTGAGGTCAGTGCAATATGTGTTGTGGGAAAATGCCTTGTTCAAACGTGGGTTAGATGGGAGATTTTTGAAATACGTGGACAAGGAACATCAGAGAAAGTTGCTCTCAGCTTTTCATGATCAGGCATGTGGAGGGCACTATTCATCAATGGTCACTGCTCACAAGATTCTTCGTGGAGGATATTACTGGCCTTCCTTGTTCAGAGATGCATCCAAGTGGGTTGATAAATGTGAGGCTTGTCAGACCTTCGTGGGAAGACCCAAATTGGCCTCTTTACCTCTTAAGCCAGTTGTAATTGAAGAACCTTTTCAACAGTGGGGTTTGGACTTCATTGGAACACTTAACCCTGCTTCGAGTGCTAGTCATACCCATGTACTAACTGCCATGGACTATTTCACCAAATGGGTGGAAGCTATTCCAGTTAAGAGTACTACTTCTGAAGTGGTATGCAACTTCATCAAAGAGAACATCTTGGTTAAGGTATGGTGTACCTAATAAGATTGTAACAGATAATGCTTCAAATTTCTTTTCAACTGAGATAATGGATTTTTGCTATGGGTATGGCATTTCTTTGGCTCACTCCTCAAATTACTATCCTCAAGGAAATGGGCAAGCAGAATCCACTAATAAAAATTTGGTGACTATTATAAGGAAATTAGTCAATGAGTCTCAATGAAAATGGCACAAGAATCTCTATGATGTTCTTTGGGCAGACAGGATTACGCCAAAGAGAGCTATTGGAATGTCCCCTTTTCAAGTGGTATATGGAGTAGAATCTCAACTGCCAGTAACAGTGGAACTGCCAGCCTTGCATCTAATGAAGGCCATTGAAGATACTAGTTTCAGTGATGCTTTGGATAAGAGAATTATGTACCTTCACAAACTAAATGAGGACAGATTGGAGGTTGCTGATAGGATATCTGTTCACCAGCAGAAGGTAAAGGTCCTGTTTGATAAGAAAGCTAGGTTCAGAGATTTCCAAGTTGGAGACACTATGTTGTTATGGGATAAAAGGCATGAACCTCGTGGCAGCCATGGCAAGTTCGATTCCCTTTGTCTTGGACCTTTCAAGATCAGACACTTTGCTGGTAAGAATTCATTTTATCTTGATTACATGGATGGTTCTCCTCTCCCACTTCCTTATAGTGGGCAGTACCTTAAGTTGTTCAAGTCCTAGGTGATTAGGAAGTCCTTTATATATTATGTACAACGTTTTTGTTTTTCTTTCCTTTTTGTTTTGGTGTGTTGTCCTCTGTATTGATCTTCTTTTTGACTCTGTGGCCCAATGGATAAGGTGCTAGTCTGCTTCCCCGAGTTTTTCTAAGTTCTTACCTTGTCACATTCCTTGAATTTATGCCAAGTCATCCCCAGAAGGAGCTAGCTGTTGTCCACTCAAAATTCCCTACTCTTAAGAAAGTGACTTTTCAAAATTTTGAGTTTAAGTGTCTTCTCTTTTGTACTGAAAATGTTGGAAGTCGTGAAATTGAGAAAAATCTACGTTTTTTTGGGTCATTTTGTGTGTTTTTCGGGCCTGTCGGACATTTTTGTTCCGTGTGTCCCAAGTTCAAAAGTGCGCTCTGTTCCCCGATCGGCCGATTTCCCAAAGTTTGTCTTTTTCGGGCCCATCGGAACTTTTTGTCCCAAATCTCCCAAGTCAAATTGTGCAAGTTGTTCCATTTTTGGCCGAAACACCCGAACCGCGTACTTCACACTTTCTTGTCCCAAGTGTCTCAGGTTCAATCGGGCAAGTTGTTCCATTTTCAGCCGATTCACCCAAACCGCGTACTTCACTCCTTTCACGTCCCAAATGTCCCAAACTCTTCTTTTCGGACCCATTGTCGTCCTTTTCGTCCGATCCCCGGCCTAAATCGGCGAGCCGCGTGTTTCGCGCATTCGTGTCTCACATGTCCCAAATGAACCAAGTGCCACTCATGCTTATTTTTCCCGCTCTACCTGAATATCATGCTTATTCAAATTGGTAGGTATGTATTAAATGCGCATTCATTGTCCTTATCTCTCCTAATCTGCTATATAACGGGCATACCCCCTTTGCATTTTTCACACTGCTTCCATGTTATCCTTTGCTCGAACCCTTATAATATAATTTCCTGTGAGTGTATCCTTTCCCTCTGTAATTCCTTCCCAAATTCTAGTTCGCATCTCTGTCCTCCGAATTACTGTCAATATGAAGATCAAATTTCAAGGACAGGAGCAAATCTCGCCACTAGAATCTGCCGTTCACAATATTGGGGACAGTGAAGCTCGTCATCTTGATTTCAGTGATTTTTGGGCAAGGATGGTAGATGCAAACCGTACACCAATGGCATGCAGATGATTCACGACAGCGGTTTGGCTTTTGCTGGAGGTTTCCCAATCTCGGTATAGTGTGCTAAAACAGTGCTTTCATGCAGAGCTCACTTCGACCCTGATTCAAGTGAATTAACCAATGTACACGGGGAACTCATCGCCAAGCTGGATGCTACCACCATTAGCACTGCTTTGAGGATCCCAGAGATGGATAATGCCATAGTTGTTTCCCAGGATCAAGCACAGGCCCTGTTCAGTCAAGATAGCGACAAATACAAGGCGCGGGTGGTGAAGTCATGGCTTAAAAACCCTAAGAAGGGAGCGTCTTGTCTTTCTAAGACTCTCTTCCGAGTAGATTTCAATGAAGAGTTGTCAGATTTCATAATCCTACTGGCTCAGGTTATGGGCTTACCTTCTACTAACGAGTTCCATTTCTGGATGTGCCCGCTCATCTCCATGGTGTGCGAGGGAACTCAAAATATCAACTGGGCGGAGATCATCAGCATGAACTTGGCAGAGCAGCTGTCCAATGTACAACAAACGAAGAAGTTCTACATGACTTCGTACCTAATGTATACTCTGGCGGCATCAAGGCAATGGTTTGGTTTTTCTTACATTGATGCCCACAAGGATGATCTTATATACGCCTACTGCCCGCAGTTCACCCTAGAGACCAGCAATCACAATTTCAGAAGGGTAAATGATGCTTTCACCATGTACGTGGTCAGGCTGCTTGAGGGTGACACTGCTAGAAGGTTTTCAGATGAAGCCATGAAGCTGATATTGCACTACGGTGCCTATTTTATTCAATTCAGAAAATTCTCTTATATCAGGCTTGCTGGCTATGAGAGCACTCCTTTGAGGCTACCCATGTTCTGCAGTGACAAGATGGCTTTGATAGAGGTATGCAGGCAATTAGACAAATTACACAGAACCTGCAGAGACAAGAAGATTTCTGGTTTGCACTTTCCCATCTCTTTGGGAAATTACACTTGTAAAACAGCCCTGGACCCACAGAACATAGAAAGAGCCCTGGTTCCTATCACCGTTCATTTCTTTAAGCCAAGAACTTACTTCGACTTGAAGAAGTTCATTGAGCAGAACATCAAGATAATCTATCATCATAGGGCAGATACAGAGGACTATTGGGCTGACTGTGCGGATGATTTTGAAGCTAGAAGGAGGCACTATGGCAGGTTCTCTCTGCAATTGATTCAAGAACTTGGCTTGTACCAAGTTCCTGAAGGACTCCAGGATGAAAATTCTGATCTATACTCATATGAGTATGACAATGTGGTCAAGCACACTCCCTTGGAGGACTTGGATTGGAACAGGAAAGAAAAAGATGATCTGGCTGAGATCCTTGCTCCAGTCTTAGTCAGGACTAAGGTCTAGTTTGACAGGAAAGTTCGAGAGCTCAGAAGGCACTCAGGAGAATCCTCTTCCAAGGATGTTTCAACACCAAGGAGGGAAGCATCGACTCCCATATCAGACACACCTGTGCAAACCCCTCCTGCCTCATCAACGCAAGGACCTGCAGCTTCCACTCCTTCTTCATCCACTCAAGTGTACCAGAAGAAACTCAAAGAGGTTAAGAAGGAGCCTGTGGAAAAAGATCTTCAAAGTAAATAGGTAGAAGTTCCTTTGGGACCAGAGAACATCATTGTTCTCAGTGAAAGTGAAGAGAGTGAAGTGCCAACCCCTGCAAATGTTCTTGAAGATCCAACAGATAAAGATAAGGAAGTCCAGAGCACTGAACTTCCAAGTGCTATTGATTCTTCTGCAGCAATTGTCTCCAGCACCCCACTCACATCTTAACTTGAGACCACACCTGTGCAAACCTTGAGTGTCATGAGCTCTATGTCTCTTGGTCCTCTTTCCCCTCCTACTGCTTCCTCTTCCTCTTTTGCACGGGTTTAACCTCTTGTTGACAGTAGAAAGAGGAAATATTCCTCTCAGAGCTCAGGGCCAAATTTTGATGCTGTCGTAGCCTTGTTGGGCACTACTCCTTCTTGTGACAAGAAAGCCAAAATCACCTCCAGAATAGTGTCTGATGCTCAAGGTCAGCAATTCCTGGAGATTGCTAAGCCTACAGTGGACAAATCAGAGCAGGACTTGCAGGCATCTGACTTAGAGCTCTTAAGAATTCCAATGAGAGAGTCTACTCCTGAAGGTGAGATCCACAACCTCCAGGAAACGGTCACAAGAGTCATTGGGAGGGTAGAGAAAGGGCAGAAAACTATTGAATAGTTGGAGGAACAAGCCCAGATTCTCACAAGTTTTATCAAATCTCTTTTGTCTAAGGACAAAGTTTTGGACCCTACCTCATTGACTACTCTTCCACCTCCTGTAATTTTGAGCCAAGATGAAATACAGAGTATCAAAGAAATGCACAAGTATTCTATCTATGGCAGAGCTATGAAGGCCATGGTGGAAGATATGCTTGTGGCAGAATTGAATTTCATCGATGAAGCTTTCAAATTCCACGGAAAGGTAAACAATTTGCAACAGAAGCTCTCCTCCACTATCGGGGGTCATGGATAAAGAGCTCAAACTCTGGAGCAATTGCATAGTAGACCTCCATCTCATGGGACAGATAGATGAGAACATTTTATTGGCGAATAAGGTTTTTGATTTAATGCAAAGGATAATCTGTCAAAGTCCTGGGTTTACAGTGTGGAGTGGAAAATCAAAGTCTTGGAGGAGGCTTTGGGAGAGTTGAAGAATAGCTGGCAGAACGGTGAGGCTTTCAAGACACTGGTTGTATCTGCTTTCAAAGATATACACTCTCATCTTCAGGATGAAACTTCTGGTGTGCCTCTTTCCTTGCAAGAAATCAAAGCTCAATTCAGAGCTTTTGTTAAAGATAATCTATTCAAGGAAAGCTCCATCTCCAAAGAGAAAATGAAGGAGATCTGCTCTCTTCAATCTGCCATTGAAGAAGTAAATAAAGATTATCATACTCATTGTTGAGTTTGATAAAGAAATGGAAAAGTGTCTCAGATTTTGGGGTCAGTCTATAGCCAACACGTCAGTCCCTCGTGGGCAGAGACATAGCTGAGGCATTGAAGAGATTCAGGCAGCGGATTTTGAATTCAGTGGGTCCCTCCCAGTAACTGACCACCTATCTTCTTCTCCTTATTCTTTTCTTCTTCTTCCCATTCTTTTTCCGTTGAATTCTTTGTAAAAAGTTGAGGTATTGCGATTGGTAGATCCTCAACTAATCTTTAGTTAAAAGAAGCGGTTACGAAGAGTAACTGATTTGTAAGCTATATAATGGCCTCTCTATGCCATTCTGAAAGGAGGAAGAACTAGGTTTATTTTCTGAAAGTGTAAATAGATAATAAAGAAATCAATACAGAAGGGCTTTCCATTCTTTGTCTATCTGATCTCTGTTATCCCTAAGCTTTCATTTAATTTTTTTGAAGATCATTTGTCTCTAGTTTGTTAGTCTTGCCGATTGCATACTCTCCAACTTTGCAAGCATGGTGATCTTGTATAACCAAGAAGGAACTTTGTGTCCTTGATTAATGAATCTGTGTTATGTTAAGAAACTTTGTGTTCTAACAGATGTTATTTACAGAACTTTGTGTCTTTAAATTCCATCTTATTTTATACGATACAAATGATCTTGTTTCAATTCACTGTAACTTCGCATACATAAAGAATTACTCTGTTATCTATAATTCTACATGTTTCCTTTCTACTCATTCTCATATTCTCATTCCTCAGTCCTTTTGTAATTGATGATCTTTATAGAAAACACTTTCGTAATATCCAGAGTTTAACCAGAAAATCATGTTTTGTATATTTGTAAATAGGTTCGTTTCTGAATAAGGGAACCTCTCCCATTAAAGAGGAGGGACTTCTTGTCCCCTGACTATTGCTCTTCGTAAAGTCCTAGTTAATGACCAACAACTAGCAACTCATACAACTTTATACGGAAGGAGGAAATGAAATTCTCATAGAGATCCTGATAAAGGTTCTATTCAGCCCACGTGTGTACATAAAATTTAGGTCCAGTGTTAAATATATGAGAAATATATTCCTCTAAATTCTCTACCCAATATTTAATAGTTGCCAAATTCAACCGATGCATCTTCGTCATGTAACATATTTAAAACAACTTGAAAAGAGGTCCTGGAAATGGAACCAAAATTTAGTCTTGTTTTTACCCACAATAGCCCAAGGAACGCTGGCACATTACCCAGGAAAACCTGAGAACTCACCCAAAGCGCGCAAGGGTACCAGGTCCCTCTTGAATGGAAGCTTGTTTAAGGAGTCAGCATGATCATATAGATATTCCAAATCCATAATATTCATTAAAGAATGAATCATAACATGAACTAGATCTAGATCTTAACCATATGCAAGATTAACTCATACAAGAATCAAGATTAAATTTACCACGTAAGAACCAGTCATAGATATGCCAAAAACCAATATCTAACCACAAAGCTCCATTATATTAATTGCTATAAAACAAAAAAGATGCATACATACACAATAATGTCACCATAAGTCATGCATACGTGTAAACTAGTAGCATAACCCTATTACAATATATTCTCAAGTGTCTTCAAACCATGCAAATCAATACATATTTAGAGGGGTGGGGACTTTCCCTTCACTTCCTATGCACCATCATAAATATCCCACATACTAAAAATATCCATGTGTGTTACAAGCCAACTACATGAGCATGTAAGCTAGCTAATAATAGATTATATTCTAATATAATTGTAGATCTAATCTTATTAATAGCCTAAGTCTTGCATGTCATTTCATCTTCCTCGCATGAGATCTATCTCAAAATAGACTTTACTTGAACTGCAATTCTTCATGTTCTATCTTTATCTCCAAAACCTTTCTTGGGCACTATTCCAATGCTTTATCTTCCCAATTCCCCTTCTTGGTCCAAAACGAGACTATGTATGGAATGTATTTGTCTCGGTTGTAGGCCTTCATGTGTTGTTTGTAATACTCCCACGCGTGCATTCGTACCTATCTTTTACGCATCAAAATCCTTCATGCCACATTTACTTAGTGTCTTTTAGGGGTCCAACAAAAACCTAATTCAATTTTGGGATCAAAAACAAAGTTTAAGTATAGAAAGAAGTTATTTATCCATGTAAGTAGCATAACAATAAAACTTCGAAACTTAAATCAACTTTCCTAAGGAAAACAAGACATAAGTATCTAGTTTGTAGTGATAAGATACATGAAAATCTAACAACTCAAAGGAATTCAATGAAGATACTACCTAACTATAATGATAATATGTCTCAATATGGTTTTTAGACAAAGGGCCTACTAGAACGTGAAGATGTATCATTCACACTTTCAACAGTTGCATTACAGAATTGCAACCTAGTCATGCAAGTAGAATACAAAAGTGGTGGACATGATTGTTTCAAGGGGTATTTGTGCATGATGTTTTATTTTTTCCCAAATGTGCAATATAAAATAAAAGGAGTAGACTAAGTGGGGGTGAAAGATACTTGGTGTCACTTTGGCATATTTTCACCTCGTCTTTATGGTGTGAGAGAGACTAAAGATAAAGTAGCACTTCATATATTTCGTGATGAATAGCACTTAGTTGAAACTTTGATGGACTCTCACTTTGTTTGAGAAATAAGTTTTTGACTCCAAAAAGGTTCTTACTTTTCAAAATATCTTTTTTAGCTCATTTGGCTTTGAGTCAGTCAAGTTGGCCTAAAAAAATGGCTTCCTATTTGTTACTCTCAACTAGGTGTCACAAACTATCTCTGCGAGCACAGTTTTCCAAGGAAGTCCCAATGACTAAACCTTGGAGTATCTCGGATTTACCTTACCCACTTTAGTACAATGAGAAATAAATTGCATTCAGTTGTTTTTTCACTGGGGTCGCGTGAAGATAATCTTGACTCTATTCTTAGAAGTGCATACTAATCAAGTAGGTAAGTGAGGTGCTTCTTGTTTTGTTCACAAGGTTCCCTCTTGCATGGACCACATTGTGGTTCCTAGGAGCATCCCTCTTGTCATCTTAAGGATTATACCAAAGGGAACTTCTCCTAGTTTAAAGAGCATGATTTTACCCTTATTCGAACCTGCATATCAATTTTTTGAATGTGGTTCATTTTCTTATCTTTTAACTTAATGAGGTTTTACACACCATTGGTAACCTATAAAAAACTTGTTATATTTTGGTTAGATCATGATTCCTTCACAAGTGATATGTTCCTTCATGTAAATATTAGTAGTTCTCCAAAATTATCAAGGCATCATAGAAAGAGGATCAAGCTATTAGAGCATGTGTTGATGAGGAAGGGAGAAAATGACTAGCCACGAGGTTGTGCAAATTCAAGTATGAAGCCAAAAAGAACGTGAAAACAAAAAATACTCCAAAACTCATAAATGTGCAAGGTAAAATCCTCAAATCCCATGCTCATAGATCAAGTAGGAAAGGTGTACATATAGGGGAGCGCGTGAGTAACTCCCATGTAAGAAAAAGATTCCTCCATGATGGATGAGAGGAGTTACTTTCCTAAATGGGAATGTAACTCCTATGACGTATACTTATACATATGACAAATTTTGTAAGGGAATCTTTCATAATTAATACGACACCTAAGATCCATGCTCCCACGTAAGTGAGATGACTCACATGATGAGGTGGCAATACACCTAATAAATAAATAAAAGGCAAAGAAAAGGCCACTCACACCAACACCTCCCCCCTTCATCGTAACTTAGGATGAGGCAAGGTAAGTCAGAAAAACACAAAGAGAATGAAAATTTGGTCTTAGTCACAAGCTTGATGAGATAACCATGTACAAGAAAGAATCCCAAGTAGTGAAGGAAAACCCAATGGGAAAAACATCCACCACAAGAGAACAAAACACTCTCTAATCTAAGAAAGATGCCAAAAATTGGTTCTGGCCACTGAGAAGCTAGAAAAGGTACCCATGTACAAAGGGGCAATCTCTCAGAAAGAAGAAGAAGAGAGGACAAGAGGGAAATGTGAGGAACGCAGAAGATTCCATAGAAAGATCTAAACTCTGTAACTCTAGGAGGTCTCCTAGAAGAGTTTCGATGACGAGATCCTCTACATCTGGATTGAAGAAGAGCCACCCGCACCAAACTTTGTGCCTTCCCTTAGGAAGGATAGATATGATGTTCTAGAAGTCTATCCACTATGTGAAGGAAACCAAAGGCAGTAACACAAATAACTTTGAGTTTGGTCCACGAAAGTGTGATATAGATCTAAAAATTGAGCACCAAGGAACCAAAGGAAATTCCAATTGCGCAAAACTATCAGAGTGAAGAAGAGAAACAACTGTATAAAGGATTTCTAGGTGATGTGAAGGAAACATAACAACCCCCACAATAGAAAAGGAATCCATAAACAAGGCTAGACTAATGAATGTCTCCTGCAAGGTGTAAGTGATAGGAGTCCTAAAAGGGGCACTCCCAACAACGAAGATCATGAAATCCTCCAAGAAACATGTAGAAGGATGAGGAACTTGCAATGCATCATAAGTAGGTTCTTCAAAAAGACAACCAAGGTCAGGCACATACTTGTCCCAAAGAAGGTACTACAAACAGAAGAGAGATGTCTGATAGGTATAAATCATTCAATGAAGGTAGAGGATTGAAAGGGGCCTCACCCATTGGAAGTGGAAAGGAGGCTGGTGCAATGACGGTATGAAGCTAAGAACGAGACTTCTCGACATCTGATGAGATGGGAGGGGTGACAACACTTTCTGGAAGAGGGAAATAAGGAGGAGAAAACTCCTTTGTAGTACTCTCTGCATCACAACTGGGTGCATAATCCTCATTATTAGAAGAAGAACCAAACAAGTTTGTGTGAGAAGAACTGGCATCACATGAAGAAGAAGAGGAGAAAATTGGATCAACAACAACAACAATGGTGATATTCTATGAAGGGTCTCCATAGAGTGACTGGAAGATGCTCTAAATGCAATGGGGAGGATCTGAGTTTGCCACATGAAACTAGAGAGGTCTGGAGGCATGCATCATCAAGTCACCAAAAACATGGTTGCAAGTGTCGAGAAATTCCTCAAGACAACGATGATCAGTGGGTGCAGGAACTGGCCTAGGCAAGAAGTGTGAAAGACCGTCATGGATGAAGTAGAATTCCAAAGAAGCATGCCAAGCTGAATAGTTCTCTCTCCTAAGAAAAAATCATGGAGGCTATAAGGTGATCTTGCGATGCTCAAGTCTTGAAAGAGAAACCTCCATGATATGGAAGTAAGAAGTGCGTGGTGCACAAGAATAAGGATACAAAAATGTAGCACATTAGACTCAGCCGATAATGCGTTCACATGTAATACACCACCCAAAACTAATACTGAGCCCCCTAAATGTGGAACTTTATAAAGTAGCGTGTTTACAAAATAGACAATCCCATCATGTAGTGTGTGAAAAATCATTCAACATTGACTAAAGAAGCGGTCAAAACTGAGCAGCAAGTCAAAAGTTATAATAATAAAACGATTCCTACAACTGATGGAAAAAGTCAATGAAATCTATAAATTGATTAAAAAAGTGCCTGAATCATGTGCAAAGGGTGTTATATGGGTACTCGTTGGAAATGGCATCAAATTTTAGATAGGGTTTATTTTGCTTGTAAGGGGGGATTAGCATCTTGCCAACTCAGAACCTCACCCTCCATCTTCAACGCTTGTAGGAGGGGCATAGTTAACAAGAAAAAAGGAACCCATAAATTATTACAATGCCATGAAAGGAATGTTTTTCACCTTAAAACACTTAAAATGGATGGGCTATTGTTTTTACCTCCAAAAAATACAAAAAGGGATGGGCTAAATCTGAGACACTTGAGATGGAGCTCGAAAGGGATTGTCGAGGTGAGTGAACCTGAGTTGACAGCTGAGCTAGCTATGGATGATCCGCCTTGTTGTGCTAAGGTGATGTTGAACAAAACTGAGACTATCCAAAGAGCCGGTGGGGTCCAACGTGGGTGAGTTACGTTTCAATGCACCGAGCTAGGAGTGTTGCTGGCTCGCTCAGGTGAGTTGCAAAGGGGAATGCCTCTGAGTCAAGTGAAGGGTCAACGTTGGAGTTGGAGTAACCTCCGACTGTACTGTAGAATCCACGTGCTGGAGCGAGGTTGTGTCGAGCTTCTTAGGGTTATACATGCCATGATTGAAGCCAAGTGCACGGACTATGTCGAGTAAACTGTGAGTAGGTGCATGGAGACTGTAACGTGGCAGGGTGGGAGAGATAATCCCATTTGTTGATCCAGTTAAACATAGGTAGAATGAGCAGGCCACGTGTTGGTGTTGTGGTGTAACCGGTCTATGTTAGGGGTTGTGAAGACGTGTTTGGTAGATGTTTGTGTTAAATTGTTACAAAGAGGTCTGAAATGGACTAACTGGATACGTGGTGGCCATGTTGTAGAGAAACAACTGCACATAATTCAAACACAGAGTGCGAGTAATCACGGAGACAAAGTAATCTATATAACATAGGGCGCACAGGGAAGGCCACCAAGCAAGGCATGAGTTGAGAAATGCCTAGCGGATGAGGAGTTTGCTCAAACCAGAGCACGAGTTACAGGTGGGTGAAACGATAGTGTGCTAAGTCAGACAGTCCAATGTAGGTGGGATCCAAGTGTTTATAGCACCAACACGAGAAAACAAGGTAGCTCATTGTAAGGAACAATGCACCAAGTCATCAAGTAAATAATTCATGGGTAAACGAGAGATGCAGGAGCCCAAAAATGAGCAATGCATGGCCAAGTTAGTTAGGATAATGCATAAGCCTTCTCAATGCAGAGATGGTACAGTTCAAGACTAATGCAAAATGACCATGCACAAGAAAAGCCCGATCAAAACCAAAAACCCAAACCATCGAACTAGAAATGACTGAGATCACCACTACAAATGAGTCAGCATGTAGAAAATGTCCATACACAAGCAACCTCGAGCCAACAAACCAAGCATAAAGGACTGAGAGGAAAAAAAAAATTCATGTAAACCTTGTTCAAAAACCTAAAAGTAAACCGCGACAACAAAAACGAGCCAACATTTTTCAATCCTCATGCTCTGATACCTTATTGGAGAGTGTGCCAAGGAGGAAGGGAGAAAATGATTGGCCATGAGGTTGTGCGGGTATGAAGCCAACAAGAACATGAAAACACAAAATACTCCAAAACTCGTAAATGTGCAGGGCAAAAGCCTCAAATCCCATCCCATGTTCATAGATCAAGTAGGAAAGGTGTATATATAGGGGAGTGTGTGAGTAACTCCCATGTAAGAAAAAGATACCTCCATGATGGAGAAGAGGAGTTACTTTTCCAAATGGGAATGTAAATCCTATGATGCATGCTTACACATATGACAGATTCTGTAAGGGATTTTTTCATAACTAATATGACACAAAAGATCCATGCTCCCACCTAAGTGAGATGAGTCACATGGTGAGGTGGCAATACACCTAATAAATAAATAAAAGGCAAAGAAAATGCCACTCACACCAATACAAGTATTGTTTCTTATTCCTAAGATCATCCTAAAAGGTAAAGGAAGAGCATACACAACAAAAAATCCAACTAGTTACAAAAAAATGAAGTAATCCTACAAATCAAATGCATAACTCATTCTTTTTACTCAATTTTAAGTCCATTCCTTTATAAATCTTTGATGAAGTGTTTTTGGAAGCATGAAAGAGGTGTTTGAATCATTTTTGATTCCCAAGATCACCTAAAAGTTGCGAGGGAAGAGAATACATGATCCTGGCCTCATAAATGAAAATGCAACTATGAAAACCATTAATGTAACTGAAGAAGACAATGCAAAGTGTTAGAAAATCTAAGGAAACAAATATTTTCCATTTTTGCATAGTGTTCAATTTTATACTGCAGCACCTACGCGCCCCTTAGAACATATGCATGCCCTTAACGGTGTATGTGCGCACCTAATAGCGTATGCATGCCCCTTGTAAAAACCAAATCCTTCCTTTAACGTATGCACGGGAAAAGAAACACACGTGCACCCTTCTTGACATATGCACACCCTTGTAAGCGTATACATGCGTCTGTCAAAAAGGAAATATAACACAAAGGGGAGGCAAGCATGTGTGCATCTAGAGAAACATATGTGCATCTTTACGAGTGCATGCGCGCCCTTGAGAGCAAATGCATGCATCTAGTAAATTTTATCATAAAGGGCCAAAAATACAGGGAAGTATATGCGCGGGTATGGAAGCATATACGTGCCCCCAAGGATGTCTACGCACCTAATGCTACAAATGTGCATGATTTTGAGCATATGGACACCCCGTTCTAGCACTTGCGCGTATACCTGGAACAACATAGAAAAATGACTTCTGAATTTGTAAACAAGTCAAAACTTTGCTCTTTAAACCAATTTCTAACAAAAACCCATTATCTTTGCATGCAAAAGGAAGATTCAACACACATAAGGTTAGCAAAATTTGGGACAAATCTATTTAATCCTTAAAATGCATGATATAGTTAGAAATATGAGGTAAATCAAAAATCTTGAAATCAACATCTATGGACCATGGAGTAAGGGTCCCACCAGGCGTGGCAAATGTATGCATGAAAAGATTAGCTATGACAATAGCATGAAACTAACACCTAGTAGTTATATAATATAACTAAATCTATCATAAACATCAAGATGAGAGCTTAATGAGATAAACTTATACAATAATGCATAAATCAAACTAAAATTTCTATGTTACCTCTACTTCTCTAGATTGCTTAATATAAAGATGAACCTAGTTAGATCTTAAGCAATCAATTTTGTGGTGTTTGCTCCAAGTGGTGAAGAGATCTCTCTAAAATGGCTACAAGAGTACCATGTTCAAATATTCTCCTACTAACCAAGCTTGAAGGAATTGATGCAATATGGAAAAGCTACTACAATGAGGAATGGCTCTATATCAAATGCTTCTAGCTTTAGCTAATGCAAATGAGACGTTTACCAAAGTCTCAAGGTATGTACAGTGTCATACCGAGGTGTAAAGTTGAAAGGGATACATGGGCCTTGGATTTATAGGTTTCCATTTGGGAAAGTTAGAACCCTAGTACATGTCGGACAAAAGGTAAAGCAAAAATGCACTTTTTGATTAGGAGTGGATAAACATGCTTTAGAAGAGATAAACTTGGTTTAGGCTAGTTAATTAGCTTGATTAATTCGTGATTAGTAACCTATGAGAGTTAGGATGGGTCTAATTAATCACATGTAATTGATTAATAGCCTAGGAAGCTTGTAGAAGTGATCTAGAGGAAAATGGGGAGATTCTGAATGGTTAAAAGGGGATGTTTAGCTAATAAGAGGGTGTATTAGCAAAATTAGTTGATTATAGAGGGATTACGACCAAAAGAATGTCATGAATGGGCATCTAAGAATGAAGTGAGGAATAGTTAATTGACAAAGTATCGTCAATTAACCGAAGGAGAAGATGAAAAGGTTGTTAGTGAAATTTAAGTAATAAAACTGTGTAAGCGGATTTTAGGTGTCTACAAGTAGATTACAATACTCACATCTTGGGTTGTTTTTAAATTTTGTTTGTATCAACATATTTTATGGAGATATTTATTTATCCGAAAAAAGGAAAAATGGAAGAATGGTATGGAATTTTTAAAAATAAATTCACTATTGTACTTCTTCTTATAGAGTTTATTCATGTGATTCATTGGTATCTTCACTTGTTGCCTACATTCTGAAGATGTATTTTGTGCCAAATTAGAATCATGGAATGAATACCAATCATCAAATAAGTTATTTTCGTCTGTTGCCATATTATCATGGAAGAGGGAAAAGAAAAAAAATGGATGTATTTTTTGCACTGCATATGAATGCTTATTAAATAGCATAATCCACGTCATACTGAAATTGATTATTTGATAGTGAGATTTGGCTAAGTCGTATATTAAACCAAAGAGACAATGTTTTCAACTACAACATATGGAAGGGGACGGCCAAGGATGGAGAGTGCATGGGCCATGGGGAAAGTGCCGTAATTTTTAGTGATTATATGAAAGTCGTAAATCCCTTTCATTGTTGCATTGATTTTTGCAATAAGAAGATTAGTTTGGATAATCCCATTGTCTCCCCTTAGTCGGTTTAGAAAACTAGTCTACTAAGGGTAAGGAGCGAGACTGAGAATGCCAGGATCCCAGGAATTAATCACCATGTGGATAAGATGAACATACAAGAACAGAACCAAAATGGAGAAATAAGGAGAAAACTAAAAACTAGTAAGGAGCAAACACGGGAAAAAGATCACGACTCAATGTCACTAGAGAAACTACACATGAAAGGTGCGGATGAAGGAAAATCAAAAAAATATTCTACGAGTACGGTAGACCTAATGGGAGAGATGGTGGCTAACAAAATCGAGAAACTTTCGGTTATTTCCCTAATTGGAAAATAATGTGAGAAACACATTTCAAGATGAAAAATTGAGCTTTGGTGCCTAGAAAACTGGAGCGAGGATATAGATTTGTATTTTCTGCCCAGTGGATTCATTGTAGTAGTCTTCAAACATGAGGAGATCAAAATTTCCATCCTGAGCCATTTCTCAAGAATTCTAAACTTGTGTAGGCTTCATTTTCAACCTTAGGTCCTCAATTTCAATGCTTTGAACTCCGAATACATGCTAACCTCAAAATTTGTCCATCCTTACGTACTACCATAGAGTCCTAGACAAAGTATTCTACTGAAAATTGTTAGCTTTTTTCGGAAGGTGACTAAAATTGACAAAAATATTAAATAAATCTCAATTGCATCCTTTGCGAGAAAGGAATATTATCTTCCTTTCAGGAATGAAATTCACAATGGTGATCTTGACAACCGTGCGAGTGTTTTGCATTTTTGTATTTGAAGTGCATCTAACCAAAAAATGAAAATAAAAATTGATGCCCTGTAAAACTTCTCACAAGTTGGTATTTGAAATTATATAGATAGTCATAACATCAACATAGAAATTTAGTTATTAATGAAGCCAAGAAATCAGTTAAAATTAATCCCATTCACACACCAAAACCTGATAGAATTAAAGTACAAATAAAAAGATGAATTCATACATAAAATGTTGGTACTTTATTTTGCAGGAATAGTGAGTTTTTTTCAAACTTAAATCAACCCCATGAGTTTTTATAGGAACTCACTTGTTCACATTCTGTGCTCTATTAAAAAAATTTCAATTTTTATACAATAGAAATGTCCATTAGTGTTCCATTATGTTGTCTATTTCTTTATTTGGGAGCTCCCGAATGAAAAATAGAAATGATTAATCATGTCTCTATTATGAAGGATTTCCTCGACCGCTATTGCAAAAACAAATATTCATATTTAAAATAATTATAATTGTTATATTTCAAAATGATTGAATCTAAATAATTTAAGACGACCATGATGATGAAAAAAACAATTAGACAAAAATTTAACTTTAAAAATTCTATCAATCAATTAATGAATATTACTATTTAATAAAATATATAGTCTCCAACAAAAATTTTCATATCATAAGTTTCTTCGTAAAATAACATAACTACATTTATTACTATCCTTAAGATCTTCTACACCCGCCTACATATTTACCTTACTTAAGATAAAGGAAAATATTATAAAGCCATAAATTAGTTCCAAAAAAAATAGTTGTCGCAATAATCCAATCAATGTAGAATGTACTACATTCAATCATGTGGACTTCAATTTGGTTGCATACAAAAGTGGTATTTCTTCCTCGTCATCCCAAATTCCATATTTGTCTCCAATTTTGCTAAAACACTCGTAAGCTTGATACATTGACAGCCTCTCTACCGGATTAATTTTATCTACTTGCAAAGTCCATCTACACAAGTATTAACTCGAGTCGGTTTTCCAAAACTGAGCATGTTGAGACTACACAATGAAACAATATGCTGACATTTAACAATATCATGAAAGGAATATTCTACTTCAAGAATGAATAGAAGCACACACCACTAATCAAAATTCATCACACGAGATAAATATTTACACTAGCTAACAAAAAGGAAGCCAAATATTCTAGTAAGAACGATATCTCAAATAATCAAGGCAAGACCTTATACATTAAAACACAAAAAAAAGGGCCCAAAATATTGAGATTTCAATCATGTAATCCTATGGATTACATGATTGAAATCTAATACACAATCCCTCCATTGATATTGAAAACCCCAAGATTTTAATAAGGATCCAAATCACTTAATCAATAGATTTTCATTTGAATGAAACACACAACAATACCTTTGAACCCATTCCTTCATTAATAAAGGATGCTATGACCACTAAGATTACGTCTCGATGATGATAACAACACAAATTAATAGCAAGAAATCATTCATGCACTGTAACCTACTAGTGTTCATTGATTTCAGACAAGTCGAACCATAGTACACATCCAAAACAATCTATCCATCTCCTCACACATTGTTTATACTCACATTCTATGTGACAGAAAATAAGAGATTGAATCTAACCGAACCAACCTCTTAAAATACATAGACACTCTCAAGTCACGGTTTCAACCCAGAACCCTCATTTCTTCCATGAAGGCCATAAACCACACATTTTTTCAGTACAAGGTATACCCTTACGAGGTTTTACTTAAGAAGACTCCTCTTCATCTAGATACTCCAAGAGGTCCCGGAAACTCAAGATATATATTTAAGAACAACTCCCCACACAAACGCTAGTAAGACCCTCCAATGAAAACTAAAAAAATATTAAGTATCAGGAGGGTTTGAGCTTACGGCCAATGGCTTCTAATTAGTAGGCCTTCCGAACTTGGAGTACAAATCACTGACTTGGAATAGTTTCAGACATGGGTGCCATGGAGGTGAAACTCTAAAAAAAGAATAACTAAAGCATATCACTGTTACAGAGTATTATGATGAATTCGAACAGGTTATCGTGACTTAGAAGCAACTCACAGTTAACCCAAGTTTCCTTCCAAGGAAAGGAACCAAGTTTTCACATTGCATAACAAATTCCTCTTAATTCATAAAAAGAACAATACAAGGAAGATAGAACTTATTAATTTACTCAGCGTATAACGTAACAACAAAAGGGAAGAGAAAAACTCATGCAACCAATCAATATGGTGATCAATTTTAAAGACAAATCCCATATGAGTTCGTACCAGTATGCAACTGTTGACGGGGAGACTTCAAAATGTAAGAAACAAGTGAAGATACCAATGGATCACATGAATAAACTCTATGAGAAGATGTGATGCCCCGTTCGGAGGATTACTCAGCCGCTGTTGCAGAAACAAATATTCATATTTAAAATATTTATAATTGTTACATTTCAAAATGAGTGAATCTAAATAATTTAAGACGACCATGATGATGAAAAAAACAAATAACTGAAAATTTTAACTTTAAAAAATCTATCAATC
The DNA here is from genome assembly GCA_019776745.2 of Taxus chinensis. Lineage (NCBI taxonomy): Eukaryota > Viridiplantae > Streptophyta > Pinopsida > Cupressales > Taxaceae > Taxus > Taxus chinensis. The sequence continues at coordinate 857,584,974 of CM034151.1, forward strand.
AATTAATTAATATTACTCTTTAATAAAATATATCATCTTCAACAAAATTTGTTTTAATTACACTTATTAGTATCTTACTTAAGATAAAGGAAAATATTATAAAGCCATAAAGTAGTTCCAAAAAAAATAGTAGTGGCAATAATCCAATCAACGTAGAATGTACTCCATTCAATCATGTAGACTTCAATTTGGCTGCATACAAAAGTGGTATTTCCTCCTCGTCATCCCAAATTCCATATTTGTCTCCAATTTTGCTGAAACGCTCGTAAGCTTGATACATTGATGGCCTCTCTACCGGATTAATTTTAACACAGCTAAACGCCGTCTCCATCAATTCTTCAACGAGGGGAATCTCTTCCTCCGATGACGAACACCTCTCCACCACATATTTCTGTATCGCCCGCACTGCCTGCGTGTTGTTGCTGCTGCCGCGTATCCACTCGATCAACGTCGATTCCGTCCTAGTTTCTTCCTCCATCACTGCATCACCAGGCTTTAACCCTGTTATCACTTCAAACGCAACCACTCCGAAGCTGTACACGTCCCCCTTCAACGTCGCCAGCGACGGAATATTCCTCCCCTGCTCCGGAGCATCGTACCTGAATTCGTTGACGAGACTATAGTCGACCTCGCCTTCGGAAGAAATGCTAACGGAAGTCTCCTCGTCAACGTTAATGAATGTTGCTAATCCGAAACCGCTGATGCGAGGCTCATACTCTTCATCCAAAAAAACAATTCCAGAACTTATATTACGGTGGACGACATGAGGAGTGCAACTGTGATGAAGCCAAGCCAACCCCCTCGCGATTCCAATGCAAATCCTGACCCTGGTTGGCCAGTCCAATGCATGGTCTCTGTAGAGGCCGTGGAGGCAGTTGAGCAGGGTTCCTTTCGCCATGAATTTGTAGACGAGAAGCCTTTCTTCATCGTCGGCAATACAGTAGCCCAAAAGCGGCACCACATTGCGGTGTCTCAGATGGGCTAATGTCTTCATCTCTCGCTTGAACTCTTTCGCACTCTGCCGGCATTTCCTCAGTCTTTTAACGGCAAGTAAAGACCCGTCAGGCAGCTCGGCTTTGTAGACAACACCAGTCCTACCACACCATATCATTTTATCTTCGCTAAAATTGTCGGTAGCGTCCAAAAGATCAGCTAATCTCATCTTTTTAATGGGCTTTTCAAACAAACTTACTTTGACCCGCCTTCGAGCTTTTGACTGATCGGTGCCCTGCTTAAACGGCGGCAAGGGCAGTGGCGTTCCTCCTGATTTTCTTCTCGAAATTCCCCAGCGAATGCCGAGAATGCTCCACACAACTGCCACAATACCGTAAAGCGAAAACGCAGCAACAGCAACCGGATTTATGCCTGAAAATGGTTCTATGCATTCCCTTTTGAAGGGTTTCCCACATAGACCGGGGTTCCCTTGAAATAGGTCGGTATTATTAATTGCCCAGCGAGGGGGTATTTGGCCTGTAAGTAAATTATTTGCGAAATTGAAGTCGTTGAGCCGCTCGAGCCGTTGCAACTCCCACGGGATTGAGCCTCTGAGTTGGTTGCCATTGAGGTGTAGCGTATTGAGATAGGTACACTTGAAGAGCTCACTTGGAATCGGACCTGTAAACTGATTATCAGATAGATCAAGCTGTACAAGATTTGGAAGCCATTTGCAAAGATCCTTTGGGATTTGGCCCGAAAGACTATTACCAGACAGATCCAAGTAAGTCATACTCCCACAGTATTTCACGCCACTCGGGAAGCCTCCTTCCACGGTCATTCCAGGAAGCTTGATGCTCACAACTTTGCCGTCGTCGTTGTGCCAGCACTGAATTCCCACAAAGTTGCAGATGAAGCCTGTGCTGCTGTTCGCAAACCGCCACGTGAAGAGCCAATCATTCGGATCTTTCAATTCTTTTTTCATTTCGCTCAAGCATTTGATGTCATCTTCTGCAAACTCGGGATTGGGAGCTGAGCACATACGCAACTGAAATAACAGCAAGCAAAGCATGTTTAAATATCCAGAGTTTGCCATGTCCTCTGCACCGACTGTTTCAGTTTAATCCATACAAAAGATAATTGCACTTCTCTTATAGATGACCACGTTTTCCTTGGTGGGAAGGAGAAACGAGTGAAAAGTGAATGCCGATATCGACTTTTTATCTTCTTCCTTCCTCTTTCTCGATTTGTTCCGAGTTGCTCGAACAGTCAAACACGGCATTGCTTTGAATTACCACGACGTACATGTTGGCTTTCCTCTGCAAAGATTCCAGAAGTGTCGTTTTCAATCAAAACTTTTTTCATCGACACCTATGACGTCAACCATCCATTTGAGCAAGTTGAACTAAATATAGCTTACCGTGTAATTGCGGGCCTCTCTCATAGACCCCGCACATGAGAGGTAAACTGTGGAAAATGCGCGCATCTGCGCGCCCTCCAACCAAATATGCGCACCCTCCAAGCACACCTTCCTGCTGCCCAGGTCTTTGACATGCCCTTCTAACAGTTCTGTCATTTCTGTCACATCATTTTAAATGTAGCGATTATAAAATGCCACGTATTTAGTTGAAAGGTACGAATTTATGAAACACTCGAAATATTTGTTTGACCGCCCTAGTGCCATCACTGCCATGTGCGCGAGACGGGGTAAAATGTGCAGCCGTACATCCGTAGCAGCGCATCCCCGCCCAGCCACAATGCGCTCATGTGCGGGATCTATCAGTGGGTAGTGGTACCTCCCTCTGCCTTCGCACATGAGGAAAACAAATAGCCCGACGGATCTAACTCTGTTTTCGTCAATAAAGCTAGAGAATTTGAAACATCAAAGCCCAATTCAAAGATTTGACAGATGGCAATATTTTGTTAGTTTATTTAATAGTGAAGTGATTGATTTGATAGAAATGTTGAAGAAGGTACAGGGGACTCGGGTTGCATTACAAGATCTATATACATAGCTTTGGAGGGCCTAAAGCGTGCTAAAACGCATTTTTAGCTTCCATGTGTGCAGCTCATCCAATAAACTCGCAATGATGCATGAAGACTATTCATATAAGAATGTTTCCAGTTTAGTGTTGCTACTATAAGACGGGATGGTTTGAGTCAATTAGAGACACTATTATACTAGCAATCACACGTGAAATGTGCGATGTGAACGTCGAAAGGTAAGTGTATGATGAGGTTGATTTCGAGGGACCAAAACATAAAACGAGGAAGAGGGTTGTAGAAGAGGGGGTTAGAGGGAGGAGAAGGATTTGGGAGGTGGAAGCTATTTTTTTTTTAGGAAGATAAGTTTGACGAGTACATTTTGTGAATTGTTTGACAGAGAAGTGGGATACGACATGCAAGGCGTCGTGGAAACATATTTTCAAGATATCTTGGGAAGCAAAGTGTTGTCAATGAATAGTTAAAAGGAAAAGTTGCATTTTTTTTGTTCAATGTGGAAATTAGCAATTGTTAAAGTAACTAGAATTTTGCATTGAGAGTTCGTTATGTTGTCGTTTTCATGTTCATGTACGATAATGGTTTCTCTTTAGATTTCAAGAGCGTGATTAAGGTTCCCACTCATAAACTTGCGTATTCAGCCATAGAATAGGTGTGGGATATGATGAAATAACTAATGAGTAACATGAGACATCAAAATTGAAGCTAGTGTTCATTGTAACTAAGCAAACCATTACCAGGATATAATATATTTTTTATGTTAATGAAAATTAAGTAACTTTCTCTGAAGTCCTTGATCCTTGATTTGCTCAAATGTAATTTTTAAAACCTCTATGGATATTTTCAAGTACATATACTAAACTTCAATGATGATGGTGACGTGGTCCCATTTCATCTTTGTGGAATTTCTATCCTTGCAAGGGTTTCGAATGACCATTTCAACCCGATGGGTTTATGTGAAAGTGTTTGACACTGTATGCATGAAAAATATTAGTTATGCAAGTATAAATGAAACTAACACCTAGTAGTTCCACCATATAACTAATTCTATCAAGAACATCATGATAAGAGATTATAAAACTAACTTCTTTAAATAGGAATGAAACTTTGAATAAACCAAACTAACATCCTAAGCTATGTTTTACTCTTTAGGTTGCTAACTTTAAATGAACCTAGTTAGATCATGAGCAATCAAATTTGTGTTGTTTGCTCCAAACAAGGAGAAGAGATCTCTATAAAATGGCTATAAGACCATGTATAGATGTTCTCCTACTAACCAAGCTTGTAATGATGGGTGCAAGATGAAGAAGCCACTACAACGGAGGAGGGCTCAAGATCAAATGTCTTATAGCTTTAGCTAATAGAAATGAGATCTCGTGCATTTCCAAAGAGTATGGAAGGTTTAAATTTGAAAGGAGTGCACTAGGATTGTATTTATAGATTTCCTTTTGGGAAAGTTTAGAATCCTAGTACATGTGTAACAAATGGTGAGTCAAAAAGAATATTTTGATTAGTAGTGGATAAACATGTTTTAGGCTAGTTTAGATTGGTTTAGGCTAGTTAATTAGGGTTTAGGCTAGTTAAGCATGATTAACAAGAGATTAGAAACTTTATGAGAGTTGTGATGGGTTTTGATTAATCTAGTATGCATGTGTTTCATAGATAGCCTAGGAATCTTAGAAGAATTGACATCAGAGGGATAACTAGGGAGGTTTTTAACGGTCAAAAGGAGTGAATATTTAGCTAATAAGAGAGTTTATTATAACATAACCATCTAAAATGGGTTAAACATACTCCAAGGATTTATCCATGCAACTTAAAAGATGGAGTCGTGTAATGGGCATGCGTGAGCAATACCGATGCCCGTGGGAGTGGTCGTGGTCAACTCACATGGCACTTGTGTGCATCTAGGCCCACCTAGTTCTGCAAATCCCACAATATAGGCAAGATCCTTCACTGGGAGGTGGTTTTACTGCTAGAGGCGACATCTCTGCTCGTGTTAACACTGGTGGTTACTCCAAGACACTAGTGGCTACTCCTACTCATTGTCAACACTCGAGTGGCTCCTTCTCCTCTCGTATGCATGACAGTTAGTATCTGCTACGCTCATTATTACTCACTCCTCTTCACTGTTGTCCAATGGCTGATCCTCTTGGATTACTGATTACTGGTGGCTGCTGAGGCTTGCTAGAAAACCCTGAGTAGGCTGCCCTCAAAAGCAAAATGTTGGTGGTTGTTCTAATCAGTCTTTCCCACTCGCTGCGGTCATAAGTCGATGAGAATCACTGCATAGTTCACTGAAATGGTTTCAGGGGAAACCTTAGAAAACTTTGCATTTTTCCTAATAGTGGTCCCCTTCATTATAACCAGGTTATGGATCCTTCTCCAAGCCTGATGAAATATTCAAGTGTATCCAAAGGATCTCTGTGGGGGATCCTTTCAAACACCCTCAATTTACCCTCAATCCAAAAAAAATGGCCATCTGAGAATGGAGCTAAATGAATAGATGATTAATGAAGCTTTGTCGTTAATCCAGTTGGGAATTGGAGTGAAATGCTAAGTGATAAGCATATTCATATGAGCTTTTTACATTTTCCCTAGAATTCATTTGAAGCACTTGGTGGAAGTAACGCTAATCCTTTTAAAGAATTTTCCATAAAAGCATAAACAAATTTATGAATCTTATGAAAGGGTAGAAGAAAAAAGAGTTTCAACCTGATAGGATTCCCCCTTGATTATCGATGGGGTGATGGAAGAACTTGATCTGACGATAACCTAACAGATGGAATCCCCAATCTCAAGAGCATACTACCCTTGAAAATAAAGGGGATCTATTTGGGTAGAATGAAAAGAGTATGAGACTTCCCCAAAAGCGAATTTGAGCTAATATCCATTCCAGTGCCTTTTAAACATACTTTACTTTTTCATGACACTATTGCTAGCGATCTTCCCATCATCGGTCCTTATCCCAGAACCAGAATGAAAAAAATTATAGCAGGACATGAAAAATCCATATACAAACAAAACATGTGCCAAGTGCTTAGGGAAACTACCAAGCTCCATTGAAACAATAAAAAAATGTGCATGGCAATCACTTGAAGAAAGTAGAAAGATAAAATAATATCCATGCAACATACATAATGCAATATCAATACGAGAAAGTAAACAATGCTTAACCTAACATAGTATCCCATAATGCAATGTTTTTTTTATTGAGCTTCAGTTCTCCACCTATATTGTGTGAAACTGACAAAGGATTAATAGATTGGTGCCCCAAGATCATGTAGGGACCACTCCATATGGCATAGGGAAACTTTGAAAGTTTACACTTGGGTCATATGAAAAAGATTATCATCCCACTTACGAAATAAGTCTACCACTTAGCAACTCGATTGCTATCCTTGAGACTTATAGTTAAAACTCCTCTAGATTAGAGCTTGATATTTTTCCATTATTTGCATTGTTTGGTCTCTCATCTCTTCTAACTCCATGAGTTCTACATGTCTGACCTCCATAGCTCAAAATTTAGATAGGTCTAGTTGTTTAATAAGCTCATGTGATGTTTTGAAATTCAAGGGATATGGGTGGCCTTTATTCTTTTCTGTACTAGCTTGTAGGGAGAGCTGTCAATTGATCTCTTAGGTTTGATTCTATCAACCCAAAAGGATTATTTCAATTTTGTATGGCATGTTCTCTGATTCTCATCCAAATTCCTCCGTACGATCCTTAAGAGATACTTTTCTGTGGACTAAGATTTTCCATTACCCTGGGGGTAGTAGTTAGAGGAAGTGCTCAGATATATCTTGTTCTTCACAGCCCAATCAGATATCTTAGTACTAAGGAATCCTAGAGCATTTTTGAAAATGATAGTATATGGAACACCAAACCTATTTAAAATTTCTTCATAGAAATCTAGTATTCTAGACTCATTTGTCTCCTTGAGTGCCACTACTTCTATCAATTTGGTGAAATAGTCAGTTGATGTGTGAATCCACTTGTGGCCTTAGATTGAGTTTAGATTGATGATTCTAATGAAATCCAATCCCCACTGTATGAAAAATGGTTGATAAACTTAGATTGGGTGGAGTGGAAGATATGTCAACTTCTCCTTGCCTATGAAAAATACACATTTCTTACACGTCTTGATCCATGCATAATAATCACTAAATATAGTGGGCCCATAGTAACCAATCTTGATGATTCTTAGAGTTGTTACTCATGGATCAAAGTGGCCTCCGACTTCCCCATCAGGGAACTCATGAAATATTTTCTCAATCCGGTCCACTATAATGCACCTTAATATAAATCCATTCACATATTCCTTAAACAAAATTTCATTAATAAGAACATATGGAATAGATTGGAGCTTGAAATACCTCCTCTTATCTTTATTCAAACCTTGACATAATTTACCTATTTTGAGGAAGTTGATAATATCTTGAGTCTATCAAGGTGTGGGTATAGCTTTGGCTTGTTGTTCTCAATCATCTTGGAGCACTGGAACAACCCCTTCTTCATCCATTGATTATGTGTTTTGATTTGAGACTAGTTATTGACAAAAGCCTTCACCTCTAACCAGTTTGGTTACCTAAATTTCTATATCACATTCCATTACTTTGGTAATCCATCTGGCTCTTTTATCATTTAAATATTTGTTTAGGATAAAATCCTTCACACTGGCATGTGAGAATAACAAGTGGATCTTGTTATTGGATACTAGATGCCTGAATTTCTTCAAACTCCTCATGACAAAAAGAAAATACTTCTTGATGAATGAATATCTCACCTCATATTATTGTAGGCTCTATAGACACCCATAATTACACCCAAGATATTTAAATACTTAAATTACGCTAATTATCTATCTTCTGGAAAACTGACGACATATTTTCAATAACGCTCATTTTCCCTCATATCATCATTAATTAATTACACTAAGCTAATTAATTAAGTCACCTATCCAACAAATACCCTAATTAATGACCTTCCATTAATAGATCACCCCTTCTACCTAGACTAATTAATTAGTTTTTCCCTTCCATTTAACCAATAAATCAACATTTAATTGATTTAATCCCCTTCTAATAGCCTAAATCATACTAATATTCCTCTAATTAGCTTCTATAAGCTTACATCTACCTATTAGTTAATCACATTTATGTAATTAAAACACCCCCAAACTCCCATGACTTTCTAAGCATAAATTAAACCCTTCTAAAGTAAGGTTACCTTTTATAAAGTGACCTTATCCATTCCTAATCATATTTTACCTTTATTCCACATGTAAAAGGATGAAGTGTTTCCTTAATCCATTGGGCTATATAAGGAGCCCTCCTTCTACCTTTATACCAACACCTAAACTTCTTGAGAAGAAAAATGCAAAGCATATAGCGAAATACACTAAAAGATTTCCTTTGTTTTCTTGAGAGTTCATCATCTTGAAGAGTTTAAGACTCTTTCCTAAGTGCTTAGGTCATATGGGAGGTGTCAAAAAGGGTCTTGTAGTCCAACTTTGACAAGCCCTCATTCCTAGGTTCTTGGAACACTAAGAATAACCACTTTTGATAGCCATGGAGCCTACCTAGGTTCATTTTATTTATTTTTTGTTAGAGAATAGAGGATTTTAGATGTTTTAACATTGTTAGTTTCGAAGTTTTATTGATGAATGCTTAGCATAATTCTTATCATGATGGTGCTAAGTAGTTTGTTTAAATCTTGCTAGTTAAGGATATTTAGGTGTTAGTATTTTACTCATATTAATATTAGTTAAAAAAAACACATGCACACATTTGGCATGCCTAGTGGGACTTAATCCATTGTCCTTTGCACTTAATTTCAAGTTTTTGTAGTTAAGTTTCATTTTTGGTTACTAACCCTCTTTTACACATGTTGATCTAACTTATATTTCTTAACTTGTTTTGTTGAGTTTGCATGTGTTGAGTCTTCCTTATAGGTATAGAGGAGGTGAAGTGATGTCAAAATTGGAATTGATGGGAAAATTTCAAGATTTCTCCATGTTTTCATTTTTAGAGTTTACTTTTTCAACATTCTACATGCTAGTTTTGTCAATTTCTTGAAATTTTTAAATTCTTGAGAATGTAGGTTAGTGTTTGATAGTGATGAGTCTTATATTTACATATTAATGTGGTGGGTTTCTGTCAAAATTAAATCTTGGTGAGAAAATTTCAATATTTCATCATGTTTTCATTTTTAGAGCTTACATTTTTCATCATTCTACATGTTAGTTTTACCAATTTCTTGAAAATCTTAAATTGCTTACTTTTTCTTCATTCTACATGAGCATGTATGTTAATATTTGATAGCGTTGAGTCTTCTATTCATATATTAATGTGATGGGTTGTCAAAATTGAATCTTGGTTGGAAATTTTTTCTCATTTTGTAGATTAAGGGTTTTTTTTTTGACATATTTTGAGTGCATGTCAAGTGCATACCCGTGAGCATAAGAGCATATGCATAACCCATCTTCTGAAGGCCATAACTTTTGCTCCCAAACTCTAAATGAATCCATTTGTTTTACGTTAGAAATTTATTGAAGTTAACTATGTAATGAAAAGAAAAATTTGAGATTTATACTTATAGAAATTATAGTTTTGTCTGTTAGTTTAAAACTGGTCATTTTATAACATGTCTAATGTTTTGATGAATGTTGTATTTCCATGCTTACTCGATTTAGACCAAAGCATGCATATGATCTTCTCTTGCAACTTTTGGTGATCTTGAGAATAAAAAAAAACTTTGATCTCTATTTTTTTAACATTGGGATTAAACTTAGAAATTTGATTATTCATTTTGCTTAAGGGAATGAACCTTTTACAAAACATTTTTCAATGGTCCTTTGATTTGAAGTTTTCCATTTCTATATAGTTGGGATAAATTTTGTGTATTCTCTTCTCTTGCACCTTAGGGTGATCTTGAGAATCAAACGCAACTTTAGTCTTCATTTTATAATATTTGGTAAATTGGAAACTTCATCTTTCACTTTTGGTTTAAGGGAATAAACATTTATCAAACTTTTTGTATGGCTCAGTGATTGCAAATCTTTTCTTTAATTTTTAGTTAGATTATTTTTTGTGTATGCTCTTCTCTTACATCCTTGGATGATCTTGAGAATAAAAAGAAACTCTTAATCCTCTTTTAAATAATGTGATTTTCTTGGAGAACTATTAACGCTTGAGTGCAGGACCTAAAACACTTGTCAAAGAAAGGTGGAATCGAAAAAAAGTCAAACTACTAACACAGTTGTTGTACAGGTTTCCAAAAGGTGTTCAAGTAAACCACACCTAATTAAACAAGATAAAAAGAACAACATATTCAAAACACTGTATTGCAGGTTTCAGAAAAGGGTACATCCCTCTTCGCTCAACTAGAACATAATCCCTTTGGCATAACACCTTAAGCTACAACAATGGGGATGGTTCCAGGAACCCCAAAGTAGTCCACGCAGAGAGGGAACCTTGTGGATGAAACGGGAAGTGCTCCCCACTACCTAATTCGACTAGTAATTCCTTTGTGAGATAATGTTACAAGTTGTTCCTACATGACCCTTTTAAGTACATGATGGATGCATTTACTTCCCACTATGATTGAAGTGGGTAAATTTGAGAGACTCCAAAGATATTCTGGACTATTTGGGTAAATCATCCCGCTCATGGATAATTTTGTAACACCTAGGACGAGAGAACCACCTAGGAAAATATACTTTGGCCAGGAGCCCACTTTGACCATTCTAAAACAGTGTTGAGTTGTGAGCCATCTTTACATCACGAAACATGTGACGCGCTAATTTTGATTATTTTTTCACTTACCCTAAGGTAAGGTGAAACTCTTTCGAAGTGAAGCCATCATTTTTCATCCCCATTTTGATCTACTTCCTTCACGTTATTTTAACACTTTTTTGATCAAAAGAAGGGTGACTACCTCTATGTTACCAATTGTCTGTGTTACCAATCAATTGTTTTTGCCACTTTTTTATCCGTTTACGCCCATCCATTTTTGCGACTGGGTTAGTTAAACGTATAAAGTGTGTGGAGACGTATTTATATCACTGGTAGCCTTTGTGATCTTGATACCCGCATCAGGATCATCATCATAGTTAGGAATGATTCATCATTTTATCTCCCTTTAACATGTTACCTCATTTGCATTGTCTCGACATAATTAAGATACTTATGTCACGTTTCTCGTAAACATGATCTAAGTGTCTGTATTGTGGCGTTACGCTACCCACATTTTAACACATCCTTAGTATAATTTGACTTAGTTTGATTTCAAACATTGTCTTAAATCTTGAAGGGTGTCGCTTACTTTTTTTGCATCGTTTCGATACGACTTTGACACTAATATGTCACTTCTCCACGAAGCTTGATAGAAGTGTCCAATTGGTGTGGTTATGTAGCTTACATTTGTAAACCCCGCCCTTTAACATTTAGGCCGTGTTGGTTGTTAAACTTGTCGTGGTATCCTTTGATTGGGATTCACATCTACCTTTTGTTAATATTTACACCTTGTTCATTTCAAGCTTGACGTAAATATTGATGTTGTGTTGTTCATCTTTGCATCACATTTTCAAATGGTGTATTTTCTTGTTGATTGGCTTTGTGTTTCACACTTGCATGATTGTTCCTTGTGATTATTCATTCAGAAAAATTATTTTCTAGGATAAACCCTCTCAATCTCATTGAGATTGCATTGTTGCAATGTCTATTTTCCTTAGACCTTCTTCGAAAAATCATGCACGCATCTCTATACTTACACAATGTCTAGCTGGTTGTCCTTATACTACCCAAATCAACATGCCACTTCCTTTCCTTTAAAGGAGTTACATCACAGTATCTATATCTAGACATTTGTGCTTAAAAAAAACACCAAAAATGACTAACTATCGCACGGTTCCCCATACTTACAAAAATATGGAACCTAGGTTTAGCAATTCAAATCAAAAGATTCCCATTACAACTAAACCTCGTTTGGTTCTTCATGTTAGAGAGTCCATACATGTAACTTGTTCCCCACCTTCATCTCATAGTTGGTGGTATGATTTGAACTATTATGATCCAAATTATTATTCGAGTTCCCCCCACTCTTCTTATAATTCTAATCCAAACATTTCCTCTTCTTCTGAGGATTCCAATCCAAATATTTCCTCTGACTCTTTTGATGATTCAGATCCAAACTACTATTCAGATTCATCTAATTCAACTCCTAAGTCATCTAATGTGACTCCTATGCCATGGTCCTCCCTATCTTGACAAGAACCTCTTCATCATACAGTTAATATGACTCCTATGTCGTGACCTTCCTTTCTTTGCAGGACCCCTTTTATTAGTCACCTCGATGACGTCTTCTTCCTTTGAAGATATGTGTGACTCCAATTCCCTCCAATCAAACATATAATACATTTCTTGAATCGCAGTCCTCTCTTGTTTTACAAAACCCTTATTATTATTCATCTGATGCAATTCTTGAATCACGGTCCTCCCATTGTTTGCAAGACCTTCTCCATCAATCACCCCCAAAAAGTCTTCCTTCTTTGAAGATTCGTGTGACTCAAAGTCCTTCGAGACAAACATATGAATCAACCCATGCATCGTAATCTACAGACTTTGGACTTAATCCTACTATTTTACATATGACATACCATTGTATAGGTAGGTCCACACCACCTTCTTCTACTATTGAGACATCTAGCTACACATCTTCTTCATCCCCCACATCATTTTATTCTATCAATCATCATCAAAAATCTTCTAATTCTTCCACATCAATTGGATCTCTTTCTTCCAATCAACCCCTAGTGGTTGATCAATAACTCATACCGAGTGATCTCTTTCAGAATGAAGAAACAATCAGGGCATTTATAGGGGCATATGAAGATATTCCTTTACCAAATTATGAGAAAGCATTCTCTTTAGATTTTGATGCATCTGCATATTGTGAGGAAAAAGTTGATTCCTTTTATCAAGAAATAGAGGAAGAGCCTCAGGTCATGCAACTTGACCCTCCTCTTATTCTTCCATCTTCACATTTTTCATTATGTGATGAAACTCCTTGGTCTTGCATTGATCCATGGCCTATATTCTCATCACCCAATAACTCTTTGTCTATCATAATTCCTCAATCACAATCTCTTATGGGGTCAACGCCAAGTAGCCCTTCATCTTCATCTAGGTGTGGGTCACCTTCTAGTATCCCTCCCTCTACTATTTGTGGGACATTCTCGATTAGTCCACTATCTTCTATTCTTGGGGCATGTCCAACTATCCCATTATCTTCTATGTATGGATCACCCCAGGGTAGTACATCATCTTCTATTCTTGGGCCACATCCTAATAGTCCATCATTTTACATCTATGGGTCACATCCTAGTAGCCCTTCTTCTTCTATTCTTAGGCCACATTCTAGTATCCCTTCATCTTCTATCTATGGGTCACTTCCTAGTAGCCCTTCTTCTTCTATTCTTGGGCCACATCCTAGTAGCCCTTCATATTCTATCTATGGGTCACCTCCCAGTAGCCCATCTTCTTCAATCCTTGGACTGTATCCTTTTCATCAATAACATCATCATTCTACCAATGACCGGGGCAAGCCCACCATCATTTCTCTCGTTCCTATCATCAATCATAAATGTTCGCTTTCTTCTCCTTCTTGAGGTAAGAAAAGTCACAAGTCAGCTTATAAGAAACCCAAACAAGCTCATTATCAAGCTTAGGTCAAAACTTCCAAGAGCTCAAAATCCCCCAATGACTTGAACAATCTCAAAGTTGTAAATCAAGCGCAATTCAAGAATGTTGATCAATGTAACCATCAGGTATGGCGTAAAGTGCATAAACCTATGGATAGGGAGCTCAAGATCCCACACACAAAATCCATTTTCAGGATAAATTTTAGTCCTTTGTTGAGCATGAACTCACCACGATCATTGATATCAGGGAAAACATGACTCTTGATAAAAAAACATGCCTAGTCTCCCTTATCAAGGAAGTCGTAAACATTGTTGTTGGATCTTACCACACATAGTGACTTTGTTATTCCCAACCTCTTAAAACCGTCAAAAAACTAAAAATAAAAAACAATTCAAAAATACAAAAAAAACACATTGAGAAAACACAGCAAAAATCAAAGGTATAAAGATCAAACATTGTAATCAAGTGTTACGTACACATGGATATTTATTTCTTCCCTTCCTTTCTATTCTTCTACAAGTCTTCCTACCATTTTCATCCCTTCGGTGATATTTTATTTAGCTTATTCACATGCATTTTGTGACTTTTTTCTCTATGTTATCCATTTTACCCTGGTCTTTTATCACCTTGGTAAATTAAAGAATGACTGACCTCTTAGAGGTCCTATCACATTCAACATCTAATAAATTTTTTACGAAGAAATTTTGGACATATTTGTCGACACTAGCCAATGTTGTCATCGTAAGCACTTCTACCTCCTTCCATCAAGCCATTAGTGGTTCTTACTCCCTTGTCAAACAAGAGAGATGAAATAATTTTTCAGAAAGAAAAAGAATCAAAATCAGTCAAAAATCAAAAGATAAAAGCTACAAAGCAAAATAAAATTGATATATTACTCTCTCTTGGGGTATTTCCAATAATCTCTATCGGGACTATGGATGCCTGACTCGCAAAAGAGCAATGTTGCGATTAGAATCAAATACATCTCTTTTGGGGCTACAGACGCCTAGATGGCAGCCGAGCAATGTACGGCTATCCTTTCACCATCCATTTACAAAATCACCTTTTACAATAAATCATTCCTACACATTGGCTAGGGTATCTTAACTTGTTGTTAATTAAATCTTCACTTCAAGAGGTAATAAACTCTACATGCACACACTGGATCTCTATGCGTAGGTAGGATTAGTATGTTACCAAGTGTCTCATTTTGGATCTTGTTCAGACTCTTACTCTAGTCCATATCTTGTCTTATGATTTTTCCCTTTGGTTAATCACTTCTTCATCGTGAGGCTTCTAAGTTGCATTCATATCATTCACATCATTCTTCTAGTTCATTTAGAACATCCATATGTATAAAATTACTTGTTTTCCATGTTTACGGACATGTTTGTCACCTTTCACAAAAATAATCTTCTCTTTCCTTTTTATCATGTGCTTTTAGGCCAACTTACATTGGGGGCATCCTTGCTTCTTCCCAACATTTCATTGGTTTATGTTCATCATCATGTTGAACCTATCCATAATGGCCTTGGGTCCCACTTCTACCTATGAAGAGTTTACCTTTGAATACTCCCACCTAAATGTTGGGGCATTTTTGCATCTTCATCTTTCTGGTACACACGCGGCCTTATGCCCTTGTACATCCCATCTATTGCTAGGGGCATCCATGCTTCCTTGTCTTCTTGTACATAGTTTCATAAAACTTTCAAAATCAACCAAAACATTCAAATATGTTAGAAAAATCATCAAAAACATTCAAATATGTTTAATAAAACTTCAAAAAATTGAAACTCATCCTACAAAACATCACTCTTTGTTTCTCACTCGTTCATGTGTGTGACTTGCGGATCATCTTGATCTAGCTCCATCAACAAAAGCTAGGATGCTTACTTCATCTGTAATCTGGGGCACAACAAGTATCTTGGTACTGTTTCATAGTGCACATTGATTTTCCATCGAACCCAAGTGTCCTCTATTATTCCCCTCGCATGTATCCTTGCTTGGGGCACCATTATCAGTCCTTGTCGTTAATTTACATAGGTCGTAACTAAATCTCGATAATAAAAACATTATATTATGTTTCTTTGTTAGTTTAGCTTGTTTACTTTCTCGTATTGGATTGCATTTTGTATGTTGTTTGGAGTTAGGCATCTTTCAGTTTCTCGTATTGGATTGTATTTTGTATGTTTCATGGAGTTGGTATTTTATTTAATGGACAATTGTTCTTAGTATGACTTTTTATGATGTTCTACTTTTGTCGGATGTTTATATTTTTCATAAGGACCGATGACATAGCTCTTGTGGAAATATGATGACATCAAAATTGTTCCAATATACAAAGGATAGAGGTTACGCTCTTCTCTCCCATCCTCCATATTTATTCTGCATTGCTTTCCTCTCACCCATAATCTTCCATCTTACTGGGGCATATTGCTCCTTTCCATTCTTCTATCTATCTCTCACCTTTTTCGATCGTAGATAGTCTTCCTTCATCACCCTATCGACACTCGAGAGAGCATCTCTCCTTCCTACTAATTTTTCTTCTATCCCTTCAAAATTTCTTCTGTCTACTATCTTTGAAGTGGCGTCACTTAGGCCACCCCAAAGAGGGGAAAATGTAGACACCCATAATTACACCCAAGCAATTTAAATACTTAAATTGCGCTAATTATCTATCTTCTGGAAAATTAACGACATATCGTCAATAACGCTCATTTTCCCTCATATTATCATTAATTAATTACACTAAGCTAATTAATTAAGTCGCCTATCCAACAAATACCCTAATTAATGACCTTCCGTTAATAAATCACCCCTTCTACCTAGACTAATTAATTATTATTAATTAATTAGGTATCCCTTCCATTTAACCAATAAATCAATATTTAATTGATTTAATCCCCTTCTAATAGCATAAATCATACTAATATTCCTCTAATTAGCTTCTATAAGCTTACATCTACCTATTAGTTAATCACCTTTGATTAATTAAAACACCCCCCAACTCCCATGACTTTCTAAGCATAAATTAAACCCTTCTAAAGTAAGGTTACCTTTATTCCACATGCAAAGGGATGAAGTGTTTCCTTTATCCATTGGGCTATATAAGGAGTCCTCCTTTTACCTTTATACCGACACCTAAACTTCTTGAGAAGACAAATGCAAAGCATATAGCGAAATACACTAAAATATTTCCTTTGTTTTCTTGAGATTTCATCATATTGAAGAGTTTAAGACTCTTTCCTAAGTGCTTAGGTCATATGGGAGGTGTCAAAAGGGTCTTGTAGCCCAACCTTGACAAGCCCTCATTCCTAGGTTCTTGGAACACTAAGAACAACCTTTTTTGATAGCCATGGAGCCTACCTAAGTTCATTTCATTTATTTGTTGTTAGAGAATAGAGGATTTTAGATGTTTTAACATTGTTAGTCTCAAAGTTTTATTGATAAATGTTTAGCATCTAACCCTTGTTTAATTCTTATCATGATGGTGATAAGTAGTTTGTTTAACTCTTGCTAATTAAGGCTATTTAGGTGTTAGTATTTTACTCATATTAGAATTAGTTTAAAAACAACACATGCACATAGACTCTAAATTAATAATGCATCAGAATTCTCCAAATCTTCCTTGTTCAACTATTGTAATATTATAGATATTGTGTTTGTGCCACCAAAATCATATAGAATGAATTCCTTTAAAATTATTTGTTAATGAGAGTTGGATCTTGTGATATGACATGTTTTATAGATTCAAGGATATATTTTCCCTCATATTTCCATTTAAAATAAATTTTATTTTTTAACATTAGTGTCAATGGCTTGACAAGATTAGAAAAATCATGCAAAAAACTTCTGACAAAGTTTATATTTCATAAGAAGCTTTGGAGAGATTTCTTTTGACTAGGAAGTGGAAATGCAAGGATGGAATTGACTCTCTCTAGATAATTAGTTAATTCTTTTTTAAAAACAATATGGCCAAGGAGCTTACCGTCATGATCTAAGAATATTCATTTTTTTAGATTAAAGGAAACTCTAAATTTCCTACATCTCTCAAACACTTACCTGAGATGAGTAATATGGTCAGCTACTTTCTTGGACAACACTGTGATATAATAATGGTAGATGATAACCATATTATTAATCATCCCCTTGAACACCATGTCCATGAATCTCTAAAATGTTTCTCTAGCATTAGATAAGTCAAATATCATTTTCATGTAAGCATATATGCCCCATTTTGTGGTGAAATCATTCTTAAGTTGATCCTTATCTCTCACCATGATCTAGTTGTAACCTGAGTAACCATCTATAAGTGAAAACCTCTCCAAACTAGCTACTACTTGTATAATTTGTTCCTTTGAGGGAAGTGGTAGTGATCCTTTAGGGAAGCTCTATTTAAATCTCTGAAATCCACACACAACCTGATTTCTCCATTTCTTTTTTCTAGACAGGCACAAGATTTGTATCCCATGATGAGTGTTTGATAGGTAAAATGATGCTTTCCTTAATCATCTTGTTTAATTCTTTCTTCATCAAGGGCTCAATGTGAGGATTAACTTTCCTTTCCTTCTACCTAATGGGTTTATATTCTAAATCTAGTTCAATAGTATACTGAGCAACTACATGATCAAATCCCCTAAAATCTTCATAGCTCCATGTAGATATATCAGGAAATTATTGACAAATTTGTATAAAACCATGCTTCTCTTGTTGAGTATTTACCTTTCCAATTTGGAGAATTTTTCCTTCCCTAATTAAAATTGTATTTGAATCATCACCTTTGACCATGATATTTTATTTCTCTATTATGAATAGATTATTGGGATTGAAGATGGATTCTAGAGTCACTAGTCATTTAGGAAGTTTGTTTGTTCTGAGTTAGACTACCTGATATCCATATTATTTCTCCAACCTTTTCTGGTTTATTGAAGAGAACACAAGATCTTCTTGAAGGAAGTTGATGATCTACTGGTCACTCTCAAACAACTACCAGCTTGTGTTATTATCTAGTACTGTAGGCCTCACTATTATTGATTTGTGGTTGAATCTTGTCCTTTTTTGATATCCTGAGCAATGTCAAATGTTGACATAATTACATCAAGTTTGTTAGCAACTTTATTTAATTTTCTTGGCATGGAATTGTTGTTGAATGTTTCAAGATATTCTATGATGTCCCACACCATATTCTTTTATACCTTGATTAGATCATTCTTGGCTGCATTTATCCCTCTAACCTAATTCACAATCAACTTATTGTCCCAAAATTCTTACAAGTTCTTGATATTCTTCTTCCTTGCCCAATATAATCCATGGATAAGAGATTCATACTCTGTTGTGTTGTTAGAACAACTGAAATGAAATATGAAAATAGAGTAATATTTGGTACCTTTAGGGGACACAATCAATAATCCTCCTCTTACACCTTGTCTATTGCTTGAACAATCAAATAACATTTCCCAAAATCCATTCTCATCTTCATCATCTAGATTGGTGACACTAGGAAGGCATGGATTCTCTTCATGTAAGAAGTAGATACCCAATTCATCTTCTTCCATTTCCTTGTATGGATCATAGATATGTCATTTGTGTTCCCATTCATTAAGGATCAAATTAGTAATGCCTCATATTCGATTATCTTCCTCATAAGTACTTGGGAAGTCCTCTTGATAAAATATTCTGTAATTAGTGTTGATTGGAATCGGCACATAAGGTTCAATGTGGTATGAAAAAATTGGTTAAGACTTGATGGTGGCCTTAACTCTATACCTAGTCCTGAAGAGCATGTGAGATCAATGAGCTAACAAGTATCCCCCAATCTTAGTAGTGAAATCCCTAGATAAAGACATGGCAAAGAGTGGAGGTAGATCAATTACAGGTCTATCTTGAGGAACTGTGAAATTTTGGCATGCATGTAGTGTGGGGATTAGACATTCATAAATCCTACATTTCCTACTACTATCCCATCCACTTGCAAAAATTATTTAGAAATAGGCTCATATTTGAGGCCTAGCTGGTTTGAAATCTACTTTGGCATTACTGAGGTACTTGCTCCTGAGTCAATCATGCAGTTGTGTTATAGATTATTCCAAATGACCAAGGACATGTAGAATGGTGGAGGCTTCGTGTTTTTTCTTGATTAACTTCCTTCTTGTTGCATTACATTTTTGAGAACCTTTTCTTGTTCCTTGATTGTATATTTTAGGATGGATAAGTTAGCCATGACCGCTTGCAATAAATGCCTTTGGCCTGGAATTTCCAATGATTTTCAAATAGAGATACTCACATTAGTTTTCTTCATTTTCTCAAGAATGTTGAATGGATATGGATTATCCTTTTTATTCCCCTTGTTCACCACAACCTTGTCCTATACTTGATAAGGTATTGAAGATGAATTAGGTTGATTTCATAAATTTGGGACTTTGTTTGAACTACCACTTCCTTAGATTGCCAAATAAGGTTGAGAAGGACCTGCATTTGATGACTTCCCTTCTTCCGTATATCTTTTATTATATCTTGTATTTTTTACCACTCGTTTAGTAAGATATTGATTGATTCCACAAAAATCTTATGTTTTCCAATTCACAAGCAAAGTGTCACTTTAAGGTGCCACTTCAGAAGCCATTAGTTGCTGGTTTTCTTCTTCAGTTATTTCTTAGGAAGAATAAGCATCTTACAACATCAAATCTTTGCTTATAATTCTATTGGGACATGTTGCTTGGTTATGTGAATGACTACAAGGAAAAAACCACTTATAATCTTGTACCAAATTATTTTCAACTAGAGGGTGCATTTGAGTTATAATGTTAGTATGGTTTAGCAGGAGGAAATTCACTTAGGTTCTGATTTGCAGCTTGGACATGAGGTTCATTTGGTTGATATAGGGGCTTGTTTTGTTTTTTATTGAGGCTGACAAGGTCTAAAACTTTGGGCCTACTGCCTCTTAATTGTCACCAACTAATTTCCAAAATTTTTTTATCACTTCATTACCTTCTGAATCTCAACTAAGGTTCTTGAAGAAATAGATGCCTCACTATAATTCTTATTTATTGGAATTGGGATAGGATATAATTTAGGTGTTTGGTTAGAATTACGATTTCCAATCTCTTGGTAGATGGGCATTAGTGGTCTAAGTACAAGTTTACCAACTTGAATTATACATTTTTCATCACTAATGGCTAATGCATATGCTCTTAGAAATTTTATACCTCCCATAGTTTGAACCATGAAAAGAATATCAGAATTAAGATATTTTAAGAGGTACATAAATGCACCTTCACTCGTTGGTCGTACAAGGGAAATAATTATATTCCTTATCCTTTGGAACCTAAAGTTGAAGTCTTCTATGAATTCTGCCTTAGTGGACATGACATTATTAAATTCACTAGGATCAACTTAAAAAGGTTAAATTTTGATGGTAGATGACGGGGTAGGTTAAATTTTTGCTTTGAATCAGCTTAGGTGTGGGGAGTAAGCCTTTGGATATTGATGGCACACTAGATTTAGAGCTTTCTCTTTTAATAATTTGGACTAGCTTATCAAACTGTTTAGGATGAGTTTGTAAGTATTCCAATTTATAAATTTATACTTTTTCATTTTTCACATGGTCAATGATATCAAAGCTAGAGGAAGATATCTTAGAATCATACAAAATACTAGTGGTAGTTTAATTTTTTCTGAAGGAAGTATTTGTAATTTTTTCATAGCTTTTGTGATGTATAGAAGTAGAAACATCATTATTAAAAGAGATAGAAGTAACTACTTTTCCTCATCTAGAGGATGCCTTACGATGAGGTGTGGCATAATATTTCTTTTTGGATGATTCTAAGGATGTACGGAGTGGAGAAACCATTTTAGTTATTATTTTATTTGGTAGTAGATTCATCAATTGAGGTTCCTTTTTATCCATCTATTCTTTCTTGGATGAATTCTCTTTTTCAATAGTTTTTAATCATCTTCACCTATGGATTCCTCATACTCATCTTCAAAAGAAGAAGAATACTCAAAGAAAATAACCTTTGCATATCCAATTTCCTTGATTAGAAATTCACCTTCTTCATCATTTCATGAAGTTACGTCTTCTTAATTATCATATTATTATTAAGTTACATAAGCAACGTTCATAAATGGATCTTTCAAAGTAAGCCTATGAGGTACTGTAATCATTATTTTCTTTTTAAAAAATTCAGAATGTCATTATATAGAGTACTCTGAGAAAGATGCTTCTTGAGAGAAATTAATCATTGGAGAAACATTTCACCAAAGACTCTGTACCTCCAATATTTGAACTTCAAACCTTGCCTTTCACTAGTCCTTTCTTAATTTTTCCAGTCATTAGCATATCATCTTCTACATCTACCACTAGGTATTAGTCATTATCTAAAGTAGAAGGTTGAATTATCCTCAATATGAAACTAACCTTTGTTAATTGAGAATTGGTGAAAACTATTAACTAGGTATCCTTCGTAGTCCTAAAAAACTTCTAAAATTTTGTACAGAATCTTTTTGAATTTAGAAACAAATTCCCTCATAGTTTCATAATGTTATTTTTTTATTTTATAATATTGTTCAAGGAGGACATATGCATCTTCAAAATGCTTTAATATGGCCTCAAATTTTGGTTTTATGTCTTCCCAATTTGTGATTTATCTCTATTGTTGTGATAAAACCAATTAGTAGCATATTCTTGTAATGATTCCACAAATAGATAGACTAAGACATCATAATATTAAACTCCCAACACTGTACAATCTATAATGAATGAAAATATATGATGATCCAGATGTTGATTTCCACCTCCTTTGAACTAGGGAAATTTCTTCCTAGATCCTTTGAGAAATTCATCCAGTGGAGGATTTAAAGCCAACGGTACAAAATTATATCCCCATGGCATAGGTGCATCCATTATTTCATCTTTGTTATCTTTTTCTTCCATTTCTTCTTTGGGAGGAATGAAATATAATGGTTCTACAACCAGTTATCTAATATTCCCTTCAAGAGAAAATTTAGGATCAAATTCAGGAAAGTGATATTGACCAAATTACCTCACAGTTTGGATAATGGGAAGTCTTAAATTTTCTTATTACTGCTCTTCATATATCGAGTCAATTATGTAACTTTAACGATTGGCCCCTATATATATTCTTCTCACTAGTTTATGGGATTTATGTGCAACTCAAAAAATATTTATGTATGCTCTTCTTCTCTGTTTGGAACATGTCTAACACGTTACAAGGATTGGACATGTTCTTATTATAAATATAGAACTATTACAACAATGTTGTAGTGATTAAAGTTTGGTCTATCATTCTAAATATAATTCCTTAAATTTGTTTTATTGTCTTCTTGAGTGTCTTATAAGAAAATAATATTAGGTTGTATAATTAGAGTATTTATAGGAATAGTCATTAGTGGAAAAATGCATAGTTAACTTCAAGGCTCTTATACTTTATAAGTTATGATTTTTTTATTTTTAACAGTGGTGTAGAAATACCATAATTTACACCACAGTGGGTGCTACAATTTATCAGTGAAAAACATTTTCCAAAGGAAAAATTAGTAATTGTTCACCAATTTTCTAGGACTATGTCCCTTATATTGGTAATGGGAAGGATCCCATTTATTTAATATATAAAAATATCACTGAGTGTCCGTTAACCCAAGGATCACATGTGAGTACTCTATTAAACCCATGGAAAATTGATCATACTTAGTAAAAGGAAATAATTTTATTAGAAAAGGAGGTGGAGGGGAGTAAGAATTTAGTGAAGGGAAGGATAATTTAATGAATAGGAAATTTCATAGTTCACAAGATTAACCAGAGTAGATCCACACTCAATTGGAGGAATTTATATATGCAAACAAGAATGAGACATACAAACTAAGAAACAAATTTTTATTTATTCGTTTATCAAAGGTACCAAGTCCTTTCTTGGTTTTAGGAGATTGCCATACATATAAAATTGAGTATACAAGAATTAGAGGAAACATAGACAAGAGGGAATGGAATGAAGTAATATATTTCTTGTATTTAGTAGAGAAAAATCTATCCACTAAAAAATTGCAGCTTGTATCCCTTTCAAATGGAGAAATCATTTAAATATATAGATTTTACAAAGTAGCTTTTCATCTCCCCCCACATGACATTTCACATTTCTTATAACTTGTGACCTTTCATATTCCTAGGAATAAAAGTGAGTCTTTTTCTTATTGATGAAAAATAACTATTACAATGTAATACTAAAGGTCACTTAGGTGAAAAATACACAATAGTGAAAAATTACATCCCTTAATGTAGAATTAGTACATGGATAGAGAAGGATGGCAAGGGACAAGTGGAAGATTCTCATTATGAAGATGAGGGTGATGTTTCTTCCCATGAGGAAGATTCCTTAAGTAATTTTTGAATGAATTCCCATGGAAATATTTCTTCATCTTTGTAATCTTTATTAAAAAGGGATGACGTAGGTTCCACATTATCTTCCTGTTGGATTAAAAAAAATATCAAAGTACTGATCCAAATTTTGGGAACACCACCAAGAGTATTATATTGGTCGAACCAAACTTGGTGATCTCTTATAATGATAGATATTGAAATTTTAATTTCCACGAGATACTCTAAAATTTCTTCATTGAATGATAAGGGATCTTCTGCTTCTTTTTTACATCCTGAAAGGACTTAATAAGATCATCCATAAATGAATGTTGAGTAAGTGCACCATGTTGGGGGGCCAAAAGGGGGTCTTAAGTGGATGTATTTTTCTTAGAAAACTTCAACTTGTATGAGTTTTTTGAAATAGTTACACTAAAAATTGGAAGATGTTGTGTAAACATTAACGTAACATTTTGAGTCTAGTTTCTAAGCTACTATTTTTTTTTTGAAATTGGATAAGTTTAAGTGGGTAAAATAAATAAAATACCAACAAGTGCTCCTATTTTTGTCAAAAAAACATAACATAGTGACTGTTGTGACCCCCACCATTTTTTTAGCACCATTTAGTAGTTTTGAAAACCCTTTGGTAGAAATATAGCTAGGAGCATCTAGTTTGTGCTAGAATTTTGTTTAGATTTTTTAGCAAATATTTATTTTTTAATGATTTTCTAGTACAAAAATTTTATGTTTTGAAAATTAAAGGAGCTCCAACCATGCCTCCCCGCTAACTACCTCAAAAAATATCAATTTTTTTTTTTTTTTTGAATATGTATAGAATTAGGCCTAGTTTGTGCTAGTATATTTTTTTTTTCAATTTCGATGACCCAAAAAAAATATACACGATGAAAGATAGACATATTTAAACTTTAAAAAAAATCTATAAAAAGGCATAATTAGAAAATAAATAATATGGAAACCTTATATTAGTGAGAAAATTTGAAAATTTATATTTTTAGAAAGAAAAAAATCTTCTCTACCTTATGGTATAATTTTTTAAAAATGAATCGATTTTTTTATGTTGATTTATCATGGAAAAAGTGGCATTTTTATATTTTCCTACAAAAACATGTTGTTTGATGTGTTTGTGTAGGTCCATGCCTCAGGCTTTGGGATCCAAATCGAATCCCAATCCTTGAGGCATGGCTTGGAAAAATTGAAAATGTAAAACACATACACATTATAATTCATATGCGCTATAACTAGGCTTTCATTTATGGAACTAGTCTCATAGCCCCATTAGTCGCAGTTTAGGAGATAGTTCTTTATAGTATAATCTGGTTAGTACATAGGTAATTTTCAGGATTTCAGTATTCAGCATAAATATTTTATCATTTAAATTCTACAATTGAAACTCTAAACCCTAAACCTTAAACCCTAAACACGAGGCCCTAATCCTAAACCATAAACCCTAAAACCTAAACTCTAAACCTTAAACCCTAAATCCTAAGCCCTAAGCCCTAATCCTTAAATATTCAACCCTTACCCATGATCCCTAAACCCTTAACCTTGAGCCTTAAGCCCTAAGCCCTAAACCCTAAACCATGAACCATGAGCGTTAAATGTTAAACCCTAAACCCTAAAACCTGAAAAACTAAATCCTAAACCCTAAACCTTGAAAAATAAATCCTAAACCATAAACCCTAAACATTGAATCATAAACCCTAAATCTTGAGCCCTAAGCCCTAAACCATAAGCCCTAAATCCTAAACACTAAACCCTAAACTCTCTGACCTAAACCCTTAACCCTCAACCATGATACCTAAACCCTAAACTATAAACCCTAAACCATAAAACAAAAATAATAAACCCTAAACCCTAAACCCTAAACCCTAATGCCTAAGCCTTAAACCCTAAAAACTAAATCTAGAGCCCCAAGCTCTAACCCCTAAACCTTAATCCAATAACTCTAAACCCCAAACCTTAAGCCATAAACCATTATCCGTAAATCCTACAACCTAATCCCTGAACCATAAACCCTAAACCTTAAGCCTTAAACCCTACACCCTAATCCTTGAGCCCTAAACCCTAAACCTTAAACTGTCATCTCTGAGCCCCAAACCCTAAATCTAGATCCCTGAGCTCTAAACACTAAACCTTAAACCCATAACACTGAACCCCAAACCCTGAGCCCTAAACCCTAAACCATGCACCCTAACCCCTAAACCCTAAACCATGAGCCCTAAACCATAAACCATAAACCTTAAGCCCTAAATGTTAAATCCTAAAGGTCCCAACACCTAAACCCTGAACCATGAACCATGAGACTTAAACACTAAACCCTAAACCCTAAAAACTAAATCATAAACCCTAAAACCTGACCCTAAACCCTAAACTCTAAACCCTAAGCAATAAATCCTAAATCCTAAACCCTAAGCCCTCAACCCTAAAACCTAAAACTTAAACCCTAAACCCTAAGCCTTAAACACTAAACCCTAAACCTTAAACCCTAAACTTTATGACCTACACCCTTAACCCTCAACCCTTAACCCTGAGACCTAAACTCTAAAGTATAAATCCTAAAACAAAAATAATAATCCTTTAACCATGAACACTAAATACGGAACTGTTGACACTAAAATTTTCCTCCGTAATTTCTATTTCATTAATGTATGTATTAGGAATAGGATGTTGTTAAGTATAATTAGTAGTAGCGTCTGATAGAAGATAACGGCGCCATCAGTACGGTGCTGCCAATAATGTGCAGTATGGTAACAGTCAAAGTACAATAGAAATGTTGTAAAAAGTAAATATTTGTCGTAAGTGGTCTGGTAATGTTAAAATGTCAAAGTTTGGGTAATTAGAGAAGTAGGGTCTACATGATTAGGAATTAGAAATATTATATTAGTAATAAGGACAAGGAGTGAGGTCATAAATATTTTGTGTATTTTATTTGTAAAAAGTCTAAAAATGTGGAACCCATGTAAAATGATAAGGTTTATCTTATCTTAAAAGATAAGCTTACATGTACAGATAAGAGTTAAGGTATGGAATATGATTCATCAGAGTGGATTTCTTATCCTATCTTAGAGATAAGATGGATAAGCCTGGAAGTTCTATAAATAGAGAGGCCACCCCCCTCATTTAGCATAGAAGAAAGTAGTGAGAAATATTATAGGAAGTGTGTGAAGGAAGCCATCAGTTAAAGGTGTGTTGAAGAAGCCATTAAGAGGTGTAATTGTAAAGTTTCTCCCATAGTCTTGGTGAAAGGAAAGTGAAGTCAATAACACTTGAAGTACCTCATGGGTGAGATTGTAACAATTTCATGTTAATATTATAATTTACTTTGATATTTCAGATTTGTCATCATTCTGTCTTATCATAGTCGATAGTACTCTTGTGTTATGTTGTTGTTTTGTTTCCAGATTACATCCACCAAACTAAAGGCTGTGCATTAGTAAATAATCATAACACGAGGAGTTCCCGGTGAAGAAATATCATAGTGCCGGATTGGTGATAACATTTTGGTTCCGTTTCCGGGACCATTTCTCGTTAGTGGATTTTCTGGAGAGATATTCCCAATTAGTCAAAAATCAATTAGAGGGTAACCTTATTTTTACTGTGCATAGTAGTTACCATGGTAAAGCCATTTTTTCCGTGAATAGTAGTTACCATGGTAAAGTCATTTTTGCTGTGAATAGTAATTATCACAGTAAAGTCACTTTTTACCGTGAATAGTATTTACCGCAGTAACTTCACTTTTTACCGTGAATAGTATTTACCACAGTAACTTCACTTTTTACTGTGAATAGTGTTTACCACAGTAAAGTCAGTTTTTACCACAGTAAGTCAAGTTTTACCATAGTTACTGTGGTCATTTCTATTTTACTATAGAAAGGTGTAAAGTCACTTTCTAGTATAGTGATTCCAATTATTTGTGCACATAAGTCTTGTTGATTGTACTTGTGGGTTGGTATTTTACGGTGGTTACTTTTGAAAATGGGAAAGATTCCTATTTTTTCAGCTCAATCTAATGAAGATGCTTCTTATTTCATTCAAGAGTTTAAACGATCTTGTATTTGTAATGGACTCATAAGAAGGGAACAATGGACTGAATTTTTTCCTACCTTTTTGGATGGTTCAACACTTAGGTGGTTTGAAACACTAAGTGATAATGTGAAAAATTCATGGGATTTATTAACTGAAAGTTTTCTTGAAGAATTTGGTGAACAACAGAAATATGCAGATCTCATGATCGAGATCACAAAGCTATCCCAAGGAGAGAAGAAGAAGATAAGGGATTATCATGCTCGTGTTCTAGAGCTAAGGAGGAAGCTCGATGCCCAGATCCGGAAGGAAGGATTAGCAGATGGGTTGATGAATGGCGTGGATAATCTCCTATGTAAGCACTTCATTCTTGGGATGAAGCCAGAGATCAGACAACGAGTGAAGTATGACCGCCCAGCCACCATTGAACAAGCAAAGGAGATTGCAAGAAGGCAAGAAGAAAGCATGGAAGAGGAGCCCAAAGAAATTGTTGCTAAAGAAAAGCCTACACCAGCACCTTTGGTCCAGAATCCACAACCACTCCCGGTGAGCAAAAATATTTCTCCTAGTACATCTACTGAGTATGAAAATCTGCTCAAAAAGATGGATCAGTTAACTATTAATCTTCTTCAAGGAAAAGAATTTAGTTCTCAGGGAGGAGATAAAGGTCCAAAAAGAAATATTTCTGAAGTTGTATGTTATGGTTGTTATAAAAAGGGTCATTATAAGTATAATTGTCCAGATAGAGCTTCTACATCTGGTAAAGGAGATAATGATAAAGGAAAAGCACCTGTGAATTCTTTTGATGTAGTAGATAAGAGCAGAAATAATGAAGTAGATGTGTTTGTAACAAAAAGAAAGAAAGAAAAAGATAATCAAGATGGAAATGATCCTAAGAAGATTAAAGGAGAAACTAGTAAGAAACATAGGAGAAGAAAGTTGGGTGTGGAGGATTTTCTGATTTCACAGGGGAAAGGACCATAATCCATCTTGGAAGATCTATCCAAAAGGCCTGCAAATATTTCATACGGTCAAATCTTGGCTATGTCTTCGGAGAAGAGGCGGGAGCTGTGAAGTGGACTTAATGCTCGCCGAAGAAAGGAGGTTGAGGTCCCTATTTTGGAAGCAGAGGCAGATCCCTACGCTCCACAAGTTGAGGTATTATGTAATGGTATTTCAATTCATGATGTCTTAGTTGATGGAGGTGCTGCAGTTAATGTAATGACCGAGTCTGTAATGAATATGTTGGGTTTGAAAATTGATCTCCCTTCAACACTTATGTTAAGGTCATTAAATAAGGAAAAACTAAACCAGAAGGTGTAGTTTCAAATGTGGCAATATCTGTTATGGGTGTTGTATGTGTGGTAGACTTTTAGGTGATGAAAAATGGTACTGTTACATACCCAATGTTGCTGGGAAGACCATGGCTAAGGAGAGTTCATGTAAGAAACTACTGGAATGAAGGCTTCATGACACTTGGACGTGGTAGAGAGAGGGTGAAGATAAACGTGATCCCTCGACATCATAAAGCAGAACCTGTGGATTCAAGTGATGAAACTGATGATTGGACATCCTCTGATTACTCTAGTACCTGTGAAGTGGACACTGAAGATGAAGAAAGTGAGGTTGATGTTTCAGTCATGGATATCCTTCCAGTCACACCAACTCATGACCCCATAAAATTATCTGAAGAAGAAATTGATGATCTTCTCCAACAAATAAAGATTGGTGATGCTGTGATGGAGAGTGAGAAGGAATCCTACCTCCAGCTCTTTCGAAGGTACATACACCTATTCACTTTTGATTACAAGGAACTTCGTCAAGTAAGTTGGGTAGAAAATTATATTGAGCTGGTAGATGGTGCTAAGCCCATAAAGCAAATGCCATATAGAATGAATCCTAATTTTTCCAAGACTGTAAAAGAAGAAATAGATAAGTTGCTTGATGCAGTATTCATATTTGCTATGGAGAATTCAGAATGGGTTTCTCCCATTGTGATCTCAATAAAAAAGAATGGGAAGCTACACATTTGCGTTGATTACAGGAAGCTCAATAAGGCAACAAAGAAGGATCATTACCCTCTTCCATTTTCAGATCAGATCTTGGACGAAGTAGCTAGCCAGGAGTGCTATAGTTTTGCTGATGGATATAGTGGCTACAACCAAGTTTGTATAGCAGAGAAAGATTAGCTGAAGACCACGTTCACCACTCCTTGGGGAACGTTTACTTATAGAGTTATGCCTTTTTGGTTGTGTAATGCTCCAGCAACATTCTAGCATTTGATGAATAGGGTGTTCGAACCCTACATTGGGACCTTCATCAGAGTATTTCTGGATGATTTTTGCATCTATGGGAGCAAGTTGGACCACCTGCACCAAATGGAGATAGCATTTCAAAGGTTAGATGAAGCACAAGCCTCACTAAACCCTACAAAGTGTGTCTTTGGATGTTCTAAAGGTGTTTTGTTAGGGCATGTTTTATCCAGAGATGGTATTGGTACTGATCCTGATAAAGTTTCAAAAATCAAAGATTTACCATTTCCTATGAATAGAAGTAAGTTGAGATCATTTTTTAGGCCATGTGGGTTACTATAGAAGGTTCATCAAGAATTTCTCAAAGATTGCACAGCCACTAACCCAGTTCTTGAAGAAGGATGTTACTTATGAACTAGGAAATAAGGCGCATGAAGCTTTTAGACAACTAAAGGAAGCCCTGGTGTCTTCACCCTGTTTTAAAGAATCCAGACTGGAGCAAGCTATTCATTGTGTACACTGATGCCTCAGATGCAGCACTAGGAAGTACTTTGAGCCAAAAGGATGAAAATGGGAATGAACATCCAATTTACTTTGGGAGCAGACAAATGAGCAGTGCTGAGGTAAATTATACTGTAACTGAAAAAGAGGCTCTGGCTATCATTTTTTTTATAAATAAGTTTAGAAATTACTTGCTAGGGCAAAAATGTCTAGTTGTAACAGATCATCAGGCTCTAAAATATATTGTAGATAAGCCTAACCCATCAGGGAGGATAGCAGATGGATAATTTTGCTACAAGAACCTGTGACTTCTTTTGAGTAGTTAGATAAGGCAGAAATAGAAGAAATATGATGAAGTAGTGGTTGTAAACAAAAAGAAAAGAAGAAAAGGAAAGAAAAAAGATAATCAAGATGGGAAAGATCTAAGAAAGCTTAAAGGAGAAACTGAGTATAGAACATAGGGAGAAGAAGTGGGTGTGTGGAGGGATTTCGGAAGTTCACAGGGGAAAGGACCATAATCCATCTTGGAAGATCTATCCAAAAGGCCTGCAAATATTTCATACGGTCAAATCTTGGCTAATGTCTTCGGAGAAGAGGCGGGGAGCTGTGAAGTGGACCTTAATGCTCGCCGAAGAAAGGAGGTTGAGGTCCCTATTTTGGAAGCAGAGGCAGATCCCTACGCTCCACAAGTTGAGGGGTATTATGTAATGGTATTTCAATTCATGATGTCTTAGTTGATGGAGGTGCTGCAGTTAATGTAATGACCGAGTCTGTATATGAATATGTTGGGTTTGAAAATTGATCTCCCTTCAACACTTATGTTAAGGTCATTAAATAAGGGAAAAACTAAACCAGAAGGTGTAGTTTCAAATGTGGCAATATCTGTTATGGGTGTTGTATGTGTGGTAGACTTTTAGGGTGATGAAAAAATGGTACTGTTACATACCCAATGTTGCTGGGAAGACCATGGCTAAGGAGAGTTCATGTAAGAAACTACTGGAATGAAGGCTTCATGACACTTGGACGTGGTAGAGAGAGGGTGAAGATAAACGTGATCCCTCGACATCATAAAGCAGAACCTGTGGATTCAAGTGATGAAACTGATGATTGGACATCCTCTGATTACTCTAGTACCTGTGAAGTGGACACTGAAGATGAAGAAAGTGAGGTTGATGTTTCAGTCATGGATATCCTTCCAGTCACACCAACTCATGACCCCATAAAATTATCTGAAGAAGAAATTGATGATCTTCTCCAACAAATAAAGATTGGTGATGCTGTGATGGAGAGTGAGAAGGAATCCTACCTCCAGCTCTTTCGAAGGTACATACACCTATTCACTTTTGATTACAAGGAACTTCGTCAAGTAAGTTGGGTAGAAAATTATATTGAGCTGGTAGATGGTGCTAAGCCCATAAAGCAAATGCCATATAGAATGAATCCTAATTTTTCCAAGACTGTAAAAAGAAGAAATAGATAAGTTGCTTGATTGCAGTATTCATATTTGCTATGGAGAATTCAGAATGGGTTTCTCCCATTGTGATCTCAATAAAAAAGAATGGGAAGCTACACATTTGCGTTGATTACAGGAAGCTCAATAAGGCAAACAAAGAAGGATCATTACCCTCTTCCATTTTCAGATCAGATCTTGGACGAAGTAGCTAGCCAGGGAGTGCTATAGTTTTGCTGATGGATATAGTGGCTACAACCAAGTTTGTATAGCAGAGAAAGATTAGCTGAAGACCACGTTCACCACTCCTTGGGGAACGTTTTACTTATAGAGTTATGCCTTTTTGGTTGTGTAATGCTCCTAGCAACATTCTAGCATTTGATGAATAGGGGTGTTCGAACCCTACATTGGGACCTTCATCAGAGTATTTCTGGATGATTTTTGCATCTATGGGAGCAAGTTGGACCACCTGCACCAAATGGAGATAGCATTTCAAAGGTTAGATGAAGCACAAGCCTCACTAAACCCTACAAAGTGTGTCTTTGGATGTTCTAAAAGGTGTTTTGTTAGGGCATGTTTTATCCAGAGATGGTATTGGTACTGATCCTGATAAAGTTTCAAAAATCAAAGATTTACCATTTCCTATGAATAGAAGTAAGTTGAGATCATTTTTAGGCCATGTGGGTTACTATAGAAGGTTCATCAAGAATTTCTCAAAAGATTGCACAGCCCACTAACCCAGTTCTTGAAGAAGGATGTTACTTATGAACTAGGAAATAAGGCGCATGAAGCTTTTAGACAACTAAAGGAAGCCTCTGGTGTCTTCACCTGTTTTAAAGAATCCAGACTGGAGCAAGCTATTCATTGTGTACACTGATGGCCTCAGATGCAGCACTAGGAAGTACTTTGAGCCAAAAGGATGAAAAATGGGGAGATGAACATCCAATTTACTTTTGGGAGCAGACAAATGAGCAGTGCTGAGGTAAATTATACTGTAACTGAAAAAGAGGCTCTGGCTATCATTTTTTTTATAAATAAGTTTAGAAATTACTTGCTAGGGCAAAAATGTCTAGTTGTAACAGATCATCAGGCTCTAAAATATATTGTAAATAAGCCTAACCCCATCAGGGAGGATAGCAAGATGGATAATTTTGCTACAAGAATTTGAATTTGATATTATAGATAGGCCAGGAAAGAAGCATGTCAATACAGATGCACTCTCTCGAGCCTATGATGGTTTAGGATCATCTTGTGATGATGATGATTTCGCTGGATGCAACATTGTTATCCCTTGACACAATCCCTAGTGAATACATAGATATTTGGAATTATCTGAATGAATTCAAGTTTCCTGATGGTGCCAATGCAAAGACTAAGAGAAAGATTACCCAAGCCAAGTCGTCCATATTCTATTCTGCATGGAGTATTTATTTCGAATAGGACCTGATGGATAGTACAAGAGGGCAATTATACGTGATCAAGGGAAGGAACTGCTAGAAGAATTCCACAATGGTACATGTGGAGGGCACTTCTCTAGACAACTTATAGCAAGAAGGATCTTGGATGCAGGTTATCACTGGCCTACTCTTTTTAAAGATTGTTATAATTATTGTAAGACATGTGATATTTGTCAAACACATGGTAACCGTAAGACTTCATCAGCTCCATTATGCCCTATTCTTCCACTTGGTCCCTTTAAAAAGTGGGGAATAGAAATTGTAGGTCCAAATTCCAACTACCTCACGCCAAAATAAGTATATTACAGTTGCCACAGATTATTTGACCAAGTGGGTTGAAGCTAGGCCATTGAAAACAGCTTCCATGGATGAAGTGGCAAGGTTCATATATGAACTCATTGTCACCAGATTTGGTTGTCCATTAGAAATTGTAACAGATCAAGGAAGCCACTTCATTAATGAGGTGGTAGAATCCCTAGTCAATAAGTTTTATATTAAGCACAGGAAGGAAACAACATACAAACCAAGCATAAATGGACAGGTGGAACGAACAAATTTTGTGTTGTGTCAAATTCTAGCAAAATATGCAGCCTTGCAGGTACATAAATGGGATAAGAGGATTCATGCAGCATTGTGGGAATATAGGGCAACATCAAAGTCAGCAACAAGATACTCCCCATTTCAGTTGGCTTATGGCATTGATCCAGTTCTTCCTATTGAGTTTGATATTCCCACGGTCAGAGTAATGAAAAATGAAAGAATGGATGCAAGTGATTCAGTAAAAGAAAGGTTGGTACATCTTCATTTGTTAGAGGAAATGAGGGAAATAGCTAAGGATACAAGCTATAAGAAGAAAATGAAGCAGAAGGAATACTTTGATCAAAAGATCCGGTGGTCTCCATTTCATGTGAATGACTCGGTTCTAGTATATGATTCCAGATACCAAAAAAGAAGACAGAGAAAATTTCTTCCAAAATGGATGGGGCCCTACAAAATAGTAGCTGTGCATGAAAATGGTACGTACCGACTGGAGGAATTGGATGGCACTCCCATTACGAAATGGGTCTACGACAACAAGTTGAAGATCTTCCAAGCACCATAATAAGTCTACTCCGAGGACGGAGTAGAAGCTAGGAAAGGGGAAGATGTCGACACTAAAATTTTCCTCCGTAATTTCTATTTCATTAATATATGTATTAGGAATAGGATGTTGTTAAGTATAATTAGTAGTAGCATCTGATAGAAGATAACAGTGCCGTCAGTATGGTGCCGCCAATAATGTGGAGTATGGTAACAGTCAAAGTACAATAGGAATGTTGTAAAAAGTAAATATTTGTCATAAATGGTCCGGTAATGTTAAAATGTCAAAGTTTGGGTAATTAGAGAAGTAGGGTCTACATGATTAGGAATTAGAAATATTATATTAGTAATAAGGACAAGGAGTGAGGTCATAAATATTTTGTGTATTTTATTTGTAAAAAGTCTAAAAATGTGGAACCCATGTAAAATGATAAGGTTTATCTTATCTTAAAAGATAAGCTTACATGTACAGATAAGAGTTAAGGTATGGAATATGATTCATCAGAGTGGATTTCTTATCCTATCTTAGAGACAAGATGGATAAGCCTAGAAGTTGTATAAATAGAGAGGCCACCCCCCTCATTTAGCATAGAAGGAAGTAGTGAGAAATATTGTAGGAACTGTGCAAAGGAAGCCATCAGTTAAAGGTGTGTTGAAGAAGCCATTAAGAGGTGTAATTGTAAAGTTTCTCCCATAGTCTTGGTGAAAGGAAAGTGAAGTCAATAACACTTGAAGTACCTCATGGGTGAGATTGTAACAATTTCATGTTAATATTATAATTTACTTTGATATTTCAGATTTGTCATCATTCTGTCTTATCATAGTCGATGGTATTCTTGTGTTATGTTGTTGTTTTGTTTCCAGATTACATCCACCAAACTAAAGGTTGTGCATTAGTAAATAATCATAGCATGAGGAGTTCCCGGTGAAGAAATATCATAGTGCCGTACTGGTGATGAAAGAACCCTAAACCCTAAACCCTGATGCCTAAGCCTTAAACCCTAAAAACTAAATCTAGAGCCCTGAGCTCTAACCCCTAAACCTTAATCCAGTAACTCTAAAGCCTGAACCTTAAGCCATAAACCATGAACCCTAAAATCTACACCCTAATCCCTAAACCATAAACCCTAAACCTTAAGCCTTAAACCCTAAACCCTAATCCTTGATCCCTAAACCCTAAACCTTAAACCATGATCCCTAAGCCCAAACCCTAAATTTAGAGCCCTGAGCTCTAAACCCTAAACCTTAAACCCGTAACTCTAAACCCCGAACCCTGAACTGTAAATCCGAAACCATGAACCCTAACCCCTAAACCATAAACCATGAGCCATGATACCTAAACCATAAAACCTAAACCTTAAGCCCTAAATTTTAAATCCTAAAGGTCCCAAAACCTAAACCTTGAACCATGAACCATGATATCTAAATGCTTAACCCTGAACCATAATCCCTAAACCCTAAAAACTAAATAATAAACCCTAAAAACTAACCCCTAAAACCCTAAACTATAAACCCTAAGCAATAAATCCTGAATCCTAAACCCTAAGCCCTAAACCCTAAACCCTAAACCCTAAACCTTAAACCCTAATCCCTAAACACTAAACCATAAACCCTAAACCCTAAACTCTTTGACCTAAACCCTTAACCCTCAACCCTTAACCCTGAGACATAAACCCTATATTATAAATCCTAAAACAAAAATAATAAACCTTAAACCATGAACACTAAATACGAAACCCTAAACCCTAAACCATAAACCTTGAACCCTGAGCCCTGAGACATAAACCCTAAACACTAAATCCATTACCCTAAGATATAACCCCTAAACCTCATCTATTTCTAGTAGGTCTCATGAGTGAGTTCATATTTTTGAATATCTTAGGACCATATTTCCTAGTCGTGTGCCTAGAACCATCATTAAGTCTAATTTTACAACTATCTTGTTTATGAGAGGTGGGAATTTCACTCCTTCAAAATATTAAGAAATGAAAGACATCAAATTTTGATGAATCTCTTTTAAATTTGTTCCTACAAAGTTGATGAACCCTTTTTAGTTGAATACTCTTTATCAATACTAATAAGAATGGGTAAGACACAAAACATTACAATGATTGAAATAGTTCACATGCAATGGGAAAAAGAAGATAGCTATATTGGGTAACATTTATTTGTACCAAATTGTTCTTGGATATCTGTAATTTCCCTCCTTTAAAATATCAGTAGATAAAAGGCATCAAATTGTGATGACTCCCTTGAATTTTCAACCTACAAAGTAGATGAACCCCTTTTTGTTGAATACTCTTTATCAATACTTATAAGAATGGGTAAGACATAAAACATTATAGTGAGTGAATGGGTGAGCCTAATCCACGAGCCTTAAAACCTGAGCCCTAAACCATAACCCATAACCCCATAAACTGTAAACCCTGAGCCTTAATCCCTAAACCCTAAACCCTTTGCCCTAAACCTTGATCTATGACCTTTAAGCCTTAAACCCTAATTCCTAAACCCTAAACCCTCAACCTAAACATTAAACTCTGAGCCTTAAACCCTAAACCCAAAGTGTTAAACCCTATACCATAAAAGCTAAGCCCTAAACCCTAAAATCTAAGCCCTAAATCTTAAACCCTGAACCCTAAAACCTAAAACCTGATCCCTAAACCCTAAACCCTAAACCTTGAGCTCTAAACCCTAAACCGTAATCCTTGAACCCTAGGCCCTAATCCCCAAGCCAAAACCCTAAACCCTGAAACCTCAAACATAAAACCTAAACCCTAAACCGTAAAAACTAAACCTTGTTCCCTAAACCCTAAATCCTAAACCCTCAACTCTTAAATCTCAACCATAAACCTTAAACCTTCAACCCTGATCCCTAAACCCTAAACCCTGAACCTTGAGCCATAAACCCTGATCCCTAAACCCAAAACCTTGAGCCATAAACCCTAAACCCTCAACCCTGATCACCTAAACCCTAAACCCTAAACCTTGATCCCTAAACCCCAAACCCTAAATCATAAACCCTCAACCCTCAACCTTGAACCATAAACCATAAACTCTAAACCATAAACCCTAAGCCCTAAACCCTAAACCATAAAATCTAAACTATGATCCTTAAGCACTAAACCTTAAACCCTAAACTCTAAACCTTGAGTCTTAAACCCTAATCCCTAAATCCTAAACCTTGAGTCCTATACCCTAAACCATAAATCATAAAACCTCACCTAAAGGAAATTCCTAATAAGATCATTTAGTGTGTTTTAGTGTGTAGGGAATAGTGTCTAAGGTGATCAATCAAATCATTTATTTTTGATGAGAGACTACTTTCTCTGAAGGCCTAAAAAGGAATTTTTGGCCTTTCTGTAGCTAATTGAACACCCTTCAGAACAAGCTAAAATGAGCTAGTCATGTCACCGAGGTATCAAGGACCATCATGTGTGAAGTATTAAGGAATTGTTTGTCTCCATAAGAGACATATGAGAAAAAACATGTATGATAATCATGAATTTGATTCCATGAAACGATGCTTTTAGAGCTAGGAAAGATGAGGGGATGATCATTATATGGAGCACCATGTTTCTAATAATGAGCATTCATCTGAGTTCACTAGGTACAATTCACTTGGTACTATTCGTAAAAACTCATTCAACACCTAGTAGTGTTTGTAGACACCTATAGTTTGCTCAATACACTATTATTTCTAATAGTGCACTAATGCTTCTTCCTTTTGCAAATTGATGGCACACCGCCAGTTAGGCCTATCTAACTCCCTTCCTAAAACACCCTTTTGGTCATTTTTCCTCTTATAAACCACTTAAATAGGTAGTTATAGCCTCTTTCTAACTACATTAGCTTCTTATTCTCTTCTATCTTGCTCCTATTAGCTCCCTGGAAGATCAATCCACTTCGTTGAATTGATTAAGCCCTTCAGAACCCTTCCAGAACCCTAATTACTCTCTAAGAGAGATTAATTAGTCTAACCTAGGTTAATAACCCTCTAACATAGTCAAATCACACTTTGACTTGCTAAAGTGCTTTTTGGACTTTAGCCTTTTTCCCAAATGCACCCAAATATCCCTTTTCTTCTAAACCAAAAACTATAAATAGGGCTATACCCCCTCCCTCGTTTCCTAAGAATCATCTCTTCTTCCTAGCACAAATTATAACAATTTGACTAGGCTTTAGTTTGTATTTCATCTTCTTTCATTTGAGTTAAAAGCATTTAATCTTGTATTTCATAGCATTAATATAGAGTAAAAGGGAAGATCCATTGGCCTTGAAGCCATTAATGGGGATATCTCTTTCTATTAACACAAAAATTGAATGCTTAGATCCTCTTAGATTCATTATTTCAAGATTCCAAAGAATAGAGATTAACTTCATTTGCTTAGTTTGCATGTTTAATTCAAATTAATGTATGCAAATAAGGAAACCTTTCTCATTTCTTATTACATGGTCCATTGATAAGATTGTTAAAAGCCTTTGGGGTTTCTTTAGAGATTCTTACCCCAAATCCATGGCTTTTACAATTTTTCATTGAACACAGTGTTATCACACGTTAAGGAGGAGGCACATTACAATGACCTCATTTTGGCCATAAGATAGGAATCCCATTTAGGGAACAATCCTCTATCTATAAAGTGAGGATCTCTTTTTAGTAAGAAGTAGGCAAGTATCATAGAGTTGATTCATTGTCACTAAAGTGAATTATGGACCAAATTTAAAAATTAGTACAAATTCAAGTAGTGTTAGGGCCAAAATCAAGTTTAGAAGGTCAAAAAATGTAAAAAAATGACTATATGCTTTCCCAAAACAAAGACCGAATACAATATATACGCCCTGAAAGTTTTAGGTCCTTTGTTGAAATCCTGAAAATGAGTAAGTATTTGACCAAATTAGATTTTGAAAAACTATCTTCTAGATTAAAACTATTGGAGCTACAGGACCACTTCCATCAGGTGTAGAGTGACCCTAATTTCTTATATTTACAAAAATGAATTTAAATGATAAGAAATAATAAAATTATAAGAAAAAATAAAATAAATCTCTAAAACACGTATGCATTTTGGCTTCATTAAAAAGTGTACACATTATAGGTTTGGTAATTGCCAAACCAAAAAAATAAAAATGCAAGCGTGTTTTAGAAAAATGTGTACACATTTCATCTATTTTTAGTTTTTTGTCCACTTTTTGGCCCCCCCAAATTCATGCACTTACCCTATTCATTAAGCTGAGGTGACCCGAGATTCTCTACAAAGTTACTAACATTTCCCAATATTTTGATGCATGCTCTACACATGAATAAATTTAATAAATGGCCTCATTTATCATGTCGTACCTAACACAAGCATCATGTGAGACCATACGAGAGACAAGTTGTCAACAATAAAATTGAATATATTTTTACTTACTAAGGAGTGAGAATCAATATTGCTCATTTTAGAAACATTTGGAAGCACACTATCCCAATAATATTTTTCTCTCTCAATATCCTCCTCAATCACTTTTTCTTTGGAAGTAGTCACAAGGAAAAATTAAAATAATGAGAGGATCATGGGTAGTAACAAATTTTATTTCTCCATAATATTCTCCATCCACTGGTCATTTTATCTCTCTTTGCATTGTAAATATTCAAGTGCCTTCTTGATCACCTAGTGGTCAAAAATAATGGTGGCATAGATGGCATCTCCATGAAGGGTAGAATTGCATTGGGATGCCAGAAATATTAAACATAACCAGTGAGATTTCTCACATGCTCTTAAAATTATTCCAGTATTTGTTTGTAATTCTAACTCCCAGGAAGTGTGTAGATAGTAGACAAATTTAACAAGTGTGCATCTCCTTCATGTGTGGCTTTCCCTAAGGAGACATGGGTCAACTCATAATCATCCTGATTCATAAATTTTGTAGGATTTTAAATCTTTATCCAGGAAACCTCAACATACCAAGATCAAGAATATCCACTAAAAAACAAGACGTTACTAATGATTTCATACTCCTCATGGTCTTCATGAATTTATGTATAGCCTCAAAATTAGCTATTGCGGCTTGTTGCATTGTCCTAGACTCACTCCTAAGAATTTCCTTAATCCATTGGAATTTTCCACAGGGGTAGACACAATCTCAGGGATGGGGGAACTTTGAAGTACCTGATAGGGGATCAAATCATGCTCACAATGGGATGTGTCCACTACAAAGGATAATTCACTTGGATGTCATAAGTGAACATGAGACTGTGAAGGATCAATTTCATCTTATTTGAGAGGTTCAATATGGTATTCAACGATATTAAATTTCTTGCAGAGCCTCCTAGGATGGAAATATTCAGTGTTTTCTTCCTCCATTTTATTTCTCTTTAAAGATTATTTTGAGTGAGTGGGGCTCATGACCTTCTCAGTTGCCTTTAGAGAAGAAGTTTGAGATACCTTTCTAGATAGAGTTGGGAGACTACCAAATTCAATGAAAGAAATTATATTTCTCTTGAACCATTCTGTTGATCTCTGGATTATTTCAATTGTTATCTCCTTAATATCACAAGATTATCTAGTGTTCTTTGGAATAAGAGGAATGCGTGAAGACTTCATTTCCTAGTACTTGGTGTCATGCATGTTCGATCCATTATATTTTATTCCCTTACAAAACATATCAAAATTAAATTATTTAATTTTGTCTACTTTAATTCACATATAGTCCTTTTTTTGTACCTCAATGTCATCATTACAACTAACCTAGTAGTTTAAATTTGGGGGCATATTGTGCAAACATAGAAAGGTGAAAGTATCTAGGATTTTCCTGATGTCAATTTCGGACCTAGATGTGTAGGAGAAGAGACTGAGAGAACTAAAGGATGCTTTAATATTTTCCACATATGTGACATCCTTACTTGAATATATTCCTAAGAAATTGGGAAATGATACACCTTTATTATTGTTCTTCTTACATTTGGTGTGAATAATATCTAGTTGCCTACACAGCTTGAATATTATGATTTATTCAGTTGGGTATCTGGGAAGCCTGCAAGGAGCAAGATTGTATCCCAAGACTCTGATCTATGGGAAGGTATGGAATTGCATGAAGTAGCTACCTTATTTTTAAATCAATGTACCTATTCGAGAATATATCCTCCATTTTGGGTTTCCCTCAAGGTGCTTGAAAATGAACATGGTGAATGCATCATTCACTATGGAGTAGTGGTAATTACTCTCCTTTGGAGTTAACTACAAATACTTCTCATACACGGGTGATATTTGAGGAAAATGGAGATAAGTTGGAAATCTTTTGAATGGTCTCATGAAGGTAAGACCATACACTAGGTAACAAGTCATGGTGAACCTCTTACTAGCCAACAATTGTAATAATTCCCAATAGATGTTGTCTCTAATGATGTGCCCCTAGTCCACCACATGGTTTCCTTCAGTATCCATGAGGACGAAATTATCCATGCATTCTTGGATATCATTTGTTTTTTCTTCCCTCATAACCCTAATCAAAATAATAATGACATCTAAATAAGCCTCATCAAATTCACTCCTTCATAGGTTCTTGGAAATAAGGGAAGGCTTACAAACTTAAGTATTAAAGAAGTATATAAAGTATAGACAAGAGGGAATATAAGGAAGCAGTATATTTCTTGTATTTATTATAGAAACATTTATCAACTAACAACTCACAATTGATAAATATTTTGAATGGAGAAGTCATTTTAGTTTATAAATTTTATAAAGTGACTTATCTTCTCCCACCACATGACCTTTCACATTTCATATTAGTTGTGATATTTTGTATTCCTAGGAATAAAAGTGAGTCTTTTCTTATTACTGAAAAACAACTCTTAAAATTTATTACTAAAGGTCAATTTTCACTTCAGTGAATAAGAAAAAATATTGAAAAATTACATCCCTCAACGAATAATTAGAACATGGAGAGAGAAGAAAGGAGAGGGAGAAGTGGAATATATTATGAAGATGAGGATGAATATTCTATCGATAAAAACCTGGAATCCTGTTAAATTTGAGGGTATGCACCTAAAAATATTTATTTTCCTTAAAAATATTTACTGAAACAAGTTTATGGGTGTTCCACCTTATATTCCTATGGAATACAAACAAAAATCAAACCCAAATTTTTGGAATGCCACCAAGAGCCTTGTATTGGTTGAACGAGACTTGGAGATCTTTTACAATGTCTAAGATTGAACTTATAATTTCCGTAAGAGACTCTAAACTCTATTCATTGAATGAGAAAAAAATATCTTTCTTCTTTCTTGACCATTTGTAACACTACACAAGAAGATCTTCCATGTATATTGTTTTTGGTTGAGTAGAGGAGACCTGATCTTTTGTATGTTATTGCTGACATTTCCCAAGATTTTAGATGGATGTTCTCCACTTGAATCAAGTTAATATATGGCACCATATATCATTTATTACCTATAACTTATCACATGATATAATATGGGAGACAATTTTTCATCAATATAAGTGAACACCTTGTTTTCTCACTAAGGATTTAGAATCGAGATTTCCAATTTTAGACATAAAAGGAAATACACTATCCATGTGAGATTTTTCTTTCTCAATTTCCTCCTTAGTTACTTTCACTTTGGAGGAAGTGGTAAGGAAACATTTAAACAATGAGACGATCTTGTGTAACATCAAAATTAATTTTTCTAGAATATTCTCTAACCACATTTCATTATCTCTCCCATGCATTGTATATCCTTCTACCTTCTTCATCACTTTGGGGTAAAAATGTTGATGGGAGAGATGGATTTTTTATGAGGGAGTGACACTACATTATGAACCAAGAAATATTGAACATAAATAGTGGGAGTTCTCACACACTCCTACAATCATTCCATTATTTTTTTTACTTTTCATTCTTAAAAATCATGTGGGTAGCAGAATCCTTGAATAGGTGTACATATCTTTCATGCATGCTTTCCCTAAGGAGGTGTGGCTCAATTCATAATCATCTCGAGTCATATCTTCCATATTAATTTCAACCTTTGGTTGGAAAAAATCTATATAGTGGGATCTAATAGTTCCAATGAAAAAAGTGGGATGTTACTTGTGCTTTCTTTCTTAGCAAGGTATCCATGAGTTTAGAGATAGCCCCAAAATTAGGTGTTATAGCATGTTGAACTATCATTGAATCACTCTAAAGAAATTACTAAATC
This sequence comes from Taxus chinensis, assembly GCA_019776745.2. Lineage (NCBI taxonomy): Eukaryota > Viridiplantae > Streptophyta > Pinopsida > Cupressales > Taxaceae > Taxus > Taxus chinensis. The sequence continues at coordinate 857,628,939 of CM034151.1, forward strand.
TATGGGAAAGTTTCCTCTAGAGAAGATATAATCATAGATATGGGAAAAATTTCAAGTACATGATAAGGGACCACATCATGCTCATGGTGGATTGACTCCGCTATGAAGGAATATATACCTGAATATCATAGTTGTAAAGGATACTATAAAGGATCAATTTCACCTTGTTCGATAGGAATAATAAGGTATTAAATGATTTTACTAGCTTATGGAACCTCAAAATATAGGTATATTTGGTGTGCTCTTCCTCCATAGAATTTTTATTTTAAGATTATTCTAAGTGAGTGGAACTCATGATCTTCTTAAATGACTTAATAGAAGAAGTGTGAGCTACCTATCAAGATAAAGTTAGGAGACCACCAGACTCAATGAAATTAGTTCTTTTTCTATTGAACCATTCTATCAATCTATGGATTATTAATGCTTTCATCTATTTACTATCACTTGATGCTTTAGTATTCCATGGAATGGGAGGAAGGAGTGAAGATTGCACACCCTACTACTTGGAGTCAAACACGTATGATCCATCATATTTTATTCCCTCAATGATCTAATTGAAATTAAGGACTCTCATCTGGTCCAATATCATCTTGGTATAGTCCCTTTTTTGTGCCTCGAAATAATCATTATAGTTTTCTAAGTAGTCTTTAATTTGAGGCATATGGTGTAAACCTTGAAAGGTGAAAGTCTCTAGATTTATCTTAATTTCAATGTTGGACCTAGATATGTAGCATTAGAGACTGAGGGAAGAAAAGGATTATTCAGTGTTTTCTGCATCTGTGACATTCTTACGTGAATATATTCCCATGGAAATGGGAAATGACAGACCTTTATTTTTGTCATTCTTAAATTTGACATGAGCATGAGTCAATTGCCTGCATACCTTGAAAATTATAATTTTGTCACTTGTTTATCTGGAAATCCTATGAGGAGCAATATCATAGCCTGAGACTCTGATATTTGTGAAGGTAGGGAATTGGATGAAGCAGCTCCCATAGTTTTCAATTAGTGTAACTGCTTGATAAGATATACTCCATTCTGGGTTTCCTTCAAGGACCCTAATAATGAACATGGTGAGTGTTTCATTCACCCTGATATAGTGGGAATTAATATCCTTATGAGTTATCAATGGATAATTCTCATACGTAGGTGATCTTTAATCCTCATGTGGAGTTGTGGATAATCATTTGAATGGTTTCCTTAAGGAAAGGGTATTCACTAGGTCAGAAGTCATGGCGAGCTTCTTAGAGGAGAATAATTGCGGTAGTATTCCATGGTTGTTATCATTGGTGATCTACCTTGAGTCTTTGCACCATTAGATGGCCGCGGCTATCCATAAGGATTTAGCTGAGTGGTTATCGACGGTGGCAGTATTTACATCATTGGCATTCCGGCAGTGGCTAGCGGCTACTTAAAACGAATAGTGGCATTGGAATAATGCTCATGTACATTCATTGATCGAAAGGCTTCATGGTCCCAGTTTGTGTTGGTTTGAATTATAATATCTTGTCTAAAGGACATTTTTATAGGGTGAGGCCCCACCAACCCTCCATTTCATAACTCCAGTCAAAAGTGTTTATCAATCAAAACAAAAAAAGGTACAATCCAACTTCTAAGGGAGTTCTACAACTTGATGGTTCAATGATCAAAATTTTACGAGCTATAAAAAATCTTGAGTTAACCATTCATGTGTTTCTTAGTTTAACCATCACTCAAGATGTATCAGTCATTAAATTGCCTTCTTTCTTTACCCCTTGCTTAATAATATATTTTACAGCCAATGTGAGTATTTTTCTTCTGATTTCTCTCATATTCTCTTCAACACTAGATATGGTAAAAGGTTTACCATCATAGCTGAGCTATGTTCATTTTATCATATTGATTCCTATGACCCTACCCCCAAGCTCTGATTACATAATCCAAGAAGATAAATAAAATGAATCGATGTCAATACAATATAAGACCTCTTCTTGCTCACTACATGATCTTTTTTAGATGAATGGACCAAGGAGAATTATGAGTTTGACATGTATTCCACATATGAGGAAACTGGTTTAGGTACTTATTTCATCCATGAACAAGATTATATTCTCCCCATGTCACATAAAGAAAGAAATAATGCTTCAATCCTATGGAATATGTTCTTTGATGGTTCTAGGAGGAGAAATGGAACTAGAGCAAGCATGGTTTTGATTTATATTCCAAAAATGTATATAATTCCACTGACTTGGTTACCACTACCCGGATAAGTCATTCAAATTCCACGCATTTCACCACAAAACATGTTTCCACCTTCACAACCCATTTAACAATTTCCTAACTTTCATGGTGGTTGTCCATAGGACATGGGGGGTATATCAAGTAGGATATAAAAAGTTGGATATTATGGAGGATATGATGGATTATATTATAATATAGGTGGTTATAGAGGATATTATCAAGGAGGTAGAGGTTACTAAGGATATCAAGGAGGATACCAAAATAATAATCAAGGTAACAACTACCCAAATTAATAGGATGGAGTATTTTAAAATAATCAAAGAGGAAATATATTCCAAGGGAAATAAAAGAGGAGACATTCTACATGTTATAGGAGTAGTGAATAAGTACATGTGACTAGGAAGTGAACATACCATTACCCCATTGTGTGTGATTTTACCATGAAAGAGGAACTCATGATTCATTTAGTTTCCCAAAAGTAGCATAGTTTTATAAGAAAATAGAAACTAAGATCAATGTATTAATAAATGAAGCAAACAAAAGTTTTCAGCATTTGATAAGGGGTTGTCCCTAAAAAGATAGTAAAGACCAAACATGATGGAATAAGGTGAAATTTCAAGGGTTATAATAGTAATGTCAAAAAAGATAAAATAATAGGATTAAATTAAGGAAGGTAGAAGTAAGATGAAGATGGTGCAATAAAAGATGGAATAAAATAAGGAAGGTAGACATAGGTTCTCGATGACTAGAAGAAGAATCACCTTAAATAAAAAATTCATGGTAAAAGGAATATTATGGAATGAAGTTTCAAGTTCCAGTGAACATGATCCAATGTGGACCTACCATAACATGGAGGTCCATGATAAATTTGTTCAAAAATCCTAGGAGGTGGTGGAAAATATTAAAAAAGTATAAGCCAAAAAAACTAACTCATTTTTTAGAGGAAGACATGATTGCATTGAATAAATTAGAGAAATTAGTCACTAAACAAGGATTGACATAAAATGTGAAGCAATTATGTATGGACCAAAAAGAGAGAGAAAATACTAGGTATGATAGGTGGATACTAGGAAGAATAATAAAATCAATGTATTCCACACACAACATAATTGGAGGAAATTTGTGGTGTACTAAGATAATAAAGTCAATAGATAGGAGTTCACTGTGGCATTTTTGGATCTAGGTACATATGTAAATGTAATGTCATATAGGACATGGGAAGCACTAGATAACCCAAAACATAACCTTTGTGTTATGATATAGCATTAGTAGATGGATCCTTTAAGGTTTCATTCAAAGTATTAATGGATGTTGAAGTCAAATTCATCGGCATCACCCACCGGGTTGACATTGAAGTAATGGATAATTTTTCAAAGAAACCTACATATTCAATATCATTGGCTTTAGAATGGTTTGCTAATTGCAATGTGATTTTCAACTTAGAAGATGGGGAGATAACTTTCAAAGGGAAAATAATAATAGGATGTGCCTTGAAACTAGAATGAGAACATTGTGGACATTAAAAGGAACAATAACTAGATCGTACCAAGCCAAGAGCACAGATGCTAATCAAACACCACGATCTATAAGATGAAATCAATTCGCCATAATAAATTTACATAAAACCTTTGCAAACAAATGAGCAGAAATATTATATATTATTATGGAACTCAATGAAATACAATGAGAATGGGCCTTTCTTAAATATGCAAGGAATAATAATCTAAGAACTAGTCAAGATCGTAGATCAAGCCATAAATAAAGGAAATAACTAGTCATCAAATAACTAGTCAAGACCATAGATTTATGAGATAACTAGACATCAAGGATCTATTCAATACCATATATCAAGGCAAGAACTAGTCACTACCATAGATCAAGGAAATAACTATACCTAACAACTAGATAATATCTCCTAATATCTAAATAAGATAAAATAAATATCCACACACATAAGTGGGTCAAGATGAATACAATAAAGGTAAATAAAGTACCTAGGTGAGCATGAGCTAAGGTAAATACCAACTCTAACACCTCCCCTCAAGTGAAGCTAGGGGCCAAAATAGAAGTGGCATGTCCACAGTATGAGTTTCGGTAACTAGGCTTGATGAGGTACTCATGTACAATAACTGGGAAAAAAGGACACCGCAAGGTACCCAAAACTAGTAACAACAAATTAAAGAGAATAAAAACCCGCTGCAAGTCATCCCAAGAAGCTCAGCTCAAAAAACTCGTACAACGCTGAAGAAGTTTTGTGTGCACTGTGGTCTGAATCCACTGCTCAATCACAAAACTTAAAAACAACTAACACTGGGCTTCACCTGAATAGATCCATATAAGGAGACTGTTAAAGGAGTGATGTCAAAAGTGCAAGAAAAAACAACAAACATAATTTGATCAATTGCTGCAAATATGTGTGCCACGATCCAAGAACAATAACCAAAGCAACAAGGCAAGGACATAAAATCCAGAGTGTCATGATCCAAGAAAAACCAAGGTAACAATGCAAGGACACGAAACCTGAAGAAGCAGGATTAGCACCACACCCTCCCATACTGCTGAATGGGTGGAATGACACCACAAATTTGTATGAGTTACCCAAAATCAACTACTCAAACACTGAAAAAATAACACTGGGTTTCACCAAAATAGCTCCCCCACAAGAGTGAATGTCAACATGCCAAAATTGTCGAAAATACAAATACAAAATCTCTCAACAAACAAGAGAGATACACTACACCTGCTAAAGCAAAATACTCAAAACAAGAAGCATTACAATGCAAAAGGTATATAAAGTGGAGTAAAAGGCCGAATGGTGGAGGAGCCATGCCTGTATAGTCCTCTCAATAAATTCCTATATCACTGCCACGAGTGATCAGATAGCCACCCCAAATCAATAGGGATGGATGAAGAAGATTCATGTATATGACTTGGTTCAAAATGCACAATGGGTGCATGCAAAGGAACATCAGAATGTGTATCAGGTTGATCGTGTCGAACAGTTGAAATCTCAGGTTTCTCAAGCCTGAGTGAAGGTGAAGAACTCATGTGTTGCTCATGATCCTCATAAAGAAGCGAGTGAACAAAAATAGGAGCTTTGTCAATGTGTGATCCCAATGAAGTATCTGCTCAAAAACCAATGTCATGGCGATAATTCCACTTAACATGTGGAATAGGGGAAAAAATACCCTATGAATGTCTTCCAATACCTCTGCCAGTAAAACCCATAGAATAGAACATGCGAGAACTAAATGCAGTGGTATGCTTCTCAAAAGAGCCATGCATATGAGAAAAAGTAGGATACACAACATGTGTTACTATAATAGGCACATATGTGGAAGACAATGCAGTAACAAGCCTCATAGGCTTAGGAGCATCAAGAGAAGGAACATGCTCAAAGACTGATAGATCAATGTCAATGGGTACAAGAGCAACAACTGCAAGTGGACTAGGAGCATGGATATGGCTGTCAACAATATGATAGAGATGTTGTAATTTTGCAAGTTTTTGTTGTAGGGAGTGTATTAGTGTATCCTTATCGTGAATGAGTGATTGTAGAAGATAATTTTTCTTCTTAAGCGATCGATTTTCTTCCACAAATTTGACAATATCCTCTTGAAGTCCACACACTTCAGAGAAAAGCATATCATTCTCAAAATTCATGATAGGTACAAACTGCAACTCCCAAAAGTTTAGGACGTCGGGCTCAGCCGAAATTACGTCCATAATTGATTACAACACTCCTCCATATTTGGCACTTTATAATTATAGTGCAAGTCTCAAAATAAATAACTCCAATGGAAAGAGCATGAAAAAACAAGCACTTTTGCAAAAAACGACACTCAAAACCGAGTTACGGATCAAAAGTTACAAGCTTATTTTAGTTGTCACTAAAACAAAATAAATTGTTGTTGCCTTCACCACACAAATAAAATTAGAGGGGGCTCAAGTTAAGCACCTGCTAGTAGGAATCACAAGTTTTAAGCTCTCACATAACCATACCATATGACCAAGGGCTAAGGATTTTAATGGGATAGACAAATAGGCCACAACAAAAGATTGCTTTGTGCAGATCTTGAAAAAAACAACAGACCCAAAAAAATAATCCCGCGATTTATTTTCTTGTGGGTGTGAATCCCGAGGCAATCCAGTGTACTTCTCTGTAACAACAAAAAAACCACAAAAAATGACTGCCTGCAGAAATGACCAAGTTTACGGTCGATCTTAGGTTTTTCACGCATTTCGAATCCAATGGAATCCTCAGTTTTCCATAAAAATGCATGCAACAACAACATACGACCAAATACTAAATATATGAATATACAATGAATTTATTTGCAAAATAAAACTTACAGACGGATGTCAACAAGAATCTCTCACTCTGATACCAGGCAGTTAAGCATGCCACCCCCAGAGTAGTACTGGGATGGTGACCTCTTGGGAAATTCTCAGTGTCACTTCCTCCTAATGTTGTTGGGCCTGATTGGGTGTATACTCGGCTCCATCATGCGGGAGGGTGTTGGCGTAGCAACTGAATAACACAATGAGATCCCTCTCCACCATCAGTTTGAGCTTTTGGTGTGACGGCAAGTTGTGTAGCTCTGATACCATGAAATGAACGATAACCAGATCATACCAAGCGAAGAACACAGATGCTAATCAAACACCACGATCAATAAGATGAAAGCAATTCGCCATAATAACTTTATATAAAACCTTTGCAAACAAATGAGCATCAATATTATATATTATTATGGAACTCAATGCAATACATTGAGAATGGGCCTTGCTTAAATAAGCAAGGAATAACGATCTAAGAACCAGTGAAGGTCGTAGATCAAGCCATAAATCAAGGAAATAACTAGTCATCAAAGAACTAGTCAATAGCATAGATTTAGGAGAGAACTAGACGTCAAGGATACAGTCAATACCATAGATCAAGGAAAGAACTATACCTAACAACTAGTTAATATCTCCTAATATCTAAATAAGATAAAATAAATATCCACACACATAAGTGGGTGAGGATAAATACAATAAAGATAAATAAAGTACCTAAGTGAACATGAGCTAAGGTAAATACCTACTCTAACAATCCAATCCCAGGGCTCTATCGTGGTCTAAAACATACAAAAATTACAAAAATTTGAAAAAATTACTAATCTACAATTTATCACCATGTCAAAAATGTTTACATACCAACTCGTTGGAATTCTAGGCTTGGATGGCCTCTATTACTCTCTGTAATTGATTTGGGATATCATTTGTCATACGTGGCATGGTTACAACTAAGAGCTGACTATTCTAATAAATCAAAATCATGAATTAAATTCAATATTCAATTTTTACTACTTACTATATATTAAATTCATGGTCGTTAGAATACTATACTAACTATGGTCACATATTAACCAACTAATACACTTTTTATGATCCTTATATTCAAGTATGTTCACTAGTTTCTCACAACGTTAGTGGTGTTGGGATTGTGTTCTACCACATGCTAATAATACATTTTACACTCGTCTTTAATTATTCAATCATTTTTCATAAGCACTAGGAGTCTCACTCTTCCCCTCCCTCTGGGAATTCTTGGATCACCCTCTCCTCTCCTTGAATAATATGGTTTCATCTATAACATAAGAGGGCCTCAACATTTAACATCATCTCTTGCTATGAAATTTTCCTCTACGCATATATTCTAAATTATCTTTCGAATTAATCGTTCAATTCTTCACATCTCACCCTCTCGCTAAAAGGGCTAAAAACTCTAGGTAATCATACACAAATAACCTTGTTATTCAATCAAGCAAGTGATAAAAGTTTCAATTCAATACTAAAAATTTAATACTCAAACCAAATTCAATCATAATACAAATCTCAAACGAGGAAATGTGGGGGAAAATCAATATGTACAAAATATATCCTTTTCTAAATTTCCAACGTATAATTTTTACCCATACAATGCATGGTGCGAACAATGAGATGTTTTTACCTTTTCGACTATGCAGGTGTTTTAAACAAATGTTTGGCATAACTCCATGGCCTTCATTTTTCGAAGTGTTGTATCAGGGAAAAAACGCCACCCTCTCAACACTCTTGCTTTGGAGATTGTATGCTTAAATCCATTAAAGAACACACATTGGATCGAGAACTTATCACTCTCGATCCACATAAAAATCTGAGGATATTAAATATCGTAAGTCTCCATGGAACATTTCTGTTTGGTTAAATGCGTACGAAAAAAACTTATATTTTCTCTAAATTCATGTGGATCAAAATGATGATTGATGTTATACCATATAAAAACATCTCTCTTCGGCATACTTATGATTAAACCTTCTTCGGATCCCCAAAGGTAGAATCTTTATACTAGAAAATTTTATTCACTATGAGAAAGGGAGAAAATATAGACACTAAAATATACATGGATTACTATTCCATTACACTCTTGGTTTTTTATTACTTTTGATATATCTGATTGTAACTCTTTCTCATGGTTATATGTGTGTGTGTGTATTTACATTATATTCTTAGTATGTTGTTATATACATAGTTTTTGAGTAAAATGATTTGACATTTATGACACAATTCTTAGTTTTAGATTACTTTTGATATATCCGATTGCCACTCCTTCTCATATATATATATATATATATATATATATATATATATATATATATATATATATATATATATATGAGAAGGAGTGGCAATCGGATATATCAAAAGTAATCTAAAACTAAGAATTGTGTCATAAATGTCAAATCATTTTACTCAAAAACTATGTATATAACAACATACTAAGAATATAATGTAAATACACACACACACACACACACATATATATATATATAACAACATACTCCTTCTCATATATATATATATATATTGCCTTTTTGTTGTGTCAAATGGATAGCTATTATAAAGTCTTGACTACTTTATTTTTGACAATTTTTGGACTGAAGTGTACGGAATGCGCTTTAGTGTTTATATGTTATGGGCCATCCCATCATCTTGGGCATTGGATTTTGTTTCTCTAAAACCTTTGTGCTCGGATTCTTGATCACCCTATTCTTATTTTAATTTTATATTTTGAGTCATCCTTTGTGTGACCAGTCTTAAAATCTAAACAAAGAAACTCATATATAAATATAAATATCTAAGATTAAGATATTTTAGGAGACAATTATAAATATCTAAAATTATCCTTTGAATAAGAGAAAAAGTTGAAGAATAAATTTGTACTACATTATCAAAGCTTTGGAAGGGAATTATTATGAATTTCATACCACATATATGCATTGGGAGAAAAGTAGTGTAGCCTTCAATTTGGTGTTGTAGGTGAAATATTTTGTTAGGGGATAAAATGTGTAATTTCATAAATGCTCGTGAGAAATTGTCCCTCCTCTTAAGAATGGCAAGGCTCTCATTATTGAAATCAGGAAAAATATATACACTAGACTAATATCTACGGTGGCCATAGGTCGCAAAATGTGGAGAAACACCATATATGTGACTGAAATAATAGTTTAGAGAGAGGGAAACCTTTAGATAGGTGAGGAGAGAAATGAGAAGGGGTATTATATTGATGAGATGAAGATAAATTCCATCAACTATAGTTTAGAGGTGATTCTAGTTTTAATTGGAGGAAATAGGTAAGATTAATATAACATTATGGAAAGATAGTGAAACTGATAATATGTGATAAATACAAAGCCTCATAAAGATATATTCATTGATCAAAGAAGGCACAAAGTCCTTCAAATAATTACAAATGACAACATGTGCTCTTTTGAGTGAAAAAATGAGAATGGAGTAAAATTTATTAGGTACGAAATATAAGAATACAATTTGCAAGAGAGGGAAAATAAATCCTTTGGAATGGAGAGAGTAATAAAACTTATATTCAAATCAAATGAATCTTCATATTCTCATCTTACATTTCATCTTAAAGTTAAATCTAATGAAGAAATAAAAACTTTAAGTGACTTAAGTCACTTTCAAAAACTATGTTTCTCAATAGAGAAGTATAATGTTAGAGAGAGAAAGAGAGAGAAGGTGTGATTAAAATAAGATACTGCAGGATGAAGTTACTCTTTTCGTTCATTGTATAATTAGATGATGTAACTGGATATGATATTTCTTGGTTACTTCTATGACAAGAGCATGTCTTTTCCTGGACCTAGAAATGATGCTCCACATATTATTCCAACTGATCATATTTGGTCATGATTAGGAAACTCTCTTTTTATTCTTCACCTTTGTGAGAAATTGTAGGATGCATAAATAGACTCCTTGTCATGAACATGATCTCTTGTATCCCATATGAGAAAACTATCATAATGAAGTAGGAACTAAAACCACAAATAACTTGGACTTAATAACCATGATCTCTCTTGGATTTGATAGTATTAGAAATTTCAAATAAATATCAAAGGAAACATTACAATCTTATTAATAGAAATAGTTCTTCTTTGTGATATTTAATCAAGAAATGAAGGAATGGACAATGTCTTCTTGAAGATTACATGTGGTTAATATAACCTATCTTAACTGGTGGGTGGAAAGGAGATCAATAATTCACTTGGACCATGGTTTTCATCATAAAATCCTTTAATTTATTTAACTAGGTGTTTCATGATCAACAATCCTCCTCTGCACTCTGAATCAGGTTAGAAAATGTGTTTTCCTTATTATCTAGGTGTCTTCAATGGTATTTAATGATGTAGACATGAAATCACGCACATTGGGTAATTATTCAGTCTTGATTTGCATACTACTATTCATATGATTCCTAAGTAAGAAAATTATCTATTAAACCATGTATTTGGCCTTCTTTTCTTTCTTTCTATTGCAACATTTGGTCTAGCACACCTTTTATCTCAGTCTGACCTCCAACCCTTCAGGTTTTCTGAGTCTGGACACCAGTGCCCATCCAAGACGCTAGTGCCAGGCGCCCCCATCCCCTCTGGGTGCCCGTAACCTCTTTTTACTTTACTCACACTGTTTTGGTCATTTCTATATGTTTAAGCATCTTATCTTTTTGATAGTCGGCCTTTTTTGGGTTAATAATGAAATTCAAGCAAAGGAATCATATAAATATAAATTTATGTGATCTTAATATTGGACCAAGCACTAAACATTAGCTATCTCTACATAAGGTTACATCTAAAGGCTATTCAAGAGAGTCAAAGCATCTATTGAAGGGAAAGGGACTGCATTATTCTACATATACTTCATATGAAGGGAGTTTATTATATTCCATTCACACATCCATTACATTTCTTTACATCTAGCTACTTTACTCTCTATCAAGTGTGACAAGCATAAGATCCACCTAGGACACGATTCCACACAAACACACATAGAAGTACATTAGATATGATATATAGTGATGTGGTCAATTGTAAAATCTCCATTGTTATAGTTGAGGATAGTACAACACCTCATTTTACATCTTTATTTAATGGGATTTGATATCTATTTGAGGGTTTTGTAGGTCATTACTTCATTGCAGGTTTCCAACGAGCTCGACGATCATTGTCCGACCTCATAGTGAATAAAGGTGATGGTCAACAAACAACTTGTTACCAATCAAATATGTTTTTCTAAGCTTTTCAGAAGTCACATGCACATGCTTCTAGTCTGTGGTACCCGCACGTGCCCTTGTCCCTCTCCTGGTGCCCCTGTCTAGTTTGTTCCTGCTAATCTACATTTTCTTGGGTATCTGTGCAATCCTTCTACCTTCCTACTCATCGGGTCAGCACTTCGACACATTTCAAATTTCACTACAACTAAGTGAAGTCCCTTTTTATCCTCCTTGTAACTATGGTTTCACATTTTATTGTTTTGTTTGATTGATTTAATTTATGTACTTAATTGTTCATTTATTTACTACTACAATAACAATCATATTAGGCATATAAATTCACATTTCACATAATGATTTTGGTGAACCCGAACTCAATTTGAGAACTCTTAGGGTCCTCATATCTTTATTTATTTTATCTTCATAGGATCATTTCATCATGGATATCTTTATTCATGACTTTTTACTCATTAACCATGAATTAAGAGATAAAATCTCTTGGCTAATACTTGAATCCCTTCTAATATTCATCTGAATATACTATATAACACATTTCTAGATGCATTTTCTCTGCATATCACTTTCCCATCTACCCCAGCTGAATATCTTACAGGTTTTTACAATGATCAACATCTATAAATAATGATTTGCATTAATAATGTGTGTGTCAAATGATCCATCATCAATAATGGATCTGAGCTTAATCTATGCACTTTATCATTAATTGAAGCCATCAACATTTTTGTTTCTTATATTAGTACCTCCTCCATTTAATTTTTGCACTTATGATGGTTATGTTTGTCTATGCATAAGCCATATCACTCTTCCTATCACAATAGGACCTAAAAATCTAAATACAATTTTCTTTGCCATTGACTTCATGATTTCATATAATTGTTTTCTTGGTAGGCCATCGCTTCATTCCATGCAAGTGGTTCCTTATGGTACATGACTCTATCAAATTCATACAAGCAGGCATAGAGTATACAGTTCCTCTTGATCATCTCCCATTCAAATATTGTGACCATGATCCTAATACCACGCTTCCTACTCCAAGAATTGATAGTACTTATGAACCACAACCTATGGATACTCCTCCTCATTTTCCCCTTCTTGAAGGTGTTATTTACATGCTAGATGTTGTCCCATCTATAACACTGCCTCATCCTACTACTACTATTGATATGATTCTTTATCGGGGGCCTATCCAGGTATTGGACATTGTTCTATCTCCTTCATCTTCTTATGATCAACCTCCATTACCACAACCTCCATTTACATGATTTTTTTTTGTGAATGAATCTTATTGGGAACACATTCCATTTGACCATACTTTCTTAGATATTATATGCACACATGATGGGTTGGCTTAGCTAGGCTTTATAATTGATGACATATTTCCTCCACCACATGATCATCATCTCTATTAGGGGTTTGTTCTTTTTATATCTTCTTATGGTCTTCGAGTATTTTATCTCATAATATTATAGCACGTGCTCCTCACACTTCTTCACTTACGTTTGGCCAGTCTTGGCTTGATTTCATTGGTGGCATGTTAGATCCTAACCACAATGATATATCATTTCCCATATCATTTGGTCATACTTTCGTTTATAATCACTCAGTTTTTGGTTATTCGCCAAATCATACTTGCTGGTATGCACATGATTGTCCATTACCTCCATTCATTGATGATGAATATGTTATGGGCATGTACAACTTATGTTTAAATAGTGCTTTACTCGACCAACCAATTACTATTGCTTACCAAGTTTCAAATGCTTCACCATTCAGATTTGACAATAAAATCAATGACCTTTTAGATGACATTACTTGATCATTCTTATTATCACATGCTTGGGGGCCACCACAACTATTCCCCCCCCCTAAAATCAAAACACGCCTTATTTTCTCATCACTTCACATTTAGACTTTCACATACACCATATACATCTTGATACACACTCTTGTATCATCATTTCCCGAAGATACAATTTTATGCTTTGGTTCACACTTGACTTTTGAGGGCATCCTATACATATGAACCTCACACACTAAACACATGTTTATCACCGTACAATAAACATACCTACGACATATTCTTCCTATCACACATATTCAACATACAAACAATGATTATTCCTTGCACCTATCCATCAATACAAACTCAATAAAACCACAAACAACACATACCCTCCTCACATATTCAACACAAAACTTACCACCTACAATGCACATAAATTTTTTAATGACATATCTCCTCTACATCACATATATCTCTCATATTGCATGATACATCTCTCTTATGCATAATAAACACAAACATCTTACACAATCTACATATCTACAAAACACTACACATCCAACACTTACACATCTCAATGATCTGCATCACACAAAAAACATGTCTAAAATCAACTCTTTCATAGACAATTGACAAAATACATCACACATTCAACATATCACTAAGCACACAACATTACACAATCAATGTGTTCGCAACCATCACAAAATACTACACACTCGATATTTTTACAATACATAACACAACAAACAACTACCCAATAAAACTCCTACAACATTAACACATTCACAACATATTTCTCTCATGCACAAACACCACAATGAAGCACACATATCTATAACACAACCAATGTGCTACACTAACCTACGACGCACTCTAGTTCCATGGTCCATACTCCATTTTTTATGGTATACATTTAAAATGGACCTCATCACACTTGCACACTCAATCATACACTCAGTCATTCACGTATGCATTTACACTCTACGCGTTGTGCTTTGGCGATCATATATTTCTAATACATACAACTCAAACCATTTCCCGATGACAAACGTTTGTTTACTTTTCATTCTTGACTGATGAGAGGGCATGTATAAATGAACTTCATCACATGCATACACATCAACACTCACTCATGGGGCACACGACTCCTATCACACTCACTCTACATTACATTCCATCTATACTCCACAAAATACTCCATATATTTGTCACATTTAGTCTTTCTTACATCCACTTGTTACATACACATATTATTACACATGCTAGATAGATATCTTGTATGTCATGATCTTTCCATATACACATGCACGTTTACTTGCTTTCTAGTTGTGATCGCATATTCTATAGATCCATATATGCAGTATGAATTTATAGCACAATACCTACTGCAAGTCCCACAGAGGCTCCTGGGGGCATCCAATTTCGTACACTATGGGTTCTATTATTTCATTTTGTTTTATAACACATTATTATCAGATTATACACACATTGACATAAATTTTATATTCATAACATGATAATGGGTGCTTCACGTGCAAAATTTTTTTTACAGGCCTATTTACTACAATGGTTGTTTGTTACATTGTTTTCAATTGTTTTCCACTATTTTCGGGATTTTATCTTTATCTTGTGTGCACACTTGGTTGCTTGCGACAACTAAAACCTTGACTATTTTATGACACCATGAGTGGTGTCTTATGTTTGCAACCTACTTTTTACAGTCTATATTGTCTTCTTGCATCTTAGTTTAAACATTGTCTTCTTGTTTACTATCTTACATTATACATGCATGTTTTCTTATACTAACACTTGTCTCTGAGCCACTTTTTTTTGTGTGCCTTTTTTTTTACCAAGCACACTCCCTCCCCCTTGTAGGGAACAATATCGACATAGTGGTATTTCCTCTTTTTTTCCATAGTCTCCTTCATCGACGTCGCATGTACCAAAAATGAGCGGGACATCATCGAGTTGAATCAGTCACCCCATGTAGTAGTTTAATCACATTCATCACATAGCATGTCACAATACCGATACATCACAATATTTTAGTTTAAGGAATTAGAATCAAACTTGGGTCCTTAGCACAAAAAAAACACTAGATCCCTTTTTGGATGCCTATAACTAGGGAGCAATTACATAAAGTTCTTCATTTTAGCACATTCTACATCACTCAACACAACAACTTTCTACAGGGAAGATAGCACTTTAGCACAATATACACACATTACAACTTCTTTTCCCATTCACAATGTTGTATTAGAAATGGCCGGACTGGATTAAATTTTTACACACCATTTGCAATGGTGTTTTACATTACAGGAAGTAATTAAAGGATGAAGGATGACAACATACTTTCCTCCCTACACTTCTTCCATATCATTGGCGTGAGATCCCCCAAAAAACTCATAGCCAACATAACTGGCATAAGATCAACCAAAAAAATTGGTCATCTACAATATCTACAGGATCCTTTCTATACTCTTTCCTCGTCATGGATCATGTGCACATTTTCGTTTTTCACATTTTTGCATTTACATACTTCTTTACATGCTTTTTACACATATACATGCATATTTAACTACTCGTTGGTTATTCTCTTTTGCAGGTCTGTTCATATGAGAAACAGTATTCAACAACATTCAACATCATCCTATAACATCAACAATATAACACACATCAACACATCGACATCAAAAAATAGGTACATTGGCAACCTCTACAACATGTGTTTTCTACCCTAGGGTCAGCATCTCATTACTTTTTGCACTTTCTCATCTCTAGTCTCCATGCTCCACCTTTTTATCACTCCACACTTTTCCTTTTTACTCCGCATGGTTCTCAACCATAAATCTAAAAGGTTATCAGGTATGCATCTCTATCCACTTTATGTCATCAATATTTCCCTCAAAAACATAAAGTGGGGGAAAGTGTAGACACAAAATCACACACTTTGGGTATTTATATAGTCTTGATTGCATAATATTAGTCATACTATTTCTACGTAATAAAAGTACTAATTAACCCATGTTTTTTGGCCATCTTTACTTACTATATATTACCAATTTTATTCTCGCAGAACGTTTTTCTCAGTATTACCTAGGGACCCTTCAATTTTTTTTAGTTAGGACATTAGTGCCCAATAAGGACACTAGTACCAGTAGTCCTCATCCCCTCTGGGAACCCCTAACCTCTTTGTATGTTACACACACCTTTTTGGTCATTTATAGATGTTTGTGAATATAATATTTTTTATAGTCTACATTTTCAGGGTTCATTATGAAATTCAAGAAAATGAATCATATAAATATAATGTTATGTGATCATAATATTTGACCACACACTAAGCATTAGCTATCTCCACCTAAGGTTGCATCTAAAGGCTATTTAATAACATCAAAGAATCCATTCTAGCATACATTTAAGGGAAATGGAATACATGATTATGCATACACTTCATAGGAGGGGATTTTATTCTATTCCATACACACATCCGTTATATTTATTTAGATCTAGTTACTTTACTCACTATCAAGTGTGACACGCACAAGATCCACCTAGGGAATGATTTCACACACATACACATAGAACTACATTGGGTCTAAGATGTAGTGCAGTGTCTTGTCATAAAATCACCATCGTGAAAACTGAGGATAGTCTAACCCCTAATTTTGAATCTTTATTTTTTAGAATTTGATTTCTATTTGAGGGTTTTGTAGGTCAATAATTCGTTGCAGGTTTCCACTGAGCTCAATGATAATTATGCAACATCATAATTAAAGAATAAGGATAAAAAAAATGTTTCAATAATTCAAAGATGGTTTTCTGATATTTTTTGGTAGTCAGAGTCACCATGTTTTTGGTCTGTGGTGCCCGCAGGAGCCCCCTGCCCCTTTTTGGGTGCCCCATGTCCAGTTTGTTCCTCCAAATATGCATTTTCTTAGGTCTCTGTATGATGCTTGTACCTCCTTTTTTGTCGGGTCATCACTTTAGCACAATTTATATTTCATTGTGAATCAACTAAGTCCCTCTTTCTCCTCCTCGTAACTAGGATTTCATATTTTATTTCTTAGTTTCCTTGAGTTAATTTCTATACTTAATTGTTCATGTATTTAGTACTACAATAGCAATAATATTAGGCATATAAATTCACATTTTTCTTTATAATATGATGTTTTCAGTTGTAAAATAGATACAGTCATCATGGATGAAGGAATCATCTAAATCATATGTGAATCGATTCTATTGAAATATTATTGAGAGAATAAGTGATGCTATAATTTTGGGATAATTCTCTAGTCCAAATCAATGAGAAAATGTAAAACCCAATGTAGTGGGAAAAGTACTATGAAAAAATTCAGTTCTCCATACCTCAAAAAATACTCCACATCATTATGTGTTTGAAAATTTTTCCGCTCCTATTTTAGGTTAGTGAAACAATATGCAAGAAAACATGAAACCCCAAGATATGGGAGGGTTTAATGCTACGTCCAAGATGTGAAATGATGATAAAGATGAGATATTGATGCAAATATATTCTCCATGGCTAGCTGGATAACCTGCACAACAAAGGGATAGCTAGACAAGACATATATTAGTAGACTAAATTGTGGGTTACCTGAAAAAGAGTCTTGAGATGTGATACACTTCCTAGAGAGGATGTCAACACACGTGATTAAAATATTGATAGAGAATAAAATAGGGATATCATGCATAATAATAAAAGAATGGAACAAAGATTTTAGATATGCTAGATAACAAATTAGATAATGTAGATGGTGATAAAACTAAGATAAGTGAAATCAAACTTGACAAGGTTGACGTTGACTTGAGACAGGCTACGAATGTTGACAAAAATGATAACAAATAATATACAAAATGTTAAAATAGAGGATTTTGAACTGATTATAGGATGTTGATTATATTATGCAGAAGAAAAAGAAATAAAAAGGATGCAATTTATAGGCATATATGATGAGAATATGACGGATGTATAACAAGTTAATGGTGACCAAAGGAATATCTAGGATAGTTGATGGTGAATGGGGCCAAAAATTGAGATTTGGGTTATTAGGTAGGTGGATCACAGAGGAAGGGAGATCTAGATGTTGGAGATACTAGAAAGTAGATGATATATGAGGAAAAATGTAGGAAATAGAGTTGATGTATATCAACCCGCCAGAGACTAGAGTTGGATCGACGGAAACTAAGACTGGGTTAGGTTTTAATGAAGCTTAATAGATGGAAAAAGGGCTACAAGAAAGAATCAAGAGTGGTTTATGATATGTCAGATCTCAAAAATGATGATATGACCTCCATGGCTGATGGAAATAATGATGAAACAATGGTAGGGATCCAAGAAAATTACAAACTTTAAATCTCCAAGGATGGCATGTAAGGGATATAAGATGACTCCAAGTTGATTGCAACTCACAAGAAGAGAAGGAAAAAAAAAATCTTACAAGAATGTAGAATATCCAAAAATTCATCCTCTTAAGGGGGGTAGATGTATATTTATAGGTCTTCGGAAACTCACTAGGGTCGCCATCGACTTTGAAGGACCATTGATTTGGGTGGTGGAGATGATACACAACTCAAGACAAGGATCCCTTAAGAGGTTAGATTAGTGTTTTGAGACGATTAGGAATATTAGGGATTATAAAAGGTATTAGAATGGGTGAAAGCATTGAATGACAGTAGATAGGAGTCTACTGAGAATAAATGAGGGATGTGATTAGGAGAGTAAGCAAGTTTAGGAGTGATTAAATGTGATTAGGGGTGAATTAGGAGAGATAAAATAATAATGTGATTTAAGATAGGAAAGTGGGAAATTAGAGGATTAAATGGGATTTAGGAGGGAAATAAGAAATTTGAATAGGATATGAGGTTTGAATGCACAAGATGATGATGGAGAGGAGTGAACCTAGGATGAGGGACAAATGAACAAAATATTTTTATCTACATTTTCCCCTTTGTTCAAGTGGTTTGCATTAAGCAAGCTATAGGATAAAAACTATAAGTGATAAATGATTATGGTTGAGGTGTTCCCCCTCAAACTAGGGATCAATGGCATGAAGAGGAATCAATTACTAGGTTGAAATAGAGAAAGGAGGGAAGAAAGGAAAGGACAAAAAGATAAGGAAGGATTCCCCTGTGTAGACAAGTAGATGACCATTACAAAAAGGAAAAGAGAAAGATAAAAATAAAAACAAACTATGGTGGTATTCTTTGAATGATAATTAGTAGGGAACTTAGCACAACCTTAATAGATGTGATGTTAATGGCCTACGAACCCATAATTTGGAAACACATCACTGCAAGATGGAAGGAATCCAATGGGAATCCACTTAAATGGATGAGATAAATATAAAAGGATCCCTTAAAACACATCGGTAGGAAACATATCACAACCTCAAAGGATGCAACGCTAATGTCCTATAGATTCGTGAGTTGATAAAGATCATTGCAGGATGGAGGGAATCCTATGGTAATCTGATCGGATGGATGTACAATCCATATGATGAATGGGTCAAAGGTAGACATCAAAAATATGTGTAAAAATTTGGGGATGGTCAAGAAAGTAGTTTGACAAGATTTCAGGGGAAAAAGAGGATGTATTATCCTTTAAAAATTAGGAAGCAAGAAAATATGGCCTCAATGGTGGACTTATGATGAGATATGGTGCCGTAAGAAGACAATGCATCCTCTAGGAAAGTAAGTGGGAGGGAGGATGGGAGAGCTAGGGTTTTGGATTGAACAAGAGGTGAGAGCAAGCAATGTATATGGAGCTGAGAGGTGGGAGATAACAAAGGAGTATAATGAGGTGGTCCAACTAGATTTCCTCAGTCATTATCTGGTAAAATTTTGTATGAAGGGGTTATTGCTTCATCTTGGACCACTTGAGGCCATCTTGGAGAATGGGATTTTTGAGTAAGTGTGGTGGTTCATTAGGTATCTCCTCAGCCAGGATGTGAAGGCCTTCTAGGCTTTCAAGAGGGATACTGGTCTTGTTACACTTACGCCTTTTCTAGTGAGAAAAATTAGCATCTACTTTTGTTATGTTTTATTCTTGTTTCCATAATACTCAGGTAGATCAGGTTTTAGAGCCCTTGCTTAAAGAGGATGAGCCATTTTTAGGGGATCTTCCTAATGTGGAGGATCCTGTGTTGGAGATAGAGAAGTTTTAGTTTCCTTCCCCCCTCGTCTAATTTTCTTTCTTCGAATCCAGTTCCTGTGGGTGGCCCTCCTACATCGCCTGGCCATGTTATGAAAAGTGTTTTATCTTTGGTCGGGGGTTATTATAAGGTCTTAAAGATATTGTTTTAGGGAATGTTTTCTACTGTCAGTCTATTTTCTATCCCACATCGTTTCTCATGATCAAGGTTGGAAAATGAAGAAGTGCTAGGAAGTGGAAGTATTCTAGTTCGTTGTCCTGATATGGGGTTTGTTGAGTTAATTTTATTCTTCCTTTTAAGATTGAGGAAGTCATGGTTCCCTAAACATCGCATGAGGAAACACCCACTGTTTTCCCAGTCCCCTGTTTAGTATGACTTGTTTTTTTCCAACGAATGGAGGGTGAAGGTTTTTCATGTTTCATTTTTTTGTGGATTCATGGTTTTCAATGATTTTGGTCTCTCCTTGGGTTTCATTTTGAAATCTTGCTATTGTGACAGACTGTGTGTGGTTTTGGGTTGCTTATTATTTCTGGAGTGGTTTTGTGGCCTTTCAGTTTGGATGGCTTGTGGTCTGCCCTTTGATTTTTTGGGCATATGTTTGGAATAACAGTTTGGCGGTACTGGGGTGTTGGCCCAATTTCGTTTTGAGATCTTTGGTTTTTGCGTGGTTTCCCACCTGGTCGAGAGGTGTCTTATCACCTTATGTGTTTGATGGGTTTTACTTCCCTCTCTTTCCCTTCATGCACGATCCCCATTTGGGGTGGTAATGCATGAGGGGTGTGGATGCCTTTGTCGTGGTGCTTCCTACTCGGGTTGCATTTTATTGGGGTGTTTCATCCTCTATCATTTGTGATTCACTCACTTTTGGGTCTGATATGTATTTGATTTTTCAATGTCTATATATTTTGTATTGGGTGGGCTCATGTCAACCCCCCGGTTCATAGCTCCAATCAAAAGCGTTTAAAAATTAAAGAAAATGAGATATGGTGCCCTAAAGGGGGGCATAAATATGTCCATAGAGTGGGATTATAAACACCATTACAGATGCGTGAGGAGATAATTAGATAGGTTAAAATAGTGAAATAGGTCATGTAAGGTAAGGAATTGGGTGCTATGGGTGACATAAAATATTGAAGTGGAAGAAAAGATAATTTGGAGAAAAATATTAGATGAGACGAGATGAAGAACAAACAATAAGGTTGGGTCGAAAATGATAAGGTGAGTCGAGGACAAATAGGATTTGGTCGAAAATAACTGGGTACAATGAAGATGACTATGTAAGGTGATGACGAATGGGACAGTGTGCCTATATAAGTAACTGAGATGAATAATAAGGATCATTTAAATGACACAATTTTGATAATTGAGATCTTTGAGTTATATAAAAAATTGTTAGGGTAGTTATTTACCTTAGCTCATGTTCACCTAGGTACTTTATTTACCTTTATTATATTTATCCTCACCCACTTATGTGGGTGGATATTTATTTTATATTATTTAGATATTATTTAGATATTATCTAGTTGTTAGGTATATTTCTTTCCTTGATATATGGTATTGACAAGATCTTTGATGACTAGTTCTTTCCTAAATCTATGGTCTTGACTAGTTCTTTGATAACTAGTTCTTTCCTTGATTTAGGGCTTGATCTATGACATTAACTGGTTCTTAGATTGTTATTCATTGCCTATATAAGAAATGCCTATTCTAATTGTATTTCATTGAGTTCCATAATAATATATGATATTGTTGCTCATTTTTTTGTAAAGGTTTTATTAATATTTATTCTGGTGAATTACTTTCATCTTATTAATCATGGTGTTTGATTAGCATCAAAGTTGTTAGCTTGGTATGATTTAGTTATAATTCCTTTTATGGTATTAAAGTAAGATATTGTTGTTGACATCCGTCTGTAAGTTTTTTTTTTACAAATAGTATTTTGTATATTCGTATATTTAGGATTTGTTTCTATTTTATTGTTGTGTGCATTTTTATGCAAAAAAAAAACCTTCTATTGGATTTGAAAGGTGGTAAAAACCCTAAGATCAACTTTAAAATCGACCATTTCTTGAGGTATTCATTTTTTTGTATTTTTTTTGTTGATGTAGAGACACGTGTAGGGTCACCTTGAAATCCACATCATCCAGAGTAAAAACTAGGAAATCAATTTCTGGGTTTGTCTAGTTTTTTTGAGATCTAGACTATGTATTTTTCATTTGTGACGTAGCTTTTTCAGGAGACATGAAGCAAGATTTTTTCTAAAGGGTGTTTCTTTCCTTTTTTAGTAGGGGCCCGAGAGTTTCTATGACACCCATTGAAATCCTTAGCCCCTGGTCATATGAGGGCTTAAGTTTGTGATTCCTACTATTAGGTGTTTAACTCCAACCCCCTTTCATTTTATTTGTGTGGTGAAGGAAAGAGAATTTTATTTTTTTTAGTGGCAAATAAAATAAATAGAATACCATAAACTTGTAAAGCTTGTATCTTTTGATCGGTAACTTGGTTTTGAGTGCCATTTTTTGCAAAATTGCTTTTCTTTTCATGCTCTTTCTACTGGAAATATTTATTTTGAGAATCACACTATAATTTTAAAGTTCCATATTGTAACACGTACTCATTATAAAGTGTCAAATATGGAGGGGTGTTGTAATCACTTTTGGACATAATTTCGGTTGAGCCCGATGTCCTAAACTTTTGAGAGTTACATTCTTGTACCTTTCATGGATTCTGAGAACAATATGATTTTTTCTGAAGTATGTGAACTTCAAGAGGATATTGTAAAATTTTTGGAAGAAAATAGATCGCTCAAGAAGTAAAATTATCTTCTACAAGCACTCATTTACGATAAGGATACACTAATACACTCCCTGTAGCAAAAACTTGCTAACTTGCAACATCGCCATCATATTTTGAACAGTCATATCCATGATCCTAGTCCACTTATAGCTATTGCTCTTGTACCCACTAACCATGATCTGTCATTTTTTGAGTCTACTCCTACTCCTGATGCTCTAAGCCTTTTAGGCTTGTTACTACATGTTCTTCTGCATCTGTGCCTATTACAGTTACACATGCATGGATATTTGGAGAAGCATACCATTACATTCGGTTCTCGCATGCTCCGTTCTATGGGTTTCACAGGTGGAGGTATTAGAATCCATTCACAGGGTTTTGTTTCCCCTATTACACATGGCCATGGCATTGGTTTTCAAACAGGTACTTCATTGCGATCACACATTGACAGAGCTCCTATTTTTTTTCTCGACTCTTTCCGAGGATCATGAGAAACATATGATTTCTGCACCTTCACTCAGGCTTGAGAAAAACTTGATATTTCATCTGTTAGACATGATCAACCTAACACACATTCTGATGTTTCTTTGCATGAAACCATTATGCATTTTACACCTAGCCATATGCAGGAATCTTCTTCATCCATCCGTATTGATTTGAGGTGGATATTTGATCACTCATGATGGCGACATAGGAATTTATATTCATAGATCCTCCACCATTCGGCCTCTTTCTCCACTTTCTATACCTTCTGAATTGTAATGCTCCCTATTTTGAGCATTTTTCTTAAGTAAGTATAGCATATCTCTCTTGTTTGTTAAGATATTTTGTATTTGTATTTTTGAATTTTTGGCATATGGATAGTCTCTCTTATGGGGGAGCTATTCCAGTAAATCCCAGTGTTAATTTATTAGTGTTTGAGTAGTTACTTTGACAACTCATACATATTTGTAGCGTCACTCCACCCATTCAATGTTATGAGAGGGTGTGGTGCTGATCCTGCTTCTTCAAATTTTGTGTCCTTTCCTTGTTACCTTGGGTTTTCATGGATCGTGGCACTCATATTTATTTAGATCTTGTATCCTTACCTTGTTGCCTTGGTTATTGTTCTTGGATCGTGGTGAACCTATTTGTAGCAGCTGATCAAATTATGTTTGGTGTTTTTTTTGGCACTTTTGACATCACTCCGTTGACAGTCTCCCTATATGAAGATATTATGGTGTACCCCAGTGTTAGTTGTTTTTGAGTTTTATGATCGATCAGTGGATTCAGACCGCATTGTATACCAAACTTATTCAAAATTGTATGAGTTTTTGAGTCGATCTTCTTGGGATTCCTTGCAGCATGGTTTTTTTCTCTCTACTTTGTTATTACTGGTTTTAGGTACCTAGCGGTGTTCCCTTTTTCCTAGTTATTGTACATGAGTACCTCATCAGGCCTAGTTGTTGGGACTTATACTATGGATATGCCACTTTTATTATGGGTCCCTAGCTTCACTTGAGGGGGGTTTTAGGGTAGGTATTTACCTTATCTCATGTTCACCTAGGCACTTTATTTACCTTTATTGTATTTATCCTCACCCATTTATGTGTGTGGATATTTCTTTTATATTATTTATATATTAGGAAGATATTATCTAGTTATTAGGTGTAGTTGTTTCGTTGATCTATGGTATTGAATATATCTTTGATGACTAGTTTTTTCCTTGATCTATGGTATTGAATATATCTTCGATGACTAGTTCTTTCCTAAATCTATGGTCTTGACTAGTTCTTTGATGACTAGTTCTTTCCTTGATTTAGGACTTGATCTATGACCTTGACTGGTTCTTAGATTGTTATTCCTTTCCTATATAAGCAAGGCCCATTCTCATTGTATTTAACTAAGTTCCATAATAATATATGATATTACTTCTCATTTTTTTGTCAAGGTTTTATGTATAGTTACTCTAGTGAATTGATTTCATCTTATTGATCGTGGTGTTTAATTAGTATCTGAGTTCTTTGCTTGGTATGATTTGGTTACCATTAATTTTAATGATGACTGGGATAGTGTGCCTATATACGTAACTGATATGAAAAACAAGGCTCATTTAAACGACACAATTTTGAAAATTGAGAGCTATGAGTTATATAAAAAATGTGAGATGTGAGAAAAATGGATGCCAACAGAGGTGTAAGGAAGCGCTAGAGGTCTCGAAGAGTGGTAATTGTCAAAAACGTATCTTAAGAGTGATTTTAGTTTGATTTTATATATATTTTATTTTATTTTTTGATATGTACCAAGGGTCAATCAGCGGTGAGTGTGTAGGATCTTCATCAACCTAGGGAAAGCTTCATCAACCAGGCTAGGGTCGGAATCTACCCAGTAGATAGTAGATGTTATTGATATTTTTTGAGAAAAAATTCTGATACTTTGAACTGATGAATGCTTTTTGGTTGGTTTTTATAGGCCATAGACACATTAAATATAAGAGATAGAGTCTTGACCATGTTGGGGATGATTAGGGAAGATGTGAAAAATCTCAAGTGGGATCACTTAGATTCAGCGAGATTAGAGGGTTCCATTATTATCATAGGGTACCCTAAGACACATGTCTGATCATATCATTAATGGGAAAATGGAACCTAAGGACAAACACTTTCTGGTTCTAGAACAACTAGATGACAATTATATTAGAGGATTTGTATCATATTTTAAGATTTTTGATCCAGGGGGAACCTATAGTGCCTATTCTAGTAGAGGGTGGGATGAATGCTATGAGAGGGATGTTTGGAGTGTTGTCCACTCAAAATTCCCCTGCTCTTAAGAAGGTAAAAATTTAAATTTTTGAGTTTAAGTGTCTTTCCTGTTGTACTGATAATGTGAAAAGCCAAGAAATTGAGAAAATCTGTGTTTTTTGGGTCATTTTGTGTGTTTTTCGGGCCTGTCAGACATTTTTGTCCCGCGTGTCCCAGGTTCAATTGGGCCCTCTATTCCCCGATTGGCCCGTTTCCCCGAAGTTGTTCCATTTTCAGGCCCGTCGAAACTTTTTATCCCGCATGTCCCAAGTTCGCCCAGACAAGTTGTTCCATTTTCGGCCGAATTTCCCGAACTACGTACTTCACGCTTTCATGTCCCAAATGTCCCAAGTTCACCCAGACAAGTTGTTCCATTTTCATCCGAATCACCCGAACCGCGTACCTCACGCTTTCACGTCCCAAATGTCCCAAGTTCACCCAGACCAGTTGTCACCTTTTCGTTTGATTCACCCGAGAAGCGTCCTTCGCGCACTTTTTTCCCGCATGTCCCAATAACATTTGTGCCTCTTTTCCTCGCATCGCCCGAATCACCCGAACCACGTACTTCGTGCTTTCGTGTCCCTCATGTCCCAAACAAACCAAGTGCCATTCATGCTAATTTTTCCCACTCTATCCGAATATCTTGCTTTTCAAATTGGTAGGTATGTACTTAATGCGCATTTATTACCTTTCTCTCTCCTTAATGGCTATATAACAAGTGAATGTCCTATGCGTTTTGCACACTGCTTCCATGCTATCTTTTTCTCGAACCCTTGTAATCTAAATTCCTGCGCGCGTATCCATTCCCTCTGCAATTTCATCCCAACTTAGCTTGCATCTCTGCTCTCTCAATTACTATCAACATGAAGATCAAAGTCTTGGAGGAGGATTTGGGAGAACTGAAGAATAGCTGGCATAAGGGTGAGGCTTTCAAGACACTGGTTGTATCTACTTTCAAAGATATACATTCTCATCTTCAGGATGAAACTTCTGGTGTGCCTCTTTCCTTACAACAAATCAAAGCTCAATTCAGAGTTTTTGTCAAAGATAATCTATTCAAGGAAAGCTCCATTTCCAAAGAGAAAATGAAGGAGATTTGCTCTCTTCAATCTGCCATTGAAGAAGTAAATAAAGACTATCATACTCATGTTGAGTTTGATAAGGAAATGGAGAAGTGCCTCGGATTTTGGACCCAATCTACAGACAACATGTCAGTCCCCCGTGGCAGAGACATAGCCGAGGCATTGAAGAGATTCAGGCAGTGGATTTTGAAGTCAGTGGGTCCCTCCCAGTCATAACCACATGTCTTCTTCTCCTTATTCTCCTCTTCTCTTCCAATTCTTTCTCTTGGATTTATTGTAATTAGTTGAGGTATTGTGATTGGCAATCCTTGACTAATCTTTAGTTAAAAGAAGTAGTTACCAAGAGTAACTGATTTGTAAACTATATATTGGTCTCTCCTCACCATTTTGCAGGAGAGGAAGAACTTGGCTTATTTTCTGAAAAGTGTAAATAAGTTATAAAGAAATAAATATAGAAGGGCTTTTCATTCTTTGTCTATCTGAGTTCTTTTATCCCTAAGCTTTTCATTTAATCTGGTTAAGATCATTTGTCTGTGTTATGATAAGAAGCTTTGTATTCTTGCAGATGTTATTTATAGAACTTTGTGTCTTTCAAATTTCATCTTACTAAGTATGATACAAATGATCTTGTTTCAATTCACTATACCTTCGCATACATAAGGAATTATTCTGTCATCTATAATTCTAAATGGTTCCTTTCTGCTCGTTCTCGTTTTCTCATTCCTCAATCCTTTTGTAACTGATGATCCTTATAGAAAACACTTTCGTAATATCCAAGTTCAACAGAAAATCATGTTTTGTATATTTGTAATCAGGTTCGTTTCTGAATAAGGGAACCTCTCCCATTAAAGAGGAGGGACTTCTTATCCCCTGACTGTTGCTCTTCATGAAGTCCTATTTGATGACCAACAGTGTTTGGTGACTCCGCTGGGGAATCATATTCCAGTTTATTTATTGATCATCTTTTGATCTGGTGACTCCGTGTTTTACTCGAGGGAGAAGGGCCCTTGGTATTGAAGATTCTCAGTTTCAGCTTTTGGAGCGGTAGGGTTTTCCTTTCCCTTCATCAAGAAATGGAAAGACTCACTCAACAAGTACTCCACCTATCTAAGATAGAATTCCTATGGGTGGTATTCCTTCAGAGTCAATCAGTTCTAATCTTCGAGCTTTGATTCTTGCTGGTGTTGCAGTTCCTCTCCAAGCCATTTTTCTGAGAATGGCGGTACCATTTCCCTAGGGTCATCGTGTCGGGCCCCTTTCCCTTCCTCAGCCTTTGCATGAGTTACCCAGAGGTAACCGTAAGAAATTCCCTAAATTCAAAGGCAATGGTAAAGTGCATCCTAATGAACACATCGCAGCCTTCATAGTTTCATGTGGAGTTCTGGGAGTTGAACATGAAGATGTCTCCGTGAGACTTTTCATTGAGACTTTATAAGATAATGCTGCTGATTGGTTCTATCACCTTCCAGCTGGTGCTATCACTAGCTGGGACATAATGAGAACTAGGTTTGAAAACCATTTCAAGACAACAGAAGATGTGCATGCCTTGCTAGCCCAAATCTCTCAAATAAAGAAAGATTCACAAGAGCCCATGAGAGAATTTTTGGCTCGATTCAACAGGTTGATTAACAAAATTCCACCAAATACCCGACCTGTAGATCAAATTCAAAAATGTTTCTTCCTAAATGCCCAATCGCCTGAAGTTAGTTATGCGCTGAGAAGGGCTAATCTCACAACATTGGCTGAGGATCAAACTCTTGCTGTTAGTGTCGAACATGATTTAATTATGTCAGGGAAGTTGAGGAGAGACCCTTCCAAATCTAAGTCTACTTCTTCCTCCTCTTCCACTCCCGGACCTAATACAGATCCATTGGTACAAAAACTTACAAATGATCTCATCACCATTAAGAAACAATTGGCTCAGCATGCTCCCTATGCAGACGTTCCAAGGAGGAATTTTCAGCCCAGAAATCATTTTCCTGCTTCTCAAAAAAGGCTAGCACTTGAAGGACCTCCTGTTAAAGTTCTTGTCAATGCAACCTGTGAAGTTGAGGAACCAGATGATGAGGATGATGAAGATTGCGAGGATTTTGTTGAAGATTGATGATGAAGCAGATGAACTTGAGGGATCTCGAGTTAATTTCTTCACCACTGAGGGCATTGATGATGGAGATGATTATGATGAAGTAATAGCAGACATAAATAGTGAATCATACACTATCATGACTCGAGAGCAAACAAATCAGAGGGAGAAAGTGATGCAGCCCACCAAGAAATCTAAGGAGTAGCTGACAACTATCCCCGTAATTGTAAAAAGAGGATCTCCTATCCCCACTTCATCTACACCAAAGGTGAGTCTTGTCAATTCTGCTACTAAAGTTTCTTCTTTTTCCCCTAAAATTGATAAACCTAGGATCTCAAATGATGATAACCCGTCCACTTCTGGGTCTTTTGATATTATTGACCACCTAAAAACGACTAAGGTTCAAATCTCAGAGGCTGAGCATTATCAAACCCATCCCAAGGATTTTGCCAAAATGATTCAGTTTGTCAATTCCCATTCTAAAACTACCTCTAAAGGCCTTTTACCCACTCCTTCTTCTGCACCACAGCCTAATCTGGTAGCCACTATCACCTCGCCCACTGACAAGATCAAGCCATTCTATGTGACACTTCTTATAGCTGGCCATAGACTCAGTAATTGTGTCATAGACTCAGGAGCATCAGACAATGTGATGCCTGCTAAAGTAGCTCATGCCTTAGGCTTGACTCTCACATGCACTTATAGATCTTGTTATTCTATGGAGAGTAAGGAAGTGCCCTTGGTCGGAAGAATTAAAGATGCACAAGTGGATTTTGTTGCTTTGCTTGAGAAAAGAGTTTTGGATACTATCTTAGTAGAAGATATTCCTCCTTCATATGGGATGTTTCTAAGTAGAAATTTCTGTAAGGATGTGGGTAGAGAAATTCAAATGGATTGGTCACATGCCCTCATACCTATTAAAGGACAAATGAAGAAGTTGCTACCTGAGAAACAATCTGAGTATATTGTACAAAAAATGGATGATCCCAAATCACAAATACTCTATGAGGATATGGGGCATGGCAACTACATGATTATGTCTCCTGAAGAAATCTAACTCCGCAAAGTGTCACCTAAAGATCCTAATGGTGTTTGGATTTTAGAGTTTGATGGAAGTTGTTCCTCAGCTGGTTCTGGAGCTGGTATCATACTGGTGTCACCTGAAGGAAGCCTTCATCCTTTCTCGTTCAAGTTGCAATTTGAAAATACCAATAATACAACAGAGTATGAGGCTCTCATTCTTAGACTCCATGTGGCAAAGGAACAAGGTGTGAAGAATATTCTAGCTCGTGGTGATGCAGAATTGATTGTAAAACAAGTTAGAAACCTTTTCCAGGTGAAAAATGGAATGCTGAAACATTACAGGAATCAGGTTTGGGATTCCATTGAAGCAATACCTATGGAAAAAAATACCAGGGTTGATTCACTAGCAGTCTCAGGATCACTACTGATACCTCATCATGACTTCTCTCAAGATAAGTTCACCGTTGAGATGATCCATCGAACCAGTGTACCTGATAATACAAATAACTGGAAAGTTTTCAATGATGATCAAAACTTGCTTTCTTTCTTAGAACTCAAGGATAATTTTGAATAGTTATACTTTGAAGGAAGTGATAACCTTCCTCGTGAAAGTGTGCCCTTTGACAAAGCAACCACTCAAGGAGAAGAAACGGATCAGGATGGATGTATCAAACTTAAGGGAAACAAGATTCCTAAAGGATTGGTGAGTTTAGAGGAACTATTTGATAAACACGACAGGTATGTAAAGTCTAGAGCTTCTACTAGACCTCAACAATCAGCTGAATATGACAAAATTAATATTGGGAGTTCTGCTGACCCTAAGTTCGTGAACATTGGAAAATGTTGCACACCAGATGAGAGGAAGAAAGAAATTGATCTTTTAAAGAGGTATAAGGATGTTCTTGCCTACTCTTATGAAGATTTAAAAGCTTTCCAACCAAAAGAAATGCAACATTTTATTCCTCTCAAACCTGGAATTAAGCCTTTTAAACAGAAGCAGAGGCAATACAATCCTAAAATAGCTGACACCAGTTTTCAAGAAATACAGAAGTTGTTGAAAGCCAAAATCATTTTTCCTATCCATCATTCAACATGGATTGCCAATATTGTACCTGTTAGAAAGAAAAATGGTGAGATTCGTATTTGTGTTGACTTCAGGAATCTGAATCAGGCTTCTTTGAAAGATAATTATCCTTTACCTATGATGGATCAGGTCTTACAAGCAGTAACAGGATCTGAGATGTTGTCTATGCTTGACAGATTCTTAGGATATAATCAGGTAGAAGTTAATACTGCAGATCAACACAAAACAACTTTCACTACTCCTTGGGGTACCTTTGCTTACAAAAGAATGCCTTTTGGGCTCATTAATGCCGGTGCTACTTTTCAGAGGGCTATGGACCTAGCCTTTGGAATTTTGAAAGGAAAGTGTATTGTTGTATACCTTGATGAATTGACTGTATATTCTAAAACAAGGGCGGATCATTTTCAACACTTGGAGACAGTTCTGCTAAGATGTAGAAAACATGAGATCTCTTTGAATCCTAAGAAATTTGTCTTTTGTGTCACAGAGGGGAAATAATTAGGGCACATCATCTCCAAAGATGGTATAAAAATCGATCCTGAGCGAGTTCAAGCTATTCAGCAAATTCCTCTCCTAACCAGCAAAAAAGATGTGCATTCTTTCTTTGGTAAGATTAACTTTTTGAGAAGGTTCATCCCTGATTTTTCTGACCTAACTTTGAATATCTCCCAAATGATGAAAGGAAAACAAACGTTTGGTTGGTCTCCTGAAGGGAAAGAAGCCTTTGAAGGCATTAAAAGAGCCATTGCTAAAACTCCTGTTTTAGCATGTCCAGATTTCAGCAAAGATTTCATTATCTATTGCTATGCCACAGATAACACCTTGGCTGTTGTTTTGACTCAGGAACATTCTAATGAGCATGAACTCCCAATTGCCTTTATGAGCTATATTCTAAAGGATCATGAGTTAAAATACAATATGATGGAAAAACATGCTTTTGCAGTGGTTAAAGTTGTCAAGCAGTTTCGTTTTTACATTCTTAACTCCCACTCCACTGTGTTGGTACCAGATACAACTGTTAAGTCAATTCTCACACAACAGGAATTTGGATCCAAGAGAGGGAACTGGGTGGCCAAGGTCCAAGAATATGATATTGACATCAAACCGACCAATCTCATCCGTGGAAAAGGCCTTTGTGAGCTCATTGCTGAAGGAGCTAGACATGAGTTACTGGAGGATAAAGTTGGTCTTCCTACCATTCTGTTTCTTAGCTCAGTTGATGAATGGTATGCTGATATTGCTCATTTTCTCACCTATGGGGAATGCCCCTCTCATTTGACTACCAAAGAAAAGAGGGCTGTTAAACTAAGGTCAGTACAATATGTGTTGTGGGAAAATGCCTTGTTTAAACGTGGGATAGATGGAAGGTTTTTGAAATGTGTGGACAAGGAACAACAGAAAAGGCTACTCTTAGTTTTTCATGATCAGGCTTGTGGAGGGCATTACTCATCAACTGTTACTGCTCATAAGATACTTCATGGAGGATATTACTGGCCTACCTTGTTCAGAGATGCATCAAAGTGGGTTGATAAATGTGAGGCTTGTCAGACTTTCGTGGGTAGACCCAAATTGGCCTCTTTGCCTCTTAAGCCAGTTGTAATTGAAGAACCTTTTCAACAGTGGGGTTTGGATTTCATTGGAACACTTAATCCCTCTTCTAGTGCTGGTCATACTCATGTATTAACTGCCACAGATTATTTCACCAAATGGGTAGAAGCTATTCCAGTAAAGAGTACTACTTTTGAAGTGGTGTGCAACTTCATCAAAGAAAACATCTTGGTAAGGTATGGTGTGCCAAACAATATTGTGACAGATAATGCTTCGAACTTTTATTCAAATGAAATGATGGATTTTTGTTATGGATATGGCATCTCCCTGGCTCATTCTTCATATTATTACCCTCAGCGAAATGGTCAAGCAGAATCCAATAATAAAAATCTGGTGACCATAATAAGGAAGTTAGTCAATGAGTCCCAATGAAACTGGCACAAGAAACTCTACGATGCTCTTTGGGTGGATAGGATCACACCTAAGAGATCCATTGGAATGTCTCCTTTTCAAGTGGTATATGGAGTAGAAGCTCAATTGCCAGTAACAGTGGAGCTGCCAGCCTTGCATCTTAGGAAGGCCATTGAAGATACTAGCTTCAATGATGCTTTGGATAAAATAATTATGTACCTTCACAAATTGAATGAGGACAGATTGGAAGTTGCTGATAAGATATTTTCCCACAGCAGAAAGTAAAGGTCCTGTTTGATAAGAAATCCAGGTTCAGGGAT
The DNA here is from genome assembly GCA_019776745.2 of Taxus chinensis. Lineage (NCBI taxonomy): Eukaryota > Viridiplantae > Streptophyta > Pinopsida > Cupressales > Taxaceae > Taxus > Taxus chinensis. The sequence goes on from CM034151.1 coordinate 857,662,854, forward strand.
TTCCAAGTTGGAGACACTGTTCTATTGTGGGATAAAAGGCATGAACCTCGTGGCAGCCATGGCAAGTTTGACTCCCTTTGGCTCGGACCTTTCAAGATCAGACACTTTACTGGTAAGAATTCTTTTTACCTTGATTATATGGATGGTTCTCCTCTCCCACTTCCTTATAGTGGGAAGTACCTAAAATTGTTCAAGTCATAGGTGATTAGGGAGTCTCTTTGTATATTATGTATAGCAGTTTGTTTTTCTTTCCTTTTGTTTTGGTGTGTTGTCCTCTGTATTGGTCTGATTTTTGACTCCGTGGCCCAATGGATAAGGTACTGGTCTACTTCCCCGAGTTTGTCTAAGTTCTTTCCTTGTCTCATTCCTTGAATTTATGCCAAGTCATCCCCAGAAGGAGCCAGCTGTTGTCCACTCAAAATTCCCCTGCTCTTAAGAAGGTAAAAATTCAAAATTTTGATTTTAAGTGTCTTTCCTATTGTACTGATAATGTGAAAAACCAAGAAATTGAGAAAATATACGTTTTTGGGTCATTTTGTGTGTTTTTCGGGCCTGTCGGACATTTTTGTCCCTAGTGTCCTAGGTTCAATTGGGCCCTCTGTTCCCCGATCGGCCAGTTTCCCTGAAGTTGTTCCATTTTCAGGCCCGTCGAAACTTTTTGTCCCGCATGTCCCAAGTTCACCTGGACAAGTTGTTCCATTTTTGGCCGAATCACCCGAACCGCGTACTTCTCGCTTTCGCGTCCCAAATGTCCCAAGTTCACCCAGAAAATTTGTTCCATTTTCGTCTGAATCGCTCGAACCGCGTACCTCGCGCTTTCACATCCCAAATGTCCCAAGTTCTCCTGGACCCATTGTCACCTTTTCGTCCGATTCACCCGAGTCGCGTCCTTCGCGCACTTTTGTCCCGCATGTCCCAATAACATTTGTGCCTCTTTTCCTCGCATCGCCCGAATCACCCGAACCGCGTACTTCGTGCTTTCGCGTCCCTCATGTCCCAAACAAACCAAGTGCCATTCATGCTAATTTTTCCCGCTCTACCCGAATATCTTTCTTTTCAAATTGGTAGGTATGTACTTAATGCACATTTATTACCTTTCTCTCTCCTTAACGGCTATATAACAAGTGAACGTCCTATGCGTTTTGCACACTGCTTCCATGCTATCTTTTTCTCGAACCCTTGTAATCTAAATTCCTGCACGCGTATCCATTCCCTCTGCAATTTCATCCCAACTTTAGCTTGCATCTCTGCTCTCTCAATTACTATCAACATGAAGATCAAAGTCTTGGAGGAGGATTTGGGAGAACTGAAGAATAGCTGGCAGAAGGGTGAGGCTTTCAAGACACTAGTTGTATCTACTTTCAAAGATATACATTCTAAGCTTCAAGATGAAACTTCTGGTGTGCCTCTTTCCTTACAAGAAATCAAAGCTCAATTCAGAGTTTTTGTCAAAGATAATCTATTCAAGGAAAGCTCCATTTCCAAAGAGAAAATGAAGGAGATCTGCTCTCTTCAATCTGCCATTGAAGAAGCAAATAAAGACTATCATACTCATGTCGAGTTTGATAAGGAAATGGAGAAGTGCCTCAGATTTTGGACCCAGTCTACAGCCAACACATCAGTTCCCTGTGGCAAAGACATAGCCGAGGCATTGAAGAGATTCAGGCAGCGGATTTTGAAGTCAGTGGGTCCCTCCCAGTCATAACCACCTGTCTTCTTCTCCTTATTCTTCTCTTCTCTTCTAATTCTTTCTCTCGGATTTATTGTAATTAGTTGAGGTATTGCGATTGGAAATCCTTAACTAATCTTTAGTTAAAAGAATTAGTTACCAAGAGTAACTGATTTGTAAACTATATATTGGTCTCTCCTCGCCATTTTGCAGGAGAGGAAGAACTTGGCTTATTTTCTGAAAGTGTAAATAAGTTATAAAGAAATCAATACAGAAGGACTTTTTATTCTTCTTCTATCTGATTTCTTTTATCCCTAAGCTTTTCATTTAATCTGGTTAAGATCATTTGTCTGTGTTATGATAATAAGCTTTGTATTCTTGCAGATGTTATTTATAGAACTTTGTGTCTTTCAAATTTCATCTTACTAAATATGATACAAATGATCTTGTTTCAATTCACTATACCTTCACATACATAAGGAATTATTCTGTCATCTATAATTCTAAATGGTGCCTTTCTGCTCATTCTCGTTTTCTCATTCCTCAGTCCTTTTGTAACTGATGATCCTTATAGAAAACAATTTCATAATATCCAAGTTCAACAGAAAATCATGCTTTGTATATTTGTAAATAGGTTCATTTCTGAATAAGGGAACCTCTCCCATTAAAGAGGAGGGACTTCTTGTCCCCTGATTGTTGCTCTTCGTGAAGTCCTATTTGATGACCAACATGGAGTAGAGGCCTCATAGATCACCTTTGTGTCTGGGGGATTTCACATTTAAATACGCTATCAACCATTAACTCTGGGGAACCAGCTAATATATTTGGTGATGATGGCAATATTTTACTATGCACTACTAGATTTAGGTGGATCAATATTTCCACGGGCCGTAGCAATAGTGGTGGCCAACAAAGTTGATAAAAAGATAATGTTTACATTTGGGACAAATTTATTTGAACAGGTGTACCATGAGCTTTGGATGTATGTTATGAAGAGGAGGTCAGGTATGGATGTAGGCTTTTTGTTACATTATTGGGCATATGAGAATATAGATGTGGTGAGGCTATCAGGGCTTCCATGGATTATAGGTGACCACAGAAAGTTGAAAGTTGGATTCATGTGACAAAGAGTCGACTAGGATCAAGGAGATGGGGTGGAGAGAGGATTTGTATATGGAGAGATAGGGGAGCCTCTATGTTGATGATGTTAGATGCAGGTCGTACAGAGGGTTCCCTACATTTTGTGGTAAATATATACATTTACATGAATGAGGAGAATGAGGTGTGTACAAGGATGAATGTCAGATATGGTGGATTCTATACAATTTCCGTGTGTTATGAGGAACTTTGGGTTGGTACATATGGTGCATGGGGCATCGATCATGTATAAATGGGATGAGGTTGAGAGGGACTATTAACCATTTTGGTCAATCAATTGAAGGGGGTATCATTTTTTGTTGGAGATTGCTTAGTTTCTACAGATTAAGGGATGGGATGGAGGAAATAAGTAGCTTCAAGTGCTATTACAGAATGCAATGTCTCATATATGATGTCATTCCAAGGTGTTTTCTTCACCCAAACCATGCATCAGCCACGAAAGACTCTTGCAGGGCCTTAATCGTTGTGGGAATGGAAAAAAAAATTAGAAATTTTATGCTAAAACCATAAGACTAAGCTGTAAATTTTAGGTGTTAAAGGAAAGTACAATTGTATAAGGTGTTATTACTTATGTTATGGGTGATCAAATGAAGGTAAAATTAATTCATTTTATTTATTTACAATTATTTGAAGATTTTATAGTGTGTTAAGTTGCAAAGGTTCATTAAATATTATGCTACTGAAAAAAAAGGCAAAAGAAAGATATACAACTCACTATATAAGGCATTGTACGCACACAAAATTACAAGTTCTACATTGTCGGAAAATGGTTAAAAAAAGGTCCCCAATGATGATTCATATCCTTTCAGAAGTTGTACAATCTCCTAAACCTACTTCTAATTTATATTTGTAGCCTAGATATCCCTACTTAGCCTTCACATGCTTTTTCCTAACTTCCCACTTCATTTTTTGTTAGTTTTGACCTTTAGTGTCAAAATCCCCGCCCTTCCTAGGTGGCAATTTTGTGACCACCGCCTAGGAAAGATAGCAGTTTTGTGACTACTACCCTATGCAGGGTGGCTGTCCTATAACTATAGTTGTGCATAGGGAACTGTCCTATGTACTTTTTCCATAATGTTCCAATGCATTTTTAGACTCTTGTTGTTTCACTTAACTTCACTTAGTATGCATGTTTCTTTCATGTTTTAGCTGATTTCAAGCTTGATTTCCTTGTGGCATTCCCTTCTCCAATTTTAATTTTTGATTGATTGTGATTGTTTTTTTTAAATCCCTCTTCATTGTTGATGTAGCATCCCTTTGCTATCAATTGGCTTGAACCTTTGCACAACCAACCTTCTATAAATTTATCGCTTGTTTTCACGAAAAATGGTCGGAGATGATTTTGAGTATTCTTGCAATTACAAATATGCTTTCTTTCTTGCTAGAAACTACATATCCAATCCTTGTTCTATTGTGCTAGCCTTCTTCCACTAGCATTGATGCTAAATTTTCAATTCAAGTTTCTGCTACTCTTACAGTTTTCCTCTTCTATTGTCACTACATTCCAAGCCGCTGGACTCACATGGACATAAGAGATTTAAAGGATAAACTTTGGGGACCAAGTATCTCATAACCATATTACCAAAACATTGTATTCCATGTTGGATTTTTTATTTCATTTCCTACAAAGTTTCATTATTTTTAAATCGTATGAAAATGATCAAACAGAGTAGAAATCATTTCAAGTTACAATCATTCAAAATTGTAGTAAATTAATTGTTTCAAACCCAACGATTTCCTATGAAATATTTCTTCTCTTGATTATCTTTGTAGGTTTGAAAGAGAGTATATTTGGAAGAAAGATTATATGGATTTTAGAAGTAACACAAGCATCAATCCATATAGAAAATTCTTTGTTATTTCCTCGGGGAAGTTATAGAGAAGAAAAGCTTATAAGAAGCTGTGATTTCTTCTTCTCCCTCTGAGACAAAATTGAGGTTAGATTTGCATTCATAGTTAAAAAATATTTCATTGAAAATAAAGTAGATTTCCCTTCTTGCACATTTAAACACTCACATACATATGTTTTATCTTTTTAGGATTTAGATTTAATTAGTTAGAATATTTGTTATTATTTCTTCATTTAAATATAAAAGAACAAAAAAGATTTACTTTGTTAGATACTTTATTTATTTCTTTGTTTCTTTTAAATATGGAAAATAAAAAAACATAGTACTTTCATTTCAATTAGATTAGCCATATTTGTTCAATTAGACTATATATTTTTAATTCATGACCATTAACGGACCTGAACAAGAGCGTACTTATGGAAGTAACCTGCGGGTACCATAACTGAATGGCCTTGAACTACTCACACATATAGATATGGGAATCCATATTCTTTTCCTTAGAACATCGGCTTGATACGCCGAGAAAATCCAACAACTCAGTGTAATAAACATTGCAGCTTACAAGGCCTATGAATTCTGGACCACCCTAGGAAAATAAGTTTTATCCCTCACATGAACATACAAGGACCCCAACAACCAAGAACATTAAGTAGCAATCCTAGAATCCCACAGCCAAAAGAGCTATAATTAATCATTGATACTGACACAAATATATGAACATTAGTTTTACATACACTGCCATTACAACCAATTCTCATCCCAAAATTGGATGATCTAAAAGAGGAAGTTGAACGAGCATTCAGATTTTGAAACACTCTCGCCAATAGGATTTGAGTTCTTGAAACCATGCCTCCTTCGCTTATTCCATGACCGTGTCTAGAAAGATTTACGAGGCTCTCATTAGTTTCCCACGAATTTCGCAACCAGTGCAAAGGATATCTGTAGAGCTCGATATTGATTAGAGCCTTCAATTTTTCATCCTTTCTTATCCATCCATCAAACCCATCCAAGCTAGACAAGCTTTTATCATGCTTGATGAGAATATTCCTAATTAACAAAAATAGGGCCTAATGGAAATAAATGAGGTATTAGGGTATTTATGTTAATATAAATAGGAGGAATAAAACAATATATAAATGACCTAAAAATAGTATGAAATAATTTTAATTAATTATTCTAAGTGAAATGAAACCCTAACTATGCAAGAGAAGTGGAGAAAGTGGCATAACTAATTGAAGAATATTGTCATCGGTTGTCATAGGTCTAAACAGATAATTTAAAAGTCCAGATGAACACTCAGGGATCCTGCAAAGGGTAGATCTGGTAGATCTGAAATGTATAAGGTGCTTGGGAGTGTACTGAGGCACCCAGGGGCACCTTGGTTTATAATCTGGGTGCTATGAACATTGTAAATGCTAAGAAGCTACAACTGGTATGGTCGCAAGTTGGTTCCCAATGTTTCCTATCTGTTGCATTGGATTTATTGATTGAACTATGTAATGACCTACAAATCAAAGAGAAGTATCAAATGCTATAAAAATAAAAGATACATATGAATGGGTTGAACTGACCTTAGTTGCCAAACTAGTGGTCTTATCACTAACCATTGCACTACATTTATGACCCACATGTAGTTATGGTGTGTATGTACATGTCATGCCCTAGGTTCTCTCCTGCTAGTTGCACTTTTAGAAGTAGTGATAAATAGTAACTATAGAAAAAATAAGCAGAATATGTGCATGGAATAGAATAAAATCCCTCCCCCTATGCAGTGTGTGTGATGCAAATCTCCTAGCCTCGATGCATGAAACTAATGGATGCAAGTGATGTAATGAATTAAGCTCTATATGGAGTGATATTATTATGTGACGCTAGGACCCTCATTATGGTCCAATAAGACTTATTTTTATAGGGCTCTCAAGTCTAATTTCATAATTAATCCCGACAAGGCCAAATGAGAAAAATATAAACACAAAAAATGGCTAGAACATCCCAAAATGAAAGAGGGAAAAGGATGTGCATAGATCGGGGTGACCAAAAGTGGGACCAGGGTGCCCCAGGGCACCCCAGTACAGGCTGGGGCTCCCTAAATTTAGGATAGAACGATGGGGTAGTTACAGGTATATGTTGGGAAGAACACGAGAAGTAAGAAACAAAATATAAAATAAAGATGGAAAAAAGGTTAGATTAATTAGTAATTTAACCACTTGAGAACCTTCTGAATATTAGTATAAGACTAGACTAAATTTTGTGTAAAGTACAAAATTTTATGTCTACATTTTCCCCCACTTTATGTTGATGAATGGAAATCTTGGTAACATAAAGCAGATAGAGATGCGTACTAGATATTCATGTAGAGTGTAGAATAAAATGTGTTGATGGACTGCACTCAAGCGTGGAATGAAAAATTAAAAAATGGAGGAGCATGGATTCTAAAGATGAAAAAATGCACATAAAAGTGATGAGAGTGAACCTATGGTAGAACGTGTGTGTAGTTGTTGATGTGTGTAGTGTATGTGCATGTTTAGTAAATAAAAATTATTGTATCGGTGTGTTTTCATTTTCATTGTTGTTTGTTGTTGTTTCCCCCAATTTGACTATTTATTTCTCATATGGCAGACCAATAAGGAAAAAATGTTCAAGTAGTAAAATATGCATGTATGTAAACAACGTTGTGTAAAAATACACAAATGTAAAGTATGTAAATGTAAAATATGCTAGAAAATTGTAAATGGAACATGTGCACTTGATCCATGTTGAGAAAAAGGGTATAGAAGGATATCTTGTACTGTCACAAGTTTTTCGAGTGATCTCACACCACCCTAGCTAAAGATGTTTAGGGAGGAAATGCTCTATGTCCTCCAACTCTAATCGCTTATATTGAAATTTTTTGAACAGATATTTGTACTGTGCTATATTTTTGGGAAATCCGATACCACTGGATGGAGAAGTTTAGAGAGGCCACTTAGTGTAACCCTTGAGCATGTAACTGCTCTACAGAATTGCTAAAGGACACCATGTACTATTATGGCCACTATGTATGAAGTTATTATACTGATATGAACTCATTTGTGTCTAAACCGGTGTAAATACGTTTTTTTATTAGAAAACCCCAAAATGATGCCCCCCACTTTGGGGGCACATGTGACGACCCTAAAAGGAGAATTTGGCCCCAAAAGAGGACCAACGACACTCTGACCTCTAACAAACTCAGCCATGTAGGGGGGAAAGGGAAAGCATTTGGTAGATACCAAGGTGCACAAAAAAGGGGATGTCTAGCCAAATCAAGTGTTATTCTGCAAATACATGCATGTTCTTAATGTAAAAATGCAAACAGTGTAGAAAAAATGTCTAAGCACAGTAGTGAAAATATGCAAGAAAAAGTAAAAAGACCACATAAAGTGAGTTACAAACAAGGGACATCACTCAAGATGTCACAAGGCACGCAAGGCTATCATGGCTGCAAATAATAGACAAGTGTGCACACAAGCAAAGGGTAAATCCTTCATATAATAGCAAGAAAAGTAAACAAGTGAAAACAAATAAATAGTCATGGAAACATATAATCCTGCAAAACAAGTGTTGCACATGAAACACCCATTATCATGTTAGATTAATAACCAATATGTCAAAGATGTATATGAAAAAGTAAAGGAAGATGATAAGTACAAAATGAAATAATAGAACCTGTATGATACAAATTTGGATTCCCCCGATGACCAGTATAGTAAGGGTAGAAGGTGAGCATCCATGCCACATATGGAGTCCCATATCTGCGATCACACTAAACAAAGAGGTGAACACACATGTGTGTATGACAATGACATATATGAAATAAATGTAACATGTGTAGTAAAATGATCATGCAAAACACTAGTAATAAAAATTAAATGCCCCTAGGGACAATGTAGTATGTTGTGGATGGATGCAATGGAATGATAAGAGCAACATGCCCCCCGAGTATATGAAAATGTATGTAGTGTGGTTTGTGTATGGAAGTTTTTCGAGTGAGGTTCATTTTTTTTTCCCACTCAACAATCCAGAATGAACTGTAAATGAGAGTGCGTCATCGGGAAATGGTCGAGTAACATTGGTTATGTCTACCATGTCGTGATGAGTGTGTGTATGTGAAGGTGATGAAATGCAACATGAGGAGATGTGTGTGGACCCTATAGCTTAAGCGTATACTATGACTTTTTTGAATAGATGAGTGATGATTTAGCCCTAAGTGTATATCACTACATGATGAAAGAAGGAGGTGATGATTTAGCCTATTACATACATCACTATGAGATGGGTGATGAGGGTGTATGAAGCATATATGATTATGTAGTGGATAGTGGAAGGTGGTGATTTAACACTAAGCATATACCACTACATGATGAATAAGAATTAGGTGGTGATTTAGCCTAAAGTGTATACCACTAAGTGATGAATAGGATAAAGGATAATGTAATAGAATGTTGTAGAACAATATAATAGAATAAGTGATTATAGGCTAGAAGATGATAATGAGAATTTGATGAAGGGAGTGGTGACTTAACCTAAGGTTCATATCACTATGTGATGATTGAAGGTATGACAGTGTAATGGAATAATTTGGAGTGGAGATATCCAGAAAACAAGAGATATCCAGAGAATGAAGAATACATCTTATCCAATTGGCAGAAAGGAACTATCAACAGTCGGAGAAATCCTGGGAATAGCATTGATAGATCTTCGATTAAATGGCATCCTCCTGATTTTAATTGGTATAAGTTGAACTTTGATGGGGCCTCTAAGGGAAACCCTGGGATTGCAGCAGGAGGAGGAGCGATACGAGATCATAAAGGTAATCTGATTGCTGCGTATGCTGGGAAAATGGGAATTCAAACTAAGCATTTTGCCGAAGCATTATTTGCTCTATGGGGCCTGAGAATTTCCCAGACTCAAAATATTCAGAACCTCATTATTAAAGGGGACTCCCTGAATATCATTAATCTTCTTAAACAGTGCTCATCTCCAAGTTGGAGCATCAAGGATTTTATCTCAGAGTCCATAAGTATTAGTCATACTTTCAATAACATCAGGATCATGCATACTTACCAGGAGGGTAATAAATTGGCAGATGTGCTGGCTAATTATGTCATTAATGTTAACCTCACTGTTTGGGATAATAATAGCATCCCTAAGCAGCTTCAAAACAACATTCATGTGGATTTCTATACGCAAACAATATCTAGAGCTGAGTCATGATTTTTGGGTGTGGATCAGCATCAATAATACTCCCACACGTGTTGACTTAAAGAATATTATGATGCAAATCATGTCAAATAAACAAGATAGTGTGAAATATATGGGGAATTCCAAGTGGAGTTACATTGATTTAAAAATCGTGCATGCGGGCTGCACTGCGACTGCTAAAATCCGGATACAAAGCTCCACAGAAACCAAAGACAGTAGTAATGTGATTGATGATAGGGAGCGGGCTATTCCCACATGTGATTTTCCGCAGGCTCAGATCAGCATACACGCAGCCGTTCGTGGGAAAAGCAACGGCTCTCATTTCCAATATTGTGCAGATTACAATAGCAAAAAGCGGACTGGTTTCAGCGCTCACAAGAATTTGGGATTTTGTTGCGAACAGTTAAGCACAGAGAAGATGGGGGGTCCCCCTTGCCAAATTGAGCCAAGTGCAGACCCAAACTGGAAGGATAATATTGAGCTATGGAGCATACTCAACAAGGGTGGCATCACCAACTTCATGGAGAAGGTTTAGGGGCATGATCAAATCATTTCTGTCCGTTTTGTGAAGGAATGGAAGGAGTGGACTGTTGAATATGGGGGACAGAATATCTTGGTCAATGAAGAACTTATTGCTGAAGTGACCAGCCTTAGTTTGGAGGGCTACTGTTTCTTTAACAAAAGGGTCGACAGAGATGTTGAAGAGAGGAGATTTGTGGAGGGATCTGAGAAGCTGATATATGCTACAGCGGGCTTGCTTGTTAGATCGATCCCTCCACCTTATGATGAGGTTACTCTCATGATGATATGGTTCATCTCCTTGGAAGGAAGGTTTGTCACTGTTCCTGCTAAGCATCTTATCTTTCTTAACCACTTCCGTAGGAATCGCTTGGTTTGTTTTCCCCATTACTTGATGAACTCTCTTGAGCGCTCCATTTTGGAGTTTCAGAAGCATACCCGAGCGGTTCCTTTACACCAAGGGATTATTTTTCTGCTACATAAATGTTGTCTTCTTAAGTATCCTAGTCTCCCATCCTCTCCTAGCTCGGTTCCCCCTTTGCCAGGTTCTACTACTGCCATCCCTGTTTCTCTATTCTCTGCCCCCGCCACTGCTACTATCACCCCCCTACCAGCCATCCAAGCTTCTTCTTCCGTTCCCCCTACTGCTGCCCCCACCTCACACTTCACCTCCACCTCGAACAGACCAGTTACCAGGGCTTCTAGAAAGCTTAACCTTGATACTCTTGCTATGGAGAAGGGGCCTCATGAAATTGAAATTGCACATGACCTTCTGAATATTAGTAGTGCTAGTCCTCGGGATGTGCATATGGAAAGATCTTCAAAAAGGTGGGATGCCTTAGAGGCTGATATGAAACTGTTGAAGGATGAGGTTAAGAACTTGGCAAAACAGAAAGGTAAGAGGAAAAAGGAGGAGGAGGTGGATATTGATAGCAGCCAGATTGATGATATCTACAAGAAGCTAAACTCCTTAGACTCCCGTTTAGGGAAGGCCAAAACTCGACATGATAACAACATGGCCATCTTTAGGGCGATTGATTAGTTCATTGAGAAACATGTCAAAAGTGTCTCCAACCTTAGCGGAGTTCTGGCAACACTTTGGGGTAACGATAAGGAAAGCAAAAGGACCATTGAGCAGCTGGATAATACTGACGCTGCCCACATGACAACTTTGGGCATGTTCCAGTCCTGGAAGAATATCAAGACCAGCATTGACAAAGCTACCACAAAGTAGTTGTAGATGCTTTAGCTATTCTTGTATGTTTTTATGCTATTTTTTTGTGGTCTCTCTACTACTTTTTTGCAGTATTTTTGTTGTTTTGTCTCGTTTGGGTAGCTATTTTTTGTCTACTTTGAGCTTCATTGTCACATTTGGATTCTGATCCTTTTCTCTCTGGTTCTCATTCCTATTCTAGCTCCTCAGCCATCTTTTGTACTCAAGGGTATAGTCCCTTTCAAAAAACTATTTGCCAATAATAATAAAAAATTGGAATGGAGAAAATTTAATAGAAGGATATAATAGAAGATGATAGAATGTAATAGGATGATGTTGAATTGATGAAAGGAGTAGTGAATTAAACTACATTGTATACCACTATGTGATGATTGAAGCTATGAAAGTGTAATGGAATAATTTTGAACGGAGAAAATATAATAGAAGGATATAATAGAAGATGATAGAATGTAAAAGGATGATGTAGAAGTGATGAAAGGAGTGGTGATTTAACCTTCAGTGTATACCACTATGTGATGATTAAAGGTATGAAAATGTAATGGAATAATTTTGAATGGAGAAAATGTAATAAAAATATATAATAGAAGATGAGAAAATTTAATAGGATGATGTAAAAGTGATGAAAGGAGTGGTGATTTAACTGACGTTGTATACCACTACGTGATGATGGGTGTGGGTGACGATATATCCTACATAGTTGGTCACTAGTCTGATGAATGTGGTATAATGGCATGCCACATATAATAAAGGTCCATTTGATTGGTAAACCATCGACAGTCAAGTATGGACTGAGGAACTAGAGATTGTCATAGGGTAGTGAGTGCAACTGATAGAAAAATGTAATGTAGGTGGCCAAATGGTGCATATGATGTGTAGATGTGTGCTAGAATGTAGAAATTGCGATGATAGGTGTAGAAAAAATAGGTAGTGGTTATAAGTAAAGCTATATCCATAGATAGTGTGACCTAACATAGAGATACAATATATGGATGAAATAGAAAACTAGACTCATATATGATAATGAATAGTGTAGCATGTATGAGATAGATGATGTAGGAATGAGTAGTAGATGAGGTATGATGATGCAGGATATGTGGTGTCTGGGGTTCATTTTAATGCTAATCCCTCAACATTTCATTGTGAACCAAAGCACAATTGGGTAACGTGGGTGGTGCATCAATCTAAGTGTAATATTTCTTGAGGTGCATGACGTTTAACAAGTTTTTGAGTGGTTTTCCAAGGAGGGTGGAAATGAGGTAAACACCACCACTAAGCTTATTCGTGATAACATAAGGTCCTAACAAGTTGTGATTAAATTTACCTCTGAGAGATGCTTCAGATTTTGTATGTTTCTAGTTTTCTTTTAAGACAAGGTCACCACCTTTGAAGTCTCTAGAATGGGTCTTACGGTTGTAAGAATGTGAAATGTGGGTTTTATATACACAAATATTTTCCAATTTTTGGACACATCATGAGTTGAACATTTATAATTCGTACAAATTATTTTTCATGGTATTAATTGTCCTTAAGGATACCTTTAAGAGATATTCATAAGGTTGGTATTTTGAGTTCTAAGGGAATAACTGCCTTAGTGCCATAAATGAGGGAGATGGGGTGACATTAGTCAGAGTGAGGAAACTAGTGCGATAATCCCATAATGTGTAGAAGATTTGATTATGCCAATCAGTGTCACTTGAGTCGATGGTCTTACGTAGAATTTTGATAATAGTTTTATCTGTAGTTTTTGCTTGGTCATTGCCTTGTGGATAATAAGGTGCGGAAGATGACTCATTTATTTTAAATTTAGCAAAAAATTTATTTTTGCCTTTATTTTTGAAGGAGGATCCATTATCGGTGATAATGATAGATGACACACCAAATCATGTGATACTGCGTGTGGTAATAAAGTTACAAATGTTAGTATCAATGGTTATACATAACGGTGTTGCTTCAACCCACTTGGTGAATTATTTCATGGTGGTATTCATGAACTTGTGGTCGTTAATGGATTTTTAGTTGATTTGACCAATTAGGTCAAATCCCCAAAGTGAGAATGGCCACATGGGCACAATGCGTTGGAGATTATAAGCAGGCGCGTGATGGAGGTTACCATGTTTCTTACATTTGTCACAACACTTGGCATAATTAAGGAATTTAGGTTTCATTGTGGGCTAATAATACCCTTAACATAAGATTTTTTGTGCCATGACTTTACGTAAAGAATGGCCACCATAAATACTATCATGAATGTTAGGTTTACTAGAATGATTAACAAAATAAGGGCCTAAATGACCTAAATGAGCTATTAGGGTATTTATGCTAATCTAAATAGGAGGATTAAACATTGTATAAATGAACTAAAAATAGTATGAAATAATTGTAAATAATTATTCTATTTGAAATGAAACCCTAACTATGTAAGATACAGGGAGAAAGTGGTGTAGCTAATTGAAGAAGACTATCACAGGTTGTCGCAGGTCTGAACAGAGAATGTAGAAGTGTAGAAAAACACTCAAGGACCTTGTGAAAGGAAGATATAACATATCTGAGAAGTTTGAGGTGCTTGGGGGTGTACTAGGGCACCCTGGGATGACTTGGTCTACAATCTAGGTGCTCTGAACACTATAATAACTCAAAACCTGCAACTCGTATGGTCGCAAATATGTTCTTAATGTTTCATGTTTGTCACACTGGATTCACCGAGTGAACTGTGGAATGACCTACAAAGAAAAGGGAAGTATCAAACCCTATTAAAATAAAAAATGCATATGAATGGGTCAGACTAACCTCAACCACCAAACTAGTGGTCTTATCACTGAGTGATACACTACATTTCAGACTCGGATGTAGTTCTAGTGTGTGTGTGTGTGTGCATGTCCTGCCCTAGGTGCTCTCATACCAGTTGCACTTTGTGAAGTAACGAGCAATAGTAACTATAAAAAATTTAAGAAGAATGTGTGCATGTAATATAATAGAATCCCTCCCCCTATGCAGTGTGTGTGATTCAGATCTCCTAGCCTATTACACTAATGGATGCAAGTGATGCATTGGATGTAGATATAGATTTAATGATAGTAGTATCTGACATTAGGACCCTCATTTAGGTCCTATAAGATTTATAGTTTTAGGGCTCTTAAGTCTAATTAATTAATTAATCTTGAAAAGACCAACTCATGCTAGAAATACCCCTAAAGAAAGCATGAAAAGGATGTGCATAGACCGAGGCACCCTAGTATAGGATGGGGGCACCCTGAATTTAGGCTAGAATGATGAGAGCACTTGTGAAATGGGCGAGTATATGATGCAAAGTACATGGGAAGTATGAAAAAAAATATAAAATAAAGATGGCAAAAAAGTGGGATTAATTAGTACTTTAACCACTTGAAAACCTTCTGAATGGTAGTACAAGACCAGACTAAATTATGTGTAAAGTGCATAATTTTATTTCCACATTTCCATTATTGCAAAATGAAGACATTGTATTGCCTTGACAATATATCCATACTATTTATGCACACATTCATCCACTACCACACTTTGCTATCATTTAACTGTCCATATTTCCATATTGCCTACCTCATCATGACCTCGAGGAGTCAAGTGCAGGTGAAGCTCATGTGTCGATTTTCATCTTTATAGGAACCTTTCATATATTCATAAGAAAATATACAAAGATCCCACACAAGCCATGGGATATGGCTGAAAAGAAAGGAATGCATGTAAAGATGAAGGTTTAAGGAGGGAATAACCTGTCATTATGTACATATTTGTTCCTTCCTTTTCAATTTATTACTTTAATGGTCTTCATCAAGTTGCTTCAAGTTCCTAAAAGAAGAAGAAAAATAAAAATTGTTAGAGCTCGGTGTGCTTGCCTCATTCTATTACAACTTGAAATGTTTATGTAGAAGTCAAAAGTAAAAAAATCTCATTTCACAATCAATAGGTATGCATATTTTCAAAATTTATTCTCATAATACAGAATCCAATACAGTGTAAAGGTTATTTTAGAAGCCATATATATGAACCATGAACTGTATTTTAAAGCTGAAAAGGAACATATTTCCTCAAGATGAAGGAATATTCAGAACCAAAATGATAATCATATTATTACACTTTCATAGATAAGATTAACCATTGTTGGACTCAAGGAGAATACAGGTTGCTAAGAGATACATCATATTCTCAAAAAAAATGCAATGTATTAAGAAATAAGGAAAAAAATCCACTATCAATTTAAAAAAACTACAGTCATCTCACAATAATATACATTGCAAAGAAATCAATCATTCATGTGGGAACAATTTTCCCCATGTCCAAAAATATAAATTTCAGACCTAAGTTGTACTCTGGAATGTTCAAACAACATGAGATATAATTTCTTAACATACAAAGTTGATAAAGTGTCCATACAGTTTTGCTGATGAAGAGTTTTACTATATAAGAGGAGATTGTGTTTTTTATCATACCATCTAAGTGATATATATGAAAAGTATAAGGCATCTTTTTAGAAGAATAAGTATAGTATATCAAGTTATTGTATAAGAAACAAGCTATAGTCATAGCTCAAAAAGTGAATTTTTCAGAATGAAAGATCGAAATAATGTAAATTTCATGAGAAACAAATTCACACAATATGAATGCAGACAATCTCGTGGTAATACGAAACTCTTAAAAATGAGAAAAAAACAATCAATTAAACCATGTAAGTAGTGCAATAAGTTCATATCGAGCTAAATAACAATACAAAATAAGTTCACAAATAGAGCTTGTATGATAAATAACTCAAGGAGCTCACAAGATATATCACAGGGAGAAAAGGAAAACAAAATGAAATTCCCAAACTTGAACTACATCAAAAAAGTAGTAAGCATGAAATCCCATCCCTTGAAAATAAAATCCAAACAGACCAAATAAAATATGGCTAAGTTTGGGAATGAATCAACGAGCTCAAATCATGTACAAAACATGAATTTTCCATTAGATGGAGTTTTCTCAATGAGATACGGAAATAAGAAGAGCAACAAATTAATATAAATGGATGAGGAAAATAATAACAATAGTCTATCCCATATCCAAAGTTGTGAGCTCGAGCTCAAACATGTGACCAAAAGTACCCAACTCATAGGCAGTTGAAGGCTAAGATATGACCATATAAGGTAGAAAAGAAAATGCACAAAAAGTCTAAACCACAGAGCTAGGTCATGGAAAAAAGAGGTTTGTATCGACCCAAGGAAAAAAGAGTTCTGGGAGTATTCTAATATAAACCATTTTATGCATGAGAAGATTAGTTATGTTAATAAACAAGAAATTAGCTAAGTAGTTCCATGATCTAACTAAACCTATCATAAACATCAAGATGAGTGCTAAACAAGATAACTTTTACAATAATGAATTAAACTAAAACACTATCATTTTATCTTTAACTACTCTATGATTACTAAAAACATAAATTGAACCTAGTTAAACCTATGAGCAATCAAATTAGATTTGTTGTTTGATTCAATGGAGGTGTAGAGGTCTCTCTAAAATAGCTACACGGCCAATTTATATACCCTCCTACTAACCTACTATGAAGTTATGGATGCAAGATGGAGGAGCTTCAAAAATGGAGGATAGCCAAGATCAAAAGCCTATTAGCTTGGGTAATGTAAATGAGGTATAATTCCAATATCTCCAAATGCGAGAGAGAAGGACTTGTGAGTGAAGTTGTAAGTTTGAAAGGGAGGAGTGACCCTTCTATTTATATTTTTCCAAATGAAAGATTCTAAAATTTGGGTGCATGTGGGACTAAAGCTCAAAAAGAACTTTTAGATTTAGATTAGGATAAACATTATTTAGGCTTAGTTAAGCTAGGTTTAAGCTAGTTAACTAGGGTTTAGGCTAGTTAAAATTTATTAACAAGTGATTAGAGACTCTTTGAGAGTTGGGTGGGGTTTGGATAACCAATTGTGACTGATAGATAGCCTACAAAGCCAATAGAAGTGGTCTAGAGAGAACTAGGGGGGTTTTGAATGGTCAAAAGGAGGAATGTTTAGCTAATAAGAGAGATATTAGCCAAATAATCTAATTATAGGAGGAATGCGATTGAGAAGGTGTCTTGGATGGGCATCCAAGAATGGAGCGAATAATAGGGAATTAACGAAGTGTCGTTAATTGAATGGATTGGATGAAATGCTAAGTGTAAGCATATTGTAGGTGTCTACGTAAGCAACGTCACTTTAAAGAAAGTAGACAAGTACAAACGGGTAAATTTTTTTGAAGGGATAGAAGAAAAATGAGTAGAATGAAGGACGCCCCCTTAATTATCGATGGGGTGATAGAAGAACTCGATTGATGATTGAAATGAAAATAGAAAGATAACATAAGAAAGAATAGTGTGAAGAAGAATAAAATGGATATAGAAGAAAAAGGAGTATGAGGAAGAGGGAATGAGCTAATGTCCATCCAGTGCCTTTTAAACAACTTTATTTTTCATCATATTGCTAAGGATCTTCGTCATTGGTCCTTATTAAAAATAATGAACAAAAGTGTAGTATGACATGAAAATCCATATACGAACAAATGTCCATTGCTAGAACACCAAATCCATGCAACATACAAAATGCAATGCAATACGAGAAAGTAAAAGATGGCTAACTCCATGCAACATACATAATGCAATGCAATATGAGAAAGTTAAAAAGTACCTTGTTTTTGTTATCAAGCTTCAGTTCTAACTTATGCGAGTTAACGACAAGGGTTGACGATGGTGCCTCAAGCAAGGGAATATGCAAGGGGAATAACGGATGACACCTAGGTCCTATGAAAAATCAATGTGCACTATGAAACAGTACCAGTTACATCGTTATGTGCCAGAGTAAATATGAAGTAAGCAACTTAGCTTTTTTTTATGGAGGTAGATCAAGATGATCTATGAGTCGCGCACATGAACAGGTGAGAACCAAGGAAGGACGTTTTGTAGGATGATTTTTAATTTTTAGAAGTTTTATTAAATATATTTGAATGTTTTGAGTTTTCTAACATATTTGAATGTATTTGGTTTTCCTAACATATTTGAATGTTTTTATTTTTCTAACATATTTGAATGTTTTGGTTTTTCTAACATATTTGAATGTTTTTTATTTTTCTAACATATTTGAATGTTTTGTATTTTGAAAGTTTTCTAAAACTATGTACATGAAGACGAGGAAGTGTGGATGCCCCTAGTGATAGATGGGATGTACAATGGCAGAATTCCATGTGCGTATGAGAAAGGTGAAGATGTGAAATTGCCCTAGGGATTAGGTGGGAGTATTCAAAGGAAAAATCTTCACGGGTAGAAGCGAGACCCAAGGCCATTATGGATAGGTTCAACATGATGATGAATGTAAACCAATGAAGTTATGGGAAGGAGCAAGGATGCCACCAGTGTAAGGTGGCCTAAAAGCACATGATAGAAAGAAAGGAAAAGATTATTTTTGTGAAAGGAGACAAAGGTGTCTGAAAACATGGCAAAAAAGTAATCTTATACACATGGATGTTCTGAACGAAGTAGAAGAATGATGTAAATGATATGAATGTATCTTAGAAGCCTCGTGATGAAGAAGTGATTAGCCAAAGGCACAAATCATGAGACGAGATAAGGACTAAAATAAGAGTTTGAACAAGGTCCAAAAAAGACACTTGGTAGCATACTAATCTTGCCAACTCATAGAGATATAGTGTGTGCACGTGGAATTTAATTACCTCTTGAAGGAAATATTTAATAGAAAACAAGTGAAGACAACCTAGCCAATGTGTAGGAATGATTTATTTTGATAGGTGATAGTTGATTTGTGAATGAAGGGTGGAAGAATAGCCGTACATTGCTCCGTTGCTAGCTAGGTGTCCATAGCCCCAATGAAGATGTATTTGATTCTAATCACAACATTTCTCTACTGCCAGTGAGGTGTCCATAGCCCTGATAGAGATTATTGGAAATACCCCAAGAGAGAGTTATATATCAATTTGCTTTTTCTTTTAGCATTTGACTTTTGATTTTTGATTTTAGATTGATTTTTATTCTTTTGCTTTCTGAAAAATTATTTTAGCTCTCTTGTTTGACGAGGGGTTAAGAACCACTAATGGCTTGATGGAAGGAGGTGGAAATGATTGTGATGAATACATTAGATAGTGTCAAGAAATATGTCTAAAAGTTATTTGCAAAATATTTATTAGATGTTGATTGTGATAGGATCTCTAAGAGGTCAGTCACTCTTTAATTTACCAAGGGGATAAAATACTAGGGTTAAATGGATACCATAGAGATAAATATCACAAAACGCACGCAAATAGGATAACCAAAATATCACCGAAGGGATTAAAATGGAAGATTCCTTATAGAGGAATGATAAGAAAACGAAGAAAGAAACATCCATGTGTACGTAATACCTGATTGCAATGTTTAATCTTTGTACCTTTGATTTTTTTCTCATGTTTTCTCAATGTTTTTTTGTATTTTTAATTATTTTGATTTTTATATTTTTGATAGTTTTTGGAAAGGGTGGGACCAAAAAAGTGAGTTTGTATGATAAGATCCAACAACAATGTTTGCTACTTCCTTGTTAAGGGAGACTAGTCATGTTTTTTATCAAGAGCTATATTATCCCCGATCTCGATGATCATGGTGAGCTCGTACTCAAAAAATGACTATGATTTATCCTAAAACATTGATTTTGTATGTGGGATATTGAGTTCTCTATCTAGAGGTTTATGCTCTTTTCCCGTACTTGATGGTTATGTTGATGTGCATTCTTGAATCGCGCTTGATTTACAATTTTTAGATTGTTCGACTTGTTGGGGGATTTCAAGCTCTTGAAATTTTTGATCTGATCTTGATAATGAACTTGTTTGGGTTTCTTATAAGCTGACGTGTGAATTTTTTTACCCTAAGAAGTGGGAGAAAGATAATGTGGACATTTATGATTGATGGTAGGAACGAAAGAAATGATAGTGGGATTTCCCCGGTAATTGGTAGAGGGACAAAGAGGATATGGTCCAAGAATTGAAGAGGATGGGCTACGAGGAGGTGATCCACTAATAGAAGATGATGAAGGGCTGCTAGAATATGGCCCTAAGATGGAAGAAGTTGGGCTATGAGGACATGGCCCAAGAATAGAAGAATATGATGAAGGGATGCTAAGGTGTGGCCCAAGTATAGATGAGGAGAAAATACCAGGAGGTATCCCATAGATATAAAAGGATGAAGGGCTACTACGACGTGGCCCAAGAATATAAGGGAATGGGCTAGTAGGAGGTGACACACAATTAGAAAATGGAGGGCTACTAGGATGTGGCCCCATGATAGAAGAAGATGATGGGCTACCCAATTGTTATCCAAGGAGAGATTTTTATTGAGGAATAACAATAGATAAGGCATGATTAGGTATCAAGAAGATAGGCCATGGCTCAATGCTAGACCCCAACATATCATCATGCTTAGAAGAAGATAAATATGGAATAGAAGAAGAATCAAGTTCTATGACCTAAGGATCTTCCTTTATGTTCTATCAAAAAGGATCAATTTCTATTCCCTAATACGCGAGCGTATTGAGTTCTAGAAAGAATTCTCGTTTGCAATCCTCTAGAGGGATATCATCATGTAGTCTGATTGTTTCTTCATTTTGAGAGAAATCAGTTAGTGGAGGTTGTTTTTCTTTAGTCATAGAAGGTTGAATAAAATAAATAGGTCCAATAAGGAGGGAAGATTGATTGACAAAATAAGATGACTCAAGAGAGGAAGTAGGATTGGAGGTAAATATCTCATGAATGGACTATTTGGATTTGGACCTATGCTTTTTTTCTAGAAGATGACGTAATATAGGTTGGAAAGTAGGATCACATAGCCATCCGTTAAGTTGCGACGTAGGAGGAAAATTAGATTATTGAATAGAGGGAATACGAGTCATGGAACTCTTCGACAGAGGAAGAATTTGTTGAGATGAATGATGAAGGAGGTCCTGTGAAGAAAGGGAGGTCTATGACTCACGAACCGAATTAGATATTCCATCAATGGAATGTGGAGTTGCATGAGTCTTCAAAGGAGAAATATGTCATTGAGGTGATTTGAAATAAAGGTCCTGTGAAGGAAGGGAGGACTATGACTCAAGATTTGATCTAGGGGTATCTAAACAATAGTTGGGAGCCAAGTCTGTAGAATAAGAGTGGGAGTCCGAATGGTAGTTTGGATTTGAATCAAAAGAAGAAGAGTGGGGGGAACCTAAATAATAATTTGGTTCAGAAGCATCCAAACCATACCATTGAATATGATCTAAAGGTGGGGAACAGGGTACCCGAGTGGGCCCTCTAGCATGAAGAACCAAATGAGGTTTAGTTGTAATGGGAATCTTTTGATGTGAATACCTAAACCTAGGTTTCGTATTGTTGTAAATGTGAGAAACCACATGATATTCAGTCATTGTTGGTGTATTTTAGGTGTGAATTCCTAGACCTAGATAGTGTGATGGAACTCCTTCAAAGGGAAGGAAGTGACATGTCGATTCAAGGAAGCATAATGACAACCAACTATACATTTCGTAAGTATGGAGATGCGTGTGTGATTTTCTAAAGTTGGTCTAAGGAAAATAGAAATTGTGATGATGTAATCTCGATGAGATAAAAAATGATTTTCCTAGATTTTTTTTTTTCCAGATGAATAATCACAAGGAACAATCATACAAGTGTGAAACACAAAGCCAATCAACAAGGAAATACACCCTACACAAATGCGTGTGCAAAGTGATAGTTCGATGCAAATGTGATCAACACAATATTAATATTTACGTCAAGCTCGAAATGAACAAGGAATAAATATTAACAAAGGGTAGACGTGACTCCCAATCAAATGATACCATGATAAGTTCAACAACCAACAAGGTCTAAATGTTAAAGGGTGAGGATTACAAATGTAAGACAAGTAACCACACCAATTGGACACATTAATCAAGCTTCATGAAGAAGTGAGATATTAGTGCTAACGTGTTATCAAAACAACACAAACAAAGTAAGTGACACTCTTCAATATTTTGGATAATGTTTGAAGCAAAACAAAGTCAAGGTATATTTCACATGTATTTAAATGTGCATAGCGTAATGCCACAATGCGGATACTTATATCACATTTACGAAAAACACAACATACTTATCTTAATTGTGTCAAGATAATGTGAACAAGGTAACACGTCAAAGGGAGATCAAATGATGAATCAATCCTAACTATGATGATGATCTTGAAATCAAGATCAAGTGCCCATCAAATATATAACGACGTATCCATGCACTTTATATGTTTAACAACTCATCCGCAAACATGGATGAGCATAAAAAAACAAAAAAGTGGTGAACTCTATCTATGAAAACACTCCCAAAAGATGCCTTCTGTTGTCCCAAATGGGAAACAATAACGCAAAGGTGTAGATCAAAAGATGGAAATAAACTAAACATTACTTGGGTAGAGTTTCACTTCATCTGAAGGTGAGAAAGAAACCAAGATAAGTAACACGCTGTAAACTCCATGATGAGATACACTTATATCTAATATTTTTTACCGTGTTTGAAAAACAAGGTTCTGAATCCAAAAAAGTTATCACTTTGTGATGGCCAAGGCATGATAATGGACTAGTAAAGTGGGCCTCAAGACAAAATGGCCTCCTTAATAAGATCTCTCAACTAGGTGTTACAAAGTTGTCTAATAGAGGGCATGACTTACCCAAAAATTTGCACTGACTAATGTGGGAGTATCTCGGATTTTCCACCTTCAAGTACAGTGGGCACTAATTGTATCCATCATGTACTTTTGTTAGGGTCACGATACAGACAACTTTGTAATGTTAACTCACAAGGAAAACTATTCAAGGCGCGTAAGCGAGGTACTTCATGTTTCATCCACGAGGTTACACAGCGGTGGATTACTTTACGGTTTCTGGTACCCACCCCCCATTGTTATAGCTTAAGGCATTATGTCAAAGGGGTTACATTCCAGTTAAGTAGAGAGGGACGTACCCTTTTTCTGAAACCTGTAATACAATGTTTTTGAATATGGTGTGTTTTTTTATCTTTTTAACGTAAATGTGGTTTTAAGTGGCACACCATTTGGCAACCTGCTAAGAACATGTGTATTAGAAGTTTTGTGTTTTTTTTAACGCCCTTCTTTGACATGCAATTTTGGTCCTACATACCAAGATTAGAATTTTTTCCACAAAAAATCATGATATCAAAAGAGAGTTTGCATGT
Source organism: Taxus chinensis (assembly GCA_019776745.2). NCBI lineage: Eukaryota > Viridiplantae > Streptophyta > Pinopsida > Cupressales > Taxaceae > Taxus > Taxus chinensis. The sequence continues at coordinate 857,686,756 of CM034151.1, forward strand.
TGCGTTTGATTCCTAAGATCACCCAAAAAAGGTGTGAAGGAAGAGCATACACAACGCGGAAACCAAAATAAAACAATATATAAAAAATACCTTAAGTGTTTTGCAAAAGGAAACTCTTTTTATTGAAATTTTTAATTTTAATGCATTTTAAAGCTTAAATGGTAGCATTTTGGAAGCAAAATAGAATGTTTTTGAAACGTTTTTTATTCCCAAAGATCACCTAAAAGGTGCGAGAGAAGAGCATACACGTTTCAAAGGATGCCTACAAATGAAAAAAAGTGAACACTCAACTAAGTTAGCACAAAAATATGATGGAAAAGCAACCTGCAAATCACTATTAGTGTCATAAAACCTTTCAAAGTGTAGAATGGTCAAGAAAACAAGTTTTCAGACTTTAAGACATGTTAAAAAAAGACTATTTACCTAATAATGTAAAACCATAAATTTTCTATAACTCAAAATCCTAATTTTATAATTCCATTGTGTAGTTCTCTTCAATACCTTTCCAACGCAATAAAAATGAAGTCGTTTTGATCTTGGGAGCCAAATTTATCACCTCCAAAAGTTTGGTGGTGAAGTGCAGTTCGACATAGACATGCCCTAGTACTAGACATGTGTGTGCCTGTTTCAACACAAACGCACCTAGAATGACACTGACATGCACCCCCTATAAAATCTGTAAAAAATCACATAATTTGAAAATTTTCAAAAGAAAATAGGTTAAAGGTTAGCCAAAGAAGCCTATTTTTAGTTTAAAACCCACAAAATATACATGATCAATGATGATTTAAACCTACTTAAAAACTGAAATCATGTAAATAACAAGCTATTCATCCTAAAAAGCATGAAAGTGGTTAGAAAACTGAAAATAAAGAGCTTGAAAAGACTCCATTAATGGAGGATGGACTTCATGTCCCACCAGTCGTGCCAAATGTATGCATGAGAAGATTAGTTATGTTAATAAACAAGAAACTAGTTAAGTAGTTCCATGATATAACTAAACCTATCATAAACATCAAGATGAGTGTTAAACAAGATAACTTCTACAATAATGAATTAAACTAAAACACTATCATTTTATCTCTAACTACTCTATGATTACTTAAAACATAAATTGAATCTAGTTAAACCTATGAGCAATCAAATTAGATTTGTTGTTTGATTCAATGGAGGTGAAGATGTCTCTCTAAAATGGCTACAAGGCCAAGTTAGATACCCTCCTACTAACCTACTATGAATTTATGGATGCAAGATGGAGGAGCGTCAACAATGGAGGATATCCAAGAATCAAATACCTATTAGCTTGGATAATGCAAATGAGGTCTAATGCCAATATCTCCAAATGTGAGAGAGAAGGACTTGTGAGTGAAGTTGTAAGTTTGAAAGGGAGGGGTGACCCTTGTATTTATAGTTTTCCAAATGGAAGAGTTTGAACTTTGGGTGCATGTGGGACTAAAGCTCAAAAATAAATTTTAGATTAGATTAGGATAAACATGCTTTAGGCTTAGTTAAGCTAGGTTTAGGCTATTTAACTAGGGTTTAGGCTAGTTAAAATTGATTAGCAAGTGATTAGAGACTCATTGAGAGTTGGGAGGGATCTGGATAACCAATTGTGACTGATAGATAGCCTACAAAGCCAATAGAAGTGGTCTAGAGAGAACTAGGGAGGTTTTGAATGGTTGAAAGGAGGAATGTTTAGCTAATAAGAGAGATATTAGCCAATTAATCTGATTATAGAAGGAATGTGACCCAGAAGGTGTCGTGTATGGGCATCCGAGAATGGAGAAAATAATAGGGAATTAATGAAGTGTCGTTAATTAACTGGATTGGATGAAATGCTAAGTGTAAGCATATTTTAGGTGTCTACACCCATATAAACATTTAAGCCAAGATATCAAGTGATATTGAGTTGAGCTAATCCCATGAGCCCACGTTAATTCTTGAGTGATATCCAAAACATTTTTATGTGCAAAACCAAGTTTGGTGGTATTATCAAGGTAGTGATAAAATGCATGATACAAAATTGATCTCGCTAAAAAAAAAAAGAGTTTGATAGAGACAATGATCAAGTTAGAGGAAAATAGGCAAGCAAAATCATAAGTGGCAAGTTGTTATCAAACACAAGCAGTCAAGGGATGGACCACCAAATTAACATAGAGTTGTATAGATAAATGTAAAAAATTCATCAACATAATATGGAACACATAAGATCTATGCCGACTCAGCCCACATCAAATGATAATATAGTTGAAAACCCAAGAGATCATATGGCAACAATGAATAAGTATATCTGACTCAGTGATGATAAGATCAAGCATAATAAAACATAAAATGGAAGGTCTTACCTTTAGGTCACATTTTAGCAAGGGAGTATATGCCAAACCATTTAGGGTATACGATTCCAAAGCTCTATGGTGAATGATGAAAAAAACCATCCATAGAAAACACACAACGAGCTCACCCATCCAAACAGTGACTTGAACAAAGCACAATCAAGCCTCAAAGGCTCATGCTCAACCTCTGAGGGGTGGAAACTGAGTTATTTAGAAAAAATCATAGATCCACACATGGAGCTCTAATCAAATTAAAAAAAAAAGATATGATGACTTCAAAATATAATGCTGAGTGGATAGAGTTACAATAAAATAAATACAAACCCTTGAGGCATATAGATTATATACAAAATAGATCCTAGACATGGATCATACAAAGCTCACAATGTAAAACAAAGCACAACTCAACCAATTTCCCTAACGCAAAAACTTGAAACTTCAAAGTCGAGAAAAACAAAATGCAGGAAAAAATTCTTTTAGGGTTCATTCCCTAACCTTTTGGTGAGACAACTAGGGTTGCTAAACTACAATTTTATTAACTATGCATGGCTTATTTCTTTGAAACCTTTGTCTCATATGACCCTACCCACGTGGATGGGAATGATTCATGTTTTTAACCATTATCATTTTTTGCATATGAAAAGGGGAGCATGATAATTATCAAACTTTATCCAAGGTCAACCAAGCTACCCCGTGCATATGATGAAAATATGAAAAACCAAAATCAAGCTAACCAATGATTTAAAAACAATGCATGTGCCCATTATAGAAAAAAGATAGGTTTTTACAGATAAGGAAAAACTATTTTATTACTTTCATATCTAAAAACACAACCATATAATTACCTTATCTTATGCAAAGGAGGTTTGAAAAGTCAACATGAGCTTCGACCATGCTGAAAATAGACTATGAAAGGCTTAGTTGTAGCTTTGGAGACTGCTTAGCCTTTTTTTTTTTATTAAGGGAAAATAGTTTTGAAGGGACTATACCCTTAGCCTTGTTATTATTGAAATTTTTATTTATTTGCAAAAAGGATTAAAATCATGCTTGGAGTGGATAATATTGGATTTGTATCTAGTTAGACAACTTGGAAATTTTAGGAAAAGGCTATTTTTGAAACATAATGGGGGTAACTTTTACTATATATACCTTTCTTGTGCAAGATTGTAAGGGGAACGTATTCATTCTGTACACTGGTGATAGAGAATTTTGTATTTTTCTACCTTATGGAAGTGTAGTAAAGACTGTTCTTCCTCCAATTAAATATTTTTTAAGTACATAACAATAGGTTTACAGTATGTTTCAGTGAATAATTACATTATTTTGCATGCTTATAACCTCTCAGCACCTCCATCAAGTTGTTTTGTAAGTTTTATAGGTTATTTAATGGTATGTTAGTTCCTTTTCTAAGTGTAAAATCCATCAAATGAAAATCGAAGTGAAGTTTATCATTCTTTTAGAAATCAACTAAGTGTGTTTTGTGTAGCCATAGGTCCGAAAACGTTGGTGTATTACCTTATTTAATTTTTTTATTATGTTTGTGTTATTTTATCTTCCTTAACCCTTCTAGAGAATTATTCTTAGGTGATTTACCTAGGGAATTAATTAGATCTGGAGTTTCTGTTGGGAATTTGAGACTGTGGAATAGTGTTATGATTTAATAATAAACAAAATCATGCACACAGGATCTAAAAAATTCCCCAAAATCTATAGTAGTGGAAGTATAAACTAGAATAATCCAAATAAAAACAAATTACACACACATAACACAACATGTACCGTGGTTCACCCATTATGGGCTACATTCACCAAAGATAGAGATCTCATATATAATACAACATGATTACAAACCAACTCTTCAATACAAGAGTACAATGAATCTCTCTAAGAGTATCTCCTCTCCTCAAGATCTCTAAATGGATCTCCATGAGTGCACTACAAATGTACCTCCAAACACTTCCAAAAAATCTCACATAACCCAAAACTACTGCATCTTTGAACTGCTACCAAGTTCTCTATGGATCTACGACAATACCTCTTGCATGTGTCTACCAATGTGCAACCATGATTATGCACTAAGAATTAAGTCTGTCTCTCCATCACTACCTAACCTGTGCAAACATGAATATAACCTCCTCTACAATATCTAGATCTACATGGATCAACAATACAATATGATCTCATGGATCTATAGTACAAGAATAGATCTACATAGATCTATAATACAATATCTCACCAACATGTGGATCTACAAGAAGAAACTCTATGTGCTTTGCATACTATGCAATCCCTTACAGTGAGACAATAACTATATAAAGGAAATATAGTAGAAGGTGTTACCCTCTTCTCACCATTCAGATGTACGTGTTATTTCCTTCTGTCCAACTCCTTTCCATGGAGACTCTATCTTCATGTAACTTGTTCTTTCTTTCTCTTCTTCTTCTTCATCCTCTCAATCTAGGAGAATCAAGGATCTAATTCAATCCTTATCTTAATTGATCTTTTAACCCTAGCTTTCATGCTTATATAGGCATATACAAACTTAGGGCACAATAGCCATGCAATTACATCCTTTAAATCAGCTTTAAAACAAAAGATAGATTAAATTCTCGTGAGTTAAATATAAACTCTCATGCACAGGTAACTAAAAATGGCTACCCTGACCAGTGATGGTTTCCTAACTGACATCGATTACTGTGTAAACTAGTAAGGTGTAAAACAGGCTATCTGTGAAGTAATTCAACTCCACAATTATAATAATCTCCCACTTGGAGATAAATTTTTGAACCTCTGTACCAAACCACCACGAAACTACAACTAATCCATGATAACTGAGCTATCCACACAACAAGCTCACATTGAATCATAAAACCAATTCTCTCACGTAACCAAACCATCATGACTAACACACCTGTAAGAGCTCCCACTCAAACTAAAGTACCGAGCTTCAATTACAACCATAGACATACCTATAAAACCAACCATGTTCTCCATCCATCTATCCATGTCGCCATACAACCACTAATGCAACTTTCCGAAGATAATTCAAACTGGAATATGCAAAAGCAAAACAAGATCCTAGGTAAAAACAATCTTGAATGAGTTCTACATGCAATAGTGGGTGATCAATCCACAAACACTTGCATAACTCAAATAAATCCAAACACTACAATCTACAAATCCAACCCTACATAAACAAATAGCTTGTCTAAGACATTCATCTGTAGATAACATACCTATAAATGAGTAACATAGTAATCAAGACAAAATACAAACATCCCCTACTCATGCTCAAGGAATCTAAATTGTGCTCATAGGAATCCATGTGAAAATAAAACATCTGCATCATCATAGACTCAGAAAACTGAATCTTTCCACATGTATAAACTCACCTATACATCCATACATATCATCAGGCTATCTAGAAGCACCAAGTCTCTCACCGACTAACTCCAAAAAAATATATGAATATTGTACTCATCAATGTCAATAACAAACAACCATGCTAAACTATATAACTAATAAATAGTGCAAATACCAGCAAACATTTCATAAACATACTCTACACAATAAAACAAGATGAAATAAGAACAAGGGAACCATCTAAAAATGGTAAATAAAAACTGTTGTCAAACTTGTGACCAAACTGACCACGATTTCCTAATTGACCCTAGTCACTTCTTGACTGACCGCAATTACCAGATGACTGACCATGGTTAATCCTAACTGACACCGGTCTCTATAACTAGCAGATTTTCTCCTTTCCCACCCTTCAAACTTCAAAAATTGCTCTACCATCTAAAACCAGCTGAATATACCATCAACTACCATCCCTAAGGAATATCCAGGAACCATAAACTAAACCAGAAGTGACATCAAAAATCAATAAACTCAATATACCTACAAATCTATGACTATCCTCCAAAACCAACTAGTGCCTCTGCTACTATGAATAGTAGCAATCTCCTCTCACTTTGTATGTACATCATGTATCCAATCCTGCGATGCCAACTACCATGGCTTGCTCCCACTGAACACAAAATTCCCTGCACTTCCTCTAACACCAAGCTCAAAAGCTAATATGTCAGTGAGAAATAAAACTAGATGAAAGAAAATATAAAATTATTCCCTTGTTATCAAAGAATAATCCTACATCACAGAAGTTTGGATTTCTTGTGAAGTAGGTGAATCAACTTCTTTTCATCCTTTGTACTCAACATCTTTCGATACCTACAACTGTGTCTAACCATGACTTTTCATTGAGGATCTCATTCTTAGACTAGATATCCTTGTCCTCAATATTCCACATAACCGGGAAATAAAAGTCAAATAACACAAAAAAATGGTGTAAATCCATTCACACTATCCAAAAATTATATCATTTTCTCCAAATGAAAGAAATAAAACATGAACCATATAGAGATACCTAACCCAAAGTCTCAGTGGAATAACCGAGCCAACTCCATTCCTTTTCTGATCTAAACATTGAAGTGATCAACACTATTTCTACCTATAAACACTATGTAAGAAACCTGATCCTCCAAAATAGGACACTAAACAATCTATGCCCTCTTCTATTGTAATAAACCATGTGAAAACTCATTGTCACAAAGACCAACCACAATTCGTTGATCGGTACCCGGTAACCCTCTGTGACTGATGTCAGTTCCCTGACCGACGTCGGTGTTGCTTGAACTAACAAAATGCCAAAAATTAGCATAGGTCACCAAACCAGGTTCCCACTCTGACCAAAGACGATAGTTGTGTTGAGCCAGTCATTTCAAGAAGCACCCAAATCTTGTAAAAACAATTAACAACAGTAATACATGCAATAAAATTGCACCAAGATGAAATACATCACCTTACCAACACCAAGATACTCAACCACATCTTCAACTGAAGAACACGTTTCTCTGATGGAAACCCCATCTTCATTTTGTGCTATTATTCTTCCTCTCTAATAAGCTCGTGCATCTAACTATGCCAAGGATGCATAATTTCTCATATATCTCATTCTCATATCTAGATCTGTAATCCCAAACATGCATGTGCAACCAAAATAATATAAGCACTGCAATACCAAGATAAAACCATACCTTAATAACTAGATCTGTAATTTGACCAACATGCTTATACCACCAAGAACCAGGGACACCTTAACAACCAAGATACATTCCATGCATCTTCTTAATTCTTCAAATATGTGTTTTTCTGTTTAAAAATAGACTGCTCAGTAATTGACCACGGTCACCTTGCTGACGTCAGTTTCCACTTAATTGACGTCGATCACTATAATTTCTATCAACCTTACTCTTCCATATCCCACTTGAGATTAAATCTCTTCATGTGATCTTCACATCAAGAAAAACAAACCCTTATCTCATACACATGTCGGTAAACCACTAATAATATACTGAAGAAAAACCTTACTCTAGAGTAACCAAGCTAACCAATCCAACCAAGCTAACCAAGCTCTGATACCAGTTGTTGGGAATTCGAGACTGCAGAATAGTGTTATGATTTAATAACAAACAAAATCATGCACAATAGATCTAAAAATTCCCCAAAATATATAGAAGTGGAAGTATAAACTAGAATAATCCAAATCAAAACAAAGTACACACACATAACATAGCATGTACCGTGGTTCACCCATTGTGGGCTACGTCCACCAAAGATAGAGATCTCATATATATAATACAACAATATTACAAACCAACTCTTAAATACAAGAGTACAATGCATCTCTCTAAGAGTATCTCCACTCCTCTAGATCTCTAAATGGATCTCCATGAGTGTACTACAAATGTACCTCCAAAAACTACCAAAAGATATCACATAACATGGAACTACTGCATCTCTGAAATGCTACCAAGTTCTTTGTGGATTTGTGACAAGACCTCTTGCATGGGTCTACCAATGTGCAACCATGACTATGCACCAAGAAGTAAGTCTGTCTCTCCATTACTGCATAACCTATGGAAACATGAAGATAACCTCCTCTAAAATATCTAGATCTACATGGATCTATAATACAAGATCTCACCGACATGTGGATCTACAAGAAGAAACTCTATGTGCTTTGCATACTATGCAAGCCATTACAATGAGACAATAACTATATAAAGGAAATACAGTAGAAGATGTTACCTTCTTCTCACCATTCAAATGTACCTTTATTTCCTTCTTTCTAGCTCCTTTCCATGGAGACTCTGTCTTCATGTAACTTGTTCTTCCTTTCTCTTCTTCTTCTTCATCCTCTCAATCTAGGAGAATCAAGGATCTAATTCGATCCTTCTCTTAACTCATCTTCTAACCCTAGCTTTCATTGTTATATAGGCATATATAAACTTAGGGCATAATAACCATGCAATTACATCCTTTAAATCAGTTTTAAATTAAAATCTAGATGAATTTCCCGTGAGTTAAATATAAAATTTCGCGCACAGGTAACCGGTGATGGTTACCTTGACCAGAGACGGCTGCCTAAACAGTTCCAGTTACTATGTAAACCATAAAGGTGTAAAACATGCTATCTTTGAAGCAATTCAACTCCACAATCCTAACAGTTTCTCCTCAAACCAATTCACCCACATCTAAGATGAGTTTGCATTATATAAAATGAAGTGATGATCTATATTACATTTTATCATTAAGGGTGTACTTCAGACTAATAATAGGGACTTACCTATTCCTATGATGAAGGTTGAATTGGTGGAGGAGGTAGAGCCACAGGATATAGATGAGGATGATGTGTAAGTTTCTAAGGGTTATATGGAGTGTATTACTTAGTAGTTGGTATCTAGTAATGATGAGGAGGAAACATAAGAAGGAGGAAAGGAGACAACATCAACAGGTGGAGTTGTGGTAGTGCTTGGAGGAGGAGAGGGTGGATATGGAGGTTCAATAGAATATATATCCTATCTATAGACATACATATAAGCAACTCTTCGACAGTAAGATCTACCGAACACCAATATGTTGATGAGATTCACTAGGAGAGAGAATTAGCTATCCAATAATGCGATAGATACCAAAGACATCAAGAGGCCCTACGGGAAAATTATAGGGATCTAGGAACTCCATCTTAGGATATGGATGGTATTTCCTAAGGATCTACACAAAGGGATGGGTATAGGGCTCTGCCCAATTTTGTGACGCTAGAGTAATACCATGCTCTAGGAGATAATGCGTGATACTATGAGTGCATAGTGACTACAAGGTTACCTGATGTACTACACTATGCAAAATATTTGGCTGTAAAGAGGATATCATGCTGATAGGCATCCTAAGAGAGCATGGATATCATAGCATAACTGAGGTACAATCATGTGTCAGATGGTGAACAAGGTTGACAGGAAGGGGGATAGGGTCTTACCTCAAGAGATAGAGTGTGAGATCTTGAGTTCACCAACTAGTGGGTGAACATTGTATAGATATATATTTTGATTTAGAGACTTTGATAGAGCTCAATCAAGGCCTATTACTGATGTATAAAAACTTAAATGATATATATATATATATATATATATATATATATATATATATATATATATATATATATATATGTAGACACCAAAAACACGTCATCTTTCATCATTCTCCTCAAAAATGACCTAATAACTACATTCTACATGGGTGGTCGTTTCAACCCTAATTCCATCACTCACACCCCCTTGCACACACCACAATGACCCTCATTCACACACCCAAATATTTAATTAACATCAATTAATTAAATTCCCCCTTTTACCCACTCATCAAGCCACCTCACCTTGCCACTGGCCCAACCACCTCACCCAACTACCTTACCCTTCCACTACCCCACTTTCCCCCAACCTCACCATTCCACTTCCTCACCTTATCCATGCCTAACCCATACTCTTCTAGAAACCCTAATAGTGGCCACTCCACTCATAGGACACCTCTTTGTCTTATTCCCCATTTTAAGGGCAGAGCATGCATGTGCTCTACCACTCAAAAGCAAGTGGGGAAGGCATATTCCCCCACTTTTGGAAAAAAAAATCCCCGACATAACTAGTGTTGGTCATGGTCTAACTGATGTTGGTTAGGTGGGATGGACGTCGGTCACCTATAAATGCCCAGTTCGAGCTTTTTCCAAAGGCTTGGTTCATTAGTTGGTTCATTGGTTATTCATGGTTGGCATTTTAATTCAACACTGGAATTTTGATTCTTGTTGACAACTCATTGGAACATGATATAGCCATCAGAACTCCAAGAGGAGACCAAAGGTGGAAGCATTCAAAAGAACCTTTATGAGATTGACCACTGAAGGAACCTGAAGCCAGACGGAGCTGAAGCATGAGATCTCCAACCACCTCCTAGCCTTCACCAACATTCTTCACTCCTCTTCATCAGATGCTCAGTATTATACATGCATTGGACTCTGGGTAAGTGGATCCCTTCATCCTTTCCCCAGTGTTTTTTTGTTTTGTTTCTCTATTTTCCTCCCCCAAGAGAAAAACCTCTCTCCTTCTCCTTAAACCCTTCCTATTCAACCTGTAGCCACCTATAAGACCCCTTTTCATCCCATAACGTTCCCTGGTAACTCTCTGTCCAAAAAAAGAGAGAACCCTAACCTCCACTATCAAACTCTGGCCAAATCACAGTCACCATCGCTAGTTAACCCTAACCATGGTCAATTGAACTTGACCGCCATCAGTCACCTTGCTGTCTATCAGCTCCCCACTTTCTACCTAAACATACCCAAAATCACCCCCAAAGACCCCAAAACTCTGACCCTAAACATATCGCTCCTTTTAATCTCACCCATACCCTTCCAACCCTCTGTTCTGAGATAAAGTGGAACCCAAACACCACCTACCTAAACCCCTGTCACTTCCACAATGACCGATACCGGTCACCCTTAACTGACATCGGTCTAGCCTTAACCGACATTGGTCTAGCCTCAACTGGCATTGGTCAGATAGACCAACATCAATCTTTGTGTCTGATAACACAGTAAACAACAAAATCCCACCCTCTTAACCAAACAACCTAAAATACCCTACCTAGCCCCACCAAGACCTTATCTGTGACTTGCAGACCACCTAAATTACCCATGACCTGACCCGAAGACCTTTTATCTGCATAAGTTTTAGTATTTAGCTGGGTCAACGCTGATAGTAATCTGAGGCATCCAAATAAGAGAGCTAGCACTAGATTCCTTTTATTTTATATGTTTCAGTTATTTAATATTAATTTATAAAACAATGGATTGACAGCCCTCTAGGAAGTATTGCACTTCCTGGATCTAGCATATGCTAGGCAGTTCACTGCCATATACTGTTTAACTCTCTCTTATGGTCTTGTTTTCTATTATAGGGTAGTCCTTCCTAGCCAAAAAGGAGTTCACATGATCGACCGATATAGGAAGTCTACACACGTGCATTCTACCTTCTACCCATCACCGAACAACATGTATTCTTCCTACACCATACACCCTTATCTATTACATTCTCTGATTATATGCAAAAAGGATCGAAACGATATATATATACACGATTTTTTTGTGACTTACTTGTGTTGTGATGGAGTATTATTAGATGATGATTTAGATATTTGATATGATGAAGTGATTAATTTATTATATATATATATTACACATGATATTAGGATTATATATAGATGGTGTGATAGATGTATATTAGATACATGATAAAGTTGAGATTACATATGATGTGGTATAATTTAGATTAGAAATATTATGATCGATTTACATGGTAGATATGATCATGAATAAATTATTCGATGGTTTGATTAGATTAATGATGTGAGAATTATTTGATTTAAGTATTTGATATTATGTATTTATATGATTTTATGATGTGATATATTGATGTGATTAGACATGGTACCGACGTGATGAATTTATATTAGAAAGTATATGGTGAATAGGTTATATACAAAAATAGTATGATGTGATTTAGATGATAGATTAGGTATAATATATCTTAGATTAGATGATATGATGGATGAGTTTAGATCACATATGCACTGGTATAATAGATATGATATCATAGATTATATGCAATGGACATGATGTATATGTAGATGTATTAATTGGATTGAAGACAAGATAATGTAAATGGATTGAATCGGATATGAGAGGTAAAAATGTGACCTTGTTGAGTTAATCCAAATATAGGAAGTACTATACCTTGTAGTAAGGAGTGCACATTAGGGAAGATGCTTTTGAACTAGATTGGAGATAAAAAATGAAAAATAACACAAACAAAGCAATGCACTTATGGCCAAATGGCAGGTGTTAATACATTATTAACGATAGTTAGTCACATTTAAGATCATGAGGGAAAGATCAAAGGTGTAATTATATACCTCCTGTAGACAAAACAAAGGGTTTTAGATGTAGCTTGTATGGGGGAAGTTGGTTATCCTTAGGTGGTTTTCCTAGGTCTATGTCCCAGCTCTGAGCAATATTCTAGAAACTAACCAATGTGGGAAGGTTTCTTTTGATGGAAAGATGATTGATGTGGGAAGATTTATTCGGATGCTTACTTTTGGATTTTTCTTTTGATATTTAGAAGTTTGAACAATGTGTGAAACCTTTACTGCTATGATATAAAAAGATATCCATCCTTCAAGGGAGTAGTCAACAATAATGTTTTTAATTTTATTTTTGACTTTGACCTTTTGGATGGTAGGATAAGATATGCAATAACATCCTTTGAGTGATCATTCTACATTTTGACATTATTTTTACTTTATTTAAACATTTTTCATTACAGTGATAGGTCTATTTTTTGGATAATATAACTTTACATGAGCATCCATGATTTGTTTCAATTTTATAATGGAGATGATAATATCCAAGTAGAACACTTGAGGAGGGGAAGGGATGTGTAAACAACATACTTGTAGACCCTTATTATGGTTCCAACATGTAGATAAGAAGGAAATGGATGTAATTATTGTGGGTTTCCCACCTAGGAGGAGGAACTTGTCCATGAGAAATATTCTATGAGGAGAGTTGTGGTGCCCATATTCAAGGTTATAGATAGGATAGTGATTACAATCCACATAATTCTAAATCATTATAATGAGAGATGTAAGATGCCAATGATGGAATTCATATTGTTAATGAAACTAAGATCATGTTGGTAGCTGTGTTAATAGTAGAAAGGTTGTAAATGCAATACATATAGATGTTTTGTTTCTATTTTACCATCAAGGGAAGCCAAACAATAGGATTCAGACCCTTACATATGCATGATAATAAATGGTCTAATATAGTTTGCAGAAAATGTTCCAAGTTGGCTCCTTTCAAGAGTAGCGATGCTTTGATTTTATTTTAAGATAAGGTCACCAATGTTAATAAAATTTTCTTTAATATTTTTGTTATAGATGTGTTTTATTCATTTTTTATAGATGTGATGATGTTGGAGAGTGATTAAGTGACATTCCTATAATGGTTCAAGTTATGTTAGACACTCTTAGCGATATTCCTCATTAGAGATGAAGTCACGAAGAGAGACATGTAAGGATGGGATTTGAACTTTGAGAGGAAGGACGACTTCAGAGCTATGGAGTAGAGAGAAAGGAGCAGTGATTGTATAGGTGTAGATGCTACTCTGATAATACTAAAGAGAAAAAGGGATATGAAGATGTTAATATTGACCTACCTTATTCAAAAATTTGGAAATAATGTTGTGGAGATATTTTTTAGTTGATTTGGCTTGGCCATTATCTTTTGGGTAGTATTGAGAAGAAAAAATAAGCGTGATGTTGAATTTTTCATAAATATTTTTAATATATTTGTTTCCAAAGGACTTTCCATTGTCTGTGATGACTTTGTGGGGAAAAAATAAGTAAAAAATGATTTTTTGATAGAAAAAATTGACGATCTTGTTAGCTTTGGTTGATACGAGTGGAATGGATGCCACCCATTTGGTGAAATATTTAGTAGTAGTAAGGATAGAAAGAGGAATTTGATACGGACATGGATTGATGAGACCCATAAGGTCGAGGTCCCACTATGAGAAAGGAAAGAGATCTTGAGATGCTTATAAGGATTGGCTAGGGATGCAGATGTGATTGGAATGTTACTTGCACTTGATGTACTTTTTAACATACTTGCAATAGTCTTGGTTTAGGGTGAGTGAACAGTAGACCATCTAAATAATTCTATTGGTGATGGATAAACCACTAAAGTTTCCACCATAGATGTTGTCATGTACTTCTTGTATAACATAGATAGATTCATATGATTGAAGGAATCACCTTGTTTATAGAGGATGTTGCCAAGGATGACATAAAATTTGGAACTTTGAAGGAATTATCTGCTACCATTTTTTGATAGGTCGAAAGGAATTTTAGATTTAGATATATGGTCGAAGATATAAGTGTACCATAGATCATATTGATTAGTTTCAAAGAGATTGATATAAGGAAGCTCATTTTTATGATATGGTTGATCGATGTGATGGGAAAAAATGAAAAATTTTGATTCTTCTGTTGTCCAAGGGATGAGAGATGTAAGGGATTTCATCATGTCTATGAAAATATTTGATGAACGAGGGACATTTTGGATAGTATATTGATTGATGGCCTCAAGAAGAAATTCGACAATGTCCTTATGTTATTGAAGGAATTCATTTTTATATTGATGTATTCCCTTGAAATGATTGATGATGGGTTAGGCATCACCATAAATATCGATAATTTGGATTTCGAGCATTATATCGATTTACAGGACCAAGATAAGAGATTCATACTCAACCATGTTTTTGGTACACTCAAATTGAGCTTATAGGTGAAGGGGATAAGAGTTTCTTAAGGAGGAATAATGATGATGCCAACACCTCTCCCTTGCCAATATTTATATCTCTCAAATAACAATGTCATTTAATGGGGAGAATATTCTTGATCGATGGTGTGGATGGACTCAACAGGGAATTATTCATGGGGGAGTTGATTGTCAGAAAGAGGGTGTTCAATTAGTTGATAGATGATGGCCTAGCCTTTGATTGATTTTTGAGAGATGAAATCTAGATAAAACTCGATCGTGAGCATGAGCCATAGGGTGACATGATGGTTGTAATAAGGTTTATAATGTAGGGAATTAAGGGGATTGAATCTGGTGATAATGTATCTTTTATGATCGAGAAGATAGTGAAGAATATTACAAGCTACAAAATAGAGAGCGAAACAAAGATTTTCATATTTGGAGTAGTGGGTTTTGTAGTCATAGAGAGTTTGGCTAATATAATAGATAGATCAATCCCTTCCTCACTAATCATAGTGTGCCAATATGGAACCTAGATCATGGTTAGTCTAGAAGAGATGTAAATATAGAATAGCTCCCTGTTGCATGGAGGTGTGAGCATGGGTAGTGATAGAAGATAATGTTTGATTTCATAAAATACCTCTTGGTAATTGGATTCCCACTTAAAGTGAGTGTTTTTGTGAAGGAGGTGATGAAAAGGTTGGAACTGATCTAAAATTTGTGAGATGGAATGATGAACTAATTGAATTCTTCCTTGGAGACTATGAAGTATTTTTATATTAGAAGGGGGGCGGTATTTCAAGGATGACATTGATATTCACGGGTTCAAATTCAATACCCATGATAGAAATGATGAAGCTATGGAATTTTCTAGTTAGAACTACAATAACACACTTGACAAGATTGAGATAGAGGAAGAATGGGATAATATGTGCGAACAAGATTCGATGGACTCAAAGATGAGCCTCTCGACATTTGTATTTATCTAGAGGGTCATCGACATAATTTGCTAAAGTTTTTTGAATGAGATCATGTAAGATATAGTTCATGGCACATTTATAAGTGACCCCATGTTTTTCAAACCAAAGGTCATGACAAGATAGAAACAATTTCCCCAAGTGGTGATGAAGGATATATTATGTTGGTTTTCTAGTGTGTTGAGGATATGATTATAACAAGAAAAACCATCCATGAGAGAAAACATCTCATGCCCAGTAGTTTGGTTGAAATGTTGATCAATGTTAGAAAAGGGAAATTCATAATTAGGGAAAATGATATTTGAGTCTTGAAATTCGATATGGATGTAGAGGCTTCAAGAGGATTTAGTAAAGGGTACCATGTTAGAAACCCATTACAGATAATTGATGGGTTAGATGAATTTGGATGAGATAAGATGTTGTAATTCTTATTTTACAATAAGGTCAACATGATGATGCATGTGACAGAGCTTCTACTTAATTGACTTGGTGTTAGAGATGGTGTTGATGTTCTAGATGATGATGTTGGGTTTGAGGCCTGGAAGGTCAGTGCAAGACTAGGAAAAGGCCTTACTATGCTTGGAAAGGAAAGCATTGAAGTCTTTTGGCTCTTGTGGATTAAGAGATTGTCCAAATTAAAGATGTGGGGATCTTATGAATTCCTTATGTTGATGTAAATGGTGAATTCTATGAGAAGGGTGGACATTTTGGTAGGTAAGGCCTTATGAAGATGAGAATATTCTACCCCCATGAATGAAAGAATGGAATCATCATTATTGCATTGAAGAATATTGATGGTATATGAATCATCCTCTATCATGTTGGGAGATTTAGGAGGAAGGGACCGAGTTTCACCTTCATCCTGATGAGTTACCGGTCCCAAAGTGATGGTGGAGATTAAAAAAAATAGGAGGAAAGGACATAATGTCATCCGTGTCCATGAGGTCGTTGAATGGAGAAGAATTTGATGAATCGATGTTCATGGGAGATGGAGAAGAATTATTATTCAAGGATTTTATGGGTTATTCTTTGAAACCCAATCCAAACTTCTTGGGAGGTTTATAGGATTCAGCACTGAGAAGATTATGATTTTCTTTTTCATAATGTCCTATACCAAATCCCTTCGATGCATAGTGATGGAGGTAGGTATAGGTGAAGGATTTTTTGTAGATGAATTCGAAGGCATTGGTGCAGGGATTGGTATGTGGTTGATTACCAATGTGAGAAAAAGGGTGATTGATGCTACTATAATAACATTTATTTTTAGATGATGTGTACTAAGGGAAACGATATCCCTGAAGTTATTTTGATACATAAGAAATTTTTCAAGTCTATCGAGTCAATTGGGTGTGGGAAGATTATTAAGGGAAAGAATTTGAAACTCTCTAGTGAGAGGAGATACATCATAGTGTCGAGAGATTCATCCTTGGGTAATTTGGATATACATATGGATGACATAGTAGATGCTTCAGAAGATGAATCTTTTTTGGGAATGAGCATTTCATTTGGAAAGTAAGTCATATAGTGTGTTTTTAATTGGAGAAGCTCAATGTAGAGAGTATGAATTTTCCCCTCATTTTCATACTTAAGGAAATGATGGAGAGTGGATGGGACGTAATGCATGGTGCGGATCCAAGGGACTCCAAGTAAGATATTAAATTAGAAATACCCTTCAATAATATATAAGATCTAATGGAGGAGTTTTTCACTAAGGCCAATGGGGAGGTTGACTGTTCCCAATCTAGGGGAAACAATGTTATTAAAGGCCCTAAGAACCACAAGTGATTTAATGACAATGGTGTCATAAAGTTTGAGTTGGTTGTAGGTGTGAGTAGAGATAATGTTGATGCTAGAACCATTATTGATCATATATTTCTGGATGAAAGTATCATTGATGCAGATCGTTATGAAAAGGGGAAGATCATGATCCTCAGGTAGAATGTCGGGAACTTTAGAATCATCGAGGGAGATGGTGGTGAAAATTGTAAGATCTCCAACAACGGCTGCAAAAGGTTGAGGCTTATCAGTTGTAATTTGGATATGCTACAGAGCTTCGATGATGGTTTTTTATGGATAGGGTAGATTTAGATAAGTTCATAGAGATACATTTTAATAGGGATTTGATGTCGTTACTTTACAATGATTTATTAAAGAATAGGGTTATTTTTAGTATGTGGAGAGGCTAGGCTGGATATCTTAGCATTAGACGATGATGGACATGAAGTAGGCTTTTGAGATAGAGCATCAATGATGATTATTTGTTTTGATTGGGTGGATGGTTAAGAATCGTGGGGGAATGAGTGAGTAATAATACAAAGGAAATTTATAAAAAGATGGGGACCTTCTTTGGAAGAGGCAGAGTTAGTTGGTGGAATTGTGATGAAGGGTGTGGATGAAGGACCAGATTTAGAGGCCATGAAAGTGGTAGATGTAGACACAAATTATGCATCAGGTACATATGTTCCATTTACATCTTTTTTCCAACATATTTTACATTTGCATATTCTACACATGCGTATTTTACACAACGTCTGTTTTACATACATATATATTTGAATACTTGATCGTTTTATCCTTGTAGGTCTATTGTATGAGAAACAATCAGTTAAATTGGGGCAATTTTTTTTACAACAAAAACAATGACAATGAAAACACACCACTACAGGGATTTACCTTTATTAACCATGTAGGTACACTACATAAAACAACAACCACACATGCGTTCTTTCCGTAGGTTAAATGTCATCACTTTTTATGCACATTTTTCATCATTAGAATCCACACTCCAAAATTTTCTTTTTATCATTCCACACTTGGGTCTAGTCCATCGACACATCTTCTTATACACTCTACAAGGATATCAAGTACACATCTCTATCTACTTTATAATATCGATCTTTCCACTCACCAACATAAAGTGGGGAAAAAATGTAGACACAAAATTATGCACTTTAGCCATTATTTAGCCCAGTCATTATACTACTATTTAGAAGGTTCTCAAGTGGATAAAGTACTAATTAATCCCAAATTTTGGCCATCTTTATTTTATATTTTATTTTAGAGTTCTCACGTATTTTCCAGAACTTATCCATCCATTTCACAACTTCTCCATGAATCTAGCCCAAAATTTTAGTGCCTCATCCTCTATTGAAGCACCCTGAGGCGCCCCGGTCCCACTCTGGGTGTCTCAATCTATGCACATTCTTTCACGCTTCTTTTTGGGGCCTTTATATATGTTTTTCATCCTTATCCTTTTCTCATTCATCCTTTTTAGGATTAATTATGAAATTAAGCTTGAGATCCCTATAAATATAAACTTATAAGACCATAATGAGGGTCCTAGCATCACATACTACTATCACTCCATCTAGAGTTACATCCATTGCATCACTTACATCCACATAGTGACATGCATCAAGGCTAAGTGATCTACATCACACACACTACATATGGGAATGGATTTTATTATATTCAATGTACACATACTATTTAAATTTTCTATAGTTACTGTTTCTCACTACTTCACAAAGTGTGACTGACACAAGAACATCTAGGGAACGACATTCCCACACTCACTAGAACTACATCCAAGTCTGAAATGTATTACATTGCTCAATGATAAGGCCACTAGTTTTGTGGCTGAGATCAGTCCAACCAATTTATTTACATCTTTTATTTTTCCTAGGGTTTGATAATTCCTATTGTATTGCAGTTCATTACAAAGGTCATCCGGAGAATCTAGTGTGACAGATTGGAAGAGTTTTAGATCAACATGCGACCATACAAAACTCAGATTTGGAGATTTTACAGTGATCAGGGTGCCGAATATACAAACTTGGGCACCCCAGTACCTTGCCTGGTGCCCCAGTTAGCTCATACATTCTAGATTTGGTATTTGCAAGGTCCCTGAGTGGTCATCTACACTTCCATATTTTATGTTCAAACCTGCAATAACCTACGATAGTCACTCTCAATCAACTAAGTAATTTCCTTAATTTTCTCTTACATATTAGGGTTTATTTAAATTAGATTTAATTGTGAAATAAAATTACATCATTTTAGTATACTTATTTCCATCGTTTTAGTCCCTGTAATTAGATTAACTATGATTTACTATTCCCATAACATATAGCATTTTAGTCTTATTCTAGTTAATCATTTTGGTGAACCTGAATTCTACTTTTCGTTTATGCCCATTACTTATAGTAGTCGCTTTGGACCTCTCCATTACTGTGATTTCACTCTCCTCTTTTCCGTCAAATGTCTAGATCCATGGCTGGAATACCTACTTATATAGATGAAAACCCCTTATACACCTTTACCCAGGTTCCCCTTCATGAAATCAAAACCGCAGTTAGTGAAAAATCCTATGATGAGGATACTAATGTTGACAAGGAACAACATGATGCCATCACATATTTTCACCAAGATTTATGTGAGAATCCCACTCATCTCCCTCATGTTTTGCATTCCCTACTCACTGTTAAGCGAGATTGTGAAGCATCCCTACCCATTTCTTCCACCCATGTGGTATCTACATAGCTTGTTTATATTTCCACCCCTCCTATAGCAACTACCGCTCCTACAACCCACCATGGTGTCTCTAATGGTCCACTTGGTTCCTTCTCTAATACTCCTAATTTTACATCATTATACCAAGATCTCCAAAACCAAATCCACTAGTTACAATTCACTACTTCTAAAGGATGTCTTTCACTTGACTCCGCCTCCTTGTTGCATTCTCCCTTTGTGACATCCATCTCTTCTTACCCATTCCTACTTAACTTCATTTCTCCCAAGCTACCCATTTTCATAGGCCATGGTGATCTACAAGAACATCTCTGTGCTTTCCATGTCACCTATCTCGAATATGTTGATGATCATATTATCCTCACCAAAATTTTTCTACGTAGTCTAAAGGACTATGTGATGTGTTGGTTATATTACTTACCACTTCATTTGGTGGTTTTGTTTATGTATCTGGATGACAATTTTCTCATGCACTTCTCTATTAATATCAGTTCCACACTTCTCTGTACTACCCTGTCATTACCTTTACAACTTGACCCATCCCAACCCAAAGGGTATAAATTTGATGATTTTTCTTACTCTGATTATCATCAGTGTGTTGGGAATTGCATTAATCATTTTTTCAATCTCTGACATCTCATTCAAAACCTGCTCGACAATGGTCATATTGAGCTTCCATACAAACCCACATCAGTCCCTCCAAATGATAACCATAAACTCCCAATTTTTAACAATCCATTATCCAAGAAGGATACCAAGCAAACTAATTCATCTTCTAACTTCGTCTATCATACAATGTATTCCCCCTCAGACCTCTCAATTTTTTCATGTCTCACATTATTTCTTCAACACCAATTATATCCTTCTCCAACACTCACTACCATGCTATGTTCATATATGACCATTTGCATTTATATGAATTTATTGGCTCAACCATTATTAGCAACACTAAGGTTGATCCATCTTCCCCTATTAACGCATGTTTGCTATCCTTACGATCTATCAGTTACCCTCCATCGTAAATAGACTACCCATTCAACAAACCCTTTGGTGTTGTTAATTTACATATCATAGTTGGGCATTTCACTCTCCTCGTCCTTTTCCTTATAAGTCAAACTGTTAAAGGATGTAACTTAATTCTCAGCCTCAATTAGATTCATAAATCCTAAGTTTTTATTTCTATCAACCATTTATGCCTTAATTTTTTTATGACAATCATGTCATTTCCATTAACGACGTTTCTCCTTCACCTTCTCATTCTGATACTTGTGCATCTCCCCCTCTTACTCACACAACTATTATACTTTCACCACGTTGATTAGACCCTACGTAACCACTCCATTCCATTAGTCCTACACATTGGCATAGGCCTATTCCTAGGACTGCTACCGTATCCCCCTACCGATCACTACCTTGTTTTATTCTACATGGATCATCCTCTCCCTTACACACATCACCTCCTTGATCTCCATCACCCACACACTTTACTATGCCACAACATTCATCTTATCTACAGCCATCACATGCATATTAGATTCATTCCCTCACGCAACATTTATCTACCATACCATAATTACATGATAATTTCCCTCCCCTCTCATCATCCCAAGGACCGGTTGACGGATCTTCATCCTTCAATCTCATCGGGTCTTTTCTATTTTAGAACCGCTTGGGGGGCATCGCCCTTACCCAATTCCCCCTTCCTTATATTAACATGGTTTCACCTCTACGCTTTACATTATTCTTTGCATATACATATACTTCTTACGCAATTTAGCACCCTCGTTACCTAGTGATGCACTCTTGTACTTCAATTCACACTGGACTGTTGAGGGATTACCATTACACTTAACCCCACACACATCACTATAGGTCCTATGAACTTATATTCTATCATATACAACATGCATTCTAGACCATCTACCTTACATATAAACTAAATTCTACATTATTTTATGCATCCATCATCTCGTAGTCATTTATACATCATCTATCTTATACATACTACACCATTTGTCATATAATATGTGTCTAGTTTTGTATTTAGTTCATTCATTCTACACTACACTAGATTACATTATATATGGGTCTAGTTTCATTTATCATCCTTACATATTCCATTTATATCTACACTTTGTATTACATTTCACACATTACACATTTCCTACCTAACACACTACATATCTTACATTGTATCACCACCCTATGATGTAATCTACTTCCTCGTTCCATACTCGACTATCAAAGGTTTACCAATCAAATAGACCTTAATTTCCTCATGTGAAATCATTCTCATTCACCATCCCCCATGTTAGTGACATACACCTTAGATTAAATGGTCTCCCATCCTATCATATTGTAGTGTTAAACATTTTATGCTAAATCACTACCCCTAATTTTCTCATCTTGTAGTGGTATACACCTTAGGTTACATCAGCACTCCCTTTTTATAGATCTCATAGTGAAATACACTTTAGGATACATCATCACCCACCTTCATCCTTTCACCTTATAGTGATATACACTTAGGGATAAATCATCACTAACACATTCAACAAGTCGTGGTATAATCTTAGGCTATAGGGTCTATACATATCTTTCCATTTGTCTCCTCACCATCCACTTCTTCCATAGTGATATATTCTTAGGGATAAATCATCACTCTTCCATTCCAACATGTTGTGGTATATTTTGAGGCTATAAGGTCCATGCACATCCTTCTACATGTCATGTTTTATCACTGTTACATACTTCTACTCATAACAATGTGTTAGGTTTTACAAACACTACTCAATTT
The DNA here is from genome assembly GCA_019776745.2 of Taxus chinensis. NCBI lineage: Eukaryota > Viridiplantae > Streptophyta > Pinopsida > Cupressales > Taxaceae > Taxus > Taxus chinensis. The sequence goes on from CM034151.1 coordinate 857,710,159, forward strand.
CCTAACAACGCACTCTCATTTATGGTTCATTCTTGAATACTGAGGGGACGAAAAAAATGAACCTCATTATATACACATTCCATCCATTTTGGGGGCACGTTACTTCTATCATTCCGTCATGAATTCCATTCCATCCATCCACACCATGTTGCATGGTCTTGGGGGCATTTACTCTCACTTACTAGTGATTTAAATGTTAAATTTATTACAAATGTTAGCTTTCTTTCTTATATGTAATTATCATACACACATGCACATCCACATATTTTTTCTATTGTGATCGTAGATACAAGACTCTACACATGGCATGGATGCTCAGTTTCTACCCTTCCTATACTATTCACTGGGGGCATCCACATTCATCTTATACAGGTGTTATTGTATCAATTTTTACTTAGCATTTTACATTACTTTATCATATAGGATTTGACAAAATTTTTATCACTATAACATGATAACAAGTGTTCTATGTGCATAATGGTTTTTACAAGATTACTTGTTACCATGATTACTTGTTTTATTTATTTTCCATTGTATGCAGGCTTTTCCCTTTGCTTGTGTACACACTTGTATGTTATTTGTGGCCATGATGGCCTTGAGTGTCTAGCGACATCGAGAGTGATGTCCCATGTTTGAAACCCAATTTTTGTGGTCTCATTTTTCTCTTGCGTGTTTACAGTACTTTGTTTGGTAGTTTTTATATTGTCTGTGTATTTTACATTTTCCTTATTACATACATGTGTTTTTCAAACTACCACTTGTATTGTCTAGCCATCCCCTTTTGTATGCCCCTTGGTATCTACCAAGTGTTTCCATTTCCCCCTGCAGGGCATAGTTCTATAGGTCAAAGTATGGTTGGTCCTATTTTGGGGCCACATTATCCTTTCAGCGATGTCACATGCACCCCCAAATAGGGGGGCCATCATTGAGGGTTTTTTACTAACATAATATATTTACACTGGTTCACAGACAACGAGTGAGTTTAGACCAGTCTACAAACTCTGTACACAGTGGCCTTAATAGGACATGGTGTCCTTTGGTAATTCTATGGAGCAGGTCCAAGCTTGGGGGTTACAATGGGTGTTCATCTCTACACTTCTCCATCTAGTGGCGTCAGATCACCCAAAAACCTAGGACAATACAAATATCTCCTCACACATTTCAGTAGAATCGGTTAAATTTGGATGATATAATGCATCTCATCCCTATACTTCTTCAGCCAGGGTGGAGTGAGATTTCTCAAAAAACTCTTGATATTACAAGATATCTTTCTACACCCCTTTTCTTAATGTGGATCATGTGCACATGTTCCATTTACATTTTTTCCAGCGTATTTTACATTTGCATATTTTAAACATGTGTATTTTACACAACATTTTGTTTATATACATACATATTTGAATACTTGATCATTTTGTCCTTGAGAACCATCATATGAGAAACAAAAAGTCAAATTGGGGGCAACAACAACAAAACCAATAACAATGACAACAACAAAAACGCACCACTATAAGCATTTTCCTTTACTAACCATCCAATTACACTACACACAGCAATAACCACACACGCATTTTTCCTTAGGTTTAGTTTCATCACTCTTTATGCACATTTTTCATCTTTAGAATCCACGTTCCTCCACATTTTTTGGTCATTCCACGCTTGGGTCTATTCCATTGGAACATCTTCTTCTACACTCTACATGGATATCAAGTACGTATCTCTATCTACTTTATGTTACTGAGATTTCCCCTCACAACATAAAGTGAGAGAAAAATGTAGAAAAAAAATTTATGCACTTTAGACATTATTTATCCCCGTTATTATACTACTATTTAGGAGGTTCTCAAGTGCATAAAGTAATAATTAATCCAACCTTTTGGAAATCTTTATTTTATATTTTATTTCACAGTTCCCACATATTTTACAGAACTTATTTTTCCATTTAGCAACTACCCCATCATTCTAGCCCAAAATTAGTGCACCCTAGCCTATACTGGGGCACCTCGGGGCACCCCGGTTCCACTCTAGGTGCCCCGATCTATGCACATTATTTCCCACTTCTTTTTGGGGCCTTTATATATGATTTTCATTGTTATCCTTTTTCTTAGTCATCCTTGTCAAGATTAATTATGAAATTAAGCTTGAGATCCCTATAAATATAAACTTATAAGACCATAATGAGGGTCCTAGCATCACATACTACTATCACTCCATCTAGACTTGCATCCATTGCATCACTTGCATCCGCATAGTGTCATGCATCAAGCATAGGATATCTACATCACACACACTGCTTATGGGGAGGGATTCTATTTTATTCCATTCAGACATGTTATTTAAATATTATATAGTTATTATTTCTTGTTACTTCAAAAATTACAACTAGCACAAGAGAACCTAGGGAATGACATACACACACTAACCGGAAATACATTCGTGTTTGAAATGTAGTGCAACGTGACATGACCACTAGTTTGGAGGATGAGTTCAGTTCGACCCATTGATTTTCATATTTTATTATTCCTAGGGTTTGATACTTCCTATTATATTGCAGGTCATTATACAGATCATCCATTTAATTAGGTGTGATAGACATGCAGAGTTTCAGATCAACTTGTGACCATACAAAACTTGGATCTAGAGCTTTTACAGTGATCAGGGCACCTAATCTGCTGACCATAGTGCCCCAGGGTGCCCCAGTACCTTCCCAGGAACCTAGTTAGCTAAGACATTCCAAATCTCATCTTTCCAAGGTCCCTGAGTGGTCTTTTGTACTTTCAAATTTTATTTTCAAACCTACAACAACCTGCAACAATCACCCTCAATCAGATGAGTCATTTCCTTGCTCTTCTCTTGCATATTAGGGTTTATTTCTGTTAGATTTAATTGTGCAATCAATTTACATCATTTTAGTATACTTATTTACAAATTTTTAGTCCTCCTAATTATATTAAATAAGATTTACTATTTACATTACATATAGTTTTTTAGTCTTATTTTAGTTAATCAATAGATTTGATTGGAGGGTTATGCTTATATGTGAATGAGATGGTATATGGAAGAGGGTGGTATTCTTTTACGAAATGTCATCCTCTTCTATAAGGTCATTGTTGAGGGTTTAGAGATATTTGCAATGCTCTGTGTCATATCCTGGGGGTACAATGGTAGGCATAAACTGTGTTATAATCAAACCATGTCAGTTTCTACCCACGCAAATAATAGGACTTGATGGGGGGAAGGGTGATTCAAGTTACTTGGATAATATGATGAAATATTTTAGTATAAGAACTAATGGGGGTTTCTGAAGAGGGGATTTCATGGATTGTGGATTCATTTACTTTAGGAGAGATGGATGAAGGAAAAAGTGATGCCTTACTCTTGTGAGGATTTGTAGGGGACTTCGATTCAGATTTAGATTTGGGAGGAGGAGTGGATGGTTTTGATTCAGATGTGGTAGTGATGGGAAATTTAGATGGATGGCATGGTCCTAAAATAGATAGATGAAGCCTCAATATAGATGATTAGATGTTGGATTGTTTGTATTGATGGGGATTTAAAGGAGAAAGCTCCAATTTCTTGTGTAGATGAGTAATGGATTTATTAATGGGGATGCCAATTTTTTTAGATTTTTTTTTGTGAATATTTTCCCTTGGTGGGGATAACAATGATTTAAATGAATGAGTCTATTGAAGTGGTATTATATGATTTGGATATAGTTTGTGTCATAATGTAGTAATTAAATATGGGTATGGTTTTTCAAGTAAGAGGATTGGTAAGATAAGAAGAGGTTGCATATTATGTGGGATTTGGAGTTATTGATATGTAAGTGGTTTTAATTATTATAGATGGGGATGGAATTAATACATCATTTGCAATTGAGTTAATGGGGGATATCTTCTTGGTATAGATTTAAATGGATGCTCTGGATGTGGATGTGGATTTAGATATGAATGTGGGTATAGGTATAATATATGTAGATGTAGGCATAGATGTAGAGGAATATGTTGAGATGGATGTGGGGATTTATGTGAATACATACATACATACATACATACATACATGCATGCACACACACACACACACACACACACACACACACACACACACACACACACACACACACACACACACACACACACACACACACACACACACACACACACACACACACACACACACACACACACACACACATATAGTGGTGCGGATGTGGATACGATTATGGATGTACACGTAAATTTTGGAGTAGATATGGTGGAATAGATTTACATATAATAGATGTGGGTATAGTAGATCTAGGTATAAAAAATGTGTGTATAGTAGGTGTGGGGCATGGTATTGAAGAATGACTTAAAGTATTAATTGTATGAGCATCATGCACTTTGGATATAAGAGGGTTAGTGTAATTGGTGGTTGGATGATTAGGGAAGGGCTACTTGAAGACATGATATGGGTGGTTAGGAGGAGCATTCAAATTATCTAATTAAAGATCCCACGGTTAATAAGTTGTTGCACTAGGTCCTATAAGGTATGATTTTTTTTTATCATCATTACCATGGAATTGGTGATTTTTACAATAATGGTCCTTTGGGTAGCATGTAGGTTTGGGACATGAATCACCAATGGGGTGGATAGGAGGAAGTTAGATAAGGCACGTAGCCATGAGTTTGTAGAAGATACAACTATAAAATTCTCCAAGGGGAGTATACTTAGTTGATTTTCTAGGATGACTTTGTCGAGGCTTGATTTAAGATGTGGATGAATAATAAGTTTTGAAAACAATGATATTGGTTGTATTCTTTGTTTTATTATTATGGGTGAATGATTTGGTGAATTAATTTTTAGGTTCATTGGTGTGAAATAGTTAGCATATGGATTTTCACACATGCAAATGACATGAAACAGTGTGGGAATGAAGTTCCTCCTCAATGAAGGTGAGGATGCCTTTATTGAAAACCAAAACTATATTTACAATTGTACATTCAAAATTGTATGTAGGGGTTGTTTTGGAACATCAATGGAAAGAAAAGTGAATGAGGGGGATGGAATGGAATGAAGGAAAGGAATGAATGGAAGGAACGATGCAAGAGTTAAGTAAAAGTAGAGCCTAATATTACATGGAGAAGAACAATAAATAACTAACACAAATAAAACAGAGTTTGCATCAACTAGACAAGAATGAGTAAAAGGGGAACACACGTGAGCAAGTAGATAATCAGATCTTGATCATTGTGAACTAGAAGAACATATTAGTAGCATTGACAAGAAGATCCAAGACAATATTTTCATGCAAGATTCAAACACTTAACATATAATGAATATAAGAACATCAAATGTTACAAGAGTAAATGAATGGGACACAAAGTTTGTATTTCATTAACTCCAAAATGAATTCACAAAAGAACACAAAGTTTTTTTGCCGAAAAAAATCTTGCACACAAAAGTATATTATTCTCCTCTCTCAAATTCACCTTTACAAATGATCCCCTGACTTTATTTTATAACCCAAAATTTGGTTACAAAGTAGTTAGGGTTTACATGAACATTTAATAGGGCATCTTAAATGGCCTTCAATTTTTGAACCAACTTTTAAAAAGTAACAAAAATCAATGGGTAAATTTGGACCCCACTTAAATGAATTGGACACACATAGAAATCCTTGTCAACAACACACCACCTAGATAAAGACACCTAAGATAAGTTCCTTATCTATAGGGCCAAGATTCCACCTATCCTGGTCATACGATAATAAACTCATTGACCATCCTCCGCAATCCTACAGCTGAAAAGAGAGTCGAGATTGAAACTTGAGTAATTCACCCACCTTTTCATTTGAGCAACATCCTAGTATGAGTAATTTTGTCTTTATTCACATTTTCATTCACAATTACACATAATTATCCACATGCTCTTAATAGATTTCCATGGTGAATTATTCATTTTTTGCAAGACCATAGTCACTACGCCACCTTGGCTTATTAGAATCCAAATCCTAATCTTTTTCTATAAAGAAGCTCTTACAAGATTCAATATTGTAATTCAATTCTTGGAGTTATGTGTTTTGTATTTATCACCATCCCAAAGTATTTTCATTTTGATCTGCTCACGATCATCCAATTCGAGAACACTCTAACTTTAAGACTTTCCAATGAAGTATCACGTCTGCTGCTAACTAAGAGATGACAAGGACACACTTAAATGATGTGGCCATGCATGATGATCCACACAACTACAATTTTCATTGATTTTTATTTTTTGATGAATAGATCCATTCAATGATTAAGTGAATACAATTGATGTAGACAAGTTTCTCCCATTATCAATCTCTGTCAATATCAACGACTTCTAACTCCGAAGAGACCTCTGCCAGTGGCTATGACCTATACCGCATAATGAAGAAGTCAGATGTTACTTCTAATTTAGATCCATTTGAGTTGAATCACCAAACTATGTAGGTGTCATGGTGCATCCATGCAAGTGATGACCAATTCAGAACAAGCGTCAGGAAAATTGTGACTCCCCTTCGGTTGATATGCGATTGCAAAATTAGCCTACATCGACATGTCCCAAGTTGGTATTGATGATATTATCATACTCTGAATAGAGAGTTGAGGTGAATATAATTTCCTAGAATCCATACCGTAACATCATTTTGTTTGAAGATAACATGATTGTGAAACAAGTGTGATTTCAGCATATTACTTCCTTCTTACAAAACTAAACAAATTACCTCTGAAACTGCCCTGGGAAAAATAACAAATCTTGTTTTAAGAAACTCATAATGGATGAGGGAGTCTATAAAGGTACCAAAAGTTTGTGTGTGAGAGGTTTTTTTTTCCCAATAAAATTATTCAGTTAAATATTAAAGGTCAAAGTTGACTCTTATGAAATCGCTAGGAAAATGCATGTGTAAGACTGCGAAAATCCGTTTGGTTTTAGCCTAGGAAAATTACCAAACGTCTCCATGGGAATATAAAACTTGGAAAGGGAGCATATGAATATGGGAAGAATTAAAAAAACTAAAACTTTTATTTTGAATATCATCTGAGTTCTAAATATTGACCCTCAAAGTCATTACCCTTGACAGGCTGAAAACTGCATGCGCAACAAAATCATGCAAACTGTATTTTAATTGAATCCGTGAAAAATATCAAACGACGTAATGTACATTTTAATTATGTCAAAGATGTAAAATAATGTGGGAATAATTCAATGAATCAAACCATTTCTTTTCACGATCATCTAGGCTCGAGATATGGATTCCCAAAGTAGGCCTTCCGCCAAGTTGTAACTGCGCATGCGACAAAATTGAGTAAACTGCGTTTTATTTGGCTTCGTGAAAAATACCAAAAACTTTTTTTGTACTTGAAAATGAGTATCTAAGCACCTTATCATGAGTAATATCGTGGGAAATGATTGTTTTTTAATGGGAATCATCCAGCTTCGAGATATCAAAATCTAAAATCGATTACTTCATCAAACACAACCCACAACTCGTTCTTTCCACATCTTATCGTATTCTTAATTAAATTCATTTTATTTTGTGCCGATATACATCAATAATGTGTTTGAATGCATCATATTTTTTAATAGCCTGAATACTTCTCACCAATGCGTGATGAAAATGATTTATATAAATTTTTAATTAAATTCTCTTGATTTTTAATAACTTCGCCCAGGATCAATTTTAATATTTTTAATTCACTATTTCTTGATGCTGACATTTGAATACATGATACTATTTTTTTCTTAATGCCTAGAACTTGATTTGACTCCTGCAATGTGGATGTAGCTGCAACGTTAGATTCCTTTTTGGCTCCTTTCTTGTTATTATCATGGTCCATTGTTTATGTGATGCGTGATAACTTACCTTGGGGCAATGTGGAGATTCTCCTTGATCAGCGTTGAAACCTTTTATTCTCCTTCTGCAAAGCAGTTGAATTTCCTTCTTACTTGCAACGTGGATTCAAGCTATGCGTTGAGATATTTTTATTAACATCTGCTTGGAAATTGATGTTTTGGCTCATGTGAATAAGTAGAAATATGTTGTTTTACTCAAATATCTTGGCTTAACTTCCTCCTCTCCCACGTGGCATGTTTGCTGAAAAATTAAACAAAGAAAAAACAAAAATTGCATGGACTGTTTTGACACTCCTACCTCAAAAAAATGCATGGAAATTCTTCCTTCTATTTTCCTTTTCTTCTTCCTCTACATTAGAAAGGAATTGTTTTTCTTTTTCTAACTTATTTCATATTTAGCGCCCAACTTCCATTACATTGGATTTAATTTATGATCTCTTTTTGTGTTGAAAATTTTCCTAATTTTGTGAATGCGTGGAGATTTTAGTGACATCTATGCATTGAAATTCTTTATTCTTATTCTTCCCTGTTGTGGGAAATGCATGTAATTTGACAACTATTACGTGATAATCTTCTCTTCTTGGCTAGAAATTTTGACTCTTCTTCCTATGTGTGGATGTTGTTTATAACTTTACCAATGTGTGGCCTATTCTGCCAAGGTAAATGCGTATGGATATTTTATTGTCTTTTAGAAAATTTTTGATCTTTTTGATTTGTTCTTTACCTCTACGTGAGGTTGTGTGTGGTGGGTCTTTCCTCTTTCAACAGCTGGATAAAATTCCTAAGGCGTGGGTTTTCTGAGTTTTTTATGAATGCATGAACACTTTCTTCCTTGATGTATGTAGGTGAACTGCATGTTAAATCTTTCGCAGGCTGAGGCTGAGAATTTTCTCCTTCAAAATGCGTTGAAAATTCTCCTTCAAAACTTGCTTGGACTACATTTTATCCTTCTACCCAGTGTGGCATGTTTGGCTATGGTTGTCTCCTTGGCTGGGCGTATGGCTATGTTTTCCTCCTCCTACATGAAATATGATTTCTCATTTATGAGGACTTTGGTTGATTTTTGCTAATGGATCTGTATGGATATTTCCTTGTAATGTAGAATTTTTTCCTCTCCCATGTGGTGTTCTTCTTTGGTATTCAATATAGAGCTCCTTCAATGTAGGTTGCAAAGTGAATGTCTTTCTTTATTTCTTCTTTGTATTGAAATGCAAAAAATAGTTTAGTAATAGCATGAGAAAATTAAATCGATAATGGAAACTTCCTTCATTGAAAACTCAATTACTCATGTTCCCCCTAAAAGAAATAAGAAACAAAACTTCTTCCAACTAGTTTCCCAGGGAAATGCTTACGGGAATTAAATAAGCTTCCCCATAACTGTTTCCCCTTACCATTGAAATAAATGACTCCTCTTCCTTCGGGTAGTGGCATTAATTTCCAGGAAAAAAGGGAAAACATTATCAGTCATTTACTAGTGGAAATTGCAAGGCAGGTTGAAAATCCCCATCCCTATTTCCCCATGTGGGAGATCAGGAGATTTTTTTTCCTATTTTCGAACCGGTTTGGATTGGCAATCAGTAAAGGAAATCCCACAAGCAAAAAAATAAGAAGAATTTTTCAGGAAAGAGGAAATATGAGTACGGGAAGCCAGTTTGGCATCCCCGAAAATTGGAATGGTGGCAGCTTAATGTTTCCCCAGCAATAAAGAAAAACTTGTCGATGGATTTTTAAAAAATATTATATTAATATTAATTTAATTAAAAAACCAAAAGAATCAATAAAATTGATTTTATCAAATAAAGGGTAATAAATTAATTAATTATTAACATAGTTTATGACCTGGCGAGAGGAGTTCTCACCTGAATATGAACGAGACAAAGACCAAAATTATCATAAGAATGAGATGATCGCGATGTTGTCACCCTCTTCAGAAGTTGTGTGTTTTCCTTTCTATTCTTAAAATTTTTTCAAGTTTGGTGACTGCTAAATACCTTTTGTGGAGGTCCTATAAGAAAAATCTTGTTCTAAACAGTTAGTGTCTTTTCCAAATTTTGAGTTTTGATGCTTTTTTAGCCTTTTGCGTGTATTTTGGATTTTTTCTGTCCCTCATTTCCCAAGTTCATTTGAGGCCATCTATTCCTTGATTTTCCACTTTTTCCGATTGGTCTTCTTTTTCCTTTGTTTCCGGCTTTTTCAAATTTACGCATCTCAGCTGTCCCAATGTCCCCGAGTGCAGTTTGTGTCAATTTTTTCTGACTTATCCTATTTCAATGTATTACGTTTATTTCGTATTTTTCTCTCTAACTTATCCTATTTCAATGTATTACAGTTATTTCGTATTTTTCTCTCTCGACTTATCCTAAGTTCCACTTGGGCCACCATTTCCCCGCAAACTCACTTTTTCTGTTTTCCATTCATTTGCAGGTATTTCAGATTTGCGACGTCCCATCTGTCCTGATGTCCCATAGGAAAATTGTGCAAGTTTTTTTCTACTTTTTCTGCAAATCATCTTTTTTAGCTTTGCGCATCCCTAACGTCTCGATGTCCCATGGGATAGTTGTGCTCTTTTGATCCACCTTACCCAATTTTCATTGTTTCAAGGTCAGCATATGTATTAATTAGCTCATTTATTTCACCGCCGACCTATTTGGGTTAAAATGCTTATAAATACTTGGGTAATCGATCATTTTCACTACCTCAATTTCAAATTGTTATTGACCATTTTTGTTTTCTCTCTCTTCCACCATTTCTAGTTGTGGTCGAGTCCTATTCTATTGTTTTCAAATCTGCAATTATAGAAAATAAACTTTGAAATGTCAAGGTGATGATCAAAGAACGAAGAATTCTCCTCTCACAAATATTCTTCTGCTTTGGTTGCATGATGAAGATTAGTTTTAAAGGTCATGAACACTTGTCTTCCTTGGAGATGATTGTAGAAAACATTGGCGATAGTGAAGCACAACACCTAGACTTGGAAGAATTCTGGGCATGAATCAATTTTCAAAACCTTACTTATATAGCTCAGCTAATTAAATATAGTGGGATCGTAGAGGCAAGGGGTTTTCCTATTTCGGTCTAGTGTGCTAACACAATTCTTGTATTTAGCTCTTGTTTTAATCCATATACAAAATAAATCGTTGATCCTCAAGGTCAGGTACTAGAACGACTCGATGAATATTGCATTCATACTACCCTCAAAATTCCCATGGTTGAAAATTCAAATACTCTCACCAAGGATCAGGTGCAAACTCTTTTTGATCAAGACAGTGAAAAATACAAAAGGATAATTACTAAGTCTTGGTTCAAAAACCCTAAGACAATGTTCAGAGTTGATTTCCATGAAGAATTGTTAGACGTCATCACTCTATTGGCTAAGATTGTGATGGGTGTCATTATTCCCTTCATTTAATTAACTCTTTGTTGATGTCATATTCAAACCAGGTGTGGTTTCCGAAGTCATATGCAACAAGAAATCTTAGTGATCTAGTAATTGACTATAGGTATTTGTTATTTTATATTTCTGGGGGTTTTTGTAGTGTCTTTAGGATTCCATGGACAAAAAATTATTATCTCTATGCTATAAGAAACTTGCTGAAATAAACACTCATTGCTTGGAAATAAACACACATATAGAATAAATAGATTGCTGGAAATAAACACAAATGTAAAGTAAACACACTTTTCTTGAAAATAAACACATGGTAAAAATCGTGCTTTCAAGGAAATGAAAATCTAGTCTATAACAATGTAGGGACAAGTATAAAACAAAGTTTAATTTAAAGAATCAAAGACATTTACAAAATTAAATCTACACTATTTGGTTAGAAATATAAATACCAATGAAATGAGAATCCTGGTTCTTGGAGGAGTGGGCCCTTGCTCCACCTTGAATCAGGATTTGATAAGTAATATTCTCTCAAAACAAAGTGACTATTTTATTGCTGAAATATTTTTCTTACAAAAATGTACTGAATCTTTCTATATCTCTATCTCTATGTGTCTGTATATTTATGTTGTATCTTTTTTACTAATCTATCTATAGGTCTTTATATATGTATTTCTTTCAAAGATGCATTTACAACCATAGTTGTTCTACCGATTCATATGGAACCGAATTATGCCCAAAATAGATGTTGAATTTGGAACCTTACTAGACGTATAGCTGTCTGATAAGTTATCCCTGGATCTTTGAGTATGAAGAATCAAAAATCTTCTGATCTAATCCTAATTGAAAGGCTTCATTGATTTCTCTATCATTGGATGTCATCAAAATAATAGATTCCCATTGGTTGTGGAACTTTGGAGAAGTTCCAGAACTAAAGGGGACTGTTCTTGATCTAACCGTGAAAGTTTCGGAGCTAAATGTAGGAGTTCCGGAACTAAGTGCTGGGGTTCCAGAACTAAGTCCAAAAGTTCCATGGAACTAAGTGATAGAGCTCATAAACTATGTGATAGAGTTCTGGAACTAACTGGAAGTTTCGGAACTAAGCCGTATTGAAGCCAAGGCTCCCAAAAACATGTTGATCACTTCATACTCCGTTCTCTGACTGATTATGACCTGTTTTATTACAAAAACTGAATTTCCACACACTTTGTTAGGAATTACAGAGCTTTTAAACTTTAGAACTAAATTCAAAAAAATATGGACAATTACATCCTAACTTACATTAGATCAAACAAAATTCACAAAATCCAGTCAAACTTGATAAAAAGGAGAGTAAAATAAGATCATTAATTGTGCATTAATGAGACATATTTTGGCCTTATCATCTCCCCTGTACTTACTTGTTTGTAATTCCCCTTACAAAATTTACTCTTCAAATCTTGGGTTGTGTATTCTGCATTCCAATTGACTGCTCAGGTCAAATGGCTGAAATTGAATATCCCAGTGTTTTAGTTCAGAAGTACTATACCTTGATCCTACTTCTACTTTCCTCTGCCATTCCTCAAATTGAGTGGGATCTTGAGGCTCTCTATTTTTCCATGGAGACATGGGAGTGAGAAGAAGGGGAGGCCTTGTTCTCATTCCCATCCATATGCCCCTATGTTTTTCATTGACCTGAGGGATTAGTGTGCACAAGGTATTTAGCTCTTTCTAAGCTCCATATTAAGTTTGTGGGAGATATTACTTCTCTTCTTCTCAATGCAACTGTGAGAAACTCCCATATTTTCAAACATCCATCATAAATCTCTTCAAATTTATCCTCCTCATAAGAGGTGAAGGCATCAATACTTTTTTGTAAACTAGCCAGGTAGTGTGCCTTGAACCAACTATCAAAGGCATGGGATCTGAAATGTATAGCGAAGGAAGATGGTTTACCATAGTGAGCCCTCATGTAGAGACTAGATGAACTGGATTTTAATAGATGCTCAGAATCTCTCTCTTTCCATGCAACCTGATTTTGAAGAATAGAAACAAATGCATTTAGATGGATTTCCCCTACATAAAAATTGATCATAAAGCCTATGTTCTTTTCCAATATAAGATTGCAAAGATAGAATTCATAGAGAATATTTTTCTACTCTACACTAGCTGAGGAATAGGTTATCATGAACTCAGATTCATCTTTTATTTCATGTGGAAGGCCACATGTAATTCTTGACAGCTATTAGTAAATAAATTATTCTTCTAAAAAGATACTATATGCAGGAGAAGGTCTCCTGCATGTAAGTAATTTTTCACTCATCATGCAAACCATTTGTATTTTTACAAGACATTTAAATTTGTCTTCTTCCTCTTTGTAGAATTTTTCTTCCCATTTCTTACTTGCTTGATTTTCTTCTTCCATCTTGTTTCTCAGGTCCTCATTTGATGTTTTGAATTCATTAAGTTCCCTGTAGGTATCATCCCACAACTATTTGAGTGGCCAGTAAGTCAGTTCAGTCTGTGCAGATATTGTTGACATAGCACTTGGTCTTCTGGAAAATTGACATTCTTCTTCTTTTTCCATCATCTTGTTGTTTGACCATTGTCAATTCTTCAGTCCTATTTGTGAGCTGATTTGTTAGTTTCAATTAATTATCCCTCTGTTCTAACTTGAGTTTAAGGAAGTTTAATTCCTCATCTTTCTCTTTGATGATGAGTTCTACTCTGGAAAAAATAGAGTCTATTTTAAATGTTTTTTCCTCCTTTTCTGAAAGTTCATTAGAAATGAAAATTCCTCTTCTACCAAAGGGGATTTCCCTTTACGTTTCCAGGATGCCAATTCCTCTTCTTCATGTGATTGTTGCTACTGGTTCCCAAACTCTTGAAAATCATGTTCCTCAAATATTTCATCTCCCTTATCCATCTCAGTTTGGCTTGGTCCAGGAGGAGTCATGGCCATGCTGCCCAAAATATCAGTAACTTCTTCTTTTTCCAACCCATCTGTTCTTCCATCTCTTCTAGAATTTCCCTAGATCTCTTATGAACTCTTCTTCTTTAGGGAGCTTCAAAATGTATAAAAATGGGTTTCCTCCTAGAGATTCTCTTGAATTTTACTTCATGCTCTAGATTAGGTGAACTATCACTGTAGAGACATATGTTAGAACGTCTCCTAGCATCAATGTTATTGAGTTCTCCTAGCACTACTACAGAGGAAGGAGTTTCTTTGACATGGGCATAGTAGATTCGATAGCTTTAATCCTTCTTTCAGAAATCTCCTTCTTTTTGGTAAATTACCCCCATCTATTTCTTTCTTCTCCTCTATAGGCATCAATCTCAAAATTACTTGTATGGAAAAAGAATTGGTATTCCCCTGGAACCTGATAATATCAAGGTTTTGCTTTTAAATTGTTAAGAAAATAATCCCATACACTTCTCCCATTTTTCTTCGAAATAAAATAGTGCTGTGATACTAAATGGATTAACCCATAATGTCTTATTGTTCCAACTCCCCAGGAATACCTATGGTGCATTGACAGTTATGGATTGGAATAATGTAATATTTACTATATGCATTCAATTTTAATTCCCATAGCTAAGATATATTAACATCTTAAGTACTTCTCTTCCCACAATCCCAAATTGACCATGGTTAAATACTTAACTATCAAAAATTCCATGTAAGCGGTAACTTCCAAATATGGTCCTTCTTACCCTCTATTATGATAAGGGTTTGGATGTTATAGAATATCCATTGGGACTCAGATTCCCCTTCTTGTATCAAGGTTTCTAAGTAGATATTTAAGGGTTCCCTATGACAAGGATTGGGACCCTTATACATTTTGGTTCTTCCAGACACATTAGGAAATCATTGTATTGACAGTAAAATGAATCTTGAAATCTGTCCTTCTACGCCATTTTAGTTATGGACATTATAAATGGATTGTTACAATGAATTTTCTATTAATTTGAAAATTGTACCTCATAAATTTTTCAGGAACTCCAGCCACCCTATTCGAGAAAAATGATGCTGCAACTTAATTCATCTGCAAGAATTTGAACATTATTATCCTCTGGCTCTAACTTATTTTTAATCCCCATATTGATCAAAGATATGATTCAAATAATTCTTTCTTCAAATTACTTAGAGTTAGTTATAGACTACCATAGATTTAGCTATGGAACTATTGAAAGGCATTTGAGAGCCTACAAATTATGTGTTTATCTGTAGAATTAATGGGTTTAGCTATGGGTCCTAAAAATACAATTTCTGCTTCCTCTTTGCACCTGATTATTCTGAATCTACTACTTCTCAAGCTTCACATTCTTTTATTCCACCCACTTAGGTAATTTAAATAATCTACTCCTCAATTTTTTATTCTAAAACATCCAACTCATGATTATTTTCTTTTATTTCAATAAATCACAATTTTGTAAATCAGACTCAGTCATACTGACCCATTTAAACCATGTCATCACACATCAAATTTTTGATTTAATCTTTGGCGACTTAAGTTCAAGCTTTTTAATTACCGTATACCTAGATGTTCTGTCATCCAATGGATCTCAAATACATAGAGTTGGATCTACATGATAAATAGATTTTGATCTCCATGTACTTTTTCTCGGAGTCCCACCACACTCATCCCACATGATCTTTTTATTCCCCACAATATTTTTTTTTCAAACTTTTCAATCCCATTGACTTTCTCCACACCGCTATTTGGGACAAAACATTATCTAGTTACAACTATTTACATGAGTTAACTTGGTACTTGACTCAAAATAGTTGTATTACATTACACTATATTATTTATTTCCACACTTGAATTTAATGTTCATGCAATTCTGACAAATATTCTTGCTAACATTCACTCCCTTATTGTTAACATTATTATTAACACGTTACACTTTCCTAATGTGAACAGTTAGAAAGAAAAGAATAGTTACACTTTCTCTGCAGCTTGATTACACCCCTTGACATGCTCATGATCTTGGTAACGATATGGACATCAGTGTAGGTTATCAGAACCCCTTTTATGAATCTTTCATCAATAACTGATAACCTGTTCGACAAAGTTAGACCTCTGAAATCTAGGTACGAGTTGCTTATGAATTGTGTATTCATCCTCTTCAATCATGATGTTGATTTTTCTAAGTGCTTTGAAGGTTAACTTAACACTGTTTACATCAGGAGGTTATTACCATTCTGACTTTAGGCTAATGTGACATAGACTTATGACAAATAATGACATACACAACTTAAAATAATTGGCCAAGATCAAATTCATTGTACCACGACCTCATCGATGAAATTGACCTGACGATTGATTTCGCATGATGTGATTTCCTTAGCTCTTCTGCTTTTGCAAATCCAGCGTACTTTTGTCATGCTGAGCTAACTCCAGAAAAATATCTTTTAAGTTCCTTTCAAGTTTCACTTGTACTTTCAATGGTGATTTGACCTTGGTTCTCCCCACTTGTAGTTTGACGAGTTGTAAAAACATGAAGATCTCTGATAACACCGAAAATTTTTTCTCTGAGGCAAAAATTGGTTTTTTTTAAATGTGCATTTTTATTCCTCCTGTTATGAAACTTTCATTTTGAAAAGAGCTTTTATGATATACTCCAATGGGGCAATTTCCCAATTTTGACAATGTTCCAAGATGCTCAACTTTAGACTCTTGACTGTGACACAACAATGTTACTGACATAGCCATGACTCTTAATAATGGATATACAAATATTTCGACCCACTTTGACCATCTGTCTACTTGGTTGGACCCAGGACTCATACAATGCTTAAAAAGTAATAGAAGCAACTTACTTTTTCCAACCCATATTCTTCCATTTCTTCTAACTTTAGATCTCTTATGAAATTTTCATGAGGACATTTGGGGAGCTTCACAATGTCTAGAAATGAAGGCCTCGAGATCTCAAGCTTCTTACTGAATAATTTATTCACAAACTAACTTAGGTGACTATCATGGATCAGAGAAATATAATAGTTCTCCTAGCACTGTTGAAGAGGAAGGAAGTTTCTTTGACAAGCATAATAGATTTTATCAGCTTTAATCCTTCTTTCAGAATCTCCTTCTTTTTGGTACATTACCCCCACCTATTTCTTGGAGATTTTCCTCTGCAAGGGAATCAATCTCAAAATTACTTATAGGAGAAAAAGGGGTTGGTATTCCCCTCCTGATAATATCAAGGTTTTGCTTAAACTTGTTAAGAAACTTTTCCCATATTTATTCTCCATTTTTCTTCGAAAGAAAATGGTACTAGCATACCAAATCATTAACCCATAATGTTATAATTATTCCAACTCCCTATAGAATACCTCTGAGCCATTATCTGGATGGATTTCAAAAGGAATCTTGGAAGATTTACTATATATTCTAGTTTTGAATTCCCATACCTAAGATATATTAACATGTTAAGGTGCTTCCCACAGTCCCAAATTGACCATTGTAAGTTAAATACTTAACCACCTAAAATTATACCATGTCAAATGGTTTGGGCAAGCTAGTCCTTCTAACCCCCTTTATGATTTTCTTGGTGTTATAGATATATTGGGGCTCAGATTCCCCATTCTTGTATCAAGGTTTCCACCAGATCTTTAAGGGTTCCCTTGACATGATTTGGGACTTGCACAATTGGTATTCAAACACATTACTCACTGTATTGATAGTAAAAGGAATTATAATGCTTCTAACTTTACTTCTAGATTCTTCTAAATTTACAATGAATTCCCTTACCAATTCATCATTATACCTCAAGAACATTTTTTAGGAACTCCAGCCACCCTACTCGTCCAAAAATGGATGCCACTTATTCATTGCAAGAAGTTGGGTATCATCCTCTTGCTTTGACTTATCTTTTTATCCCCATAGCAAAGAGGATGATTCAAATTATTCTTTCTTCAAATTCAGAATTAGCTGTAGAACTACTATGGATTTAGCTATGGAACTATTGTATTTAGCTACAGAACTGTTGTGTTTATCTACGGAATTGATGGGTTTAGCTACGGAATAAAAATACAATTCTTCTTCTTCCTCTTCAAAATTCTTCTACAACTACTTCTCAACTTCTTTTATTCCACCCAAATGATAGGTAATTATAAATGCGCCACCACTTTCTTATTCTATCAACATCAATCTCATGATTACTTGCTTTTAATCATAATGCACAATAAATGACTCATCATACTGACCTTTTAAACCAAGTCTAATCACACATGCAAACTTTTAATTTAACCTTTAATAAGTTCAAGACATAATTACCGTCCTTTACTGATGTAATCCCTCTGTCTTGATGACTCATCATTCCTAAAAGTGAAAAAGGAAAAATGGTTAGAAAAGACAGCTGGAATTCAAAAAAATCTTTTTATTTTGCATTAGCCATTTATTGAGGATACCAATCACCATTTTTGGTTTTCAATTGATCTTTGAGAGATTTTTTTTTGGGGAAGAGAATGCCATTTACCGGTTTTCATTCTTTCCCTTATATATTATATTTATTTTTTTCTTTTTTTTTTTTTTGGGGAAGAGAACACCATTTACTGGTTTTCATTCTCTTCCCTTTATTTTGGATCCATGCATCTGATTATTTGATCATTTTGGAAGAACTGGGTTCTTCCATATGATCAAATTATTTGTCTACTCCAATCTGCTTCAAGAATTCATCCCTAGTAGGAGGCTTCCTATAAATTTTTAGCCTATTTCCATTGACCAAAAGTGTCCTTCTGCTACCATCAATGGGAAGTAGCTGAATAGAGCCATTTTCAAATATCTACTCAATCTGATAGGGTCCCAACCATCTGGTTCTCAACTTTCCCTTGAATTACTGGTACTTGGAATCAAACAGTAATGCCCAATCTCCTACCTTGAATTTCCTTTTCTTGATATGTGTGTCATGCCACTATTTCCTTTGATCTTGGATTATCTATCTGTTGAAGTGCTTCCATTCTCAACTCATCCAATTCATTGAGTTGAATAATTCTTTCCTTTTGTGTTGCATCCAACTCAATACCCACTTTAGTTGTTGTCCTCAATGTTTGTAGTTCAAATTCAATAGGTAACAAGGGATTTTTCCCATAGACTAACTCATATGGTGAAAACCTTGTTGTAGTCTTCCAAGTTGTATTATATGCCCAAACAGCCTCAGGTAGTCTCTTTACCCAATCTCTTCTTCCTGATTCAAATTTTTTGGTAAGGATGTTTTCCAATTCTCTGTTTGTTACTTCTGCTTGTCCATTTGATTGTGGGTGATAGGGAGATGACTTCCTATGATTGATTTGATAGTACATTGTGAAGGCCTGGATCATATTAGACATGAAATTGTGGCCCCTGATCTGAAACTATACTCCTTGGTGCACCAAAATTCATCATAATTTTGTGCCAAAGGAAATCACAACTACTTCTTCAGTGGCATTTGTTAAAGCCTACACCTCTGCCCACTTTGTCACATAATTAGTACACACAAGAATGTGCTCCTTTCCTTGTGAAGGAGGACTAAAGGGACCAAAAAATCCATCCCCCACCTTTCAAATGGTTCAATCACTACTTGAGGTTACAGAGGCATTTCACTGGTAAAGGTTGGTTGTCCCATCCTTTAACAGGGATCACACCACTTGATATATCTCTTCACATATTTATACAGAGATGGCCAAATAATAGCTACCAGTGCCAAGTATCTTGTGAGCTATTCTTTTTACTAAAAAGTGTCCTCCACTTGGTTCATCATGACATGCCCTGAGTATGTCAAAGATTTCATCTTCTCTCACACACCTGCATAAAACCAAATCAGGACCACATTTAAACAACATTCCATTTAACCATTTAAATTGTGCATTGGTTTTGATCAACTTCTTCATTTGTTTCTTAGTGAAAGAAGGAGGAAACTTCCCTATTGCAAGATAATTTTCCATATCAGAAAACCATGGTGTATCAGCTGAAATAGAAAAAAATTGTTCATCTAGAAAGTTGTCCTTAATTGGATCTTTCTCCCCTGTAGTGGTCAGTCTTGACAAGAAATCAACTACCACATTATATTTTCCTAGATTATCTACTATGGTAATATCAAATTCTTGTAAAAGTAATAACCATCTAATTATCCTACCTCCAACCACTGGTTTGTTCATTAAGTATCTAATTGCTGAGTGATCTGTATGTACAAATATTTTGTACCCTGTGATATAATGTCTAAATTTATTAATTACATAGATCACAACAAGAAATTATTTTTCAGTGGTAGTGTAATTTCTCTCAGTGGGAGTAATATTTTTACTAAGGTAGTAAATAGCATACATTTTCCCTTCTTCATCTTTCTATCCCAAAACTGCACCTATTGAGTTATTTGAGGCATCTGTTTGGATGTGAAAAGGTTTCTCCCAATTAGGTCCTCTCAATATTGGGGAAGTGATTAATTTTTCTTTAATTTCCTCAAAAGCATGTTGACACTTTTCATCCCAACAAAATTCACAATCCTTGGTAAGTAAACTAAACATGGGGCAAAAATTTTACTAAAATCCTTAATAAAATGCCTATAGTATCCAACATGCCCTAAAAATGACTTGATATCTGTGGGGTTTGGGGAACAGGAAAGTTTGAAATAATCCTAATTTTGTCTTGGTCAACCTGAATTCCTCTTTTTGAAATGTGGTTTCCTAATACAATCCCCTCATCAACCATCATTAAACATTTCTCATGACTAAGAGACAAATGGTGTTCCTCACATCTTGTTAGTAATCTGTCCAAATTCTTCAAAGCATCATCAAATGTGTTTCCATGTACAGTAAAGTCATCCATGTATACCTCTACACAATCATTCGTTAGGTCTGCAAAAATTGCTAATACAACTCTTTGGAAGGTTGTTGGAGCATTACATAGTCCAAATGGAAATACCCTATAGGAAAAGGTACCCCATGGACAAGTAAAGGTAGTTTTATCTTGATCCTCAAAAGCAACTCTGATTTGATTATATCCACTAAAGCCATCTAGGAAGGAAAAATACTGTTTACCTGCAAGGTTGTCCAAAACTTGATCTATGAATGGTAAGGGAAAATAATCTCTTAGTGTGGCTTTGTTCAGCTCCCTATAATCAACACAAATTCTTCATTTTCCATTCTTTTTAGGAACAATTACAAGAGGAGACACCCACTGACTATCTGAGATAGGGTAGATAAAACCTACTTGTAATAGTTTTTCAATTTCTTGCTTGACCATGTCCCTTAAGGATGGATTAATCCTCCTCTGAGGTTTCCTAACTGGTTTAATGATTTCAGTATAGATGTGATGGGTGTAAATACTTGGATGGATTCCTTTCATGTCTTTATAGTCCCAAGAAAAATCTCTAGTATGATCCTTCAGAACATCAAACAATTTAGCTTCTTCATCATTCTTCAGCCAGCTATTAATGTTCAAAATTTTACCCGGTTGAATCTCAACATGTTTGGTTCTAATGTGTGATGAAGTGATTTGTTGAAAGGGTTCCATTAAGGTGTTTAGTGGACATGGATGTGGTAATAACATATGATATGCAACAACATCTCCAAAATTCCCTTGAGAAATAATACTTGACAAAGGACAGTAGGAAGAGTTATGATACTTATCTTGTTGTCAGTCAAACTCCTTGTCGCTGCTATTTTCCAAAAATTCCCCACCATTTCCTAATATCTTTGAAACAAAAACTACTAATTCTGTGGCTATTTTTGCTCCTCCCCAAGAGAAATCTCATTCCTCTGAGTGAAATTATTTGCATTTTCATGGGATCATTGTTGCTGTGGTTCTAGAGATAAGTCCAAACGTTCGAGAACTAAATGTGATGGTTCTGGAACTAAATCTGTAGGTTCCAGAACTAATTCCATAGGTTTTGGAACTAAGCCATATTGTTCCAAGGATATTTGGTGTTCATTCAATGGTTGATTAATCATATCTTCCATCTCCCATACGTGATCCTACAACATTATCATAGCCAAAGAAGATAGATTTTTTTTATTAGTGTCAAGATCATCAACCCAAATTTCTCTTGATTATCAATAAAAGGTCATGTAGAGGGGTATAAAGAAATTTTCTTAGAACTCTTACCATTTGAGATAGTCATATCACCTGATCTGTAATCAATTAAGGCAGCAACTATAGCTAACCATGGTCTACCCAAAATAATGGGATAACCAAGTGTTTTACCTTTTGGCTGCAATATAAGGAAGTCCACTGGATATTCCCATGACTCCACCATAACCGCCACATCTTCAATAACTCCTTCTGGTTTTGCTACGGACTAGTCTGCCATCTGCAATATGGTGTTAGTAGGTTGGATACCTATTAATGGTAATGTTTTCAAAGTGTCCATTGTCATCACATTTATAGTTGCTCCCAAATCAACCAAAACATTATGTATATCTTTATTCCCTATAGAGATAGAAATAACAGGGCTACCAGGATCTCCATATTTGGGAAGTAAGAGTTTTCCTACCTAATAAATCAACAATTTTCCCATCTATTTAATAGTCCTAGGGTATTGCTTCTTCCTTCCAGGTCTTTTTAAACATAGCATCTTGATTAACTTGTTCAACTCCAGAATGTCCTTGATTGCTTGTAACAATGGTATTTCAATATTTAATTTCCTCAACTCTTTCACCAACTCAGATTCCTTGGTTCCTATAACTTCTTGAAATCTCTCTAGGAGTGGAGTTTCAGCAGAGTTGCTAACTAACTCCTTATCTTTTTCTTTTTCATCTTTCTTAGGAACAACCACACTAGGGGTTTCAGTTTCTTCTGTCATTTCAGTAATTATAACAGGTGGACTGCTAATTAATTTTCTAGATATGGTTTGAATATCTTTACAATCCATGGCATTTAGATCCACTGGTTTTTCTTATTCTGCTCCATAGACAGGAGTTGTTTGTTTGTTCCTGGGATTAACAACTAGTTGTGCTAGCATTTATGTTTAAACCACATTTTTGTTTTGTGAATTTTGTGCTGGGGAACCCATTATGGATTGTTGATTCTGATTGGGATATGCCCTCCCTTGAGCATAATTATTAGGGCTCCACCTAGGTTATGACCAAGCATTTGGGTTACCTTGACCAAACCATGGTTGTTGGTGTCCTTAGGCATACCAAGATTTTCCTGACTGATCTTGAGGATTCCATGTTGGTTAAGGGACCCAAGGTGGTTATCCCAAACTTTTTGGTACTGTCTGAGCTTCCTATGATATCATCCAGGGGTTAGGAACTGACCTGGGCATGAATTTCCCTTGGCTAGGTTGTCTCTCGAAAAAATTTACTTCTTTTGATGTGGATGGAGTGATAGTTTGTTTAAGATGATTTTTAATAAATGGAAGAAGAGAACAAGAATTACTCTCATGGTCCCTAGATTCAGAGATAAGACACATTTCTATTTTATCCAGGGGACAATATCTTATTGCTTGCTTCTTCCTGCATCTAGGACAATACATAGCTAATGGTTTAGTTTAAGCATTTGATTTAGCTTGCAATCCATCCATGGTGGAGGTTAATTGAACTAAAATTTCTATTTTAAATTTTTCCAGTTCATCCATCAGTTTGTTCATATCTGGGTTCAAAATTTTAACTATTTTTCCTTTTCTAGGTCCACCCCTTGTTCTTGAATAGCTTCTAAAAATGTATTTAATATCATTCATTCTTAATTGATCAATGTTTCCACCTCCCATGAAATCAAGGGCATTCCTAGATTCATCATCCAGACCTTTAAGAAAAATGGTTTTGCTTAACTCCTCTTGTAGTACAAATCCACATCTTTTACTCACAAAGAGGAATCTGTCTAAATAATCTTCCATATTCTCATCCTCTTCCTGCTTGATTTTGAAAAATTCTTCCTTCCTATTCCTCTATCTATAGTAATCTTGATACTTGTCTAGGAAGGAAATTTCCATTTGTGCCCAAGTGGTAATAGAATTAGATGTTAATCCCATAAACCACCTCATTGTTGCATCCTTCGAGGTAGATGGAAAAAACTTGAGATTTTGATTATCTATTTTGTAATCATAAGTTTGACACAGTACTTTAAATTCAAACAGAAATTGGTCAGGATCTTTAGATGGCATTCCTCTAAATGTGGGTAAATGTGCAGGTGAAATATTCTTCGTGGGTGTATCATCATCGTCCAAATGAATTGGATAAGTAAAGGTCCTATTAGGTTCTCTTTCAACTTCTCATGCCATTTCTGCAGTACATTCTAGACTTTTCTCACAATCAATATGGTATGTGATATTTGGGAAAGGTGAGAAGTTAGAAGTAGGAGGTTGACTACTCAATTATGAATAAAAAATTTCTCTAAACGGGTCTTGGGATATAATATTATTTCTAAAGGTTCCACTTCCTTCTAGTGACCGATCCAAGAATTCCAAAGGTGGCAATTCTGCTTCTTTTCTGACAGGGGACAGTGGTGCTTCTAATTCTTGGTCAGCTTCATTATTTGATTGAGAAGATGCTGATGATTCTTGTTTAGATATTTTTGGGAGGAATCGACCCTTGAAGTCTCTTTGTCTACTCATAAATTTTATGATGAAAAAGGGAAGATTCTTCAATTACTAGATAGATGATTTTTGCTCTTGTTGACACTTAATTAGACAATTCTAACTATTGTATCCCCAGTAATGGTGCCAAAAATGATGGGTGTCATTATTACCTTCATTTAATTAACTCTTTGTTGATGTCATATTCAAACCAGAGGGTGTTCGAAGCTATATGCAATAAGAAATCTTAGTGATCTAGTAATTGACTATAGGTATTTGTTATTTTATTTTCTAGGGATTTTTTGCAATGTTTTTAGGATTCCATGGCCAAAGCCTTATTATCTCTATGCTGTAAGAAACTTGTTGAAATAAACACTCATTGATGGAATGAATTGCTAGAAATAAACACACATACAAGAATAAATAGATTGCTGGAAATAAACACACAATGTAGAAGTAAATACACTATGCATGGAAATAAACACACGGTTAAAAATGCTGTGAAAAGTTTACAAGGAAATGAAAATCTAGTTTATAACACCTGTAGGGACAAGTAGAAAATAGATTTTAATTTAAAGAATCAAATACATCTACAAAATTAACAGATCTACACTATTTGCTTTAGAAGTATAAATATCAATGAACGAGAATCCTGGTTCTTGGAGGAGGGGGCCCTTGCTCCACCTTGAATCAAGATTTGACAAAGTAATATTCTCTCAAAACGAAGTGGCTATTTTATTACTGAAATGTTATGTCTTACAAACACGTACTGAATCTTTCTATATCTCTATCTCTCTCTCTCTCTCTATATATATATATATATATATCCTTTTTTCATAATCTATCTATAGGTCTTTATATATGTATTTCTTTCAAAGATGAATTTACAATCATTGTTGTTCTACCGATTCAGATGGAACCAAATTATGCCCAAAATAGATGTTGAATTTGGAACCTTGTTGGACATATAGTTGTTTGATAAGTTATCCCTGGATCTTCGAGTATGAAGAATCGGAAGTCTTTTTATCTGCTCCTGATTGAAAGGATTCATTGATTCCTCTATCATTGGATGTCATCAAAATAAGAGATTCCCATTGGTTCTGGAACTTTGGAGAAGTTCCAGGACTAAAGGGGATTGCTCTTGATCTAACCGTGAAAGTTCTAGAGATAAAAGTAGGAGTTCCAAAACTAAGTGTTGGGGTTCTAGAACTAAATCAAAAAGATCTGGAACTAAGCTATACAGCTCATAAACTGTGTCATAGAGTTTTAGAACTAATCCTGGAAGTTCCATAACTAATCCGTATTAAATCCAAGGCTCCCAAAAACATGTTGATCACTTCATACTCCATTCTTCAACTGATTATGACTTGTTTTATTACAAAAACTAAATTTCCACACAATTTTTTAGGAGTTACAGAGCTTTTAAACTTTAAAACTAAATTCAAAAAAATATGAACAAGTACATCTTAACTTACATTAGATCAAACAAAATTCACAAAATAAAGATGAAATTGATAAAAAGGAGAATAAAATAAGATCATTAATTGTGTATTAATGAGACACATTTTGGCCTTATCAGATTGCAATAATTTCCACCACTAATGATTTTAACTATTGGATGTGCCCCTACATCAATATCAAATTAGAGGGTAAACAGAATTTGAACTAGGCAGGACTCATTTGTGATAATTTGACTGAGAAATTATCAAATGTTCAAAGAACCCAAATCTTCTACATGACCTCCTTATCTAGTGTACTCCATTTCAGCCTATAGAGAGTGGTTGGGTTTCTCCCCTGTGGATAAAAATAAGGACGCTTTCATTTATATGTATCACCCAAAGTTGACCTCAAAGATCAGAAATCATCACTTTAGGAGGGTTAATGATGCATTCACTATGTATATTTTCAGGCTATTGGAATGGGATACTGCTAAAATATTTTGAGATGAGGTAGTTTATTCACCCAATTCAGGAAGTTTTCATACATATGATTGGTTGGATTTGAGGGACAACCCATTAAAATTCCCATGTATTATAGTGATAATATGTCCTTGGTAGAAATCTATAGAGAATTAGACAAGTTTCATAGAACTTGTAGGGACAAGAAGATTATAGGTATTCAATTTCCAATCACACTCAGTAATTACACCTGTAGGACTTCCCTAGATGCTCAGAATGTATATAGAATAATTGCTCCTCTCACTCTTCATTACTACAATCCTAAAACTTTCTTTGACATTAAGGAGTTCATTTCCTCCAATTTCAAAATGGGTTATCAACATCTTCTTGATATTGAAGACTATTGGGAAGATTGTTCTAATGATTATGAAGCCCGAAGGAGATACTATGGAAGGTTATTTCTACAACAGATTATTGATTTTAGTATATTTGATGTCCCTAATGGATTGGAAGATTATGATTAGGATCTAAAATCTCTTGAGTATGAAAGGTCAATCAAACGTACTCCTATTGAAACCATTGATTGGTTTGTTAAGGAGAGAGATGATTTGAAGGAGCTAAATAATCCTATCCTACTAAGAACTAGACTTTCGTTTGATGGGAAGATGAAGGGATTCGTGGAAAGGAAATATAGGTCTACTTCACATGATACCCCTATCCCTCATAAGGAAATAACTGTGTCAAATCCTGAGATAGTTGAGCAATCTATTCCCTCTCCTCTAGAATCCTCAACTCTAGTGTATACTTGTTATCCTGTAAAATTGAAAAGGGAAATTTTGCAGGTAAACATACCAAAAATTTATGTTTTAGTCCCCCGTTGATATCTCTTAACATTCAGAATGGCATAAAATCCCTTTTTGAAAAATCTAGGTTTTAGAACTTGGTCATTTTCAACCTTTTTGGGTTGGGCGCAACTTTCATTCATGTTACATCAACCAAAACTGCGCCCCTCTATTCCTTTGGAACATTCTAGGGAGTGTCAACACTCCAAATGTTGCGCCTCTAAAATTTGCACCAAGGCGCAAGCACCATCTTGTTATCACTCTCTAAAGTGCATTGTGGGCACTGAAAACGTAGTGTTCACACTCCCAAAGCTGCGCCATGGCGCAAATCCCTTCGTGTTAACATCCACTTAAGTGTGCCATAGGAAAATTTGGTGGTCCATTTATTACACCTTTTGCTATATATAGGCATGTCTGACCTGTCATTTTCACAATTGAAAAAATGTGAAAAGTTATTCCTCTTTACTTGTCAGCGTTCCTGTCTACCCCGTGTGTTACCATTTGTCACGTTCGTGGACCCCACATTGTCTCCTTTATCATTATATATTCCTAGTAAGTGGCCCTTGCCCTTCTTGTGGATTTGTTGTGGTTTTTATGTTGGTTTAGGTGATTAGGATTGTTGATAATAAACAATGAACCTAGGAAGATAACACAATCCCAACCCATTTTGCAAAACCCACCTTCAAACCATTTTTCACTCTCCTTCTAGATTAGTAAATTTGGAAGGCTCTGCCTCAGAATGGACCCCTGTGCCTTTTCTCCTCTATCACCTGCTTTTCCAAGGTTAACCCCTTGCTATCAAAAATCTGAGCCGAGAGAATAAAAAACCACAAAATGAAGAGAATCGGCCTGTTGTCTTCTACGATGAAATTTTCATACGTGTTGAGCTAAACACAGTCACGCCCCTTTGGCACACCATTTAGTCATGCTACATAAATAATAGTCATGCCAAGGTGCACTATGATCTCATGCAACAGAAGCCTTTCCCGCTCCCTATTAAAAACTACAAAATTCCTAAGGCATATGTGTAAGCGCACCTATAGTAGCAATAACACTTCATGCTATGTAAACCCTTCCCATGCCGTGCAAGTTTAACTCCTTGGCATACCTCACCTTGATGTTGCATCTGTGCCTTGGTGCACCATAATACTATGTTACACTAATCATATCTGCGCCCCCCTAAAAGACTTCCAATGGCGCAAGTGCATATCCATTGACACCAACATCTGAATGTTGTGTGTAACCTTTCCGTGCCCTGCGCCCCTTCTGGTGTTTCTTTTTCCCATGCAACACTTTCCCAAAGTGCACCTTGCTTTTCTAAGTCCTTGTAGCCTACAACAAAGCTACACCTTGCGCCCAGAGGCTCATAAATTGCTAAATTTTCATTCTGTAAGCTTTTATGGATGACTTAATAGCTAACATGGCCCTTCTGCAATGGACTTCCCTGATTCTTCTTACATCTCAACAGCTAAACTCAGATCCACACATCTTCATTGAGTACGAAGCCAAGTAAGTCCAAGGGTAAAGCTAAGCTAATAGAGAAAGAAATGAAATATAAATACCAAAGGGTCAGGATGCCTGACTATCTTGTAGAATGTGATCTTGATATCAGAGATGATGAACTCGAGCACATTGACATGGAGGACTTCTAGGCCAGAACCAAGAAGTTCATAGGTAGCCCATGGATGGATAAATTGGTTAGTAGTGGTCTATAATTTGCTGCAGGGCTCCCAATGAGCGCAATTAACAATGAGTTTATGATGTTGGTGGGCTGCTGCTACAATAAGGACACAAGATGTGTCGAAAATGAGAAGGGTGAGGTGGTAATCAACCTCACGGACCAACATTTTAAGATCATGTTGGGTATCCATCACCATTGACATTTTGTAGTAGTTAGCCAGGAGGACTGCATGAAGACATGGACTGAAAATGAAGACAAATGTATGCAGTTAATGAATGAGGTGTACCTCAAGAAAAAGAAGGTGATAAGTAGGTGGCCAAAAGTCATTCATCGTAGTGACTTTTCAGAGGAGCTGAGTGAAAAGATCACCTTCCTGAGTAGGGTGTTTGGGCTCCCCAATGCCTATTACTTTCACAAGTGGATGCTCAGGTATTTGGAAACAATGAATAAAAATGTTCCCGATCAGGGTTTTGATTGGGGAGAGATTATCAGCAGCACAATCTCGGAGCAACTTCAACAACTTTCAACAACTATGAGGTTCTATATGAACTCCTATGTAGTATATGCTGCTACCTCAGAAAGGGACTACCCAGCATTGAATCGGTATGGGGTATGGCCCCAGGTCAAAATATACGAGTACTATTCAGAGTTAAGACTGGAGAAGAACATAGCCCAATTCAGTAAAATCAATGATGTCTTCTTCTATGACATCATTTGCCTCTTGAGGCCCAACATGACTTACGGTCAAACAACCAAAAGCATGGTCACCACCATAGAGAAGTGGGGAGCATTATTCACACAATTCCCCACTTTCACCTATCTCAGAGCCGCTAACTTCTTAGGAGAGCCCACCAAATTGCCAAGGTATGAGGGACCCAAATTGATCCTGTTAGAGCTGTCTAGACAGCTCATCACATACCATGAGAAGTGTTTGAAAAGGAAGAAGGGTGAACTCCATTCCCCCTTAGAGTGGGCATGTATACCTGCACTTCACAGAGAAAATCCCGGGAGATGTTTGCAGAGCTTGAATTTATCAATTTGAAGCATAATTTCCTAACAAGGCCAACCTTTGATCCTCGTGATTACCTTCCAAGAGAAAATATTGATCCAATTCACATCCCTTAGATCGAAGATATCTACATTGACCTATATCACGAAGTTGAGCTCAGACGAAAGGATCACTCCTAACTAGCCCTGACAGAGATCATTCAATATGGTGTGGCTATCATCCCAAAGGATTTCCAAGCAACTAATCAAGAATTTGATCAGGTTTATCAAGACATGGATGGGGAAAATTGGCTTTTTTCCAAAATTGATAGGAAAAAGGCCCCTCAGACTATAAAGGAAAGGGTCAAGGGAACTCTGCAACGCACCAAGCATTGGTGCAAGAAAAATGGTATCATCTACCTTTGGGTAGAATTTACCACGTCTCCCCTAGGGAGGGTACCCACCAAGACAAAACATTTTTCTAAGGGAAAAGGAATGGATAAAGAAGGAGAGGTAAGAATTACTCAGAAAGAAGTTCCTGAGAGCCCTCCTTCCACCAACGAGGAATAAGTTGTGGACCTAGTGTCCCCAGGAAGAGAAGAAGTGACCAATGCTCCAATGGACACATCCACTTAGGATGTTGTCACATCTATAACTAGCGAAGTATCAACCGTTCCCTCTCTCACTCCTCCTTCCCCTCTTCATGTCACTCAACTAACTGCTCCTTTGGTTGTGTCTTCTCCCCCATCTTCTACCATTCCCCCTCCCTCTTCCCCCATATTCTCTTCCCTCATGGATTTGTTCCCCAACATTTCTTCCCTCATCTCACAGATCCCTTCCGCCCCCGCAGTTCCCTCTCTTGCAGTGACTCCTAACCCCGTGAGCATTGGAGTGTTGGATTATTTCTCAATGCCACCACCAAGTGTCTCGACACATTTCCCCATGTCCAATGCAGTAACTCCTTCTTCCACCCCCGTTTCCTCCTCTTCCTCTAGTCCCTCTCCCCTAAGTCCAGAATGGATCTCCGAACACTTGAGCCAACACAAGAGAAAAGTCCCTATTGCACCCATGGACTTCTATGTTATTCCAGCTAAAGGGCCTAAGAAGAAAAAGGCTATAACTAACTTCTCTCAAAGCACTTCAGGTGAAAGGGTTATGGAGATCATGTACCCTGATCTCAAAAAAAAGAAAGAAGATCTGTCTCCTACAGATTTTACAGTGACTCAGGTCACAATGGGACCATCATCAGGGAACCTGCAAGGAGAGGCCTTATCGACAGTGGATGCCCTTTGTAATAAGCTTCAAGAAGCAAAGGAAGAGAAGAGAATATTAAAATAGAAAAACAAGCATCTTCTCCAAGCCCTGCAAAAGATGGCAATGCCCCTCCTTTGACTATCATCGACCCTCCCAAAGTTCTTAGTCAGGAGAAGATAAATGAGTGAGCCAAGATCGGTGAGCAAGGTACAGTAGTTTCTCCCTGGAGAGAGAAAATCCTCAAAGATAGTGAGGAAGTGATTACGAAGTTCACAGAGCTCTATCAAAATATAGATTAAGAGAACAAGGAACTCTAGGAAATAGCAGGGCCTATCTCCGAAGAGTTGGACCATGCCAGGTTGCAACATGAGACATTCTAGAAGATGCTTGACTACCTAGTCGATGACTTGTTGAAATTCGGCGTCTTTGATCACCCACGAGCACCCAACAAATTCCTTGCTCCTTTAGACTATCGGGTTGACCAAATGGACTTTGTCTTGGAAAAGATAGACAAAATCAAGGAGGAAGCCCTAGATGCCATGCATCAAATGAAGCATATCGTCTTAAGAATGTCTCCAAGGTTGCTTGGTGTAGCATACACCTTGAGGAAGGTAGATGATACAATTCAGATTTTCAAGGGAATCGCATCGTAGGGTTTAGCGTCAGAGGACACTTTTGATATAGAATCTATCAACAACTTTTTGGCCTACCGTGACTTCATTGGATACCTAATGAAGGCAGGAAACGAATACTTTAAACTCCCTAAAAGGATAAGAGATGAATGAGAAACTTGAAAAGTCATCAGAGATCACACCAAGGGTCCCGCTCAGGATCAACTTTAGGTGATGGTTAGCAAGTTCATGGAGTATCGAGCTCAATTTCACATCACCTCTCCTGAGCATAAGCAAGACACTCCTTTCAAGCCAATGGATGACGATGAATAGGCTCCTTCCTTCTGGGATAAATCCCATTTTTTAAAAAGTATTCAAAATTATGTTGGCACAAATGATGACATCATCCATGTTGCACCATGGGATGTTGTCATCCACCAAATTTCCCTAAAGTCAACATCTGACTGTTAAATATTTTGTAGATATTTTATAAATAGGTTATTGGCTCCTTTTTGTCTTCTTTCTCCTTCTCCTTCTATAAATACTTGGATACTTGTAGTATTCAAGTGTGAGAAAATTTGTATGAAAAATAGAAGTGAGGAGAGAAATACTTTGAGCTTTCTTGTAACAGAATAAAATATTAATACAAAAATTGAGACTTTGTGTTGAATTCCTATGTTATGTGTTAGATCTGCACGCTTATTCTATTAGATTCACCTGTACTTTTGTCTTTTGTTTATCATTATTGTTTTGTTTGTTTATGAGAGTAAGTTTGGCTCTGTTTACTACCAGTCAAAAACATAAATCCTCTGACCTTTCAACTTTGGAATTCATTTTTTTTCTCCCTTTAGATCCATCTTTCTTCCATTCCTTCCTTCATTCCTTTCTGTTCTTCGTCTGAACTAACACTACTGGGATGAGATCCCAAACCCCCTGAAGGTAGAATACTATAAGGCTTGCACAGATTCCTACTGGTAGAATAGCAGTAAACTAGTTTCACTTTACTGTCTCAAAGAGGGGATATGCCCTACACACTGTTGGCATGTCTATCCATAGATCTACCCAACTGACATATTTTTGGACCAACAATACGAAAAAATGGGAAATCAAGAAAGAAGATAAGGTGGATGATGTCATCCAAGAAAGTGAGTCCTCTCCCAGGAAAGCAAAGGAAACAATTGTGGATTTTAATAATAATGATGACAGTCAGGATAGAGAGAAAGAAAATCTTGAAGTGAATACAACTGAAATAGGTAATATGATGGAAGATCAATTGGAGGAAATGGTTTCAATTTCTTTAGAAATATCTACCAAGGAAGCTCTTGAATCCACTCAAATTGATGCCTCTGTGTTAGAGGCGGCGGTTGTGCAAACAATGAGTGTTATGAGTGCCTCTACACTTGGGCCCATTTCTCTTTCCACTTCTATTTCCTCATTCACCTGGGTATAACCATTTCTGAAGAGTAATAATAAAAATGCCACTCCAAGTATATCTCCTCCAAAGTTTGATGCAGTGGCAACCCTTCTAGGCACTACTCCTCCTCCTCCAGCTAAGAAGGCCAAGGTCACCTATGGGTTAATATAAGATTCCCAAGGCCAAAAGTTCATAGGAATTTCAAAACCTAAGTTTGATAAAGATGAAAAGGACTTATCACTGGGTGATCTAGAAATGACAAGTATCCCCCTTAGAGAATTGAGCCCATAAAGTGAAGTACATAATATGAAGGATATTGTGTCTAGGGTGACGGAAAGAGTTGAGAAGGGGAAGAAAACACAAGAGAAGTTAGAGGATTAGAACCAAATTTTATGTAGTTTCATCAATTCATTATTGCCAGAAGTTAAGGTTCTTGATCCCACTCCCTTAGCTTCCATCCCACCTCCTGCTATCTTGTCCACCGATGAAATCTAAGCCATTAAGGACATCCATAAACACACTACTTATGGTAAAGCAATGAAAGATATGGTTGATGATTTAATAATCACATGCTTGAATTTTATTGAAGAGGAATTTAGGACATATGAGAAAATTGCCAAGATTCAACTGAAGTTTTCTACAACAGCTGCTGGGCTAGCTAGATAATTGTTCATTAATCTAACAATATTGACGCTTAATTAGTATTTTCTTCAGTCGTGTCATTCTTTACATTATGCCCACTCACCTTGATTGGTTCACCTTTGTTTTCATCCATAAGTGACTAATCGTACACATTGATCCTTTCACTAATTTTTTGAAATACATTTTTATTATATAATTAGAATAATAATTATTTTTATTTCTCTAGTTAAGCCTCTCTTTAACACACAAAAACATAAGGACTTCTAAATTGTTTTTCTTATTCTATCAACCACGTGAACTAATCATGTTATTTTATTTTGCAAGTGTACTCTACAACATTGTGACTACCAAATTACATTGTCAAAGACCATTTTTTAAAAACATATACATGACGCATATCCCTTTAACTGAATTCTTCGTAATTTTTCTAAATGGTGCAACCTTAGAGTCCCTGGATGTTTCTAGTCACTGGTTACCACTTTCAAATTCACACACTTCATTCTCATTTACTTACTTTGTGTTATTATCTAACCCATTTTTTGGTGATTTTCATCCACACATTGTTGTCATTTTATTTTTGAAGATAATCGCAACCTGTTACATGTATGTTCTTCTCTTGTGCTTATCACAAGAAATCCTAAGAATTAGAAATGTGACTATGATATTCACCATCATTTTCTTTTCATTTATCATGGAAAACTACTAACCACTTCTGCAGGATCCTTAATCGTATAGTAGTTTTTCGATTTTAATCAACATCCTCACTTTGTATAATTCCATATTTCCTTCTATATTTCTATTATAATAACTTTTTTGTTATTCTACATTATTGTTTTGCTCACGTCAATATTTCTCAGAGCCTAGTCTTTTCTTGCGTCAATTTGCAATCAAATAAAACGGAAAATAACTATCCATGTATTCCTCATTTTTCTGTATTTTCTCCTTTTGCATCATAATTTCCCTTTTCCTATATGTGTCCTCATCAATATATCACATTTTGATTTGGTTTTAAAAAGAACCTTTCTTTTATGCATCTTGCTTGATCATAAAGTGTAAGTATGGTTTAACCTTCTACATATCACATTTTATTACACATAACCAAACCTCCCACATCTAAATCACACATCTCAACATCATCCGACTAGGTGGAATGATTGGGATTTCATTACTAAATATACATCCTCAGTGGTGTTCTTGTTGCGTTAGAAACTCTATACAGACTTGTGCCTCACATACCTTCAGGTATATCGAGGACTCCTCAGCCATAACAAATTGAAACCAAAAATAGATTTACTTCTCCTATGTGCCTTGTTATCCATCCCCTTTTATTTCTAACACTTTCTTACTAAAAAAAATTTTTTTGTTTGACTTGCTTGATTCAGTTAATATAAACTTTGTTTTTGTTTCATGCCCATAGTTACTCATTTGGTAGAAAATAAATGGAACAATTTTTTTTTCTCAAATAGTTCTATCATCTCATCTCAACAAATAGTTACCATGACTAGTGTCCCATCTCTTCCCTTAGCTACTTATTCCATAGGCACCAAACCTCTCATCAATGTTTCTCACCAAGGAAAATTTATTCAAACTACTACCATAATGACACTAATCCTTTCTTTTATCATCCCATCCCATCTCAATCAAAAACCCCTCCATCTCTAGTATCTGAACCTTTTGGACCTCCTATTATCCCCTGTGGTAGTTTAGAATTCCAAAAGCTTATTGACGTTAATCCACTAGCTCTTTAAGACTACCTTCTTAGGAAGTTAACCCAGCTACCTGTTAATGGTCCACCACTTCAAAAAATTTACCCTTATCCTAAAATCACCCATAAGCTTACTGCAGTACAACGTGATCTTACTTCATCCTCTACTAATCACCCACCTCATCAAACCAAGTAGTTGGTCACACCCATTCCTCCCCATCTTCCTCCAATCAACAAAAACATCACCACAACCATTCCCATTACCTCTTCAACCACTATCACTACTATTTTACCTACCCAATCTGCCCAAATGTCGTATCCCATGTTTGGAAAACATAAAAATTATTTTCATCTCACATCACATGTACATATTATTGCTTCCCAACCTCCACCTACTACTTATTTGCATTACACGATGTCTAACGAACCTCATCAAAAATTTCTTCCTATTCTTACCTACATTCCTACTCATCATTTACCACCACATCCAATCTAATCACAATAGTCGCAACATCAAACATTGAAACAAACTCGTTATCAAATGATTCCTCAAACCCTCATACACCCAAAAACTCAACAACCTCCTTATCTAATGATTCCTAAAACCACCACACATCCACAGACTTATCAACCACCTTATCAAGATACTTTACATGCCACAAAATCACAATCCCAACCTATCATCACATTGAATGATCTTATCCATGCCTTAATGAATAGTTTTTCTAGTCTAGAGGTGGATATCTTAGGACCCGAGGCTACATTATCTTATGAAAAAATATGTAATGAACCTATCCATTTTTCGGTTCCAATCAAACCTTACCCTCCTCATTGGGAGCTTGTCACTTTACCAAATTCAATAACAAGGAAGATCCCCAACAACATCTCAACATATTTAAACATACATGTTACCTTATCGCACATGATCAGGAACTTATGATCTACACCTTTCCTATGTCCCTAGCTGACCCAATGTTGGATTGGTACAACATGATTCCTCAACATTCTCTATTCTCTTTCACCCATCTCACACAATTGTTTCTAGAGAATTTTTTGATTTGAATTGCATGTAAAATTACCATATATGACTTGTATGCTATTATATAGTTTGAGGATGAATCTATTACAAATTTTATCACACAATAGTGTGGTATTATAAATCAATTATCATTTACTCTTCCTAAAAACGAACTCTTCTCACATTCTTGTGCAAAACATATTTCTTCTACATTGCAAATCCAATCTTTCCAAACATTTGAAGAGGCTTTAACCATAGCTCAGAAACTTGAAACTTACGCCCTTGAGAAAGGACATCTCAAACTTAAATCGACCAAACCCAAAACTAATTTTACTAAGATGTCAATGAATCATAATAATAAATCTAAAAAACACAACCAATGTTGTGGTGGTCAAATCCTCTTCTGCACGTACTTCTAGTGTGTGGCCTCAATAAAGATCCCCTAGACAACTACCAAACTATAATCCTCTTGGATAATCATATGGTTTGATCTTTGACAAGTTGATAGCGGTTCATCTCATTATGCTCCCCCTAGTTTGACCACAAGATGAGATGATACCTAAACCAGTGTGGTATTGTGAGGATCACTTTTGCAAGTATCATCAAATTAAAGTACATGACATAGAAAGATGCATAATTTTAAGGATCTACTTAAAAAACTCATTAATCAAAGAGAACCCTAAGTAGACAATGCCAACGCACCTATAAATCAACAACTAAATGTCTTTAAACAACAATTCCCTAAATGCTCTGAAAAATCAAAGCATGACTCCCACATCCCAACCTCCTAATTCCCAGACCATTACCACCATTCATACTAATGATATTGTTGAACTAGAATCTTCCTCATCAAATCCCCCCAATAGACCAACCATCACATCTCCTTCAACATCAACCATGACCACAACCTCTTCAGGCTTCATTACATCCACTTCACCATTTCTTCCATCTATGACTTCATATATTGTACCTTCTTCTTCATCTATGAAAACTATGACCACATCAACCTCCTCAACACCTATGCTAATTTCCACCCCAAGTATGACTACCTCTACCTCAAAATCCAATATTCCAACTATGAATACACTATTACCTCATCCCCTAATCAATATAAGGGAAATTGACACACTAACCATATCAACGACACCTAAAACACGTACACCCACCCATCCTAAACCCACATAATCAACTAACATTTTAGACATAGTTAAACGCATCATGCAGAAACCCCTTCCACCAAGAATATTACACACATTGCTATTGAAACTAGTCACTATAACCAAAGATGCCACTACTTCCACCAAGGAAAAATATCCAAAAGAAAAAATTAAAAACCTTGGTATCCTTATACAAAATCCTCTCACACATTTTCACAAAAAGGTAAAGATTCCTTCCTGTAAGACCAATCCTCCTAAACCCACATCATCATCTTCTATTTTAGGACCCCTCCCTACATCATCTTCTTCTATTTTGGGACCACTCCCTTCATCATCTTCTTCTATTTCTAGATGACCCCCTTCATTAAAAACCTTCGCCACTAATAAAACAACTCAATGATGACCTCTTCTAAACCACCTCCCAAAATTGAGTCTAGGTCTTCCACATCATTAACCAATATTCCAAATCAAACACAGTCAGCTCCATCCTCTTCCAAATCTAATACAATATCAAAGGATCCCATCACACCACCTCACTTCAAGCCATCACTTTATTCATCATAAAAAATTTCACCTATAGCCACATCACCACTTATTCCCTCAGGATATTATACTTCAATTTTTTACTAGCTGCACTAAGCCTCGACAATCATCTTTCCACCAACTAAACCCTTTGACCCAAGTGCACCAAGAACCTCATGGTTTGACTCTAACCTTATTTTTACATACCACTGTGAACCAGTGCATAACACTGAACAGTGTATGGACCTTCAAAACATCATACACAACCTTATCAACCAAGATGACCTCCTTGATGAGGAAGTACCAACTCTTCCACTAACCATATCTACTTCCCCTGCCCAAACTTATTTTACCAAAATATCTAGGTCACCCAGTCCATCCAAGATTGACGTCACCATTCCTCCACCCACATCATGTCCTCTTAAGAAACATCCTCCTCTCTACATTGATGTTGTTCACGTAACTACTCATTCAGGATCATAATACTCCAAACCAACAGTCAAAATAAAATCAAGCACCTTTGTTTCTATCTATCCTCTTAAGCAGGTTACTTCATCCACACAAACATCATAATCTAATGTTTTCATCTCCACTCCCACCACTCATCCTCTATCATCACCTCAGTCTTCATCTAAGGCTAAGGTATCTAATTTGGCTACTTTTAGTCCCACTTCCATCAAATAGACCATTGTTAAACAAATTGACAAGGCCCAAGTTAAGATGTCACTTTATGAGATTATTCAAATCTCTCCTAACCACAAATAAGCTCTTATTGAATCTCTAAAGTTTATCCCAGTATCATTTGATAAGCCTCAACCTCTCGTAGCTCTATATTATGCTTTCACAACATCCTCTACAATTTCCTTTGATGATTATGAAATCCCTGACATACCACCGAAGATGATCTTCCTCTCTTCATTACGGTCCATATCAATGTAACATGCATCTGAAATAATATGATTAATAATGGCATTAGTATTAATATAATTTTTCTCACACCTTAAATCAACTCAAACTACCTGACACCATTGTCGTAGAATCCTCTAATGCCCTTTGTTCCTTTAACAATGTTTTCACCCCCCATTTGGTATGTTTATCATTCCTATTTGCGTTGGTCATAAAATCCTTCATGATCTCTTCTACATTATAGAAGGATAATTTCAGTATAATATTTTACTTGGACATCCTTGGATTCATGTCATGCACTACATCCCATCTACATTCCACCAATGTATTAAATATGAATATGAAGGGACAATTCATAATCTCTCTGCTAATGCCCCTCCTTTCAACACATGTTGTATGACATGTCAACCAAATGACATGATTTTCCCTCAATCCAGCCCTTTTTTTGATACATGCACTTGTTCTTTTGTTCCTACATCTACATTAGACCATGATGGATCTACTGATGCTGTGATGAATCACCTTGCCTTAGGAGAGTATCAACTCCTCCCTATTAATTCTCTTCCTTCTCCCAACCACCTCAGCCTCCCTGATAAGGCCCCTATGTATGAATCAAAAATTAGGGACATCATCTCCTTTGGCCCATATTTTCTCAAACTAATAGAAATTTGAGGATTCAACTAATTACAAATTTAATTCAATATACATGTTAAACATTAATACATTATGTAATGTTATAATAAATAATTAAATTGAACATTACATCATCAAACAAGTAAATAAAGAAATACTCACAAAAGATAAATAACACAAGTGACACAGGATATATAGTGGAAAACCTGAAGGTAAAAACCACTTGAAAGTAACCTTTTACTTTAGAGAACTTAATTACATCCAGTAATATCACCTCCTCCTTTGAAACCCTAATCACAAGGGTAAAATTTTCACCTTTGATATATTCACCGAATATATCAAATGAGGACCCATAAGTCCTTTTTATATAAGGTGATCGGGTATGTCTCCCAACCCACCTTTTCAACCTAACTGGTTGATACATATCCCTAGGTTAGAATATTTAATAAATAGAAATAAATGTTTTCACATTATTAAATACTAACCTAAAGTATATTTCCAAGGTATGAATATTTAATAATAGAAATAGAAATATTTCTTATTATTAAATATCTAACCTATATTATAATGTTGGACCCATATTTAATTAATGGGTGGCCAACCCACTTTACCCATTATGTTCCAACACTCCCCCTTAATGTTAAGTGGGATAACATATGCCAATAGATTACCTTCCCATGGTACACTACAAGATTTACAATTCTTAAACCATAAAGGTTTTAGGCTAGCATATATGTTGAAGGAATTATAACACCTTCATCATACTCAAGTTACCTTTTGGTACAAAAGGATTTGGAATCCCAAAGATCATCCCATGATCAGTGGCTAAGTATGATTTGTGAGTTTTACATGTTCTCACAAGTTCTCATAAAAGGTTACTTGAAACCAAACATATAGGAGCCTTTTATAACCAAGGACCTCCTTAACAATATTCTTACACTGGATGTTTACCAGTAAACTCAAAAGAGTTTACTGAAGACCGCCTTTAAGGTCTTTCTACATGCTTCTTTCTGAAAAATAAACCAAGGAGGTATACACTATGCCTGAAGGTCTTTTTACACATTTCCTAAGGTCTTTATTACAATTTATTTTTCATTTTACAAATACCAAGTTCCATTAGGAGGTGACATTGTGATGCACACTCCCCCTCAATGGAAACTCCAACAATCTAAGTTTTTCATGAAAGTGACAAAACTTTTGCAACACTCAGGGGCTTTGTGAAGATGTCAACAACCTGTTCTTTCAATCGACATGAACTTGAGATCTATCTCACCACTTAGCACCTTCTCACAGATGAAGTGTATATGTATCTCAATGTGCTTCATCCTATGATGTTGTACTGGATTATGTGCAAGAGATATGGTGTTCTAGTTGTCACAGAACAAAGGAATACTACCTTGATCCTTCATCTTTATTTCGTCGAACAACCTCTTCAACCATAGAGCCTCTTTTGCAGCTTCCATTGTACTTCTATACTCAGTATTCAGTTGAAGAGATAGAAACAATTGGTTTCTTTTTTTACACACCAAGTAATGGCACCTGCACCAAATTTAAACACATAACCAGAAGTAGATTTTCTATCTAATACATCACCAACATGATCAGAATCACAAAATACATACAAGTTAGCATTTTCATTCTTAGTATAATGCAACCCATAATTGATTGTACCCTTAATATATCTAAGAATTATTTTTTCAAGATTCCAATGATCTCTATAAGGTTCCTTGCATAAACCTTGAAGCAATTCCTACTACATAGGAAATATCTGGTCTAGTTATAGTTAGATAAATCAAACTACCAACTAACTGCCTATATAAAGTAGGATCAAATTTTTCACATGTAAGTTTAGGATCAAGTTTTATTCCAACTTCCATAGGTGTAGAAATTGGTTTACAATCAATCATATTAAATTTTTTCAGTACATTGGTTGCATATTGTGCTTGAGAAACAACAATAGAATGCTTATCTTGAAATACAACCATGCCAAGAAAATGATGTAAGAGACCTAAATCAATCATTTCAAAGTACTGTTTCAATTTTTCTTTAATCCTATGAATTAAATAAGGACTATCACCAGTCATAAGAAAATCCACAATCAACATATATCTTCATACAATGATAATGTAAGAATCTTCTTTTAATGAATAGATAATTGTCAGAAGAATAATTAACAAAACCTAATATTTCCAAATCATCCTAAATGAAATCATCAATAAATTCACAACATATATAAAGAACCATTTAATGAAGCTACTTCAAGAGGTCCTCTAACATCACTATGAACAAGTTCCAGTGGTGAAGAGGAACTCTCCTCAGGATGTAAGTGAAAGGGTTTAGCACTTTGTTTCGAGTGTAAACACCCTTCACAAACATTATGAGATGAAGACAAACCAAGAAAACCTTTAACTAGATTACATCTAGACATTTCATACAAGCTTTGATCTTTGACATGTCCTAACCTTTCATGCACTATAGTTTTGAATTATTCAAACTTAGAAGAAAAATAAGATCAACAATTATATTAAACTATCCTTGATGTAAAATCCATGAATAAACAAAAATATGCATACCATTTCTTTGAATTCCTTGACCATCATGACTATCCTTAGTTGTGAACATGACAAACCATCAAGATTAGTTTTTTAAGATTCTTTTTAAGATTAGGAACAAATAAAACATTATTCAAAACACCATTTGCAAATTTTATTTTTCCTTTTTCTATTGCTTCTAAAGATGAGTTATCACCAAGATACACATGTTCATTGATTTTCATAACATCAAATAAGAATTGGAAATACCTGTCATATGATTTGAAGAACCTGAATCTAGAATCCATTCAGAATTAGAGGAAGAGTATAATGTAACATATAATGCAACAATTTTAGGAGCATCATTAGAACTATCATTTTTCCTTAAATTATATTTAGATGAGACATTTTTTCTTATTTTTATGGATAGGTTTCTTAGATTTACACTCTTCCTTTTTATGCCCAAATTTACCACATTTGTGACATTTACCATTAAATCTTACACGCAAATGTTCAAGAAGAAAAACTATTTTTATCAAA
This sequence comes from Taxus chinensis, assembly GCA_019776745.2. Taxonomy (NCBI): domain Eukaryota; kingdom Viridiplantae; phylum Streptophyta; class Pinopsida; order Cupressales; family Taxaceae; genus Taxus; species Taxus chinensis. The sequence continues at coordinate 857,753,221 of CM034151.1, forward strand.
ACATGAAGATTTAGATCTAAACTTCTTATCAAAGAAGGGCTTACGAGGTTTGAACTTTGAATTTTGAGTAAGAAGTTCTGAGAGGAATTTTCCTTAGAGTCAAAGTTCATCATCACTTGCTCTTCCTAAATCAGAAGAGAGCTCAAAGTATTCAAATCAACAACTCATCCTCATTTTGATATTTAGAGTTTAAGATAGAAATAAAATTCCTAAATCTTTCATGTATATTTAACTAAACAATAAAGTAGATTAATTTTTCACCAATTAAGTCACAATTGCATCCATCTAATTGTGCTTTGATATTTTTAATTTTGGCTAAGAAATTAACTACTTTTTCATCTCCTTTCATAGGAGTTGTAAGAAATTCTAAAACAAGCTTAATAATCTTAGATAAGAGCATACCTTCATGCATGGATTCTAATTGTATCCATACCTCTTTTGGATGTTCGATATTACCAATGTGTAGAAGATATTCATCGTTCACATTGCACAAAATCATGGAAAGGCACCTCCTGCGTACTCTGTGAGAATGCATTCATATTTTCCACAGGTGCTTGACAACTAGTGGGCGCAAGCTCAGTTCCTGAAACAATCGTCTAAAGTTTCCTCGCCATAAGTTTTGATTTGACCTTGATCTTCCAAATATTGTAATTGGCTCCATTTAGGATCTGGGATTTATCAAGGTAAAAGAAGTTGGATGCCATTGTATTTTAAATTTCTGAACCTGAAAAGCATACCCCATTATGATATACAATGTACCACTAAGTTAGAAAAAATATTTATCAAGAAAAACAATTTTAATAATATCCAGATTTTATGATTAAAAAAATTGTATTATTTCAAAAAATAAGTATTACATTTTTTTATGAAAAAGAAATAACTAATTTTTTCATTAAAATGCATACTAATTAACTTCTCATAATCAAATAATAACCCACATTATAAAGGGCTCTGACATTATACCCCAGACCTATCATAAAAATTTTCTGACCATATAGAAGTGAAGATGAATCCCCAAAGAATGCATAACAACTTCAAATTTTTGAAAAGTAAAGTTAATGTAGATAAAGATCTGATCCAACTTAAATTTGACGTCTAAATGACCATCATTATGCCTTATTTTTGGTCTGACGTGATAGTCATGTGACCGTCAATTTTAACAGTTAGTGAAAATTTCCTGGATCTTAGCTAACTTAAATTTGACGTCTAAATGACCATCATTCTGCCTCATTTTTGGTTTGTCGTGATAGTCATTTGACCGTCAAATTTAACACAGTGAAAAATTCATATGTATTTCAGAATGTGAAATTTATAATTTCTTCTTCTGAAAGGTTTTGTTTAAATTTTATAATAAATTACAAAAATCTATTATAATTTATAAAACAACTATATATATCAACATAGTTTAAAAACAATGTATAGTTTAAACTTATATAACACTATAGACATTGGATTTTTTTTTTTTTAACAATATAGTTGAAAACTAATTAGAAGAGGGTAAGGGGTCACACCGAAGGAGAAATTAAACTTGGAGTAAATTATATTTAGCCCCATTCCATGGGTCTTGACTGCACCCAATAGGAAAAATTAATTTTCCTACATCCGTGGAAGATGTTTCCTTATGGAGACCTTGTTTTTAATTGAAAAAAAATGTTTGAACTATTTGCAAATTATTTCAACATACCTATGTATGAAGAGGAGAATAATTTAACTTCCACCAAATAAGTTAGTTTGCCAGTTTTTATTTTTTACACGGATTTGCAAATTTATTACAAAAAAAAAATAAAAATAATATCAAAACTTTGTAAATATTTTTTAGAGCGGAAAAAGTATTTGAGAGGGTGTTTTGGGGACAAGAGATTTGACCTGGCCAATGGAAAAATTGAAAGTGAAATTTCTATTTTCATGGTGGGTTGTCTCCATCCTGGGAGACCTAAATTTTTTCTTTGGATAATTTTTATCCTCCACAAATTAAAAAACACGGGGAAAAACATTTATAATATCAAATGTATTAAACAAAATCTTACCTGTGTAAGAAGAGTGGGTCCATATAAGATATAGTTCTTAATATAATTTTTATTCTATAAGATTAACCTTTAGTTTATAGGTTTAAATTTAAACAATAGTATAAATATTTTATACTATAGTTTTTCAAATTCAAATGTAACCCTCTTATTTAAAGGGGTACCAAGGACATTAATTTTTTATCTTCAAATAAAAATTAGATGAAAAAGAAAATAATTATATGAGGGTTAAAAGGAGTCTAACCAGGTCACCGGAGACATGAAATTAGACTTTAGCCAATAAGAAAATTTGAATTCCTATTTTCATGGATTGGTGTCTCCATGTAACTGACTTTAATCTTGATTTTATTTTCACCTGCACACATCTTAGAAACTATAGAAAAATAATAAAATATTTCAAATAGATTTAACCTTTACCTTAAATTCCAGGTCTTGGTAATTCTTCCACACTGGATTTCACGCAGGTAAATATTATTCTAGGTCCCCTTTCACCTGTGCACACTCTAATCTAAAATAAAACATTAATTGCACAAAAAATGGAAAGAAGGGAATCCTGATCATTTTAAATACCCTTTCGGTTGGTTGAAAAAACTCAGTAAAAATTAAATAGATTAAATATAATAACTTAGATCTAACCTATTTAATTTAAACCATGCTTTGATGTACCATGATAGAAATTTGAGGATTCAACTAATTACAGGTTTAATTCAACATACATGTTAAACATTAATACATTATGTAATATTATAATAAATAATTAAATGAACATTATATCATCAAAGAATAAATAAAGAAATACTCACAAAAGATAAATAACACAAGTGACATAATGATATATAGTGGAAAACACAAAAGTAAAAACCACTTGAAAGTAACCTTTTATTTCAGAGAACTTAATTAAATCCAGTGATATCACCTCCTCCTTTGAAACCCTAATTACAAGGGTAAAACTTTTCACCTTTGATATATTTTTGAATATATCAAATGAGGACCCTGAAGTCATATTTGTATGGGGTGATCGAGTATGTCTCCCAACTCACATTTTCAACCTAACCAGTTGATACATATCCCTATGTTAGAATATTTAATAAATAGACATAAAGGTTTTCACATTATTAAATACCAACCTAAATTATATTTCCAAGGTATGAATATTAAATAATAGAAATAGAAATATTTCTTATTATTAAATATCTAACATATATGATAATGTTGGACTCATATTTAATTAAGGGTTGGCCAACCTATTTAACTATTCTGTTATTCAAAAAAAAAACCTAGTCTATGGCGGCCTCGATTAACCTTCTTCTCATGCCAAATATCGCACTCACACCAAACCATATACCAACGGTTTTGGATTCCTTGGTAAACCATCCTACCCCTATGCATACCTCCACCGTTGTGCGCCAAAGGGGTTTGGTATTGGGCGTAATGAATAAGGTCCCCGTGGCCATGTCTTCAAAAAAACCCATGACCCATGTGAAAAATTTAGAATAGGATACAAAGATCCTTCCATCCCCCCTTCAAGAACTTCTACATCCTCTCCCATCGATGTTGATTCACCTCCCTTCTCTCATTCTGACTATCTCACCGATCCATATGATACATTATCTATTCCCCTGAACATTTTTTAGTATCCACCATTTCCCTCAGACTGATAACTTATCAGGATGGAAATGAAACCCAGTCTTTTCCTATCAAGCATCAAGAGATGGTACGCGTATATTCCCCTATCATTGAAATTCTTCAATGCCTCGATGATGAATACATTATTTCTTACAAGGGAGCTGATGATTGTAATATGTAAAAGTACCTTCCCCTTAAAATTCCACTCTCTTAAATGAGTCCACTATAAACATTAATATCAGGACTTCTAAAGAACCCCACATCCTTAAGGTGGTCAAATCTCTGGAACCTCAAGAAATATAAGCCTTTATCTATTTCTTATCCAAACACAGCTAGGATTTTACATGGTTGCACTCCAATATGCTAGGTTTTGACCCCTCCATCATTTTCCATAACATTCTTGTAGACACCTATAATTACGCACAAGCAATTTAAATACTTAAATTGCGCTAATTATCCTCTTTCTCGCAAATCAATGACATATCATCAAAAGCACTCATTTTCCCTCATATCATCATTAATTAATTACACTAAGCTAATTAATTAAGTTACATATCCAACAAATACCCTAATTAATGACCTTCCGTTAATAAATCACCCCTTCTACCTACACTAATTAATTATTATTAATTAATTAGCTTTCCCTTCCATTTAACTAATAAATCAATATGTAATTGATTCAATCCCTTTCTAATAGCCTAAATCATACTAATATTCCTCTAATTATCTTCTATAAGCTTACATATACCTATTAGTTAATCACCTTTGATTAATTAAAACACCCCCCCAACGCCCATGACTTGCTAAGCATAAATTAAACCATTCTAAAGTAAGGTTACCTTTAATAAAGCAACCTTATCCATTCCTAATCATGTTTTACCTTTATCCCACATTCATGAGAATGTGTTGAATATTTTATCCTTTGGGCTATATAAAGAGCCCTCCACCTACCTTTTTACTTACACCTAAACTTCTTAGAGAGTAAATGCAAAGCATATAGAAAAGAGACTAAGAGCTTGCACCTTGCCCTTTTGAGAGTTCATCATCTTGAAGAGTTAAGCCTCTTTCTTAAGTGCTTAGGTCATATGGGAGGTGTCAAAGGGATCTTGTAGCCCAACTTTGATAGACCCTCATTCCTAGGTTACTTAGCATACTAAGGAAAACTATTTTGATAGCCATGGAGCTTACTTAGGTCCATTCATTTATTTTTTGTTAGAGAATAAAGGAGTTTAGATATTTAGCATTGTTAGTTTCAAAGTTTGTATTGATGAATGCTAGCATATAACCCTTGTTTAATTCTTATCATGATGGTGTTTATAATGTTGTTTAATTCTTGTTAATTAAGACTATTTAGGTGTTAGTCTTTGTTTACATTAGCATTAGTTTAAAAAAAACACTTGCACACATTTGGCACACCCGGTGGGACATACTCCATTTTCTTTTGCACTTAATTTCAAGTTTTTGTAGTTAAGTTTCTTTTTTGGTCACTAACCCTCTTTTACACATGTTGATCTAACTTGTTTTTTTAACTTGTTTTATTGAGTTTGCATGTGTTGGGTCTTCCTTATAGGTATGAAGGAGGTGAAGTTCTATCAAAATTGGAATTTATGGGAAAATTTCAATATTTCTCCATGTTTTCATTTTTAGAGCTTACTTTTTTAACATTCTACATGCTAGTTTTTTCAATTTCTTGAAAATTTTAAATTCTTGAGCATATAGGTTAGTGTTTGATAGTGCTGAGTCTTCTATTTACATATTAATGTGGTGGGTTGCTGTCAAAATTTAATCTTGGTGAGAAAATTTCTATATTTCATCATGTTTTCATTTTTAGAGCTTACTTTTTCATCATTCTACATGCTAGTTTTGTCAATTTCTTGAAAATTTTAAATTCTTGAGCATGTATGTTAATGTTTGATAGCGTTGAGTATTCTATTCATATATTAATGTGATGGGTTGTTGTCAAAATTGAATCTTGGTTGGAAATTTTTTCCCATTTTTTAGATTAAGGGACATTTTTTTGGACATTTTTTGAGTGCATGTCAAGTGCATACCCGTGAGCATAAGAGCATATGCGTAACCCATCTTCCGAAGGCCATAACGTTTTCTCCCGAACTTGAAATGACTCCAATTTTTTTTTGTTGGAAAGGTATTGAAGTTAACTATGCAATGAAAACATAAATTTAGGATTTATACTTATAGAAATTGTAGGTTTTTCTGTTACTTTAAAACTGGTCATTTTCTAACATGTCTAATGTTTTGATGAATGTTGTATTTCCATGCTTACTCAATTTAGACCAAAGCGTGTGTATGCTCTTCTCTTGCACCTTTTGGTGATCTTGAGAATCAAAAACAACTTTGATCTATATCTTTTTAACATTGGGATTAAACTTGGAAATTTGATTATTCATTTTGCTTAAGGGAATGAACCTTTTACAAAGCATTTTTCAATGGTCCTTTGATTTGAAGTTTTCCATTTCTATATAGTTGGGATAAAGTTTTTGTATGATCTTCTCTTTCACCTTAGGGTGATCTTGAGAATCAAAAGCAACTTTAGTCTTCATTTTAAAACATTTGGTAAAATGGAAACGTCATCTTTCACTTTTAGTTTAAGGGAATGTACCTTTTACAAAGTATTTTTCAATAGTCCTTTGATTTGAAGTTTTCTATTTCTATATAGTTGAGATAAAGTTTTTGTATGATCTTCTCTTGCACCTTAGGGTGATCTTGAGAATCAAAAACAACTTTAGTCTTCATTTTATAACATTGGGTAAATTGGAAACTTCATCTTTCACTTTTGGTTTTGGGGAATGAAAATTTATCAATAATTTTGTATGGTTCAATGATTGAAAAGATTTTATTTACTTTTTAGTTGGATTATTTGTTGTGTATATTCTTCTCTTGCATCCTTGGATGATCTTGAGAATCAAAAGCAACTCTTAATCCTCTTTTAAATAATGTGATTTTCTTGGAGAACTACTAACGCTTGAGTGCAGGACCTAAAAGCGCTTGTCAAAGAAAGGAGGAATCAAAACAAAATCAAAAACTACTAATACAGTTGTTATACAGGTTGCCAAAAGGTGTTCAAGTAAACCACACCTAAGTAAACAAGATAAAAAGAACAACATATTTAAAATGCTATATTGTAGGTTTCAGAAAAGGGTACGTCCCTCTCCGATCAACTGAAACATAACCCATTTGGCATAACTCCTTAAGCTACAACAATGGGGGTGGTTCCAGGAACCCCAAAGTAGTCCACGCAAGAGGGAACCTTGTGGACAAAACAGGAAGTGCTCTGCACTACCTACTTGACTAGTGATTCCTTTGTGAGATAGCATTACAGGTTGTCCGTTGTGGTGACCCCAGTGATAGTACACGTAGACGCACTAGTTGCCTACTGTTCTTGAAGGGGGTAAAGTAAAGTTGAGATACTCCCAAACTAATCATTGTGAATTTTTGGGTAAATCGCACTCGCTCATGGTAACTTTTTAACACCTAGGGCGAGAGAACCACCTAGGAGAATATACTTTGGCCAGGAGCCCACTTTGACCATTTTAAAACAGTGTTGAGTTCTGAACCTTATTTTTGAGAAACGTGTGACGTATTACTTTCGCCTAGTTTTTACTTGCCTTAGGGCGAGGCGAAACTCTACCGAAGTGAGGCTAGCATTTTTTGTCATTTTTCTTGATTTATTTCCTTCATATTCTTTTGACACTTTGTTGATGAAAAGAGGTGTGATTACCTTTGTGTTTCCATTCGGCTGTTTCTCTCACTTTTATGTCCATTTACGCCCATGCATGTTTGCGGTTGGGTTAGTTAAACGTCTAAAGTGAGCGGATGCGTTTTCACGTCATTTGGTAGCCATTGTGATCTTGATACCCACATCAAGATCTTCATTGTAGTTAGGCGTGGTTCATCACCACAGACTTCCATAGAGGAGATAGCTTGTTTGTCTTGTATCATTACAATTTCGATATTTACGTCTTGTTTCTTGTAAAATCAACGTAAATATCTATATTGTACGGTTACGCTACACACATTCTTAACTATTCCTAGCTATACTTTGAGCTTTTTTTTTGTGGTTTTATTATTACCTTGATTTCAAAAGGTGTTAGGCACTACCATTTTGTGCGTGTTATATCAATAACACCTCGATATCAGTACTTCACTTTCTTACAAAGTTGGTTAACATATCTTGGTGATATTGTCGTGTCATTTGTAAATCGTAATTGGCACTTTTTGAGATATAGGTCTTAATCAGACTTGAGCTTGCTCGTCGTATATCTTGATTGGGAGATCGCATTTAACTTCATGTATTTACTTACGTCTTGTTCATTCCTTTGAACTTGGCATAAGTGGAGACATCTTGTTAATCATCTGGCATCGCAAATTACTTTGAAACATAGTCTAGGAAGTACTTCATTTGATTAAGTTTTGGTACCAAACGATTGTTTCATTGGTGACTTTATCATTCTATCACATTGCTATTCTCAAAATTTTAATTTACTCTTAACACGTACATCTTGTGTTTCACTTAGGGGCAGTCATTGAATTTTGAACAAATCTACAACCTACCTTAGTGAAACTTATCACAAAAACATGGCTCCCAAGATGCGTCTAGGTTTAAAGAAACAAACATATGAGGAACAATAGGCGCAAGCTTGGGAAACCTCTAACAAACAAGGGTCAAACCCATTTATCGGACATGATCTAGGACCACTATTTTCTGCAGAAAAGGAAACAGAAGAAATGGTCGACCATAGTGGAAACGAATTAGAGTCACCATTCATGGAATTTGATTTTGACCCTGCTCTACTAGATGAGTTTCTCCTTAGAAACAAAGATAGATTTTTGGTACGGGTCATCAAATTAGGGGCCAAATTTCCCACCGAGAATGAACCAATATTACCTACAAATGACACTACTAAGGAAGAATTCCCCCTTATCAATATGGAATATATTTTAACAGGAGGGCATGCTTCCACTTCTTACATAGAAAATGATAAAGTGGTAGGGAAAAGAATACCCCTCATCAAAGTGCCACAAAGAAACAATATAGAACATGAGATATGGGAAGAACCTCCACAATATGAAAAGGAAGAACCTTTAGAGGAAGAAGACACAAACCAAGTCACAATCCAACAACAACTCAGTAACCTAAGCCGAAAACTAGCTTTGCTTACTTTCCAGGTACATAAAGACACAAACAAGAACGTTCAAAAGTCAAGGCCTAAGTTTAGGATCCACAAAATCCATCAAGAAAACAAAGGAGAAGAAGACAAAGGGTATCATCATGTACACGTCCTCGCTTCTCCCACTAGAGAACAATTTCTCGCACAAGAAGTACAATCTATGAAAGCAACGCTTGCGAGCATACAAGAAATCAATATAGGGAATATTAGGAAATACCAATACAAAGAACTATGCCCCTATCCTTTTGAAAAGAAAATGACCCTTCAACCCTTTCCAAAAAAATTTGATATGCCAAAGTTCAAAAAATACAAAGGAAATGGAGACCCAAGGGATCATGTTAAATATTTCTACATGGCATGTCAAGAGGTGTCTTATAGTGATTATTACCTCATCAGACTTTTTCCTAAGAGTCTCAGAGGTTAAGCATTGGAATGGTTTACGTGCTTACCGCAAGGATCAATTTTCACCTAGCTAGAATTGGCGGAAATATTCGTGCATCATTTCTCGTATAACATAGAGAGTGACGTCACCATGGCATACTTGTGTGGCACAAAACAACGCCCAAATGAGACCTTTGCCAGCTTCCTCCAGCGACAGAGAGGGATAGCTAGTTGCTTCCCTTGTGCTTTCCCTGAGAAGTAGCTGGTCAGTATTTTCATCCCTAATCTCAACCCAGATATAGCTTTCCACCTCCAAATGCATTGTGTCTCCACCTTTGAGGAGGTTATCGAGAAAGGGATTCAAATAGAAAAGGATCTCATTGCCAAAGGCACCCTCAAAACCCAATCTAAAGACAACCAAAGTGTCAAACCCACTGAAAAGCCAAATATCTTTAACAAAAACAAAAACATAGTGGGAGATGGAATCACTGATTCCAAATGTGTTCAAATAGTCCAAACTAGTTAACCTTTTAAACTTACCAAGGGCCCAATTCAACCACCACCAAAGTGACGAACATTCACCTCCCTCAATGAACCATTGTCTGTCATACTAAAATAGTTGGATGCGGCCCACATGATGACCTATCCTGCAATGCAACCATTTGATGACAACGCTCCTAAACCTTCATGGTATAAGGAGCATGAATACTACAAAATGCATCATGTTAAAGGTCATAAGATAGAAAAATGTTTGCGGCTTCACCACTATATTTAGTACCTCATTGATAATGGGGAGATAGAGGTGGATAACCCTAGAAAAATGCAAACAACTAACGAGAAAATGGGGATTTATAAGGAACCATTCCCTAAGCATGATAAGTCAAAAAAAACAAATCCAGATCGGGAAGACTCATACCAAACCTATAAAGCTATGAATTACTTGTATACCAAAAGAGATAAAAATCATTACGATTCACTTATCGGATGTATTCACTCCCCTGCTGACCATGTCAATACCATCCAGATCAAGGGAAAGGACTGCGCTGCGGTAACAAGGCGTGCCCACCTTGTGATTTCAGAACCCTCTCTGTTGACCCCACAAACTGGTAAATATAACCTTTTAGAACAACTTGAGAGGACACCTGCTAAGATCTCTATCTTAGATCTTCTCAAGATATCTAATGTGCATAAGGACATTTTGTATCAAACTCTTCAAGGGTCAGGAGTTCCTTTAGAAGTCGATCCTACATACCTTTAAGCCACGGTGGCAAATATTGCACCTGGTGAGCATCTCACTTTCAACCATAAGGAGGTCCCTACCGAGAATCCTAAACATAATCTTCCCTTATACATTGAGGTAGTTGTCACCCACAGGAAAATCAAACGGGTGCTTATGGATAACGGATCTGGATTGAACATCTGCATGCTTAATTTAGTCAAACAATTGGGACATACGGAGGCAGATCTTGAGTCCCATATCATCACTATCACTGAATACGACAACATGGAAAGTGAGTCAGTAGGAACCATTACACTGCCCATGGAGGTGGGCCCCACTTTCCATTAGAAAAAGTTTCACATCCTAGACTTGGAACTTCCATATAATATGCTTCTAGGCTGACCACGGATTGATGCCATGCAGGCTGTGCCATCAACATTTCATCAATGCATCAAGCTGAAGCATGAGGGACATACGGTTACAATACCAAGAGATTTAGAGCCCTTTGCTCATTATAGAGCTCTTAATATCTTTACACGAAAGGGTACATATGCACGTCCCTCCACATATATAGCTGTCCCTCTTCATTTTGATGCCATAGAATCTCGAGTACATTCAAATTATCTTAGTTCTTACGCTCATGGGGCATCTAATTCAACATCTCCATTTAATTCATGGGAGATGAAAATCCTGGAATATGGCTATGGGGAGTATAATGTACAACAAGCACTCTTGGTTTCTAACCTCTTCTTGTTGCCCAAGACTAGAGGTCGACCCAACTACCACTTTAGGAGAACTAGAGAGGAACACACTATTGGGTCGTTCCTACTTGGAGGCTTGTTAGCTGAGGAAAAATTGCTTGATCCACCTACTACTTGGATCCCTAAGGACACTCATTTATCTTGTTATAAAACCCCAGAATATGAAAAATCGATCAAAATGATGTACTCTATGGGCTACAAAGGCCTAGGATGTGGTAAGAATGAATAAGGACAAAGGGAACCAGTCCCTCTCCCCCATTTCAAAACTGAAAGATATGGCATCGATATTTTCCCTTATGGGGCACACCCTAATGATCAAGATGTGATTTGTTCAGAGCATGAGGATGGCTCCGATTATCTAGACAGTGATACGGATTCTTGCTGTAGCCAATATGAGGATCTAGCCTCCACGAACCTTTTCATGAATAGCGCTGTCCTAACCATCATCCCCATTGAACCAACCCTTGACCTTGTATACCCCTCCCTTGTTGAATGGGACCAACAACATCACGTGCCACTATATTTATTCAAGAATGACGAGACTATTACAGAGTTCATGGGCATAAGGGATACAATTCCCATTGGATATCACAAGAAGGGTTTCTTTATCGACTTAGACACCTGCGCCTACTTCGGCGAGGAGGTTGAACTTTGTGGTCAGCAAAATTTAAAGTAAAGTGAGGGAAAGAGTTCTAAAGAAAATCCTCGGAAAAAATTGAAGTCCAAGTCACACAGTGAAAACCTCTTTGAGGCACTGGCTGACAAACAAATAACAAAATCAAAGGAAAAACAAATAACAAAATCAAAGGACAAACAAAGTGACCACGCCAAGGATGAAAATATCATAGAGACATCCTTGGATGAAGATCTCAACCTACCTCCCAATCCTACTCGTATGGAGGATTTATCAAAATTGTTAGTTGAAGAAACCATTGGTGTCAATATTGGTACCAAAGAAGATCCCAAGATAGTAAAATTGGGAGCATCACTCTCGGCTAGAGAACAAAAGACATTCACTATGCTATTGTGAGAGTTTATTGATGTGTTCGCATGGTCTTACAAATAAATGCCCAACTTAGATCCAACTTTGGTCATGCACAACCTGGTTGTGCACGCAGATGCTAATCCTATCAAACAAAAGCTCTGAAAGATGCACCCAAGAGTGGCCTTGTTAGTTAAAGAAGAGTTGGAAAGGTTGCTTGTAGCAAGATTCATCAGGCCAATTGATTATTCTGAATGGATATCAAACATTGTTCCTGTCTAGAATAAATCTATCGGTATTAAAATCTGCACAGATTTTAGGGACATCAATAAAGCTTGCCCTAAATATGACTTTCCGTTGCCCAACATTGAAATGATTGTTGAATTAACCGTAGGGTATGAAATGATATCGCTTATTGATGGCTTTTCGGGTTATAATAAAATTAATATCGTTGAGGAAGAACAACAAAAAACAACTTTCACAACTCCTTGGGGCACCTTCTGTTATCAGGTGATGCCATTTGGCCTTAAGAATGTAGGAGCAACTTATCAGTGGGCCATGACAGTAATATTTCACGATATGATTCATGATATCATGGAAGACTACGTAGGTGACATCCTGGGAAAGTCCAAAACAAGAGAGGATCATCCTATCATTTTACAGCGTATCTTTGAACACCTACATGAATACAAAGTCATGTTGAAACCAAAGAAGTGTGCCTTCAGTGTGCTATCTGGGAAACTATTAGCCTTCATCGTGTCAAGACGAGGTATTGAGGTAGACCTTGCTAAAGTGTCTGCCATCACAGAAATGCCTCCACCTGAGAATATCAAGAAACTACGTAGCTTGCAGGGGAAAATTCAAGCCATTCACTGCTTTACCTCCCAACTTGTAGATAAATGTCACTAATTCACTCATTTGCTTAAGAAGGATGTCACTTTCATCTGGGGACCCGAGCAACAACAAGCCTTTTCTTTTCTTAAACAGTAACTAGCTAATCCACTTGTACTCATGCCTCCCACTCTGGGAGAACCACTTTTGCTCTATATTTCCACTATGTAGTACGCTATTGGTGCACTGCTCACCCAATATGACCTTATCCATAAAGAGAAAGTAGTGTACTATCTAAGTCACACCCTCATTGCCTATGAACGTAATTATCCTTAGATTGAAAAGGCTTGCTTGGCCGTTGTTTTTACCTTTCAGAAACTTTGCCATTACCTGCTAAATACTAAGACCAAGCTCATATCCAAGGTCGACCCACTCAAATATTTGTTGTGTAAACCCACCCTCACAGGTAGAATGGCTAATTGGATCATTCTACTCAGTGAGTTTGATATAGAATTTGTCCATCAAAAAACAGTTAAAGGACAAGTACTTGCCGACCAGCTAGCGGAAGCACCTTTGCAAAGCATAGAACCTTTGAGTCTAGATCTGCCAGATGCATCTTTACTCTACATTGAAGAATCTGTCGTATGGCAGATACATTTTGATGGATCTTTTACGTTTCATGGCTCAGGTGCAGGAGTTATCCTTATTACTCCTTCGGGTGATCCTATGCCACAGGATTTTTGCCTGGCCTTCCCTTGCACGAACAACATTGTGGAATATGAAGCACTCATTGCAAGGATGAAGCTAGCCATCAAGTGGAATATTCAACATGTTAAGGTTGTAGGTGATTTGCAGCTAATCATCAAATAGGTTAATGATGAGTATAAAGTTAAGGATGACAAGCTCATACCTTACAAGAAGTTGGTGGAAACTCTGAAGGAGTATTTTGTGCACATTACCTTTGAGCAGATCCCAAGAGTGCAAAACAGATTCACAGATGCTATGTCAATAGTGGGATCTATGCTTCGTTTTCTGCCATGGAACAATGATATGCCGTTTTTCATAGAAAATCTACACTATCCCACATATGACGTGCCAGAATCTTGCCTGGCTTGTCAGGTTGTTGGTCCCTATTCCTCGTGGTACAAACCCATTTTCACCTATCTTAAGGACAGTACTTTCCCTCCCAATATCTCCCATTCTAAAAATCAAATCCTGATTCGCTAGATAGCCCATTACAGCCTTTTAGGAGGTACACTTTATCATCGTGGCTACAATGGGAATCTGTTACATTGTCTGGATGTGATGGAGTCAATCCAGGAAATTAAAGAAGTACACGAAGGAGTATGCAGAGCACATACAAACGGAATGGTCTTGGCTAAGAAACTGTTGAGAGTAGGTTACTATTGGCCCACCATGGAAATTGATTGTTGTAATTATGTTAGAAAATGTGTGCTTTTCTAAAAGTATGGAAATTTCATCCATGATCCATCGCAACCATTGCAAGCAATCACTACCCTATGGCCATTCTCCAAGTGGGGACTTGATCTAATAGGGAATCTTACTCCTACCTCATCTGATGGTCATACACATATCATCACAGCTACAGAATACTTTACAAAATGGGTGGAGGTTGTCCCTTTAACCTATGTCACGGGAGCACATATTTCTAAATTCATCATGAATCACATTATTTGCCGATATGGTATCCCTGTAGCCATTGTCACAGATAATGGGAAGTCATTTAAGAAAAAAAATGTGAAAGGTCTTTGCCAACAGTTCCAAATCAGATTGAAATGGTCCATGCCATATTACCCTCAGGGTAATGGACAAGCTGAGGAAACAAAAAATAATTTGGTAAGGATAATGGATAAGATGGTTAGAAAAACCAGTCGAAACTAGCACCTACAAATCCACCCAGCCCTCTGGGCCTACTGAACATCAATTTTCACTCTTATGGGTGCAACACCATATTCCCTAGTGTTCAGGATAGAATCTATCACCCCTTTAGAGATTGAACTCCCATCCCTATGAATTTCTCTTTTGGACTATTAGGATAAGGATGAAGATTATTGAGTGGAAAGATTGGATGAATTAGAGCTCCTGGATGAGAGGCGCATTCGCGCTCTTAATCACCTGAAGGTATATCAACAAAAAATCTCCCGTAACTACAACAAGAGAGTCATCCCTCACTAGTTTGAGGTGGGTGATTTAGTTATGAAGGAGAACCAATTCAACACCAGAGCAGAGTGAGAAAAGAAAGGGAAGTTTGAACCACACTGGTTAGGACCCTATGTCATCATTGCCAAGTACAGTACCGGGGCATACAAACTGGCTCACCCCAATGGTGATCAGCTCCGAGAGCCAATGAATGCCATGCATCTTAAGAAGTTCTATGCTTGAACATGGCACAAAAATATAAAAAATATAAAAATAAAAAATAAAAAATAAAAATCAGAAAAACAAAAAGAGAAAACAGGACGTCCACTAGTGAAAACCACATAATTGTGGCACTTTGGACAAGTCCTTGGGTGAAAACTGGTTTCCAGCACCTCGGGAGGATTCGTTGTTCACAAGCATTCTATATTAGAAGGGTAGTTGGCTTTGTCCTGGACCTGATTCTACCTTTGAGTTATCTTGTGCACACCATCTTGTCAAGCCTTGATCCAGCTTTTCCTTCTTCTATTCATCTATAAGGGACGTGGTCTTTCGTTATTTCTCATCTTACGCTGGGGTAAACTCAATAACTTCACCTTCTTGTTCATAAGTGCATGGCTTCTACCCTTATATATTCCCCACCTAACGCTAGGGGCATCCATGCTTTCTTGGTTACCTGCACATAGCTTTGAAAAACTGTTAAAAACATAAAAACAATAGAAAAGTGTTTTGAGAAAACACAAAAACAATAGAACATTGTTTTGAGAAAATGCAAAAACAATAGAAAATTGTTTCACAAAACACAAAAAAATATAAAATTGTTTCGAGAAAAACACAAAAAAATAGAAAATTGTTTCAAGAAAAACACAAAAACAATAGAACATTGTTTCGAGAAAAACACAAAAACAATAGAACATTGTTTTGAGAAAACACAAAAACAATAGAAAATTGTTTTGAGAAAAACACAAAAACAATAGAACATTGTTTCGAGAAAACAAAAAAACAATAGAAAATTGTTTTGAGAAAACAAAAAAGCAATAGAATTTTTTTTCACAAAACACCAAAACAATACAAACATTTACTATATCAAAAAATCCATAAACAAGGCAAAATTTTTCAAAAAATTCCTAAAAAGTGAAACACCCTACAAAATGGTAAGTTGCTTCTTACGGCTGAAAATTATGTCTTGCACATGGTATTTTCTCCGTATCCTGTGTGTTTGTCTCACATCTTCCCTGATTAATACGACTCTTGGATCACTGGATTCACAACCATTCACAAAAGCTAGCTGTTTGATTCGTCTATACTCTGGGGCACTTTTGGTTGCCTGGTGTTGTTTCGTTGCGCAGAAACGCTTTTCATGGACCCCATTTCTATTTTCATTTTCCCTTGCATGTATCCTTGCTTGGGCCATCATTTTTAACCCTTTTTTTCAATCAAAAACTTGTGGATCTCTTCAACACTGATAAAAAAACATTTGTACAACTTTCTAGACCGTTGTTGGGTTGGATATGTGCGTTCGTACTTGTTTTCCCTGTTATATGAGCTTGTTTCCTTCTTGTATTGCATTGCATTATTGTATGTTGCGTGGGGTTGGTATTTTTCAGCAATGGAAATTTTTTTCGTATTATGGGTTTTCATGTCATTCTACCTTTTTCGTATGCTTATATTTTTCATAAGGACCGATGATGTAGTTCCTATGGCAATATGATGACATCCAAATTGTTTCAAACAAATACCCGGCTAGAGGCTAAGCTCTTCTCCCCCCTCATCCATATTTATTCTACACCACTTCCCTTTCACCCCTAATTCTCCCTCTCATCGAGGCATCCTGCATCGTCCCCTTTCTTCTACCTATATCTCACATTTTTCGATCGTCGATTGGCTTCTTCCATCACCCCATCGACACTCGAGGGGGCATCTCTCCCTCCTACTAATTTTTCTTCTATCCCTTCAAAATATCTTCTATCTACTATCTTTGAAGTGGCATCACTTACTCCACCCCAAAGAGGGGCAAATGTAGACACCTATAATTACGCCCAAGCAATTTAAATACTTAAATTGCGCTAATTATCCCCTTTCTTGCAAATCAATGACATATCATCAAAAGCACTCATTATCCCTCATATCATCATTAATTAATTACACTAAGCTAATTAATTAAGTTTCATATCTAACAAATACCCTAATTAATGACCTTCTATTAATAAATCACCCCTTCTACCTAGACTAATTAATTATTATTAATTAATTAGGTTTCCCTTCCATTTAACCAATAAATCAATATTTAATTGATTTAATCCCCTTCTAATAGCCTAAATGGTAGTAATATTCCTCTAATTATCTTCTATAAGCTTACATCTACCTATTAGTTAATCACCTTTGATTAATTAAAACAGCCCCTAACTCCCATGACTTGCTAAGCATAAATTAAACCCTTCTAAAGTAAGTTTACCTTTAATAAAGCAACCTTATCCATTCCTAATCATGTTTTACCTTTATCCCACATTCATGAGAATGTGTTGAATATTTTATCCTTTGGGCTATATAAAGAGCCCTCCACCTACCTTTTTTACTTACACCTAAACTCCTTAGAGAGCAAATGCAAAGCATATAACAAAGAGACTAAGAGCTTGCACCTTGCCCTTTTGAGAGTTCATCATCTTAAAGAGTTAAGCCTCTTTCTTAAGTGCTTAGGTCATATGGGAGGTGTCAAAGGGGTCTTGTAGCCCAACTTTGATAGGCCCTCATTCCTAGGTTACTTGGCATACTAAGGAAAACTATTTTGATAGCCATGGAGCTTACTTAGGTCCATTCATTTATTTGTTGTTAGAGAATAGAGGAGTTTAGATATTTAACATTGTTAGTTTCAAAGTTTGTATTGATGAATGCTAGCATCTAACCCTTTTTTAATTATTATCATGATGGTGTTTATAATGTTGTTTAATTCTTGTTAATTAAGACTATTTAGGCGTTAGTCTTTGTTTACATTAGCATTAGTTTAAAAACAACACTTGCACATAATTCTCACCATCCCCAACGCTAAACTGGTTAGGTAGAAGCTTTGCCACACACATCCTCGAGTTTCCCTCCTTGTCAAATAGGAGTTGCAACACATTATTTTTTCCAATTTCATTATCCCCATTAACTATCTTCAATGGGTTTCTAACATCATAATTGTCTCTAAAGCATTAGGAAAGCTTCATATATGCACCAAATTTTGGGATCTTAATCTTGCTTTCCCTAAAGACAACTTTCCTCTTTCTAACATCAATCAACTTGTGGATCTTACCATGGGTCATGAGAGGCTTTCTCTTATGGATGGTTTTTCTTGCTACAATCAAATTCTCATCCCACTAGAAGACCAACATAATGCCTCCTTCATCACCCCATGTGGGACATTTTGCTATCGTATCACGCCCTTCTGTTTTGAAAAATGTTGGGGCCACCTATCAATGAGCCATGAGCTATTTATTTCATGATCTCATACATAATACCGTAGAATACTATGTTGATGACCACTTAGGAAATTCAAAACATTGATGTGATCGTGTCTCATTCATTTCTTCCTCCGCGTCAACCTGACCAAGTGTGTTTTCAAAGTTCTTATGGGAAAACACCTTGGTTTTGTCATTTTTATCAAGGGTATTGAATTTGACCTCAAAAACATCAAGGATATATTTGAGATTCCTCCTCCTTGTAATCTTAAACAAATCCATAGTCTTCAAGGCTGGCTTCAATTAGTCCACTGCTTCATCTAAAAAAAATTGTAGTTTTTCCAACCATTTCATCATCTTCTTCGTAAATATGTCGACTTCCAATGGGACAATAATAGCCAAAAATCCTTTGATGATCTTAAGTATTATCTCCTATCACCACTTGTGTTTACACCTCCCTGCAAGGGGAAGCCCTTTTATCTATATGTTTTCATCATTGATCATGCCCTAGGGGCTATGTTGGTGCATTGTGATGACCAATGTCATGAGAAGGTTGTTTATTACATCAGTCATACCCTTCATGAGTATGAGACTTGCTATATTGAAGCTAGAAAGCTATGTTTCACCCTATTCTTCACAAATTTTAAACTTTGACATTATCTTCTCAGTCACAAGACTTATGTCATTAATAGCTCTCATCTTCTCAAAATTATGCATTCTAAGCCTTATCATAATGATCGGATCATTCGCTAGCTCATGCTCATGGATGGGTTTGATCTAAAATTCATCTCTCAAAAATATATCAAGGGCCAAGATATTACAGATCAATTATTTGAAGTCCCTCTCCTTGATACTCATCTTCCTCATGAACAGTTTCTAGATGAATCTAGTAATAATCTCCACCATGAGGATTGTCTTCTCAATATGACTCTCTTTTTCTTCAGATCTAAGTGTCAACAAGGGGGAGGCATTGGCATCATTATCATTCATCCTTGGGATAATCCTATCCCCATTGCTAAAAAGCTCCAATTTGAGTTCAATAAAAATATGACAGAGTATGATGCTCTCATTTTGGGCCTTAAAACTTCCATACTTTTAGGTGTATGAATCCTTGATATCTATGTGGATTCTGAGCTCATCGTTAAATAAATTATTGATGATTATCAATGTAAGACTGATATTATTCAGAAATATAAGGACATTGTCATATTTCTCCTTGAGGCCTTTGATTCTTACACTATCCAAGACATCCGTTGATCATCTAATCATTTTTCTGACACAATGACATCTCTTACATTTCTCATCCCATGAAAAACAAATGAATCCAAACTTTACATTGGTGTTCATCACCATGATCAACCATATCATGTCCATGGGTTACCTTAACTCAATATTTCTGAATCTAATACATCATATCTTTGGTAATATCAAATATAGAATCCCAAGAGGTCATTTCTTCAACGTGCTACCCGTTATGTCATTCTTGGTGGCATTATCTATAAACATGGATTTGACAATATTCTCCTTTGATACCTTAAATACCTTAAATCTACTTGCGTTATCCAAGAATTCCATGATGGAATTTGTGGTGGAAACTTTAGTGGCTTAGCTATCTCTAAGGGGATCCTTTACCTTAGCTATTATTGGCCTTCTCTCAATCAATATTGTTGCATGTTAAGAAATGTGTCAAGTTTCAACAAAATTCCAATCTTGTCTGCATTCTTAGCTAGGCCTTATAGCCAGCTCATGATCTTTGGCCCTTCTTGTAATGGGGCCTTGATCTCATCGGTATCATCAATCCACATTCTTCATAGCGTCATAATTCTATCATCACCACACTTGAGTACTTCGCCAAGTGGGAAGAAGCAATTCCACTCACCTTAGCTAGACCTATTCAAATCGTTAGCTTCATCTATTAACATATCATTTTATGCTTCGACGTCCCTCATAAAATAATCAAGGATAGCAGAAAGTCTTTCAGAAAAAAATATATCAAGAATATTTGTGACTCATTCAAAATAAACCTTAGTTTCTCATCTCCTTATTATCCTCAGGCTAATGGCTAGGTCAAGGCCTCTAATAACACCTTGTGTAACATCCTTACTAAAACCATTGATAAATCAGGTCCTAATTGGCATCTTTAACTTCCCTTAACTCTTTGGGCTTACCAGACAAGCATGTGCACCTCCACAGGAACCACCCCTTCTCTCTTGTATATGGATCTGAAGTTGTTGTTCTCCTTGAAGTTTGGATTCCTTCCTTACCTTTTTCCCTCCATGATATTATTTCTAACGAGGATTATCTTAGAGAACATCTACCAAAAATGGATTTATTAGAAGAACATCACCTTATCACCCTTTAACATCATCAAGTGTACCAAGATTGAATTAGTTGTGCTTATAACAATCACCTTAAGCCTTACGACTTCAAAGTAAGTGACCTTTTCCTAAAAGAAAACCAGAATGTCACTACTCTAGAAAGGAGCCAACGTGGAAAGTTTTCTCCCAACAGGATTGGATCTTACATTATCATGCATAAGTATGGGTCTGGGACCTATTATTTGGCTTCACTTGATGGAAAACTAGAAACATAACCTCTTAACACATTACACTTATGGCCATTCTATTATTAACATATCTACTAATGAGAAAATAGTCATATCTTTAGATCATTCCTCCATCATTATCCCCTTCCATCTATCATTGTAATGATATAAAACTATGTGGTCTATCCTAACTTCTCAAACACGACCTTAAATATGGGCACCATGGCTCTATCCATAGCATTTTCCTTGTGGATAGGGTCTCCATTTTTGGTGAAAACACTATGATCATTACATCCATCACTGTCTTATTTACCTATTGGAACCATGCTAAGGGTCTAGAGATGTAACTTTTACAAGCATCGTCCCCTCCTAAGTGGGCTACCTAGCTATACGTAGCTCTTCCCCATCAAATAAATAAATAAAATGGCAGTCAAAATTATGGATGCTCCTATCACATGCTATCTTATCCAAAAGAAGACTACTCCCTCAAAGGACATTTACTCATAAAAATTAAATAATAGAAAATAGACTTATCCCCCAAAGCACAACTATTATACACATCTTATCCTTCCATCTAAAATAAAAATAAAAAACTAGACCATACCCTCGAACGATGTCTAATCTATTATATAATGGCATAAAAATTCTTCTCACATGGATCATCATTCTATATATCATTGCATCTTGAGAAAGCTTCCTGCATCAATCCTGTTTCTCATATACATTGCATACTTACCAAATTGATCAGTTTGCATCTTCCCCATTCCCAAGCTTGTCCTTAGTCCTAGGAACACCCACATATGGAGAACCCTCTTCCCACTTAGAAGTTACATCTAGAACACTTTTTCATGTTGACATATAGCTAATTATTGTTGATTATGTGTTAACACCTTCTATTGGGTACAAGTACACTGCCTTGAGTGGTACCCTTTCTTGTTTACCTCCACTCTAGCTTAAAGCATGGTTTCCACATCTATTCCTTGCTATAATTATGTATTGTTTCTCTTATTACAGTCACCTTTTATCAAGGTCTCATTCTTAAATATCTAATTACAAACCATGAAATCTATATCCATATGTTTACTTTTCAGGATGAAATATCTTACAATCATCCATAATTCCATGAATTTTATTAACGTCTATGAACACTCTCTCTAGTACACTTTTTCGGTTTGGGAATTCTACTTGATCTCTGTTACAGTTTGTGAATCCTACTTGAGGATCCCTATCAAGGAGAGTTTCTTATCATGTAGCTCCTTATCCCCCACCATGGTCAACACGCCCTTGATCCATTCATCCTCCCTCATCACCTTTAATCTCCCATCACTTATCCCCACATCACCCTTCTCACCATTCTTATCCCCTTTTAAAACATGGCATGAACATCACCTTTCTCACCATTTTGGTCTTTTCATCTCCATCTTGGTGATTTTACTTAACTATTCATGCAACATGGAAATCTTACTCAAAGTAAACCTATCATTATAGACAATGCCTCACTCATAATCCCCTTTATTGGTTGTTCCTTCCTCCTAGTATCCCCTATCAACCAACCCTTTTCTCCTACCATCACCCTTTCTCATTCCTCATTTCTTTACTCTTTCCACTTCATCTTATCAAATTCTCCCAACTATCCACTCTCATGTCTAGCCCTCTTTTTTTTGGTCTCCCTCTAAGATTATTTCATGATCATCTTCAATTTCCACGCAAATATGTAGTATGGTTGGTTGACCCATAAAACTCACTCCACATCACTATCTTCTACCTTTATCATTCTCTTCTTCCTTCTCCTTTTATTTTCCACTCCTTCACCCATCTTGCACCAACAATAATTATTGTTGGTCTTCCCCTAATGTTCCTTCGTTGGCATTGCCTCTTTCATTCTCCATTCCCCTATTACATTTCTTCAGTTTTCCTCTCATCCTTCAGTAATAATAATTATCGTTAGTCTTCCCCTAACATTATTTACTGACATTTCCTCCTCCATCATCCATTCTCTCTTTCCTCCTCTTCCTTGTCTCCACCTTTTCCATTTATTTTAACTTTTTTTCCACCTCTCCATCTACCCTTCTCCCTTTTCAATATTTTTTATGTATTCATCATACCACCCTCTTGTCCTCTTATCCTCATTTCATACATTTCTAAATCTTTTTAAATCTGTGTCATTCTTACTCTATTTCTCATCACTACTCTTCTGATGCTTCCCAATCTCCACATTATATTTCCATTCTTCATTCCTTTATTTTTTCATCATTTTCTCTGTTGCCCTCTTTTCCTTCCCCATCTTCGTTCTTGATTATCTCTTTCTTTCCATTTTCTTTCTCTTTTTTCCTCATGCCCCCTTCTTATTTTCCCATTGTTACCCTGTTTCTCCCTCACTATCCCATACTTTTGATCCTAACACTTTCCACATGCATTTCCATTCGGTTTGTACCATATTACCTTTTTCATACGTTCTCTAATCTTCTCCACATCTTCATGCTCTCTTTCCTTTCTATGTTCTATCATATTTTTCATCTCCTTTGTTACACCATTTTCTTCACCTCCTTCACTACATATTTGCTAATCTACTACCTTCATTTTTCCCTTCTATCTCATTTTTCCCCCAACTTCATCCTTTACTATGTTTTCTTTTCTCATTTTTTATTCTCCTCCTTGTTTGTAATTTTTCATTCCCTTCTCCTATCATCCTTCTCTAACAGTCTCTTCCACCTCTTTTTTTCCATCCCCCATCTCCATCTACTTTATTCATACCCTTGTCTTCTTCACCTCCTATTTGTATACTTTTTTTCTTTGTTTTATCATCTCTTTCCTCTTTCAATTCTTCATCTTCCTCACATTTTCATCATTTATCTCCCTTCAGTTTTGTCCTCTCTTCCATTTTTACATCATTACTCTCCCTTTATTTTCATCACTTCCCTCATTGTATCTATTCTATTCCACTACATTCATTTTACACATCTCTATCCTTTTTTTTCTTTCACCCTCTCCTCTATCACCCTTCTAATATTGTCTTCTCATTTTTGTTCTTCATTCCTCATTACCTTATTCTCCTATCACACTTCCCTATTCTATTTTTCTACAAACCCATCACATCCTCTCTAATCACTACCCTTGTCTTATTCACTACATTCTTTTATACTTTCTTTCTTTTCTCAGTTATGTCATTTCTTTCCTCTTCTTTAAATTCTTCATATTCCTTATCTCCTCCATTTTTACATCATTTCTCCCCCTTCATCTTCATCAGCTCCATCCCTTTATCTTTTCCGTTAGATTCATATTTTCACATCTCTTTCCCTTCTCTATACTTTGTTATCTGATCTCTTCTCATTTTATTTCCTATTGGTTCATTCTTCTTTATTTTGTTCTTCTCCTATCATCCTTCTCTATTAATCTCTTCCACCACCTTTCATTTATTTTTATGCTCCTCCACCATGTCCTCTCTATTCCATGCCTTTTCCTCTTCACATTCCTCACTTACCCATAATCAACCACTCCTCCTATCCATTCCCTTTTTTCCTTTCTTTCAACTCTCTATGATTATGTTCTTCAACGCATCTTCACAATTAACATTTAAGACCAATTAAAATATTTCTACATTTGTCCACCACAACCAATCCATTCCATTTCACCCTATTATCATGTCCTCTCTATAGACTTGACCTCTCCTCTTTTCAGAAGATCTGTCATCTCTTCAATTATCATCAACCCCTCGAGGGGGAATCATCCCATATATCCCTCATCAGATCTTCCCATGGATTTTTTTTCTTGGAGGAAACCATAAGGGTCATCAGCTATCACCCTATATTCTCCCTCACAAATGTTTGGTATACTTTTATCTTAGCAATACTAGATTGAATTCTTACCCCATTCTCATGAGCAAGAGTTTTTTTTACTTTTTTCTTTTAAAAAAGTGTTTTCTCTTTTCTTCCTTTAATAGTCTCTTATCGAAGGAATACCTTCCTTAGGAAATATCTCTTCACAACAATAAATACCTTTACTTGGGTAATAATCACCCATTATTTATACTTTATTTAAAAGGACACTACTTTCATTGTACCTAGATGAATATTTTCTTAATTCCTCATTTATGAAGGGTACGATATCCTCTTCTTTACACAACTTACCAAACACTTTTCTAGACATCCAATTGTATTTTTTTGCACATGTTTTGATGTTTTCCTTTGAATCCTTGGTCTCGTGGCTTGTACATCCATATTGTAGTGATTTCTGACCAATCACATGTTCGTAGGAAATTTCCGCCATCTCCATTGAGACCATACTTTTTTACCTACCGAAGTGATATCCTAATCACTTCCATATTTTCCTTTTGGTTTCTCCTCGTCTGGGATATCTTATCCCTTCATCTTAAATTCTCATCCTTATTCATATATCTCTTTCAAACATGTGATTGACATCCCTTCATTCGTCAATCCCAAGTCTGAGGAGGAGAACCCGATCAATCATTTTTCATTACTTCATAATTTTTATCTCGTGGCTTGCCTAACACAAACCACTCATCAAAAAGGGGGAAATGTAGAGACCATTGTTTTCTATTGTTCCTCCACTTCACCCCGCGCCTACTCTCCTTCATTAGGATCAACAATTAAAATTCCTTTTCCCTCCTAATTTCATATGAATCCTTGTTCCCTGTTCCAAAATTTAATTAATATCATTTCCCTCAAAAAATACATATCTAATTAATAAATGTTAATTGATTAATTAATACCTTTTAAATTAATTACATAATTTAAAATTTAAAAGTAATATGTGTCAACCCACCCATGAATTTAATATGTATTTTTTTTCCATTTCAGCCCACTCATGAATTTAATATTCACAAGTAATCCATGTCATCCCACTCATAAATTTAATATGCAAATTTAATCCATGTCAACCCACTCAAGAAATGCATATTTAAATATAATCCACATCTAATCCACTCAGAATTAAATCTTAAAAAATAATCCACATGAAATCCACTCGTGAATTGAATATTAAAAAATAATCCACATGCAATCCAATCATGAATTTAAAATTCAAATTTAATCCATATCAAATTCACCTTTGAATTTAATATTCAAATTTAGTCCCCACTCACCTAATCAAGGTGAATTTTCAAAATCATGATTACCTAAATCAATCAAATCTTCAGCCTATAAATAAGATCCTTCCCCCCTCTTTCAAATAAGTTGGAAGTGATAGCAAAACTCTGGTATTCTTGTGATTCATATTATCATCATAATACCATATTAATGCCTTTTTTATTCCATTCATCATCATCATACCAAAATCATGTCCTTGTGATTCCATTCATCATCATAATATGGTTTAAATGTTATTGTCATTCCCTTAGTCACCTCATTTTTTGGTGTCCTTTCTTCCACAATAGAAGAATTTACAACTTTGTTTGCTGGTTATTCTCATCCAACCCAAAGTGTCATTGATCTGTGCAGGTTTGGTCCGCTTTATATTTATTTTGATCAGATCCATATTTTTCTTATATATCAACATTTTTTAGTTTCCGTTTGATATTAGATTTGACATGTTTTCCACATCCATTATCATTGGTTTAATCTTATTTTATCTACAAGAGGGTTAACATCCATCCTAGGAATCTCACACTTCTGGGAGCCGACTTAGTCAGATAGTCCTTCGTATATCTACTCGTCCATATTTCTTCTTAGTCTTGTTTATTGTGTAGATTATTGAGCTTGTAGCGAGGAGGAGATATATTTACACTTGTATCCACCATATCATATTTTTGAGGTACCTTAAACCATCAAATTTTGAATTTTCTTTGTTTCCTTTTATACTGGGTCACTAATCTGAATAGGAGGAGGAAATATAGTCAATAGATTTCCTTCATTATATGAATCTAGTGTTGACCAAGAATCATATTATATTTATTTTCTTGATCTCTAATATAAAAATAAGTCAACGCGGTCTTGGGTCAAAGAGTTACTAGAAGCACTATATTTCCAGTATAAGTTAATTTGAGGTTATCATATCCTCTCAATGTGCTTCACGTTGAAGAACAATTTGTTTCTCCATAGCCTAGGTTTTGAAGAAATTATAAAGGGACTATATTAATAACAACCCCATCATTTATCGGTGCACGCTTAACATAGTTATTGTAGATCTAAAGTTGGAGGTAAAATGTAGGATCACCTTTTCATGAATCTTTCTAGTGTTGAATATGAATCCAACATCTCTCTTAGGCTATACCAGGGGATAGACATCCACATCAATATGATTGATTTGAGCCTCTAGAGGAGGAGTGACATGGATAAGATTTTCAAGACATCAAACTTATAATAAATTGGATCGATGGTCAGGAGAATTCTTTAAAAAATCTAAGAACAAAATGTGGGAAAAGGTCTTTGTCAAATCAATGATTAAATCATAAGATCCTATGAGCTTATAATTTTTCCACGTATACTCTGACATAGAGGGATAGGTGGAAAGAGGTTATGAAGAATAATCTTTATTGCAGGTCATTGCATTAACTTCAGGATTGGTCTCTAGCTCTACTAAGCCTATAATCTTAGTCTGATTTTGACTTTCTAAAGGAGGAGACACTAGAGGGTTAGTGTATGTAGATGCTTCGTGATCATTATTTCCTATGGGAACACATTTATTGGTACCATGAGGGTTGATTTTCCATTCTTAGGGAGTATTAGAAGGGATATCTATAAACCCCAAGAGTAGCATTATGTGGAGCAAGAGGTTGCATATAATTATTTGGTGTAGGTGTCATGGAATTAGCAAAGAACATCTCAATGAAGAGATATCTCTAGTCTTGTGGAATTCATTTTATGAATTTATTATAGTCATGGAATGCACAAGCATCATGTCCTCTAACCCTATGGAAACCACAATACAAATCAGGATCGTAGTCGCGAGGTCTTTGATTCTGGTTTTTTTATGGCCCATAGTTCTTGTTATTATTATTTTTTTGGTTATCATAATTGAATTTTGGATGCCTCTAACCTAGGTTCTGATACTGATTTTGAAAGTGATTCGAGTATTAGTTTGAGTATCGAACCAAGCCTTGGGCCTTGACATACTGAGGATATGGAGGAGGATGACTAAATTCCACCCCATTAACTAAAGGAGTGAAATTCTAATCCTTTGGTTATTCGCATTCCTATTGTTATTACCATTATTTGTGCTACTTGTGCTAACAATGTCCAGATTTCTTACTTGGTTGGTTATGCCATCTTTTGTAGCACCACACTTTTTGTTACGCACTTTAGGTCTTTGATTATTGTTGTTTGAACCGTTTGGGTAATTTGAATTACCTTGTGAGGGGGGTGACCAGTTTCCCATTTCAGCCATAGGTCTATTGACTAATATTAATCGAATCTTGGTAAATCAAGAGAGCAACCTTTAAGACATCCTCATATCTCCTAAGAGGAAATTTTTTCAATTCCTCCTCAGTTTCTCTATTGAGGGAGTGGAGGAATAGCTGACAAAGCTTTGTTTGATCCATGTTGGGAGAACTAGCTGAGGAGTATAGAACTTTACACCACCTCTGAATAAAATGGGTGGTGGATTCATTATGCTCTTGTTTAATGTGAAGGAATTCTTTGATTCCTATTCTTAAGAGTTTGTTCATATCAAAATTCTTTATGAACTCTAAAACAAGTTTCTTAACTGAATGGATTAAGGTTTCTGGTATTCTATAATACTAGTTAAGAGAAATCCCCTAAAGGGTCTTGGGGAATATATTAGCTATAACTGCATCTCATAAGAGTAGCTCTCTTATGGTGGTCACATATGCTTTGATGTGTGCATTTGGATCTCCCTTACCTTTAAAATTTAGAAGTTTGGGCAGTGGTCATGGAGTCATTACACTTTGTATGGTGAATTCAAGTGGCTCCTTGAGATATTTTGAATATGTTCCCACCACATAAGACTCTACCATACACAATCCTTTATGAGGAAGTGGAGGTGGAAAGGGAGATTGATATGGCGCAACATAAGCATTTATAGGAAAAAATACCAAAAATAAAACATGTCCCCAATAGGCAATTTTGATTACATGTGAAGGTATGGGGGAACATTTTTTTGATACATAGTAGTAGGTTTGAAACCATGGAATGTAACATTTCCAGTTGGAATGGCATTCAAGAACACTCTTCCAGTTGACACCTATGGAAGGTATCGATATGAAGTGTGAGAGGGACTACTTAATGTGTGCAATTTAGTAAGGATGTCTCCAACGATAGAAACACCCATATAAAGTGAAGGAGGTGAAGGTGTAGAGGGAACATGAATATAATTCTTAACATGGTGGGGAACTTTTCCTTTCCTTGTGAACTAGGACGATCGAGAAAATTGGTCAAGCTCTAGATCCCTATATCTATCCACCAATGTTGAAACCAAATCACCTAACAAAGTTGGTACATTTGACTTAGGTGTATGTTGATTGTTGTTAAGAATAAAAGGAACGCAATTTCCTATTATGAATTGATCCTTAGGAGGTTACCCCTATGTAGATGTATTTACTGTTGTAAAAGGGGGGGTAGAAGCATTATTTTGAAGAAGAATATTAGTGTACCCTTGCATCCTATCTAAGGACTTGTCTATTGCATAAATAAATTCATTACTTGAGGCAAATAATTTCATGAGTTCATCATTAGGTGAAATATAGGAAGATAAGGCATCATACTGCATGCTAATTTAAAACCTATACAAAATGCGTGGATAAGACCGTCTCTCTCCCATGAATTTAATGTTATTAGAGTTAGAGAACTCCACTTACGAGATATAGAGAGGTTGATCAATTTCCTCCATTATAACTGATGAGTCATTATTAGTACCTTCAGGAGGAGGAGTATGGCATGAAGTTAAATTACATGAGTAACTATCAGCCCACCCTGATAGTGAAGGTGACTGTTGCATACCCATATGGTAATAATACACTTCAAGACCCAAAATGGGCCTTCTTTAATTCTAACCCAACATATTCGGGGGGTGTATAAACACCCACATAATAATGGGAGAGGAGAAGGATGGATGAAAGAAAAGAGGAAATGAAAAGGAACTAGTCCTTCACATCGGGTTCACCAATTTTTTATGTCTAAGAATCCACACGTGACTGTAGAACGCACTCCACCGCCTGAGGTCATGTCAGGATGACTAATATGAAATTAAAATATGGCCATGGAATTGCTAAATAGCATATTAGATGGAAATGGCTAAGAAGTGAGTCAATGCAATCAAATTTCCTCTACGGGGACGATGAAAGTCTTCCCATCTAGGGAAATGAATGCTTTTCTATCTTGGCTGGAAAAAATGGAATGATCAAGGAGGATGGAAACATGAAGGATTATGTCAATGTCAATGTCCCTAAACACCCTATGTACTGGAAGTGGGATACGTGTGAAATTTCCTACATTTTCCTCATAAAAGTCTCTAGAAAAGGTCATAAAGGTGAAATGAGAAACATTGTGAAGGACAAAGCTGTGAGTCACATGATCTAATCTTGACCAGGAGAAAAATGATATAAAACGTAAGTGTTGTTCACTTCGACATTCAAATCCATCAATTGTGACATAATAACGGGTGGAACCGGGGTGGTTAGAATAGCTAGGTGTATGAGGCCACGTTAATGTCTATAAAATGTTCATTTGTGTTTAGTTGTGGAACTACGGGATCACACACTAAATATCTAGGTTGCCTAGGGCCATGGATGGTCATATGGATGTGTAATTAGTTAATTAAAAAAATGAACGATAATTGATTAAAACAAAGGAAGAAAACCTAATAAATTTACTTTTTTATTTTTTCAATGATTTTAAATAAAGGGAATAAAACAAATAAAAGAAAACTAATTAATCTAATCTAACTTTTTTGTATTTTTGTGTTTACTGGAAAAATGAAAGAAATGTGAAGAGACAAAATAACATCATCTAATTAAAAGAAATTTCTTCTACTCTAAATAAATTAAAATAAACAATGAAATAGCCAAATGTGGCTATTTCTGCATTGTAGAAGATTTACTCTAATCTAATTAATCTAATTAAATAAATAAAAGCAAACTAATTAATCTAATCTTTTTTTTTGTATTTTTGTGTTTACTAGAAAAACAAAAGAAAATTGAACATACAAAATAACTTCATCTAATTAAAATAAATTTCTTCTACTCTAAATAAATTAAAATAAATAGTGAAATAGCTAGATGTGGCTATTTCCCCATTGTAGAAGATTTACTCTAATATAATAAAATAAATTTTTTTCCTAATTTTTAATTGTGGATATTTCCTCTTCTAGTTCTACCTTAAAATCACGGGAAGAATGAAAAGTTTCTCAGAAGAATTTCTTCCCCTAAAGATTCCCCGGTAAAACAAAACCTTTCTAAATGAAGAAATGTAAACTATAGCTAAAAGAATTGTGGATAATTAACAATGTAGTGTAACAAGAACCTCCTTTGGATTTTTCCCAAGAAAATCCATAGGGATGAGTTGAGAAGAAAACCTCAATGGAAGATTTTCAAATAAAACCATTGTGAATGCTATTGTAATTGTAATTTTCATAAAAAATGTATTTTATTGAATCTATTCAAATAAAATAAAGAAACTTACAAGAATTTAACGACACCCTCAACATGGAAATGTTTTACAGAGAAAAATTCAATGCTAGAAATTATTTTTAGTGTCCCCTCATCTTATTTTCAAATGAATTTCTAAACGTGTCTAGGGAACTGTGCTGAAAATGTGTAGAAGGAATGAGTGAGAGTGTTGAAGCTAGTTCGTTTACAAGTAGTCTAGTAGCAATGCAGGAAAGAGAGTAATAAGGAAAGATATTTGTTCATGCTTGTGCACTTCTTGGTAGGATTATGGTAGCATAACAATACAATTCCAAAACAAAAGGCTCCAACCAATGCTTCGGGAAGAATCTTTGACTCTTATTTAAAATAGACAGAGAAGTGGTCTAGCCCACTTGGCAACCAAGGAATGCCACATCACTAAAAAAAGGGGCATTTTACAAGCCCAAGAATAGCCAATTTGGTCAAGAAACATGTGCTAAAAATGAGTTCGAAGAATGTTACATGTGTTCAAAACGTGTTGGAAAAGGATTGGAAGAAAACACATAGAACCAATGGTCTACCCAAACTGGCAATTATGCAACCACCTTGGTAGTTTTACAACCGCTGCTCAGGAAAAACCAACAATTATGTAACTTCCGTGGTGGTTGTGTATCCGTCGGCACAGTTCCATCACTTTAAGAAATAAGGCTTAGAAAAATTTGCAAAAATGGTAAAGGAAAGTATGGAAAGATAAGAAAAGGACAAGCAAGCTACAAAACATGTTGCAAATGAGGATTTAGACTTGAACATCACTGGAATTGATAGTTTAACATCGTTGGGGATTTTACCTATTCTGAAAATGTAGCACCGTGAAAAATTTGGTGTGTAAAAGTATTGAAGAGCCCATTATGCTAAAAACTATAATTCATATGATTTATTTAGATTGACCTTATAGATCACCTTGTTGTGATTACGCTAAATGTTGCACTATAATTTAGAACCTACATATCTCTAGTGTGTGTGTGTGTGTGTGATTATAATTGTGTCTCGTATAACCTATGTTTTCCCTTGTGTGTGTCAAACCAAATAGTTTGATATAATAATTTCCCTGATATGCCGATATTTCATATATACTTATGAGTAATTGCCTTCTTATGTTGTGATAATATAATCCAGATATATTTTTTTATTTTTTTTACTATACAAAGGATGATCTTAGATAGTGATATGTTAGGATTGTGGAGCTGAATTGCTTCATAGATAGCATGATTTACACCTTTCTTGTTTACATGGTAACCGACGCTGGTGAGAGGGTAAACGGCACTGCTTAGGGTAACAATGACCGGTCAGGATAACTGGTGTCAGTTAGCATCAGGGTAACAATTTTTGGTCAGACAGTAACCAACATCGGTTACCTGTGTGTGAAATTTTATAACTAACTCATGGGAATTTAATCTATATTTTGTTTTAAAGCTGATTAAAAGGATGTAAGTGCATAACTAAGGTGCCCTAATTTTATCTAAGCTTATATAAGCTAGAAAACTAGGGTTAGAACATAAGGAATGATAAAAGAGAATAATTGAGCTATACCTGGTTGAAAGGATGAAGAATAAGAAAAAGAAAAAGCCAATTTCATGAAGATATGAGATTTCATATAGAGAAGCTGAATAGAAAGAAAGTGCAAGTACATTGTTGGTGAGACGATGGTATTATCTTCTACTATATTTCCTTTTTATTATTTAGTCTCATGAACTGGATTGCATAGTATGCAAATTACTTAGTGTTTCTTCTTGTTAGATCCACAGGTTATTGTGAGATCTTGTTATTGCTCATTCTTGTAGATCCACATGTTGTGAGATCTTGTATTACAAATCCATGAGATCATGATGTATTTTTGATCCATAGGAATCTACTATTGTAGTGGAAGTTATTTCATGTTTGCACAGGTTGATGCAGTGATGGAGGAGAGACTTAATTCTTGGTGCACGGTTATGGTTGCACATTGGTAGAACCTTCTAGAGGTCTAGTTTGCAGATTCACAGTATAATGAGAGCTTGGTTGCAAAGTGGAAGATGTAGGGTCGCTTCAAGTATGTGAGATCTGGTGGTGTTTAAGAGGCACAGTTGTAGTGCAATCATGTAGATCCGGTTAGAGATCTAGAGGAGACACAAGTGGTGGTATGGAGGCATAGTTTAGTGTAATCAGGAAGATCCAGTTGGAGATATGGGAAGAAGAGATAATCTTGTAGGGATAAATGTGCTCTTGTGTAGAAGAGTTGGTTTGTAATATCTTGTTATATTATATATATGAGATCTCTATCTTTGGTGGATATAGCCCATATTGGGTGAACCATGGTACATGTTGTGTTATGTGTCTATGATTTTGTGTGTTTTGGATTATTCTTAATTATACTTCCACTGCTATGGATTTTGTGGGGATTGTTAGATCCGTATTTGCATGTTTTGGATTTGATATTTTATAGTTGCAAATGTTTCCACATAGACCCATCCCCAACAGCTGGTATCAGAGCTTGGTTATTTCAGAGAAAGGGTTTCCTTCATGGTATTGTTAGTGGTTATTACTGACACGTCTGAGAAAAGGGATTGTTTGTATTGATGAGAAGATCATAGAAAGAGATTCAATATCAAGTGGGATCTCGAAAAGTAAGGTTTCTAGAAATTATAGTGACCGACATTAGTTAAGTGGAAATTGACATCGGCAAGGTGATCGTGGTCGGTTACAAAGTAACCATGGTTGGATACATGGTGACCATGGTTGATTATTAGGAAACTCGGTTTTAAACATAAAATCACATATCTAAAGAAATGAGGAGGTTAATGGATTATATCTTATTTGTTGAGGTGTCCTTGGTTCTTAGAGGCACAACCATGGTGGTCAGATTGCAAATCCAGTTATTGAGGTATTGTTATATCGTATTTTTACAGTGCTTTGTGGTTTAATTGCATATCCATGGTTTGGGATTGCAGATATAGACAGAGAAAAGGAGTAGTCATGCATCCTTTTTGTAATTAGATGTACTGGCTTTGATAGAGAGGTTTTAGCATGGAACGAAGATGGTGCTTCCATCAGAGAAGCATGTACTTTAGTTAAGATGAAGATGTGGTTAAGCATCTTGGTATTGGTAAGGTGATGTATTTCATCTTGATGCAATTTATTACATGGATTTGCTATATTTTTTTGTATGAGATTTGGATGCTTCTTGAAATGAATGGCTCAGCTCAACTATTGGCTTCGGTCAAAGTAGGAACCTGGTGTGGTGTTGGGTTCATTCCAACAACATCAACATCGGTCTAAGAACCAAGGTCAGTCAAAGAGGAACTCGTATCGGTCAACTAACTGTGGTCAGTTAGGGGATGACCGTGGTCGGTCTCTATCAGAACTTATCTGTACAGTGTTTATTACAGCAGGTGAGGATGGATGGGTTTTTTGTCCTTGTTTGGAGGATCGATTTTCTTGCACAGAGTGTACATGGTAGAGATGGTGTAGATCACTTCATGGTTTAGATCATAAAGAGGATGGAGTTGGCTTGGTTAGTCCATTGATACTTGGAGTCAGGTATCTCTATATGATTCATGTTTTATTTCTCTTATTTGGAGAAACTAATATTATGTTTGGATAGTGTGCACAGATATACACCATGGTTTTTGGTGTTGTTTGACTTTTATTTCCCAGTTGTATGGAATATTGAGGAAAAGTATTTCTAGTCTAAGGATGATATCCTGAATGAAAAGTGATGATTAGACATAGTTACAGGTAATGAGAGATGTTGAGTACACACATATGGAAAAAAGGTGATTCACCTACTTCACTAGAAGTTCAAAATTTTGTGGTGTAGAAGTATTCTCAGAGAAGAAATGGAGTAAATTTTATAGTACTTTCATCTATTTTTATTTCTCATGGACATATTAGATTTTGACCTTGGTGTTAGAGGCAGTGTAGGGGATTTTGTGTTTAGTGGGAGCAGGCCATGTTTGTTGGAATTGAAGGGTTGGATACATGATGCATATGTGGAGTGAGAGGAGATTGCTACTATTAAGAGTGGTAGGCGGCCTAAGTTGGTTTTGGAGGGTAGTCATGACTTTGTAGGTATTTTGAGTTTATTACTTAATGATGTCACTTCTAGTTTATTTTGTTGTGCCTAGATATATCTTAGGGAAGGAATTTGATGGTTGATTAAAATGGTTTTAGATGATAGAGAAATTTTCAAAGTTTAAAGGGTGAGAAAGGAGAAATATGCTAGTTACAGAGATCGGTGTCGGTTAGGATTAACTGTGATCAATCATTTGGTAACCGTGGTTGGTTAGGTAGTGACCGAGGTTATTAAGGAAACTGTGGTCGGTTTGGTCATAGGTTTGAATATATTTTCTATTTACCATTTTTAGATGGTGCCCTTGTTTTGATTTCATCTTGGTTGGTTTGTGCAGTATGTTGATGACATGTATGTTATTATTTTTAGTTGGTATTAGTTGCATGGTTTAGCGTGGATGTTTGTTATTAAATTTGATGAGCACAAGATTCATATTTGGATTTGGAGTTAGTTGGTGGCTGACTTGGAGCTTCTGGAGAGCCTGATAATATGGATGGATGTACATGGTGATTTTGTACATATGGATATATTTTGTTTTGTGAGTTTATGATGATATAAATGTTTAATTTTCACATGGATTCCTTTAACATTAGTAGGGGATGTTTTCATTTCCTCTTGATTACTATGTTACTCCATGGGAGATGTTATCTATAGATGATTCTCTTGGACATGCAAGTTGTTTATGTAGGTTAGGACTTGTAGGTTACAGTGTTTGGATTCTTTTAGTAATGCAAGTTTGTGGATTGATCACCCACTGTTGCAGGTGGAACTCATTCGGGTTGTATCTACCCAGGATCTTGTTTTTCTTTTCAATATTCTAGTTTGACTTGTCTATTCAGTTGCATTGGTGGTCACATGGAGACATGGATAGATGGTTTGAGAACATGGTTGGTTTTACAGGTATGGATATGGATGTAATTGAGGCTCAGTACTTCAGTTTGAGTGGGAGATCTTGCAGATGTGTTAGTCATGATGGTTTTTTGCATGAGGAGCTAGGTTGATTTAATTATATGATACCAACAATTGGTATGGTGTTATGATTTAGTGGGAGCTTGAGGCTTGGTGTCATGGATCAGTTGTAGCTTCGTACATTTTTGTTATGTCATTGTTTTATCTTCTTGGTTTGTGAAGATGGTTTGATATTCTTGGTTTCATTTGACATAATTGTTGATAGAAAGATTAGATGGTCTTCACGGTGTGTAGAGGATGGTGATTTATAGGTATAGGTAAATAGGTTCAATAATTTATCTCCAAGTGGGAGATTGTAAGGATTGTGGAGCTGAATTGCTTCACAAGTTGCATGATTTAAACCTTGCGGGTTTACATGGTAACTAGCACTGGTCAGAGGGTAATCTGCGTAGGTCATGGTAACTATCATTGGTTATGGTAACTTGCACTAGTCAACATCAAGGTAAGAATTTTGTGTTAGGCAATAGCTGGCATCGGTTACCTATGCGTGAAAGTTTATATTTAACTTAAGGGAATTTATTCTATATTTTGTTTTAAATCTGATTTTAAGGATGTTAATGCATAGTTAAGGTGCCCTAAGTTTGTCTAAGCTTATATAAGCTAGAAAACAAGGGTTAGAACATAAGGAATGAGAAAAGAGAATAATTGAGCTATCCTTAGTTGAAACAATGAAGGAAAATAAGAAGAAAAATAAAATTACATGAAGATATGATCTTTCATAGATATAAGTTGAACAGAAGGAAAGTGCAGGTACATTGTTGGTGAGAAGATGGTATTACCTTCTACTGTATTTCCTTTGTATTATTTAGTCTCATGTAATGGCCTGTATAGTATGTAAATAACTTAGTGTTTCTTCTTTTTAGATCCATAGGTTGTTGTGAGATCTTGTTATTGCTAATTCTTGTAGATCCACATGTTGTGAGATATTGTATTATAGATCCATGAGATCATGATTTATTGTTGATCCATAGGAATATAGTACTGTAGAGGAAGTTATCTTCATGTTTGCACAGGTTGATGCAGTGATGGATGAGAGACTTACTTATTGGTGCACGATTACGGTTTCACATTGGTAAACCCTTATAAAGGTCTTGTTTCCAGATTCACAGTACATTGAGAGTTTGGTTGCATAGTGGAAGATGCAGAGTAGCTTCAATTATGTGATATCTGGTGGTGTTTCAGAGGAGAAGTTGTAGTTTATTCAAGTAGATCTTGTGAGATATATGGTGGAGACTGAATTAGTGGTATGGAGGCATGGTTTAGTGTACTCAGGAAGATCCAGGTGCAGATCTGGGAGGAAGAGTTACTCGTGTAGAGATACATTTTCTCTTGTGCATAAGAGTTGGTTTGTAATCTCTTGTTATATTATGTATATGAGATCTATATCTTTGGTGGACATAGCCCACATTGGGTGAACCACTTATAGACAATAAATTTATGTCTCACTCCCCTTAGTCCCCTTTTGAGAAGTTAATATAACGTGTTCACCTAACCATGACCCCTTTATCCCACATTCATATTAATTTAATTACTTACAATTGACTTAATTCTCATCCTGACATTATTTATTAATTTAATTAATTTAATTAAATTAATTTACACCTCACTTAACCACATCACCTAGACACCTCACCATGGACTTATTCTTAGCCTATTATTTAACTAAGACTTAGTTTCTACTTATTTTAACCAAGTAGGACTTAGTCTAACCCTAACACTAAATTCCTTTTCCTTCTCCAACAACATTCATTCTTATATAAGTGGTAACCATCACTAGAGACCCGAACAGACAAGTAGAGCACGCCAAAAATAGCCAATATCTGTTATTATTGGTAATCCTTGGATATCCCACCTTAACTGACACCGGTTAATCCTTAACCGACACTGGTCACCTTGAACGTCATCTCTTACCCTACATATAGT
This sequence comes from Taxus chinensis, assembly GCA_019776745.2. Lineage (NCBI taxonomy): Eukaryota > Viridiplantae > Streptophyta > Pinopsida > Cupressales > Taxaceae > Taxus > Taxus chinensis. Next base: position 857,791,910 of record CM034151.1, read on the forward strand.
TTTGTAACCTTTTTCCTAGGTTGGTCACTTCAAGTTTTGGAGAGATATATCTATATTCAAGCATGAACAAGAGATTTCTCAAGTATTAAGACAACATAATACATTCAACCATAGGCCCAAGCAAGTACCAAAAACTGATGCAAAGGCATTTACATTAACAGTAGCGCTTTGGGAAGAACTTCCATGGCATAGACCACAAAGTTCTTCATAGATCGACCTTCACCTTCCTTCACCCACCAGGCTTACAAATACAAGTAAGTGTATTTGGATTTGCATCATTTCTATACTTACTTAATGGGTTCTTTATCTTTTAGTTAATATATCTTGTTATTCCCTGCATTCCTCCGTCCCCACTTTCTAGCCAAGCTACCTATCCACCACCCATAGCCTTCTATCTCTTTATACCTAACCTTTATACCTTTCTGAGTTTTCCTCACCTTATTATGAACCTAGCCAGTTCCCCTTTAGTCTCTGTGTAATCACAGAAAACCCCAAAACCACTTGTTAATCAACTTTCACCAAATTGACCTACTGACACCGGCTACCTTAACCATCATTGGTTTCCCCTTGACTGACATTGGTCACTAGACTGACGTCGGTTACTGTGTATCCTATCACAATTTCACTAAACTTCCCCTAAAATCTCAAAAACCTCACAAAAACATACCCAAGCCTGATACCCTACCTGTAATGTCACAACATACCTTCCCAACTCTCTAAGTAGACATAGAGAGAGCCTAGGAACCTATTTATGATATTCGGCCATTCGCACAGAAACTGACATCAGTCATCTTAAACTGACATTAGTCATAGCTAAACCGTCATTAGTCATACACTTACTGGTGCTGGTCTCTGTGTCTAGTAAATTGCCTCATGCCAACAAGCTCCTTAATCACCCAAATCAACAAAAAATTACACCAGATCTTACCCAGACCCTGCCTATAACTTAACTTGGGATCTTAACCAATTTATTTATCAAAGCATTTAATTGGATTTATATGGATAATAATATGAGATACCTAAATCAAAACACTAGCATTATATTGGTTTATTTGCATGTCCATTTACTTTATATTGAATTATATATTAATCAACAGATTGACAATTATTGAGGAAGTATCACACTTCCTGGATCTAGCTCATGCTAGGAAATGCAATAAAATTTTGCTATTAACTATGTTTTATGGTCTTGATTTTTATTTCAGGAAGTTCCTCCTAGTGAAAAGGAAGCTCATGCAATCAAATTAGATCAGGAAATTAGAATGCGTCCACTTAACCTTCAACCAACATTACAACAAGTATTCCTCCTTGGCCTCTTACCCTTATCTGTTTCATTAATCTACTAAGAATCTGGTGAAAATTTTTGGCATGCCCGGTGGGACCCGTCAGGGGTTCTTTTGCATTTTTTCATTCCTAGGAAAAAATTATTTGTTTATTTCCCTTTGAAAATTATTCAAATTAATTTTCTTCTTTGGAATATTATCCTTCTTTCTATTGTCTAAAAGAAATCACACTTTTGGTGATTTAAAAAGAAAACATATTTATTTCTGCTGGATGGCATTACTAAAAGAGAATCCCTCATCATGTTCTCCATTTTATACATCGAAAGTAATTGTGGATTTGGGCTTAAAATATTTGCATTACATTCTTGTTTATGTCATTGTAGCTCACATTAAGTCCACCATGGAATTTGTGGTGGAAACTTCAGTGGCTTAGATGTCTCCAAGGGGATCGTTCACCTTGGCTATTATTGGCCTTCTCTCAATTAGTACTGTTGCGAATATGTTAAGAAATGTGTCAAGTTTCAAAAAAAATCCAATCTTGTCTGCATTCCTAGCTAGGCCTTATAGCCAGCTCGTGACCTTTGGCCCTTCTCGCAATGGGGCCTTGATCTCATCAGTACCATTAATCCACATTCTTCATAGCGGCATCATTCTATCATCACCACACCTGAGTACCTCGCCAAGTGGGCAGAAGCAATTCCACTCACCTCATCCAGACCTATTCAAATCGTTAGCTTCATCTATCAGCATATCATTTTCCACTTCGATTTCCCTCATAAAATAATCAAGGACAGCAGAAAGTATTTCAAAAAAACATATATCAAGAATCTTTGTGACTCATTTAAAATAAACCTTAGTTTCTCATCTCCTAATTATCCTCAGGCTAATGGCTAGGTCAAGGCCTCTAATAAAACCTTTTGTAACATCCTTGCTAAAACCATTGATAAATCAGATCCTAACTGACATCTTCAACTTCTCTTCACTCTTTGGGCTTACCAAACTGGCATGTGCACCTCCACGGGAACTACCCCCTTCTCTCTTGTATATGGATCTGAATTTTTCCTTCTCCTTGAAGTTTGGATTCCTTCCTTATGTTTTTCCCTCCATGACGTTATTTTTGATGAGGATTATCGTAGAGAACATCTACCACAACTAGATTTGTTAGATGAACATCACCTTGTCACCCTTTAGCATCATAAAATGTACTAAGATCGAATTAGTTGTGCTTATAACAATCACATTAAGCCTTGTGACTTTAAAATAAGTGACCTTGTCCTAAAAGAAAACCAGAATGTCACTACTCTAGAAAGGAGCCAATGTGGAAAGTTTTCTCCCAACATGATTGGACCTTACATTATCACGCATAAGTATGGGTTTGGGACCTATTATTTGGCTTCACTTAATGGTAAACTGGAAACATAACCTCTTAACACATTATACTTATGGCCATTCTATTGTTAACATATCTACTAATGAGAAAATAGTCATATCTTTAGATCATTCCTCTATCATTAGCCCCTTCCATCTATCATTGTAATGATATATAACTATGTGACCTCTACCCTAACTTCTCAAACATGACCTTAAATATGGGCACCATGGATCTATCCATAGAATTTTCCTTGTGGATAGGGTCTCCGTTTTTGGTGAGGATCATTAAATCCATCACTGTCTTGTTTACCTAGTAGAACCATGCGAAGGGTCTAGGGATGTAACTTTTACAAGCATCATCCCCTCCTAAGTCATCTACCTAGCTATACCTAGAACTTCCCCATCAAATAAATAAATAAAATGGCAGTCAAAATTACGGATGCTCCTATCGCATGCTATCTTATCCAAAAGTAGACTGCTCCCTCAAAGGAAATTTACTCATAAAAATTAAATAATAAAAAATAGACTGATCCCCCAAAGCATAACTATTATACATATCATATCCTTCTATCTAAAAGAAAAATAAAAAACTAGACCATACCCTCGAAGGATGTCTACTCTATTATATCATGGCATAAAAAGGCTTCTCACATTGATTATTATTCTATATATAATTCCATCTTGAGAAAACTTCCTGCATCGATCCTCTTTCTCATATACACTGTAGACATACCACAATGATCAATTTACATCTTCCCCATTCTCAAGATTTTCTTTAGTCCTAGGAACACCCACATATGGAGAACCATCTTCCCACTTACAAGTTAAATTTAGAACACTTTGTTATGTTGACACTATGTTCACGGGACTAATTCATTCATATTTCCCTCATGGTCAATTAATATAGCTAATTATTGTTGATTATCTGTTAACACCTGCTATTGGGTACAAGTGCAATGCCTTGAGTGGTACCCTTTCTTGTTTACCTCCAATCCAGTTTAAAGCATGGTTTCCACATCTACTCCTTGCTACAATTATGTATCATTTCTCTCATTACGGTCACCTTTTATCAAGGTTTCACTCTTACATATTTAATTACAAACCATGAAATCTATATCCATATGTTTACTTTTAAGGATCAAATATTTTACAATCATCCATAATTCCATGAATTTTATTAACGTCTATGAACACTCTCTCTTATACACTTTTTCGGTTTGGGAATTATACTTGATCTTCTACTTGAGGATCCCTATCAAGGAGAGTTTGTTATCATGTAGCTCCTCAACCCCCACCATGGTCGACATGCACATGATCCATTCATCCTCCCCCATCACCTTTATTCACCCATCACTTATCCCCACATCACCGTTCTCACCATTCTTATCCCCTTTTACAACTTGGCGTGAACGTCACCTTTCTCATAATTTTGGTCTTTTCATCTCCATCTTGGTGATTTTAACTAACTATTCATGGAACATGGAAATCTTACTCAAAGTAAACCTATCATTATAGACAATGCCTCACTCTTAATCCTCTTTATTAGTCATTCCTCCCTCCTAGTATCCCCTATCAACAAACCCTTTTCTCCTACCATCACCCTTTCTTATTCCTCCTTTCTTTACTCTTTCCACTTCATCTTCTTGAATTCTCCCAACTATCCACTCTCATCTCTAGCAGTCTTTTTTGTTGGTCTCCCTCTAACATTATTCCATGATCATCTTCGATTTCCATGCGAATATGTATTATTGTTGGTTGACCCCTAAAAATCACTACACATCACTATCTTCTACCTTTATCATTCTCTTGTTCCTTCTCCATTTATTTTCCTCTCCTTCACCCATCTTGCACCTACAATAATTATTTTTGGTCTTCCCCTAATTCCCTTCATTGGCATTTCCTGTTTCATTCTCCACTCCCCTCTTACTATTCTTCATTTTTCCTCTCATTCTTCACTAATAATAATTATCATTGCTCTTCCCCTAACATTCTTTACCGACATTTTCTCCTCCATCATCCATTCTCTCTTTCATCCTCTTCCTTGTCTCCACCTCCGCCATTTATTTTAACTTTTTTTCCACCTCTCCATCTTCCCTTCTCCCTTTTCAATATTTTTTATGTATTCATCATACCACCCTCTTGTCCTCTTATCCTCATTTCATACATTTATACATCTTTTTAACTTCGTGTCATTCTTACTGTATTTCTCCTCACTACTTTTCTGATACTTCCCAATCTCCACATTATATTTCCATTCTTCATTCCTTTATTTTTACATCATTTTCTGTGTTGCCCTCTTCTCCTTCCCCATCTTCATTCTTGATTATTTCTTTCTTTCCATTTTATTTCCTTTTTTTATTTGTGCCCCCTTCTTGTTTTCCCATTGTTAGCTTGGTTCTCCCTAACTATCCCATAATTTTGATCCTCCCACCTTCCACATGCATTTCAATGCAGTTTGTACCATATTACCTTTCCCATCCTTTCTCTAATCTTCTCCACATCTTCCTGCTCTCTTTCTTTTCTATGTTCTATCATCTTTCTCATCTCCTTCATTACACAATCTTCTTCACCTCCTTCACTACATATTTGCTAATCTACTACCTTTATTTTTCCCTTCTATCTCATTTTCCCCTTGACTGCATCCTCTACAATGTTATTTTTTCTCATTTTTTCTTATCCGGCTTGTTTGTACTTTTTCATTCCCTCTCCTATCATCCTTCTCTAACATTCTCTTCCACCTCTTTTTTTCCATCCCCCATATCCAGCTACTTTATTCATACCCTTGTCTTCTTCACCACCTATTTATATACTTTTTTCGGTTTCTTTGTTTTATCATCTCTTTCCTCTTTCAATTGTTCATCTTCCTCATGTTTTCATCATTTCTCTCCCTTCATTTTTGTCCTCTCTTCCATTTTTACATCATTACTCTCCCTTTATTTTCATCACTTCCCTCATTGTATCTTTTCCATTCCACTACTTTCATTTTACACATCTCTCTCCTTTTTTTTTATTTCACCCTCTCCTCTATCACCCTTCTAATGTTTTCTTCTCCTTCTTGTTCTTCATTCCTCATTACCTTCTTCTCCTATCACACTTACCTATTTTATTTTTCTACAGACCCATCACATCCTCCCTAATCACTACCCTTGTCTTATTCACTACCTACTTTTGTACTTTCTTTCTTTTCTCAGTTATGTCATCTCTTTCCTCTTCTTTGAATTCTTCATATTCTTTATCTCCTCCATTTTTACATCATTTCTCTCCCTTAATATTCATCAGCTCAATCAATTTATCTTTTTTTTTAGCTTCATATTTTAACATATCTTTCCCTTCTCTATACTCTGACATATGATCTCTTCTCATATTATTTCCTATTGGTTCATTCTTCCTTATTTTGTTCTTCTCCTATCATCCTTCTCTATTAATCTCTTCCACCACCTTTCATTTATTTTTCTTCTCTTCCACCATGTCCTCTCTATTCCATGCCTTTTACTCTTCACATTCCTCACTTACCCATAATCAACCACTCCTCCTATCCATTCCCTTTTTTCCTTTCTTTCAACTCTCCATGATTACGTTCTTCAACGCATCCTCATAATTAAAATTTAAGACTAATTAAAATGTTTCTACATTTTTACACCACAACCAATCCATTCCATTACACCTTATTGTCATCTCCTCTCTATAGATTTGACCTATCCTCTTTTTAGAAGATCAGTCATCTCTTCAATTATCATCAACCCCCTCGCGGGGGAATCATCCCATATATCCCTCATCAGATCTTCCCATGGAATTTTTTTCTTGGAAGAAACCATAAGGATCATCACCTATCACCTTATATTCTCCATCAAAAATGTCTGATCTACTTTTTTCTTAGCAATACTAGATTGAATTCTTACCCCATTCTCATGAGCAAGAGTTTGTTTTAATTTTTTGTTTTCAAAAAGTGCTTTCTCTTTTCTTCCTTTGATAGTATCTTATGGAAGCAATACCTTCCTTAGGAAATATCTCTTCGCAACAATAAAATCCCTTTGCTTGGGGAATAATCACCCATTATTTATAATTTATTTGAAAGGACACTACTTTCATCGTACCTAGATGAATATTTTCTTAATTCCTCATTTATGAAGGGTACGATATCCTCTTCTTCGCGTAACTTACAAGACACTTTTCTAGACATCCAATTGTATTTTTTTGCAAATGTTTTGATGTTTTCCTTTGAATCCTTGGTCTCGTGGATTGTATATCCATATTGTAGTGATTTCTGACCACTCACATGTCCATAGGACATTTCTGCCATCTCCATTGAGACCAGACATTTTTCCCTACCAAAGTGATATCCTAATCACTTTCATATTTTCATTTTTTGTTTATCATCATCTGGGATATCTTATCCCTTCATCTTCAATTCTCATCCTTATTCATATATCTATTTCAAACATGTGATCAACATCCCTTCATTCGTCAATCCCAAGTCTGAGGGAGAGCACCCAATCTATCATTTTTCATTACTTCATCATTTTTGTCTTGTGGCTTGCCTAACGCAAACCAATCATCAAAAAGGGGGAAATGTAGAATTTTTTTTTTTCTATTGTTCCTCCACTTCACCCCGCTCCTGCTCTCCTTCATTAGGATTGATAATTCAAATTCCTTTTCCCTCCTAATTTCATATCAATCCCTGTTCCCTGTTCCATAATTTAGTTAATATCATTTCCCTCAAAAAATACATATCTAATTAATAAATGTTAATTGATTAATTATTCCCTTTTAAATTAATTACATAATTTGAAATTTTAAAGTAATATGTGTCAACCGACCCATGAATTTAATATGCAATTTTTTTCCATTTTAGGCCACTCATGAATTTAATATTCACAAGTAATCCATGTCATCCCACTCATGAATTTATTATGCAAATTTAATCCATGTCAATCCACTCAAGAATTACATATTTAAATATAATCCACTCAGAATTAAATCTTAAAAAATAATCTACATGAAATCCACTCGTGAATTAAATATTAAAAAATAATCCACATGCAATCCAATCATGAATTTAAAACTCAAATTTAATCCATATCAAATCCACCTTTGAATTTAATATTCAAATTTAGTCCCCACTCACCTAATCAGGGTGAATTTTTAAAATCATGATTACCTAAATCAATCAAATCTTCAGCCTATAAATAAGATCCTTCCCCCCTCTTTCAAATAAGTTGGAAGTGATAGCAAAACTCTGGTATTCTTGTGATTCATATTATCATCATAATACCATATTAATGCCTTTTTTATTCCATTCACCATCATCATACCATAATCATGTCCTTGTGATTCCATTCATCATCATAATATGGTTTAAATGTTATTGTCATTCCCTTAGTCACCCCATTTTTTGGTGTGCTTTCTTCCACAACAGAAGAATTTACAACTTTGTTTGCTGGTTATTCTCATCCAACCCAAATTGTCATTGATCTGTGCAGGTTTGGTCCGCTATATATTTATTTTGATCAAATCCATATTTTTCTTATATATCAACATTTTTTAGTCTCCGTTTGATATTAGATTCGACATGTTTTCCACATCCATTATCATTGGTTTAATCTTATTTTATCTACAAGAGGGTTGACATCCATCCTAGGAATCTCACACTTTTGGGAGTCGACTTATTCAGGGAGTCCTCCATATATCTACACATCCATTTTTCTTATTAGTCTTCTTTGTTGTGCATATTATTGAGCTTGTAGGGAGGAGGAGATATCTTTACAATTGTATCCACCATACAATATTTCTGAGGTACCTTAAACCCTCAAATTTTGAAATGTAGTCAAGAGATTTCCTTCATTATATGAATCTAGTGATGACCAAGAATCATATTATATTTAGTTTCTTGATCTCTAATATAAAAATTCGTCAATGTGATCTTGGGTCCAAGAGTTACCGAAATAACTATAGTTCCAGTATAAGTTGATTTGACTCTATCATATCCTCTCAGCGTGTTTCACGTTCAAAAATAATTTTTTTCTCCATAGCCTAGCTTTTGAAGAAATGATAAAAGGACTATATTAATAACAACCCCATCATTTATCAGTGCACACTTAACATAGTTATTATAGATATAAAGTTGGAGGTACAATGTAGGATCACTTCTTCATGCCAACTCAGCATCAGTAGGCATCTTTCTAGTGTTGAATATGAATCCAACATCTCTCTTAGGCTGCCCCAGGGGATAGACATCCACATCAATATGATTGATTTGAGCCTCTAGAGGAGGAGTGACATGGATAATATTTTCAAGACATCAAACTTATAATAAATCTTATCGATGGTCAGGAGAATTATTTTAAAAATTTAAGAACAAAATGTGGGAAAAGGTCTTAGTCAAATCAATGATTAAATCATAAGATCCTACTAGATTATAATTTTTCAGTGTATACTCTGACATAGAGGGATAGATGGAAAGAGGTTCTGAAGAATAATCTCAGGTGCAGGTCATTACGTTAACTTCAGGTTTGGTCTCTAGCTCTACTAATCCTATAATCATAGTCTGATTTTGAATTTCTAAAGGAGAAGATACTAGAGGGTTAGTGTATGTAGATGCTTGGTGATCATTATTTCCTACGGGAACCCATTTATTGGTACCATGAGGGTTAGTTATCCATTCTCGAGGAGTATTGGAAGGAGATGTCCATAAACCCCAATAATAGCATTATTTGAAGCAAGAGGTAGCATATAATTGTTTGCTATAGATGTCATGGAATTAGCAAAGAACATCTCAATGAAGAGACATCTCTAGTCTTATGGAATTCGTTTTATTAGTTTATTATAGTCACGGAATGCACAAGCATCATTCTACAAATTAGGGCAGATATAGATATCTCTAGTCTTATGAAATTTTAATCCTATGGTTGTTCACATTCCCATTGTTATTACCATTATTTGTGCTACTTGTGCTAACAATGTCCATATTTCTTACTTGGTTGGTTATGCCATCTTTTTTAGCACCACACTTCTTGTTAAGGACTTTACGTCTTTGATTATTGTTGTTTGAACCATTTGGGTAATTTGAATTACCTTGTGAGGGGGTGACTAGTTTCCAATTTCAGCCATAGGTCTATTGACCACTATTAATCAAATCTTGATAAATGCAGAGAGAAACCTCTAAGACCTCCTCATAGCTCCTAAGAGGGAAATTTTTCAATTCCTCCTTAGTTTCTCTATTGAGGGAGTGGAGTAATAGTTCACAAATTTTTGTTTGATCCATGTTGGGAGCACTAGCAGAGAAGTATAGTACTTTACACCACCTCTGAATAAAGTGGGTGGTGAATTCATTATGCTCTTGTTTAATGTGAAGGAATTATTTGATTCCTATTATTAAGATATTTTTCATATCAAAAGCCTTTATGAACTCTAAAACAAGTTTCTTAAATGAATGGATTGATTTTTTTGGTATTCTATAATACTAGTCAAGATAAATCCCTTAAAGGGTCTTGGGGAATAGATTAGCTATAACTGCATCTCATAAGAGTAGCTCTCTGATGGTGGTCACATACTCTTTGATGTGTGCATTTGGATCTAGCTTACCTTTAAACTTTAGAAGTTTGGGCAGTGGTCATGGAGTCATTACACTTTGTATGGTTAATTCAAGGGGCTCCTTGAGATATTTGCAATATGTTCCCACCACATAAGACTCTACCATAGACAACCCTTGATGAGGAAGTGGATGTGGAATGGGATATTGATATGGTGCAACATAAGAATTTATAGGAAAAACTACAAAAAATAATACATGTCCCCAATAGGTAATTTTGAATACATGTGAAGGTATGGGGGGAACAGTTTTTTAGATACATAGTAGTAGGTGTGAAACCATGGAATGTAACATTTCCAGTTGGAATGGAATTCAAGAACACGCTTCTAGTTGACACCTATGAAAGGTATCGATATGAAGTGTGAGTGGGAATACTTAATGTGTGTGATTTAGTAAGGAGGTATCCAGTGATAGAAAGACCCATATAAAGTGGAGGAGGTGAAGGTGTAGAGGGAACATGACTATAATTCTTAACATGGTGGGGAACTTTTCCTTTCCTTGTAAACTAGGATGATCGAGAAGATTGGTCAAGCTCTAGATCCCTATATTCTATCCACCAATGTTGAAACCCACATCACCTAACAAAGGTGTTACATTTGACTTAGGTGTATGTTGAGTGTTGTTAAGAATAAAATGAATGAGATGTCCTATTATGAATTGATCCCTTAGGAGGATCACCCCTATGTAGATGTATTTTCTATTGTAAGAGGATGGGGTAGAAGCATTATTTTGAAGGACGAATATTAGTGTACCCTTGCATCCTATCTAAGGACTTGTCTATTGCATAAAGACATTTATCACTATAGGCAAAGCATTTTAGGAGTTCATCATGAGGTGAAAGATAGGAAGAAAAGGGCATCATACTGCATGCTAATTTAAAACCTAGACAAAATGCGTGGAGAAGACCCTCTCTCTCCCGTGAATTTCATGTTATTAGAGTTAGAGAAATCTGCTTACGGGATATAGAGAGGTTGATCAATTTCCTCCATTATAACTGATGAGTAATTATTAGTACCTTGAGGAGGAGGAGTATGGGGTGAAGTTAAATTAGATGAGTAACTATCAGCCCACCTTGATAGTGAAGGTGACTATTGCATACCCATATGGTAATAATACATTTCAAGACCCAAAATGGGCATTCTGTATTTCTGACCCCAACATATTCGGGGGGTTTATAAACACCCGCAGAATAATGGGAGAGGAGAAGGATGGATGAAAGAAAAGAGGAAATGAAAAGGAACTAGTCCTTAACATTGGGTTCACCAATTTTGTATGTCTAAGAATCCACACATGACCGTAGAACGCACTCCACCTCTTGAGGTCGTGCCAGGATGACTAATATGAAATTATATTATGATACATATCAATTGGTGAAAACTGTATTTAAAATACCCCTTTTCGATTTAGAATAGTGCAAACCTATAATTATGGGTTATACATTATAATAATCTATAAAATAACAAAATATACTCGAGACAAAAAACTAAATACATAACCTAATAGACATAAATAATTGGTGACATAATAAACACAAAATTAATACTAAACCAAAAAAATATACCCATTTTCCCTTTCACTAGATGTGACATTCCAGCCAAAAAATATTTGTTTGTCAATGATTTCACCATGAAAGTCATGATTTCTCTGGTTTGCATCACTTGGTTTTCCCTTAATTTAGATGAGGAAGCACTTTCAGAGAAACCTATGTAGGTATGGAATAAATACAATTCTCTCTCTCTCTTTTCTTGGGTTTATCATTGTGAATAATTTTTCATTGTTGCATTTCAAACTGCTAATTTATGTTTATAAATATGAGTTATTAATTTTTAATTTTTGTTATTTTATGATTAGAAACTCGAAAAAAGTTTAAATTGTTAAAGTGTTGGGTCACAACAATTCTTCATCATTTGAAATAAGGATGTCTATATGAATGTAAGTAATAATTAATGCATAATGAAAAATCGAATAAATTATAAAATCTAGAATTTCAATGAGGTCAATCATCTACTAAAATAGAAAAATTTGAATTCTTTCAATTTTCTCTAGCTATAATAAAAATCTCAAAGAGACTACCTCACGACAAGTTATATAAAGATAATGAAAGATGGAATTTATAAAATTTACCTCTTCATTCTTTATTTCTCTAAAATGGAAATGAATCTCACCACTTCTTATAAATAAATCATACAAAATCAATATTTATAACTACCTTGCCAAGCATCCTGCTTTGGTGGGAACTCATATTTAAAATCAAATTAATGTACTTTAAAATCAAATTAAAATGTAATCTCAAGTCTTATTTAGTATGTATATACCTAACATGATATTTAAATTTCATAAATATGTTTATTCCTAACAAACATCTTGGTGTAGAAGCATCCCAATTCACATGAAACATTGCATTACAAACAAATAAATAAATAAAATGTGTACAACTATCATTCCGAATAGCTGAAAATATGAAGAATATTCTTCTCCTTATATATGAACATCATGTATTTTCCCTCTTTTATAGGAGCAATGTTAGCTTGTTTTTTATTTTTAAAATCAGAAAGTATAATTAAGAGTCTTTGTTGTTTGTTATTTAATATATTTCATGTTAGTCTAGTTTCAGGCGGAGATGGACAAGTTGCAAGGAAGATTTGTGCATTGTAGAAGACGACATTACAAATAGATAAAAGTTCTATATGCTCCAATTTAAATTCAGAGAAAGGTTTTTGTTCATCTTTATCTTATGATGAAAGCAACCTCTCCATTTTCCTGTAGAAAAAAAATAGTTGTAGAGTTATGTGTGCGTGAAGGTGTATAGAACCAAAGTCTACACATGAGTTGGTATAGCACTTTTAGGATCAAATCTATTTTTTCTATGATTAAATAGTCCATTGAGGTCGTATGTGTTGAACGTTATAATTCCCATTAAGGATCAAATAAATAAATAAAAATGATATTAGAATCCATTGTGTTACTCTATATATAGTTGCAAGGCTTGGTTGTTATTCACTTGAGACCCCATACCTTGACTACATAAGTTTGATTTTAGAGATAGGTATTTTCTAGCTAGGTTTGACATCTTAGGCTATTTTATGATTCCTTTTTAGGCTATGGAAAAGAATTTTTTTGAATATCGATTCAAGTTATGAAAAATAATCTTACATGGAAAATAGGATAGCTTTGTTTTAGATGTTTGAGAACTCATATAAGAATAAAGATTGAAATAGATATCATTTGATTCTATTGTAAGTTGTTAAAGAGAGTCATATTTATTGAAGATATACAACCCAAGAATGAAGAAGCACCATAATCAAAAGACTTGATTCATATTTTGAAGGAATCCAAGGAAATATTGGATATGATGGAGGACGAACAAAGTGAATATGTTGTAGCAGCAAGTGAAGGAGAAGATAATATGGGATGGTCTTATTCCTACAAGAAAATGTTGCTGTCTTTGAGAGAGGAAAAAGAAGGTAAGAAAGAGACCAAAAAGGTCAAGGTGAAGGAAAGGGGTAACACCACTAGCAATGTGGTTTTGTTTAGTGGTAAAGAGATCCCAAATGACATCATGAGGTGGATAGGGGAATTGGAAGTTCTTTTCAAGGAGGATAATATTAAAGACCGAAAAAAATTAATGGTTGTATATAAGAGGCTAAATGGAATCACAAATATTTATTAGAGTTATCTCTAAGAGAGGATACATAGGAAGGGAAAAATGAAAGTGATAAACTAAGAACATATTGTTTCCAATATTGTGGCTATTGTTTTGCACCCAAAAATGTAAGGAGAGTGATTGAAGAAGCTAATGTCTTAAGGCTTTGGAGAGGAAAGAAGAAGATTTATATGAAAGGTAATAGGATAGAGAAGTTTCCTTGTGAGCATATCAAAGTTAATCCAATAAATAACAAGAATTTATATATGAGTGGTAAGAATAAGGTTTTCTTGAAAGACAACAAGAGAGTGAGGTTTCTATGTTAGGATGGCAGATATTATTTTCATAACAGTGAAGAGAAAGAGGTTTCTGGGTATCCCATAGCACAATATATCTTCATGAATTAGGATATCTGTGTGATATATTGTGAAACATAAGGAGGAGACTGTTAGGTTGTGGAGCTTATATTTCTTCACAGTTAGCATGCAATGGAAAGTGACTGGTAACACAGTAACCGACATCGGTTAAAGTGGAACTGGCATCGATCAGGTAGGATCGACGTCGGTCAGGAAAAAGGGGAATTGGCCATGATTAGGTCTAATCAGCGCCGGTTACCTATGCGAAGTGTTTTAATTTTTAATTCACGGAATTTAAATATAGATTTTGTTTTAAAGCAAATCTATTGGATGTAATTGCATGGCTAAGGTGCCCTAAGATTATATACGCCTATATAAGCATGAAAGATAGGGTTTAGAAGTGGGACGAAAAAGAGACAGATTGCATTAGATCCTCAATTATCCTAGATTGAGAGAATGAAGATGATGAAGAAGAAGAAAAAGAAAGAACATGTTACATGTAGACATGAGTCTCCATGGGGAGGAGATGGACAAAAGGAAATAGTAGGTACATCTGAATGGTGAGAATAGGGTTACGTCTTCTACTATATTTTCTTTGTATAGTTATTGTCTCATTGTAAAGGCTTGCATAGTATGCAAAGAACATAGGGTTTCTTCTTGTAGATCTGCATGTTGGTGAGATCTTGTATTATATATCTATGTAGATATAGTCTTGTATTTTAGATCCATAGAGATCATATTGTATTGTTGATCCATGTAGATCTAGATATTGTAGAGGTGCACTTGGTGTTTACAGATTCGTCAATATAATGAAAGCTTGGCTGCACAAGTGGTAGATGCAGGGTAGCTTCAGGTATGTGAGATCTGGTTATGTTTGAGATGCATGGTTGTAGTGCACTCAGGTAGATCTGGTTAGAGATCTAGGGGAGACACAAGTGGTGGTATGGAGGCACAGTTTAGTGTACTCTGGTAGATCTTGTTGGAGATCTTGGAGGAGGAGATACTCTTGTAGAGATACATGTACTCTTGTGTAGAAGAGTTGGTTTGTAATCTCCTGTTATATTATATATATATGACATCTCTATCTTTGGTAGATGTAGCCCACATTGGGTGAACCATGGTACATGCTTGTTACGTGTGTGTACTTTTGTGTGATTTTGGATTATTCTAGTTTATAATTCCACTGCTGTAGATTTTGTGGGGAATTTTTTAGATCCTGTGTGCTTGATGTTTTTTTGATTATTCAATCATAGCACTATTTCACAGTCCCAAATTCCCAACAACTGGTATCAGAGTGAAATTTGTTTTTCCTAATGAGAAGATCATCAGGAAGAGATTTAATCTCAAATGGGAGCTAGAAGAGTAAGGTTGCTAGAAATTAGAGTGATCGGCATCGGTTAAGTGGAAACCGACGTCAGTAGGGTGACCTTGGTCGTTTACAAGGTAACCATGGTCGGTTACAGGGTAACCATGGTTTGTTACAGGGTGACCGTGGTCAGTTGCTGGGAAGCCTAGTTTTACATAAAATCACAGATCTGAAGAAATGGAAAGATACATAGAATTTATCTTGTTTGCTGAGGTGTCTCAAGTTCTTAGAGGCACAAGCATGTTGGTCAGATTGTAGATCTGGTTATTGAGGTATGCTTTTATCTTGGTATTGTTGTGCTTATAATATTTTGGTTGCACATGCATGTTTGGGACTGAAAATATAGATATGAAAATGAGATAGAGGAGCAATAATGCATCATTTGTGCAGTTAGATGCATGGGCTTCATTGGAGAAGCTGAATATAGTAGCACAGAATGAAGACAAGGTTTCCATCAGAGAAACATGTTCTTCAAGTTGAAGATATTGTTGAGTGTCTTAGTGTTGGTGAGGTGATGTGTTTCATCTTGATGTAGTTTTATATCATGCATTATTGTTGTTAAGTTTTTGTGTAAGATTTGGGTTCTTCTTGAAATGACTAGCTCAACACAACTATAGGCTTCGGTCAGAGTTGGCACCTGGTTTGGTGACCTATGCCAATTTGTGGTGTTGTGTTAGTTCCAGCAGCACCGATGTCAGTCAGGGAATCAACATCTGTCACAGAGGGTAACCGATACTGGTCTACAAACCATAGTCGATCTCTGTGACAACGAGTTTACACATTGTTTCTTACAGTAAAAGAGGGCACAAATGGTACAGTGTCTTGTTTCAGAGGATCTAGTTTCTGGCACAGTGTGTATAGGTAGAAATAGTGTTGATCACTTCAATGTTTGGATCAGAAAGAGGAAAGATTTGTCTTGGTTAGTCTAGTGAGACTTTGGGTCATGTATCTCTATATGGCTCATGTTTTATTTCTTTCTTTTAGAGAAAATGATATTATGTTTGGATAGTGTGCACAAGATTTACACCATGTTTTTTGGTGTTGTTTGAATTTTATTTCCCAGTTGTGTGGAATCTTGAGGACAAGGATATCTAGTCTTGAGGATGATATCCTCAATGAAAAGTCATGATTAGACACAGTTGCAAGTAACGAAAGATTTTGAGTACACAAGATGAAAATAAGTTGATTCACCTACTTCACAAGAAGTCCAAACTTCTGTGATGTAGAAGTATTCTTTGATAAGAAGGGAATCATTTTATATCCTCTTTCATCTAGTTTTATTTCTCACTGACATATTATCAGGAAGTGTGCAAGGGATTTCGTGTTGAGTGGGAGCAAGCCAAGGTTGTTGGCATTATAGGATTGGATACATGATGCACATGCAGAGTGAGAGGAGATTGCTACTATTTAGAGTGGTAGAGGTACTAGTTGGTTTTTGAGGAAAGTCATGGATTTGCAGGTATATTGAGTTTATTGATTTTTGATGTCACTTCTAGTTTATTTTTTGGTGCCTGTATATCCCTATGGGATTAGGCAGTTGATAGTTAGATTCAGCTGGGTGAATATGATAGTGTAAATTTTTCAGCGTTTTAAGGGTTAAAAGAGAAAATCTAACTGTTACAGAGACTGGTGTTCAGTTAGGATTAAACATGATCATTCATCTGGTAACCGTGTTTGGTTAGGTAATGATCGAGGTCGGTTAGGAAACCGTGGTCGGTTTGGTTACATGTTTGAAAAAAGTGGTTATTTACCATTTTAAGATGGTGCCTTTGTCTTGCTTTCATCTTGGTTAGTTTGTGCAGTATGTTGATGACATTTATGCTTATATTTGCACTTGGTATTAGTTGCATCATTTAGCATGGATGTTTTTTATTGACATTGATGAGCATAAGACTCATATTCGGCTTTGGAGTTAGTCAATTGCAGACTTGGAGCTTATGGAGAGCTAGTGATATGGATGGATGTACATAGTGAGTTTGTACATGTGGATAGATTCTGTTTTATGAGTCTATGATGATGCAGATGTTTGATTTGTACATGGATGCCTTAAGCACGAGTAGGGGATGTTTGTATTTCCACTTGTTACTATGTTACTCCTTGAGAGATGTTATCTATAGATGATTGTCTTGGACATCCTAGTTGTTTATGCAGGGTTGGATTTGTAGATTGCAGTGTTTGGAATCTTTAAGTTATGCAAGTTTGTGGATTGATCACTCATTGTTGTAGGTAGAACTCATTTGGGTTGTCTTTACCTAGGATCTTGTTTTTCTTTCACATATTCCTGTTTGACTTGTCTTGGTCAGTTGCATTGGTTGTTTGCATGGAGACATGGATAGATGGATAGAGAACATGGTTGGTTTTATAGGTATGGCTATGGATGTGATTGAGGCTCAAAACTTCAGTTTGAGTGGGAGCTCTTGTAGGTGTGTTAGTCATGATGGATTATTGCATGAGGAGCTAGGTTGGATTTTTTGTCTAATACCAACAATTGGTATGGTGTTACAATTCAGTGGGAGCTTGATGCTTGGTGTCATAGATCAGTTGTAGCTTTGTGTAGGTTTGGTAAGTCATGGTTTTATGTTCTTGGTTTGAGAAGATGGTTTGATCTTCCTATTTTTATTTTCTTTGAGAGAATTGTTGAATGAAAGATTAGATGGTCTTCATGGTGTGTAGAGGATGGTGATGTATAGGTATAGGTACATAGGTTGAAACAATTTATCTCCAAGTGGTAGATTGTATGGATTTTGGAGTTGAATTGCTTCACAAGTTGCATGATTTAAACCTTGTAGGTTTACACGGTAACTAGCATTTGTCAGAGGGTAATCGGGCGCAAGTCATGGTAACTGTCATTGGTTATGATAACTTACACTAGTCAACATCAGGGTAAGAATTTTGTGTCAGGCGAGTAGCTAGCATCGGTTACGTATGCATGAAATTTTATATTTAACTCATAGGAATTTATTCTATATTTTGTTTTTAAAGCTGATTTTAAGGATGTTAATGCATAGTTACGGTGCCCTAAGTTTGTCTAAGCTTATATAAGCTAGAAAACAAGGGTTAGAACTTAAGGAATGAGAAAAGAGAATAATTGAGCTATCCTTACTTGAAATGATGAAGAACAATAAGAAGAAAAATAAAATTACATAAAGATAGAAGCTTTCATAGAGATAAGTTAAACAGAAGGAAACTGCAGGTACATTGTTGGTGAGAAGATGGTATTATCTTCTACCTGTATTTCCTTTTTATTATTTAGTCTCATTTAACAGTCTGCATAGTATTCAAAGAACTTATTGTTTATTCTTTTTAGATCCACAGGTTTTTGTGAGATCTTGTTATTGCTCATTCTTGTAAATCCACATGTTGTGACTTATTGTATTACAGATCCATGAGATCATGATTTATTGTTGATCCATAGGAATATAGTATTGTAGAGAAAGTTATCTTCATGTTTTCACAGGTTGATGTAGTGATGGACGAGATGCTTACTTACTGGTGCATGATTACGGTTTCACATTGGTAAACCCTTATAGAGGCCTTTTTTACAGATTCCACAGTACATTGAGAGCTTGGTTGCATAGTGGAAGATGCAGAGTAACTTCAATTATGTGATATTTGGTGGTGTTTCAGAGGAGCAGTTGTAGTGTATTCAAGTAGATCTAGTGAGATATATGGTGGAGACTCAAGTGGTGGTATGGAGGCATGGTTTAGTGTACTCAAGAAGATCTAGGTGTAGATCTGGGAGGAAGAGATACTCGTGTAGATATACATGTTCTCTTGTGCATAAGATTTGGTTTGTAATCTCTTGTTATATTATATATATGAGATCTTTATCTTTGGTGGACATATCCCACATTGGGTGAACCACTTGTAGACAATAAATTTGGGTCTCACTCCCCTTAGTCTGCTTTTTAGAAGTTAATATAACGTGTTCACCTAACCATGACCCCTTTACCCCCACATTCATATTAATTTAATTACTTACAATTGACTTAATGTTCATCCTCACATTATTTATTAATTTAATTAAATTAATTTACACCTCACTCAACCACATCACCTAGACACCTCCTCATGGACTTATTAATAGCCTATTAATTAACTAAGACTCATTCTCTACTTATCTTAACCAACTAGGACTTAGTCTAAACCTAACACTAAATTCCTATTACTTCTCCAACAACATTCCTACTCATCTAAGCGGTAACCATCACTTAAGACCGGGACAGACAAGTAGAGCACACCAAAAATAGCCAAGATCTGTTATTTTTGGTAATCCTAGGATATCCCACCTTAACTTACACTAGTTAATCCTCAACCGATGTTGGTCACCTTGAATGTCATCGATTACCATACATATAGTTTTGTAACCTTTTTCCTAGGTTGGTTACTTCAAGTTTTGGAGAGATATATCTACATTCAAGAATGAACAAGAGATTTCTCAAGCATTAAGACAACATAATACATTCATCCATAGGCCCAAGAAAGTACCGAAAACTGATGCAAAGGCATTTACATTCACAGTAGCACTTTGGGAAGAATTTTCCATGGCACACGACCACCAAGTTCTTCACAGATCGACCTTCACCTTCCTTCACCCACTAGGCTTACAAATAAAAGTAAGTGTATTTGGATTTGCATCATTTTCTATACTTAATAGGTTCTTTATTTTTTAGTTAATACATCTTGTTATTCCCTACATTCCTCCATCTCCACTTTCTATCCAAGCTACCTATCCACCATCCATAGCCTTCTAGCTCTCTATACCTAACCTTTATACCTTTCTAAGTTTTCCTTACCTTATTATGAACCCAACCAGTTCCCCTTCATTTTACGTGCAATCACAGATAACTCTAAAACCACTTGTTAATCAATTTTACAAAATTTCCCTACTGGCGCCATCTACCTTAACCTTCATTGGTTTCCCCTTCACTGAAATTGGTCACCAGACTGACGTCGGTTACTATGTATCCTATCATAATTTCACATAAATTCCCCTGAAACCTCAAAAAACCTCACAAAAAAATCACCTGAGCCTAATACCCTACCTGTAATGTCACAACATACCTTCCTAACTCTTTCTGCAGACACAGAGAGACCCTAGACACCTATTTATGACATTTGGCCATTCGCATAGAAAATGATATCAGTCATCTTAAACTGACATCAGTCATAGCTAAACCATCATTAGTCATACACTTACTGGTGCTGGTCTCTGTGTCTGGTAAACTGCCTCATACCAACAACCTCCTTAATCACCCAAATCAACAAAAAATTACACCAGATCTTACCCAAACCCTGCCTGCAACTTAACTTGGGACATTCACCAGTTTAATTATCAAAGCATTTAATTGGATTTATATTGATAGTAATATGAGATACCTAAATCAAAACACTAGCATTATATTGGTTTATTTGCATGTCCATTTACTTTATATTGAATTATATATATATATATATATATATATATATATATATATATATATATATCAGTGGATTCACAATTATCGAGGAAGTATCACACTTCTTGGATCTAGGTCACGCTAGGCAATCAAATAACCTTTTACTATTAACTATGTTTTATGGTCTTGATTTTTATTTCAGGTAGTTCCTCCTAGCCAAAAGGAAGCTCATGCAATCAAATTGGATCAGGAAATTACAACACGTGCACTTAACCTTCAACCAAAATTACAACATCTACTCCTTACTACAATTATGTATCGTTTCTCTTATTACGGTCACCTTTTATCAAGGTCTCTTTCTTACATATTTAAGTATAAACCATGAAATCTATATCCCATATGTTTACTTTTAAGGATGAAATATTTTACAATCATCCATAATTCCATGAATTTTATTAACGTCTATGAACACTCTCTCTTATACACTTTTTCGGTTTGGGAATTATACTTGATCTTCTACTTAAGGATCCATATCAAGGAGAGTTTGTTATCATGTAGCTCCTCATCCCCCACCATGGTCAACATGCACTTGATCCATTCATCCTCCCCCATCACCTTTATGTACCCATCACTTATCCCCACGTCACCCTTCTCATCATTCTTATCCCCTTTTACAACTTGGCTGTGAACATCACCTTTCTCACCATTTTGGTCTTTTCATCTCCATCTTGGTGATTTTAACTAACTATTCATGCAACATGGAAATATTACTCAAAGTAAACCTATCATTATAGACAATGTATCACTCTTAATCCTCTTTATTAGTTGTTCCTTCCTCCTAGTATCCCCTATCAACTAAACCCTTTTCTCCTACCATTACCCTTTCTCATTCCTCCTTTCTTTACTCTTTCCCACTTCATCTTCTGGAATTCTCCCAACTATCCACTCTCATTTCTATCCCTCTTTTTTGTTGGTCTCCCTCTAATATTATTCCATGATCATCTTCGATTTCCACGCAAATATGTATTATTGTTGGTTGACCCCTGAAAATCACTCCACATCACTATCTTTCTACCTTTATCATTCTATTCTTCCTTCTCCATTTATTTTCCGACTCCTTCACCCATCTTACACCAACAATTAATTATTTTTGGTCTTCCCCTAACGTCCTTTCATTGGCATTTCTTGTTTCATTCTCCATTCCCCTCTTATTATTCTTCATTTTTCCTCTCATCCTTCACTAATAATAATTATCGTTGCTCTTCCCCTAACATTTTTACTGACATTTAATCCTCCATCAATCCATTCTCTCTTTCCTTCTCTTCATTATCTCCACCTCCGCCATTTATTTTAACTTTTTTTCCACCTCTCCATCTCTTCCCTTCTCCCTTTTCAATATTTTTTATGTGTTCATCATACCACCCTCTTGTCCTCTTATCCCCATTTCATACATTTATACATCTTTTTAACTTTGTGCCATTCTTACTCTCTTTCTCCTCACTACTTTTTTTATACTGTCCCAATCTCCACATTATATTTCCATTCTTCATTCCTTTATTTTTTGGCATCATTTTCTATGTTGCCCTCTTCTCCTTCCCCATCTTAATTCTTGATTATCTCTTTCTTTCCATTTTCTTTTCTTTTTTTCCCTTGAGCCCCCTTCTTGTTTTCCCATTGCTACCCTGTTTCTCCCTCACTATCCCATACTTTTGATCCTCCCACCTTACACATGCATTTCCATGCGGTTTGTACCATATTACCTTTCTCATCCTTTCTCTGATCTTCTCCACATCTTCCAGCTCTCTTTATTTTCTATGTTTTATCATATTTCTCATCTCCTTAATTACACCATCTTCTTCACCTCCTTCACTACATATTTTCTAATATCCTACCTTTATTTTTTCCCTTCTATCTCATTTTTCCCCTGACTTCATCCTCTACTATGTTTTCTTTTGTCATTTTTTCTTCTCCTCCTTGTTTGTAATTTTTCATTCCCTTATCCTATCATCCTTCTCTAACATTCTCTTCCACCTCTTTTTTCCATCCCCTGTCTCCATCTACTTTATTCATACCCTTGTCTTCTTCACGTCCTATTTGTATACTTTTTTCATTTTCTTTGATTTATCATCTCTTTCCTCTTTCAATTCTTCATCTTCCTCACGTTTTCATCATTTCTCTCCCTTTTTTTTTGTCTTCTCTTCCATTTTTTCATCATTACTCTCCCTTTATTTTCACCAATTCTCTTATTGTATCTTTAATATTCCACTACTTTCATTTTACACATCTCTCCCTTTTTTTTTCTTTCATGCTCTCCTCTATCACCCTTCTAATCTTGTCTTCTCCTTCTTTTTCTTCATTCCTCATTACCTTATTCTCCTATCACACTTGCCTATTTTATTTTTCTACAGACCCATCACATCCTCTCTAATCACTACCTACTTTTATACTTTCTTTCTTTTCTCAGTTATATCATTTATTTTTCTGGTCTTCACCATGTCCTCTCTATTCCATGCCTTTTACTCTTCACATTCCTCACTTACCCATAATCAACCACTCCTCCTATCCATTCCCTTTTCCCCTTTCTTTCAACTCTCCATGATTATGTTCTTCAACGCATCTTCACAATTAACATTTAAGACCAATTAAAATATTTCTACATTTGTGCACCACAACCGATCCATTCCATTACACCTTACTGTCATCTCCTCTCTATAGATTTGACCTCTCCTCTTTTCAAATATCGGTCATCTCTTCAATTATCATCAACCCCCTCGAGGGGGAATCATCCCCTATATCCTTCATCAGATCTTCCCATGGAATTTTTTTCTTGGACGAAACCATAAGGGTCATCACCTATCACCTTATATTCTCCATCACAAATGTACTATCTACTTTTTTCTTAGCAATGCTAGATTGAATTCTTACCCCATTCTCATGACCAAGAGTTTTTTTTACATTTTTGTTTTAAAAAGTGCTTTCTATTTTCTTCCTTTAATAGTCTCTTATCGAAGGAATACCTTCCTTAGAAAATATCTCTTCACGACAATAAATCCCTTTGCTTTGGGAATAATCACCCATTATTTATACTTTATTTGAAAGGAAACTACTTTCATCGTACCTAGATGAATATTTTCTTAATTCCTCATTTATGAAGGATACGATATCCTCTTCTTTGCACAACTTACCAGACACTTTTTTAGACATCCAATTGTATTATTTTGCACATGTTTTGATGTTTTCCTTTGAATCCTTGGTCTCATGGCTTCTACATCCATATTGTACTGATTTCTGACCACTCACATGTCCATAGGACATTTCCGCTGTCTCCATTGAGACCAGACATTTTTCCCTACCAACATGATATCCTAATCACTTCCATATTTTCCTGTTTTGTTTATCCTCATTTGGGATATGTTATCCCTTCATCTTTGATTCTCATCCTTATTCATATATCTATTTCAAACATGTGATCAACATAACTTCATTCATCAATCCCAAGTTTGATGGAGAGTACCCAATCAATCATTTTTCTTTACTTCATCATTTTTTTCTCGTGGCTTGCCTAACACAAACCACTCATCAAAAAGGGGGAAATGTAGACACCAATTTTTTCTATTGTTCCTTCACTTCACCCTGTTCCTACTCTCCTTCATTAGGATTGACGATTCAAATTCCTTTTCCCTCCTAATTTCATATCAATCCCTGTTCCCTATTCCAAAATTTAATTAATATCATTTCCCTCAAAAAATACATATCTAATTAATAAATGTTAATTGATTAATTATTCCCTTTTAAATTAATTACATAATTAAAAATTTTAAAGTAATTTGTGTCAACCGACCCATGAATTTAATACGAAAAAAATTTCCATTTCAACCCACTCATGAATTTAGTATTCACAAGTAATCCATGTCATCCCACTCATGAATTCAATATGCAAATTTAATCCATGTCAATCCACTCAATAATTGCATATTTAAATATAATCCACATCTAATCCACTCAGAATTAAATCTTAAAAAATAATCCACATGAAATCCACTTGTGGATTGAATATTAAAAAATAATCCACATGCAATCCAATCATGAATTTAAAATTCAAATTTAATCCATATCAAATCCACCTTTGAATTTAATATTCAAATTTAGTCCCCACTCACCTAATCAAGGTGAATTTTCAAAATCATGATTACCTAAATCAATCAAATCCTTAGCCTATAAATAAGAGCCTTCCCCCCTTCTTTCAAACAAGTTGGAAGTGATAGCAAAACTCTGGCATTCTTGTGATTCCAATTATCATCATAATATCATATTAACGCCCTTTTTTTTCCATTCATCGTCATCATACCATAATCATGTCCTTGTGATTCCATTCATCATCATAGTATGATTTAAATGTTATTGTCATTCCCTTAGTCACCCCATTTTTTGGCATCCTTTCATCCACAACAGAAGAGTTTACAACTTTGTTTGTAGGTTATTCTCATCCAACCCAAATTGTCATTGATTTGTGCAAGTTTGGTCCGCTTTATATTTATTTTGATCAGATCCATATTTTTCTTATATATCAACATTTTTAGTTTCCGTTTGATATTAGATTCGACATGTTTTCCACGTCCATTATCATTGGTTTAATCTTATTTTATGTACAAGAGGGTTTACATCCATACTACGAAACTCACACTTCTAGGAGTTGACTTAGTCAGGGAGTCCTCCATATATCTACTCATCCATTTTTCTTCTTAGTCTTCTTTGTTGTGTAAATTATTGAACTTGTAGCAAGTAGGAGATATCTTTACACTTTTATCTACCATATCATATTTTTGAGGTACCTTAAACCCTCAAATTTTGATTTTTCTTTGTTTCCTTTCATTTTGGCTCACTAATCTGAATAGAAGGAGGAAATATAGTCAACATATTTCCTTCATTATATGAATCTAGTGTTGACCAAGAATCATATTATATTTAGTTTCTTGATCTCTAATATAAAAGTAAGTCAACGCGGTCTTGGGTCCAAGAGTTACCGGAAGCACCATAGTTCCAATATAAGTTGATTTGAGGCTATTATATCCTCTCAGCATGTTTCACGTTGAAGAAATTTTTTTTTTGTCCATATCCTAGCTTTTGAGGAAATGATAAAGTGACTATATTAATAACAACCCCATCATTTATCAGTGCACTCTTAACATAGTTATTGTAGATCTAAAGTTGGAGGTACAATGTAGGATCACCTCTTCATGCCAACTCAGCATTAGTAGGCATATTTCTAGTGTTTAATATGAATCCAACATCTCTCTTAGGCTTCCCCAGGGGATAGACATCCACATCAATATGATTGATTTGAGCCTCTAGAGGAGGAGTGACATGGATAATATTTTCAAGACATCAAACTTCTAATAAATCTGATCGATGGTCAGGAGAATTCTTTTAAAAATCTAAGAAAAAAATGTGGGAAAATGTCTTAGTCAAATCAATGATTAAATCATAAGATCCTACTAGCTTATAATTTGTCGATGTATACTCTGATATAGAGGGATAGATGGAAAGAGGTTATGATGAGTAATCTCAGGTGTAGTTCATTGCGTTAACTTCAGGTTTGGTCTCTAGTTCTACTAAGCCTACAATCATAGTCTGATTTTGACTTTCTAAAGGAGGAGATACTAGAGGGTTAGTGTATGTAGATGCTTCATGATCATTATTTCCTATGGGAGCCCATTTATTGGTACCATGAGGGTTAATTTTCCATTCTCGGGGAGTATTGGAAGGGGATATCTATAAACCCCGAGAATAGCATTATGTGGAGCAAGAGGCCGCATATATTTTTTTGGTGTAGGTATCATGGAATTAGCAACGAACGTCTCAATGAAGAGATATCTCTAGTCTTGTGGTATTCATTTTATGAATTTTTTATAGTCATGGAACGCACAAGCATCATGTCCTCTAACCCTATGGAAACCACAATACAAATCAGGATCGTAGTCGCGAGGTCTCTGATTCTGGTTGTTTTATGGCCCATAGTTCTTGTTATTATTATTTTGTTGGTTATCATAATTGAAGTTTGGATGCCTCTAACCTAGGTTCTGATACTGATTTTGAAAGTGATTCGAGTATTAGTTTGAGTATTGAACCAAGCCTTGGGCC
Source organism: Taxus chinensis (assembly GCA_019776745.2). Lineage (NCBI taxonomy): Eukaryota > Viridiplantae > Streptophyta > Pinopsida > Cupressales > Taxaceae > Taxus > Taxus chinensis. Next base: position 857,819,057 of record CM034151.1, read on the forward strand.
TTGACATACTGAGGATATGGGGTAGGATGACTAAAGTCCAGCCCATTAACTGAAGGAGTGAAATTTTAATCCTTTGGTTATTTACATTCCCATTGTTATTACCATTATTTGTGCTACTTGTGCTAGCAATGTCCAAATTTATTACTTGGTTGGTAATGCCATATTTTGTAGCACCACACTTCTTGTTAAGGACTTTAGGTATTTGATTATTATTGTTTGAACCATTTGGGTAATTTGAATTACCTTGTGAGAGGGTGACCAGTCTCCCATTTCATCCATAGGTCTATTAACCACTATTAATTAAATCTTGGTAATTGCAGAGAGAAACCTCTAAGACCTCCTCATAGCTCCTAAGATGGAACTTTTTCAATTCCTCCTTAGTTTATCTATTGAGGGAGTGGAGTAATAGTTCACAAAGCTTTGTTTGATCCATGTTGGGAGCACTAGCTGAAGAGTATAGGACTTTACACCACCACTAAATAAAATGGGTGGTGGATTCATTATGCTCTTGTTTAATGTGAAGGAATTCTCAATTTCCTATTCTTAAGAGTTTGTTCATATCAAAAGGCTTTATGAACTCTAAAACAAGTTTCTTAAATGAATGGATTGAGGCTTCTGGTATTCTAAAATACTAGTCAAAAGAAATCACCTAAAGGGTCTTGGTGAATATATTAGCTATAACTGTATCTCATAAGAGTAGCTCTCTAATGCTGGTCGCATACGCTTTGATGTGTGCATTTGGATCTTCCTTCCCTTTAAACTTTAGAAGTTTGGGCAGTGGTCATGGAGTCATTACACTTTGTATGGTGAATTCAAGGGGCTCCTTGAGATATTTGGAATAAGTTCACACTACATAAGACTCTACCATAGACAACCCTTGATGAGGAAGTGGAGGTTGAATGGGAGATTGATATGGTGCAACATAAGCATTTAAAGGAAAAACTACCAAAAATAAAACATGTTCCCAATAGGTAATTTTGAATACATGTGAAGGTATGGGGGAACATTTTTTTATACATATTAGAATGTGTGAAACCATGAAATGTAATATTTCTAGTTGGAATGGCATTCAAGAACACACTTCCATTTGACACCTATGGAAGGTATCGATATGAAGTTTGAGAGGCAATACTTAATGTGTGTGATTTAGTAAGGAGGTCTCCAGCAATAGAAACACCCATATTTAGTGGAGGAGGTGAAGATTAAAAGGGAACATGACTATAATGCTTAACATGGTGGGGAACTTTTCCTTTCATTGTGAACTAGGATGATCGAGAAGATTGGTCAAGCTCTAGATCCCTATATCTATCCACCAATGTTGAAACCACATCACCTAACAAAGGTGTTACATTTCACTTCGGTGTATGTTGAGTGTTGTTAACAATAAAAGGAATGTGATGTCCTGTTATGAATTGATCCTTAGGAGGTCACCCCTATGTAGATGTATTTTCTATTTTAAGAGGACGGGTAGAAGCTTTGTTTTGAAGAAGAATATTAGTGTACCCTTGCATCGTATCCAAGGACTTGTCTATTGCATAAAGACGTTCATCACTTTAGGAAAATCATTTCAGGAGTTCATCATTAGGCGAAAGATAGGAAGAGAAGGCATCATACTACATACTAATTTAAAACCTAGACAAAATGTGTGGATAATACACTCTCTCTCCCGTGAATTTCATGTTATTAGAGTTAGAGAACTCTGCTTATGGGATATAGGGAGGTTGATCAATTTCCTCCATTATAACTTATGATTCATTATTAGTACCTTGAGGAGGAGGAGTATTGGGTGAAGTTAAATTAGATGAGCAACTATCAGCCCACCCTAATAGTGAAGGTGACTATTGCATATGCATATGGTAATAATACACTTCAAGACCCAAAATGGGTATTTCATATTTTTGACCCGACATATTCGGGGGGGGGGGGGGGGGGGGTTATAAACACCCGCAGAATAATGGGAGAGGAGAAGGATGGATGAAAGAAAAGAGGAAATGAAAAGGAACTAGACCTTCAAATTGGGTTCACCAATTTTGTATGTCTAAGAATCCACACGTGACCGTAGAACGCACTCCACCTCCTGAGTTCGTGCCATGATGACTAATATGAAATTATATTATGGCTATGGACATATGCTAAATTGGATGAAAACTGTATTTGAAATACCCCTTTTTGATTTAGAAGTGAGTGCAAACGCTATCAATTATGGGTTATACATTATAATAATCTATGAAAATAACAAAATATACTCGAGACTAATGAACACTAAATACATAACCTGGCTAGACATAAATGAATTGGTGACAGGAGGATGGAAACATGAAGGATTAATACTAAACCAATGTCAATATACTCTATTTTCCCTATGTCACTAGCATGTGAAATTCCAACCAAAAAATATTTGTTTGTCAATGATTTCACTCATGAAAGTCATGATTTCTCTGGTATCACTTGGTTTTCCCTTAAGGTTAGATGAGGAAGCACTTGTGAAGGAGAAACCTATGTAGGTACGGACATAAATACTAATTCTCTCTCTCTTTTCTTGGAGAAAAATCATATGTGAACGTAAGTGTTGTTCATTGTTGACATTTCAAACTGCATCAATTTATGTTTATAAATAGCGAGTGGATTACAGGGGTTTTTAGATTTTTGTTAGGTGTCTTATGCCATGTAGAAAATCGATAAAAAGTTTAAATGTGTTTGGTTGTGGAACTCTAGGGTCACACACTAAATATCTAGGTCATCATTTGAAATAAGGATGGTCTATGTGAATGTAAGCAATTAATTAATGCATAATGAAAAATCATTAAGATTATAAAATCTAGAATTTCAATGAGGTCAATCGTCTACTAAACTTAGAAAAATTTGAATTCTTTCAATTTTCTCAATGAGCTATAATAAATAATCTCAGAGAGACTACCTCACGACAAGTTATATAAAGATAATGACTAGATGGAATCTTATAAAATTTACCTCTTGTATTCTTGTATTTACTGGATAAACAATGGAAATGTGAATAGACAAAATAACACCACCTTCTTATAAATAATTTTCTTCTACTCAAAATCAATATTTATAACTTAACCTTGCCAAGCATAGCCTGCTTTGGTGGCTAACTCCATATTGTAGAAGATTCAAATTAATGTAATCTCAAGTCTTATTTAGTATGTATATCCCTAAGCATGACTATTTAAATTTCATAAATATGTTTATTCCTAACAAACATCTTGTGTGTACTGGAAGCATCCCAATTCACATGAAACATGTGAACATTACAAACATAAGTTCATCTAATTAAAATAAATTTCTTGTACGACTAAATCATTTCGAATAGCTGAAAATAGTGAAGAATATTCTTCTCCTTATATATGAACATCATGTATTTTCCCTCTTTTATAGGAGCAATGTTAGCTTGTTTTTTATTTTTAAAATCAGAAAGTATAATTAAGAGTCTTTGTCCTAATTTGTTAATTGTGGATATATTCCTCATGTCTAGCTCTACCTCAAAATTATGGCAGAGAATGGACAAGCTTGCTTAGGAGGATTTGTGCATTGTAGAAGATTCGACATGGTACAAATAGATAAAAGTTCTATATGCTCCAATTTAAACTATCAGAGAAAGGTTTTTGTTCGGATAATTCATCTTATGCAGTGTAGCAAGCAACCTCCTTTCCATTCTTTGTAGGAAAAAAAATAGTTGTAGAGTTATGTGTGCGTGAAGGTGTATAGAACCAAAGTCTACACATGAGTTGGTATAGCACTTTTCAGGATCAAATCTATTTTTTCTATGATTAAATAGTCCATTGTAGGTCGTAATGTGTCTGAACAAATGTATAATTCCCATTGAATCTATTCAAATAAAATAAATAAAAATGATATTAGAATCCATTAATGTTACTCTATATATAGTTGCAAGGCTTGGTTGTTATTCACTTGAGACCCCATACCTTGACTACATAAGTTTGATTTTTAGAGTCCCCTCAGCTTATTTTCTAGCTAGAATTCTAACATGTGTCTAGGCTATTGTGTATGGATTCCTTTTTAGAAGCCATGAGTGAGAGTGTTGAAGCTATTTTGTTGACATATCGATTCAGTAGTTATGCAGGAAATAGATCTTACATGGAAAGATATTTGATCATGCTTGTGCGCTTCTTAGTATGTTTGAGAACTCAGCATAAGAATAAAGATTCCAAATACCATATCATTTGATTCTATTGTAATGCTTCGTTAAAGAAATTCTTTGACTCTTATTGAAGATATAAACCCAGAGAAGTGAAGTCTAGCACCACTAATGGCAACCAAGACTTGATTCATATTTTCAAGGAATCCAAGGAAATATTGGCATATGATGGAGGACGAACAATAGTGAATATGTTGTCAAGCAGCAAGTGCTAGGAGAAGATGAATATCGCAGATGGTCTACATGTCCTACAAGAAAATGTTGTTGTCTTTGAGAGAGGATTAAAAGAAGGTAAGACATAGAGACCAAAAAGGTCAAGGTGACAGGAAACTGGCAGGTACGCAACCACCTTAGCAATGTGGTTTATAACCGTTTAGCTCAGGTAAAGAGATCCGACAGTTATGTAACATCCATGGAGGTTGGATAGGGGACCATTGGCATGGTTTCGTCACTTTCAAGGAGGATAAGGCTTAAAGACCGAAAATTTTCATTAATGGTTGAAGGATAAGTATGGCTAAGATAGAAAATCACAAATAATTTATTAGAGTTATCTCTAAGATGAGGATACATAGGAAGGTGAACATCAAAGAAAGTGATAAACTAAGAACATCGTTGGGGATTTTACCAATATTGTGGGTATTGTTTTGCATCATGAAAAATTTGGTAAGTGTAGAAGTGATTGAAGAAGCTAATGTCTTGAGGCTTTGGAGAGGAACCAGAATTCATATGATTTATTTAGATTGACCTCATAGGTCACCTTGTAGTGATAGAGCAGAGTGGTTCACTTGTGAGCATATCAGAAGGTACATATCTCTAATAAATAACAAGAATGTGTGATTATAATTGTATCTGGTATAGACCTAAGGTTTTCCATTATGTGTGACAAACAAGAGAGTGAGGTTTGATATGTTAGGATCGCAAATATGCCGATATTTCATATATAGTGAAGAGTAAAGAGGTTTCTGGGTATCCCATAGCACAATATAATCTTCATGAATATAGTTTTTATTCCGTGTGATATATTGTAGAAAGGATGATCTTAGATAGTGAGACTGTTAGGATTGTGGAGCTTATATTTCTTCACAGTATAGCATGCAATGGAAACCTGACTAGGTAACACAGTAATCGGCGACATCGGTTAAAGTGGTAACCAGCATCGGTCAGGGTAGACCATCGACCGGTCAGGGTAACTGGTGTCAATCAACATTAGGGTAACAATTGGCCGTGGTTAGGTCAGTAATCAGCACCGGTTACTTGTATGTGAAGTGTTTTAATTTTTAATTCAAGGGAATTTAAATATAGATTTTGTTTTAAAGAAAATCTATTAGGATGTAATTGCATGGCTAAGGTGCCCTAAGTTTATATACGCCTATATAAGCATAGAAAGACTAGGGTTTAGAACATAAGGGATGATAAAAGAGATGGATTGCATTGAGATCCTCAATTCTCCTAGATTGAGAGAATGAAGATGAAGAAGAAGAAGAAAGAAGAAAGAACATGTTACATGAAGATAAAAGATCTCCATGGAGAGGAGATGGACAAAAGGAAAGTAGTATGTACATTTGAATGGTGAGAAGGTAGGTATTACGTCTTCTACTATATTTTCTTTGTATTAGTTATTGTCTCATTGTAACTGGCTTGCATAGTATGCAAAGAACATAGGGTTTCTTCTTGTTAGATCTACAGTGTTATGGTGAGATCTTGTTATTGCTCATTCTTGTAGATACACATGTTGTTAGATCTTGTATTACAGATCCTTGAGATTGTGATGTATTTTTTATCCATAAGAATCTAGTATTGTAGAGGAAGTTATCTTCATGTTTGCACAAGTCCATGTAGTGATGGAGGAGAGACTTAATTCTTTGTGCCCAGTTATGGCTGCACATTGGTAGATATTTCTAGAGGTCTAGTTTTCTTATTCACAGTATAATGAGAGCTTGGCTGCACAGTGGCAGATGTAGGGTAGCTTCAGGTATGTGAGATTTGAGTTATGTTTGAGATGCATGGTTGTAGTGCACTCAGGTAGATCTGGTTAGAGATTTGGGGGAGACACAAGTGGTGGTATGGAGGCACAATTTAGTGTACTTTGGTAGATCTTGTTGGAGATCTTGGAGGAGGAGATACTCTTGTAGAGATACATGTACTCTTGTGTAGAAGAGTTGGTTTGTAATATCTTGTTATATTATATATATATATATATGACATCTCTATCTTTGGTGGACGTAGCCCACATTGGGTGAACCACGGTACATGTTTTGTTATGTGTGTGTAATTTTGTGTGATTTTGGATTATTCTAGTTTATAATTCCACTACTGTAGATTTTGTGGGAATTGTTTAGATCCATGTGTGCTTGATTTTGGATTTTGTTATTCCCAACTCATGGTAGCAGAGCTTGGTTATTTCAAAGAAAGGGTTTCCTTCATGGTATTCCCAACAACTGGTACTGACACGTAGGTGAGAAGGGTTTGTTTTTCCTAATGAGAATATCATAGGAAGACATTTAATCTCAACTGGGAGCTTTAGAAGAGTAAGGTTGCTAGAAATTAGAGTGATCTGGCGTCGGTTAAGTGAAAACTGATGTCAGCAGGGTGACCTTGGTCGTTTACAAGGTAACCATGGTTTGTTACAGGGTGACCGTGGTCGGTTGCTGGGAAGCCTAGTTTTAAACATAAAATCACAGATCTGATAGAAATGGAAAGATACATAGAATTGTATCTTAGTTTGTTGAGGTGTCTCAAGTTCTTGGAGGCACAAGCATGTTGGTCAGATTGTAGATCTAGTTATTGAGGTATGGTTTTATCTTGGTATTGTTACAGTGCTTATAATATTTTGGTTGCACATGCATGGTTTGGGACTGAAAATCTAGATCTGAGAAATGAGATAGAGGAGCAATAATGCATCATTTGGTGCAGTTAGATGCACAGGGCTTCATTGGAGAAGCTGAATATAGTAGCACAAAATGAAGACGAGTTTTCCATCAGAGAAACATGTTCTTCAAGTTGAAGATGAAGATGCAGTTGAGTGTCTTAGTGTTGGTAAGGTGATGTGTTTCATCTTGATGTAGTTTTATATACATGCATTATTGTTGTATAAGTTTTTGTGTAAGATTTGGGTTCTTCTTGAAATGACTAGCTCAGACACAACTATAGGCTTCGGTCAGAGTTGGCACCTGGTTTGGTGACCTATGCCAAATTGTGTGGTGTTGTGTTCAGTTCCAGCAGTACATCGATGTCAGATCTAGGGAACTGACATCTGTCACAGAGGGTAACCGATACTCGGTCTAGCAAACCATAGTCGATCTAGGGGATGACCATGATCGAGTCTCTATGGACACTTATTTGTACAGGGTTTACAGTAAAAGAGTGAGCACAAATGGGTACAGTGTCCTTGTTTCAGAGGATCTAGTTTCTGGCACAGTGTGTACAAGGTAGAAATAGTGTTGATCACTTCAATGGTTTGGATCAGAAAGAGGACGGATTTTTCTTGGTTAGTCCAGTGAGACTTTGGAGTCATGTATCTCTATATGGTTCATGTTTTATTTCTTTCTTTTGGAGAAAATGATATTATGTTTGGATAGTGTGCACAAATTTACACCATGTTTTTTGGTGTTGTTTGAATTTTATTTCCCAGTAGTGTGGAATATTAAGGACAAGTATTTCTAGTTTAAGGATGAGATTATTAATGAAAAGTTATGATTAGACATAGTTAAATGTAATGAGAGATGTTAAGTACAAACAAATGGAAAGAAGGTGATTCACCTACTTCACTAGAAGTTCAAACTTCTGTGGTGTAGAAGTATTCTCAGAGAAGAAAGGGAATAAATTTTATAATACTTTCATCTAGTTTTATTTCTCACGGACATATTAGATTTTGAACTTGGTGTTAGATGTAGTTTAGGGGATTTCATTTTTAGTGGGAGCAAGCCATGGTTGTTGGAATTGGAGGATTGGATACATGATACATATGTGGAGTGAGAGGAGATTTCTACTATTAAGAGTGGTAGGAGGTGCAAGTTGGTTTTGGAGGGTAGTCACGACTTTGTAGTTATTTTGAGTTTATTACTTTATGATGTCACTTCTGGTTTATTTTGTTGTGCTTGGATATTCCTTAGGGAAGGCATTTGATGGTTTATTCAAATGGTTTTAGATGATAGAGAATTTTTCAAAGTTTAAAGGGTGAAAAAGGAGAAATATGCTAGTTACAGAGAATGGTGTCAGTTAGGATTAACCGTGATAAATCATTTGGTAATAGTGGTTGGTTAGGTAGTGACCGTGGTTAGTTAGGAAACCATGGTTGGTTTGGTCACAGGGTTGACAATAGTTTCTATTTACCATTTTTAGATGGTGCCCTTATTTTGATTTCATCTTGGTTGGTTTGTGCAGTATGTTGATGACATGTATGTTAGTTTTTTCAGTTGGTATTAATTGCATGGTTTAGTGTGGATGTTTGTTATTGAAATTGATGAGAAAAAGATTCATATTCATATTTGGAGTTAGTTGGTCACTGACTTGGAGATTTTGGAGAGCCTAATAATATGTATGGATGGATGTACATGGTGATTTTGTACATATGGATATATTTTGTTTTGTGAGTCTATGATGATATAAATGTTTAATTTTCACATGTATTTTTTGAACATGAGTAGGGGATGTTTGCATTTGCTCTTGATTACTATGTTACTCCATGGGAGATGTTATCTATAGATGATTGTCTTGGACATGAAAGTTTCTTATGCAGGGTTGGATTTACAGATTACAGTGTTTAGATTCTTTTAGTTATGCAAGTTTGTGGATTGATCGCCCTCTAATGCAGGTGGAACTCATTTGGGTTGTCTCTACCCATGATCTTGTTTTTCTTTTGCATATTCCAGTTTGACTTGTCTAGTTAGTTGCATTGGTGGTTACATGGAGACATGGATAGATGGTTTGAGAACATGGTTGGTTTTACAGGTATGGATGTGGATGCAATTGAGGCTCAGTACTTCGGTTTGAGTGGGAGATCTTACAGATGTGTTAGTCATGATGGATTTTTACATGAGGAGCTTGGTTGATTTAATTCTCTAATACCAATAATTGGTATGGTGTTATGATTTAATGGGAGCTTGAGGCTTGGTGTCATGGATCAGTTGTAGATTCGTGTAGTTTTGTTAAGTCATGGTTTTATCTTCTTGGTTGGAGAAGATGGTTTGATATTCCTGATTTCATTTGAGAGAATTGTTGATAAAAAGAATAGATGTTCTTCGCGATGTGTAGAGGATGGTGATTTACAGGTACATGTACATAGGTTCAACAATTTATCTCCAAGTGGGATATTGTAAGGATTCTGCAGCTGAATTGCTTCACAAGTTGCATGATTTAAACCTTGTGGGTTTACATAGTAACCAACAATGGTCAGAGGGCAACTGGCGCCAATCATGGTAACTGTCGTTGATTAGGGTAACTGGCATTGGTCAACATCAGGGTAAGCATTTTCTGTCAGGAAGTACTTCACATTGGTTACATATGCGTGAAATTTTATATTTAACTCATTGGAATTTATTTTATATTTTGTTTAAAGCTGATTTTAAGGATGTTAATGCATAGATAAGGTGCCATAAGTTTTTCTAAGCTTATATAAGCTATAAAAATAGGGTTAGAACATAAAGAATGAGAAAAGATAATAATTGAGCTATTCTTAGTTGAAACGATGAAGAGGAATAAAAAGAATAAGAAGATTACATGAAGATGTGAGCTTTCATAGAGATACGTTGAATAGAAGGAAAGTGCAGGTACATTGTTGGTGAGAAGATGGTATTATCTTCTACTGTATTTCCTTTGTATTATTTAATCTCATGTAATGGCCTACATAGTATGGAAATAACTTAGTGTTTTTTCTTTTTAGATCCATATGTTGTTGTGAGATCTTGTTATTTCTCATTCTTGTAGATCCACATGTTATGAGATATTGTATTACATATCAATGAGATCATGATTTATTGTTGATCCATAGGAATATAGTATTGTAGAGGAAGTTATCTTCATGTTTGCATATGTTGATGTAGTGATGGACGAGAGACTTACTTATTGGTTCAGGATTACTGTTTCACATTGGGAAACCCTTAGAGAGGTCTTGTTTGCAGATTCACAGTACATTGAGAGCTTGGTTGCATAGTCAAAGATGCAAGGTAGCTTCAACTATGTGAGATCTGGTGGTGTTTCAAAGGATCAATTGTAGTGTATTCAAGTTGATTTGGTGAGATATATGGTGAAGAATCAATTGGTGGTATGGAGGCATGGTTTAGTGTACTCAGGAAGATCCAGGTGTAGATCTGGGAGGAAGAGATACTCGTGTAGAGATACATGTTCTCTTGTGCATAAGAGTTGGTTTGTAATCTCTTGGTATATTATGTATATGAGATCTCTATCTTTGTTGGACATAGCCCACATTGGGTGAACCACTTGTAGACAATAAATTTTTGTATTACCCCCCTTAGTCCCCTTTTGAGAAGTTAATATAATGTGTTCACCTAACCATGATCCCTTTACCCCAAATTCATATTAATTTAATTACTTACAATTGACTTAATGCTCATCCTCACATTATTTATTAATTTAATTAATTTAATTTACACCTCACTCAACCACATCACCTAGACACCTCACCATGGACTTATTCTTAGCCTATTAATTAGCTAAGACTCATTCTCTACTTATCTTAACAAACTAGGAGTTAGTCTAACCCTAACACTAAATTCATATTCCTTCTCCAACAACATTCCTGCTTATCTAAGTGGTAACCATAACTTGAGACCCGGATAGACAAGTACAGCACGCCAAAAATAGCCAAGATCTGTTATTTTTGGTAAACATAGGATATCCTTCCTTAACTGACACCGGTTAATCCTCAACTGACGCTGGTCACCTTGAATGTCATTAGTTACCATACATACAGTTTTGTAATATTTTTCCTAGGTTGGTCACTTCAATTTTTGGAGAGATACATCTACATTCAAACATGAACAAGAGATTTGTCAAGCATTAAGACAACATAATACATTCAGCCATAGGACCAAACAAGTACCAAAAACTGATGCAAAGGAATTTACATCCACAGTAGCACTCTGGGAAGAAATTCCATGGTACAGACCACCAAGTTCTTCACAAATCAACCTTCACCTTCCTTCACCCACCAGGATTACAAATAAAAGTAAGTGTATTTATATTTGCATCATTTCTATACTTACTTAATAGGTTCTTTATCTTTTAGTTAACACATCTTGTTATTCCTGCATTCCTCCGTCCCCACTTTCCATCCAAGCTACCTCTCCACCATCCATAGCCTTCTACCTCTCTAGACCTAACCTTTATACCTTTATGAGTTTTCCTCACCTTATTACGAACCCAGCCAGTTCCCCTTAAGTCTCTGTGTAATCACAGAGAACCCCAAAACCACTTGTCAATCAACTTTCACCAAATTTCCCTACCGATGCCGGCTACCTTAACCGTCATTGGTTTCCCCTTGACTGACATTAGTCACCAGACTGGCATCGGTTATTGTGTATCCTGTCACAATTTCACTAAACTTCCCCTGAAACCTCAAAAACATCACCAAATCCTGATACCCTACCTGCAACATCACAACATACCTTCCCAAGTCTTTGTATAGACATAGAGAGAGCCTAGACATTTATTTATGACATTCGGCCATTCACACAGAAACTAAAATCGGTCATCTTAAACTAACATCAGTCATAGCTAAACCGTTATTAGTCATACACTTACTGGTGTTGGTCTTTGTGTCTGGTAAACTGCCTCATACCAACAAGCTCCTTAATCACCCAAATCAACCAAAAATTACACCAGATCTTACCCAGACCCTACGTGTAACTTAACTTGGGGCCTTCACTAGTTTAATTATCAAAGCATTTAATTGGATTTATATGGATAGTAATATGAGATACCTAAATCAAAACACTATCATTATATTGGTTTATTTGCATGTCCATTTACTTTATATTGAATTATATATATATATATATCAGTGGATTCAAAATTATCAAGGAAGTATCACACTTGTTAGATCTAGATCACGCTAGGCAATCGAATAACCTTTTACTATTAACTATGTTTTATGGTCTTGATTTGTATTTCAGGTAGTTCCTCCTAGCCAAAAGGAAGCTCACACAATCAAATTGGATCAAGAAATTAGAACGTGTGCTATTAACCTTCAACCAACATTACAACAAGTATTCCTCCTTGGCCTCTTACCCTTATCTGTTTCATTAATCTACTAAGAATCTGGTGAAAAGTTTTGGCATGCCTGATGGGACCCGTTAGGGGTTCTTTTTCATTTGTTCATTCCTAGGAAAAAATTATTTGTTTATTTCCCTTTGAAAATTATTCACATTAATTTTTTTCTTTGGAATATTATGGTTCTTTCTATTGTCTAGAAGAAATCATACTTTTGGTGCTTTAAAATATTAAACGTATTTGTTTCTACTGCATGGCATTACTGAAAGAGAATCCCTCATTATGTTCTCCATTTTCTACATCGAATGTAATTGTGGATTTGGGCTTAAAATATTTGCATTACATTCTTGTTTATTGCATTGTAGCTCACATTAAGTCCACTATGGAATTTGTGGTGGAAACTTCAGTGGATTAGATGTCTCTAAGGGGATCCTTCACTTCGGCTATTATTGGCCTTCTCTCAATTAGTACTGTTGCGAATATGTTAAGAAATGTGTCAAGTTTCAACATAATTCCAATCTTGTCTACATTCCTAGCTAGGCCTTACAACCATCTCATGACCTTTGGCCCTTCTCGTAATGGGGCCTTAATCTCATCAGTACCATCAATCCACATTCTTCATAGCGTCATCATTATATCAACACCGCACCTGAGTACCTCGCCAAGTGGGCGGAAGCAATTCCACTCACCTCAGCCAGACCTATTCAAATCATTAGCTTCATCTATCAGCATATCATTTTCCACTTCGATGTCCCTCATAAAATAATCAAGGATATTAGAAAGTATTTCAAAAGAAATATCTAGAATCTTTGTGACTCATTTAAAATAAACCTTAGTTTCTCATCTCCTTAATCACCCAAATCAACCAAAAATTACACCATATCTTACCCAGACCCTGCCTGCAACTTAACGTAGGACCTTTACTAGTTTAACTATCAAATCATTTAATTAGATTTATATGGATAGTAATATGAGATACCTAAATCAAAACACTAGCATTATATTGGTTTATTTGCATGTCCATTTACTTTATATTGAATTATATATATATATATATATATATATATCAGTGGATTGACAATTATCGAGGAAGTATCACACTTTCTGGATCTAGTTCACACTAGGCAATCCAATAACCTTTTGCTATTGACTATGTTTTATGGTCTTGATTTGTATTTCAGGTAGTTCCTCCTAGCCAAAAGGAATCTCACACAATCAAATTGGAACAAGAAATTAGAACGCATGCACTTAACCTCCAACAACATTACAACAAGTATTCCTCCTTAGCCTCTTACCCTTATCTATTTCATTAATCTACTAAGAATCTGGTGGAAAATTGTGGCATGCCTGGTGGGACTCATTAGGGGTTCTTTTGCATTTTTTCATTCCTAGGAAAAAATTATTTTTTTATTTCCCTTTGAAAATTATTCACATTAATTTTCTTCTTTGGAATATTATCTTTCTTTCTATTGTCTAAAAGAAATCATACTTTTGGTGCTTTAAAAAAAACACATATTTCTTTCTACTGCATTGCATTAGTGAAAGAGAATCCCTCATCCTATTCTTCATTTTCTAGATCGAATGTAATTGTGGATTTGGGCTTTAAAAATTTGCATTACATTCTTGTTTATTGCATTGTAGCTCACATTAAGTCCACTACGGAATTTTTGGTGGAAACTTCAGTGGCTTATATGTCTCTAAGGGGATCCTTCACCTCAGCTATTATTGGCCCTCTCTCAATTAGTACTGCTGCAAATATGTTAAGAAATGTGTCAAGTTTCAACAAAATTCCAATCTTGTCTACATTTCTAGCTAGGCTTTACAGCCAGCTCGTGACCTTTGGCACTTCTTGCAATGGGACCCTAATCTCATCGGTACCATCAATCCACATTCTTCATAGCTTCATCATTATATCATCACCACACCTGAGTACCTTGACAAGTGGGCGGAAGCAATTCCACTCACCTCAGCCAAACCTATTCAAATCGTTAGCTTCATCTATCAGCATATCATTTTCCACTTCGATGTCCCTCATAAAATAATCAAGGATAATAGAAAGTATTTTAAAAATATATATATCTAAAATCTTGGTGAATCATTTAAAATAAACCTTAGTTTCTCATCTCCTTAATCACCGAAATCAACCAACAAGCTCCTTAATCACCCAAATCAACCAAAAATTACACTAGATCTTACCCAGACCCTGCCTACAACTTAACGTAGGACCTTCACCAGTTTAATTATCAAAGAATTTAATTAGATTTATATTGATAGTAATAAGAGATACCTAAATCAAAACACTAGCATTAGATTGGTTTATTTGCATGTTCTTTTACTTTATATTGAATTAGATATGCATGTATATATATATATATATCAGTGGATTGACAATTATCCAGGAAGTATCACACTTCCTAGATCTAGCTCACGCTAGGCAATCCACTAACCTTTTGCTATTAACTATGTTTTATTGTCTTGATTTGTATTTGAGGTAGTTCCTCCAAGCCAAAAGGAAGATCACGTAATCAACTTGGATCAGGAAATTAGAACGCGTGCACTTAACCTTCAACCAACATTATAACAAGTATTCCTCCTTGGCCTCTTACTGAAAGGAATGATAATCAAATCATACCAAGCCAAGAAAACAGATGCTAATCAAACACCATGATCAATAAGATGAAAGCAATTCATGAGAATAACTTTACATAAAACCTTTGCAAACAAATGAGAAACAATATCATATATTATTATGGAACTCAATGCAATACATTGAGAATGGGCCTTGCTTAAATAAAGAAGGAATAACAATTTAAGAACCAGTCAAGGTCGTAGATCAAGCCATAAATCAAGGAAATAACTAGTCATCAAAGAACTAGTCAAGACCATAGATTTAGGAGAGAACTAGACATCAAGGATCTAGTCAATACCATAGATCAAGGAAAGAACTATACCTAAAAACTATATAATATCTCCTAATATCTAAATAAGATAAAATAAATATCCACACACATAAGTGGGTGAGGATAAATACAATAAAGGTAAATAAAGTACCTAGATGAACATGAGCTAAGGTAAATACCTAATCTAGCACCCCCCTTCAAGTGAAGCTAGGAGCCAAAATAGATGTGGCATGTCCACAGTATGAGTCCTGGCAACTAAGCCTGATGAGGTACTCATGTACAATAACTAGGAAAAAAGGGACACCACAAAGTATCCAAAACCATTAACAACAAAGTAAAAGAGAGTAAAAACCCGCTCCAAGGCATCCCAAGAATCTCGGCTCAAAAAACTTGTACAATGCTGAAGAAGTTTGGTCTGAATCCACTCTCAATCATAAAACTCAAAAACAACTGACATCGGGCTTCACTAGAATAGCTCTATACAAGGAGACTGTCAACGGAGTGATGTCGAAAATGCAAAAAAAAAACACCAAACATAATTTGATCAACTGTTGCAATTAGGTGTGCCAATATCCAAGAACAATAACCAAAGCAACAAGGTAAGGACACTAACTCCAGAGTTTCATGATCCAAGAAAAGCCAAGGTAACAAGGCAAGGACACGAAACCCAAAGAATTAGGATCAACACCACACCCTCCCATACTGCTGAATGGGTGGAGTGACACTCAAAATATATATGAGTTGTCAAAAAAAATAGTCAAACACTGACAAACTAACACTGGAATGCACCAAAATAGATCCCCCATAAAAGATACTGTCAACATGCCAAAAGTGTCAAAAATATAGATACAAAATCTCTCAACAAACAAGAGAGATACACTACACCTACTAAAGAAAAATTCTTAAAACAAGAAGCATCACAATACATAAGATATATAAAGTGGAGCAAGAGGCCTAATGGTGGAGGAGCCATGCCTGTAAAGTCCTCTCAACGAATGCCTATGTCACCTCCACGAGTGATCAGATATCCACCCCAAATCAACACGGATGGATGAAGAACATGCCTGCATATGACTTGGTGCAAAATTCACAATGGGTGCATGCAAAAGAACATTAGAATGTGTGTCAATTTGATCATGTCTGACAACTGAAATCTCATGTTTCTCAAGCTTGAGTGAAGTTGTAGAACTCATGTGTTTCTCATGATCCTCAGAAAGAGTCGAGCAAACAAAAAAAGGAGCTCTGTCAATGTGTGATCCCAATGAAGTATCTTCTCGAAAACCAATGTCATGACAAGAATTCCACTTAACATGTGGAATAAAGGAAACAATACCTTGTGAATTTCTGATAATGAATCCTCTAGTGAGACCCATAAAATGGAGCATGCGAGAAAGGAATGCAGTTGTATGATTCTCAAAAAAGCCATGCAGCTGAGAAGAAGTAGGATATACAACATGTGGTATTGTAATAGGCACAGATGTGGAAGAGCATGCAATAATAAGCCTCACAAGTTTAGAAGCATCAAAAGCAGGTTTAGGCTCAAATATTTGTAGGTTAATGTCAGTGGGTACAAGAGCAACAGCTGCAAGTGGACTAGGATCATGGATATGGTTGTCCATAATATGATGGTGATGTTGTAGGCTAGTAAGTTTATTCTGCAGGGAGTGTATTATTGTATCCTTATCATGAATGAGTGATTGTAGAAGAGAATTTTGCTTCTTGAATGATATATTTTCTTCCACAAATTTTAAAATATCCTCTTGAAGTCCACATACTTCAGAGAAAAGAATATCATTCTCAGAGTTCATCATAGGTAAAAACTGTAACTCCCAAAAATTTAGGACATCAGGCTCAGCCGAAATTTCATCCACAATTGATTACAACACTCCTCCATATTTGGAACTTTAAAATTATAGTACAAGTCTCAAAATAAATATTTCCAATGGAAAGATCACAAAAAAACAAGCACTTTTGCAAAAAACGGCACTCAAAACCGAGTTACCGATCAAAAGTTACAAGCGTGCAACCTGAGACAGATACGTTGCAGCAGAAAAAACCCCAGTACAGATCTCGAGAAATCCAACTAACCAGAATAAAAAAAATCACATTTTTTTCCTTGGCTTGAATCCCAAGGCGTGCCTCTGTGCTTCTCTAAAAAAATAAAAAAACCACAAAAAATGGCTACCTCCAGAATTGGTCGAGTTTACAGTCAATCTTAGGGTTTTCACACCTTTCGGATCCAATGGAAGCCTCTTTTTTGCATAAAACTACATGAAGCAAAAAAATATGAACAAATCCCAAATATATGAATACACAAATAATTTATTTTCAAAATAAAACTTACAGACGGATGCCAACAACAATTTCCTACTCTGATACCATGAAAGGAACGATAACCAGTTCGTACCAAGCTAAGAACACATGCTAATAAAACACTACGATCAATAAGATGAAAGCAATTCACTTTAATAACTTTACATAAAACCTTTACAAACAAACGAGAAACAATATCATATATTATTATGGAACTTAATGCAATACATTGAGAATGAGCCTTACTTAAATAGGAAAGGAATAACAATCTAAGAACTAGTCAAGGTCGCAGATTAATCCATAAATCAAGGAAATAACTAGTCATCAAAGAACTAGTCAAGACAATAGATTTAGGAGAGAACTAGACATCAAGGATCGATTCATTACCATAGATCAAGGAAAGAACTAGTCAATATTATAGATCAAGGAAAGAACTATACCTGACAACTAGGTAATATTTCCTAATATCTAAATCAGATAAAAGAGATATCCACACACATAAGTGGGTGAGGATAAATACAATAACGGTAAATAAAGTACCTAGGTGAACATGAGCTAAGGTAAATACCTACTCTAACAATTACCCTTATCTGTTTCATTAATCTACTAAGAATCTGGTGAAAAATTTTCGCATTCCCGGTGGGACCCGTCGAGGGTTCTTTTGCATTTGTTCATTCCTAGGAAAAAAATATTTGTTTATTTCCCTTTGAAAATTATTCACATTAATTTTCTTCTTTGGAATATCATCCTTCTTTCTATTTTCTAAAATAAATCATACTTTTGGTGCTTAAAAAAGAACAAATATTTCTTTCTACTACATTACATTAGTGAAAGAGAATCCCTCATCCTGTTCTCCATTTTCTAGATCGAACATAATTGTGGATTTGAGATTAAAACATTTGCATTACATTCTTGTTTATTGCATTGTATCTCACATTAATTGAGGGCAACCTATACGCTATAATTCATGCCCAGTTGATGGTTGACTAATTCAATCATAGATCACTTTGCACACTCTCTATACTAAACCACTTACATAATTTACACATCTTCTTAAACATCATCCTACCTGAAAGAAGTTGTCAATGATCACACAATTAGAGGATTGATAGTGGGTACCCAACTAGTTTCTATATCCAATTATTATCTCAGATAAAGGACTTCCCCCGAAAAATATTTACCCGAAACCATCATTATATCTTGGCTTTTCATAAGGCACCTTCTATCAAACCAAAAACTCTTTTCTATTCACAAGTCGGTCTAAAATAGCATAAGCTAAAACATAAAATTCACCAATAGGATTTTGTGTTTCTTAACTTTTGCTTGATTTTTGTTTTGAGTTTTGAGGTCGTGTTCTCCATTTTTCTTTCTTCCTTTCACACTCCACAATTATAGTTGGTGTATTATGAATTTTTCTGAGTGTGTTATGGTCCATAATTATCATACTCAGGCTTCTGGGTTGATATTTTATCTTATCTAAGTCAAAAAATTCAATTTTATTTAATCTTTCTAAATTTCACAGTGACCAGCATCAGTCCAGTGACTTTCATCCATTTAATCATCTAACCATCATCGGTTTACCAAACCGTTGTCAGTTTCTTGCTTTTTTGTTCATTTTACAAAAAATAGCACTCATCAATTTTCTGTTCTTTCTAGGGTTTCTCAGACACACCATCATACCCCTAGGTATTTAAAATCATTGTCAAATCCATATTTTTTCTCATTTTCATCAGTTATTACCACATTTATCAAACTTTTGATTATTCCACTGTAACTAGTATCGGTCACCCTAACCGTCCTCGGTAACCCTCTATCACCATCATCAGTTAACTTGACCATCGTTGGTTCCTATGCTTTGATTTTTAATTTAAAAAATGACAAATTTTACCTCTTAGAACCTATTTTTCTCCATTCCTTCTATTTTTTTTGTGTTAGTTACAGAGAGATGATTACCAGCTCTACGCTAACTCACATGGTTTTTACTTGTAGCCAAGCCAACTCCTTGGTGTTCCATGCTAGCCTTCAACTGCTCCCGCCTAGCCCATTTCCTCCTTCTATCATGTCACCTATAGATCCCACTCATCCCATTATCATCAGTATTGGTGATGAGGAGTTCGCAAGACTCCTTAACTAGAAACCCCCGCTTCTTTACAATAGTATTTAGCCCATTAATCTACTCGAGACTCATTAGGAAAATTGGTATATGGCATACCTATTTCCATTCCTCCTGCACCTCGCACTCCACTTGTGCGTCAACTACCACTAGGCTTAGTGTTACCCTTCTTCTACCTTACCACCTGTGGTGTGACAAACGTGACCCCATATTAGTCAATATCTGCTACACCTACAACATCTGTCACACCATTGACGTCAGTTGCACTCCTATGGTGTCAATCATTCCTTCATCAGCCACCTTGAGGATAGCCCCATTTTCTATACCATGCCACCATCGTATATACCTATGGTGTCACAACCATCCATGGTGTCAGCAAGCCCATACTCCATTCCAAAACATCAACCTCTCCATCCCGCAGTCCCTTCCCCAAATCACCACAAGAGTCATTACGCCCACCCCACCTACTTACACATATTACAAACAACACCCTATCTCATTCTACTTCACTTATTCGGGATATATACTGCCAGCATCTATTGCCCCCTTGCATATTTCTAATACTCGACACCACCATATACTAGGATGTCGTCCACATCATACATTCATCATTTACCCTCCTTATACTGCATGGGGTGCCCAGTCATCACAAACCTACCAATGACCTTATGAAAATGATGATGGAGAAAGATGCAAACATTGGAAGCACCGGTTTATGGCTCTTCATAACTCTTTAACATACGATTAAATTTGTAATGAGCCCATTCATCTATCTATTCCCATTCTTCCCATAACCTTATGCACTTTGGGAAATGTCAAAATTCAACCGGTTCAGACAGCAAAGAAGACCCACAACAACGACTTGTGGTCTTTTAAACAAGGATGTTATCTAATCACTCATGACTGACACTCTTCTCTTGCAGACATTCCTAATGTCCTGGATAGGACCTGCATTGGATTGGTATAGTGGTTTACCTAGACATTCCATTTACTCATTCAACCATGTGGCTTAAGATTTCCTGGACTATTTTTCAATCAATATCATCAAGAAAGTCACCATGACTGACTTGTACTCAACCCAATAATATGAAGACGAATCTATCACTAGATTTTGTCACTCGTTCGTGAAGCCTCATCAACCAGCTCACATTCCATCTTCCTCAAACTGAACTTATATAGTTGTTCATCTAGGGCTTGTGCCAAACACATCTCACTAACTCTACCAAGTCCAAACCTTCCAGTAAATTTGATGAGGCGATCACCATGGCTACGAAAAATTTAAATTTGTGGCATTGAAGAGAAGAACAATTCAATTGTGTAACAAAAATGTTCTATTCAAATCAAATGATACCTCTTCTTCTTCCAAACCCTAAAACAACTATTCCAAAGAAAAAGGATCTGCCAACGTGGTTACTTTTAAAGGCTGGCCCATCTTACCCATCCAATCAATCTAAACATTCCTCCAACCTTTCTCTCGATTCAAGATTTTCAATTCAAGAGGGAGAAACAAAAATACACTCCAATTGGAGATCCCTATTCTTCAATCTTAGAAAAAATTCTTAAAAGCTGGAGCAATTACTCTTCCACCTGTCAAACCACATACTGGTTTTAACCCTGCTCATCATATGCTTGCATGGTATAAGGAACATGACTATTGTAACTATCATCACATTAAAGTTCATAGCAACGGTAATTGTATTACCTTCAAAAAACATTATTACATGAAATGTTAGATAATGGAGATCTCAGTCCTGGATAACCCTAAACGCACTGGAAAATTAGAACTTGCATATCTTTAAGAAGTTGTTCCCTAATCATACCTCTGTCATCTGACCACACTGGAAACCCTTAAACTAATGATAGATAATGTTCACGAAGTTCGATGCTATTTTTCGACAGTTGTACCAATCGTTCCTCAATTTCCTCATATCCCTTCTATCAAGGAATTTTTTGTGCAAGAGCTCCTTTACCCATGGAAGGAACCTATTTCATCTACTCCTTCACCCACAGAGGATTCCCCTTCATCCCCCCCTATCACCCATGGAGGAGTCCATAATATCTGTTGATCCCGTTTCACCACCCACCCTCATAACCTAACGAACAAATTACGGTGTTAACTCTCCAACCCACGGGAGAGTCATGCTCGCCTTCCTCTCCACCGAAAGAGGAACCTACCTCATCCCATTTGTTATCTCCCCTACCCCATAGGGGATCCTTTAGAAGTGTCATATTCTTGTTGGTTTCAATTCCCCATTAGCCTTCCAAGATCCTTGTTGATTTACTCTCAGCTCTTTTACCCACAAATTCTGAAGCCAATCTAGTTTCCTATCTCATAGACATACTTTACAGGGATTTCTACTAAATCAATGTCATAATCCTCCTGATACAATAGTGTCATTTTTCATGCCTTGTTGACCTGCTTGGATTATGTTGATAATTCCATGTTTTGGGGACGTCTTCGGCTATACTTTTCAAACCCAAATGCAAATGTTTTCGATTGATACCTCTATGATTTATCCAAAGGTATTTCAAATAACCAAATCAAACCATGACCATACTAGTCATAACACCCTCTCCTTCATCACTCTCGCCTACACCTAAACCTTTACCAATAACCAAACCTATTCCTGTGCCTAAGTACACATACCTACACCTACACCTTCCCCCGCTTCTAGAACCATCACCACATTAGGAGTCATGAGCGACATCAAGTCTAGTCCATCCTCCTATGTCAAATTAGACTTCAGGCCACATCTTCACAAACCCGTGCACAAAAATTATTCCCCCACTTAAAAGGAAGACTCAACCTTCTAGGCCACATACAATCGATTTCACCTACTACCCCTCTTTCCACCTTCACCCCTTCCGTCTATCCTCATGACCTCACACCCATCAACTTTGGCCAAACAACCTCCTACCCAAGGTAAACTAAAAAGCATAACATCCAAGTCACCTCATCACAGAGCCTCTGTTACACCTAACTTATCTACACCAGCGTACACCTTTGCACCATCACATTTAACCTTTCTTACCACATGTACTCCACACAACTTCCAGTAAGCATCGTCACTACCTATGATATTCCCCACTCTTCAACCAATACCCTCCACCTTGCTTCTTCCAACAATCCTTCACCTGCACCTCCATTATTGCCTTGGCTAACCCTGTCCCCTTCAACGTCATCTGCCTTCCCTTCTGCATCACGTGCGTCCGTCTTCACCTTTACCCAGGAAGGTGCAACCACAAGTTGAAAAACCGACTACCCTCCAAAGAGATAGTTAATCCTAAAACTCCTTCTATCACTAGTTCATCTACTATGCCCTTACCTAAGTAGAGTACAATCAAAATCTAAAACAATAAAACCTACCAAAATAGTGGTCGAACCTATCCCCACCTCCGATTCCACCTCCCGTGGTGCCTCTTTTGCCAAAATTACCCACACATCAATCCAAACCCATACTCACCTCACATTGTGATCCATTGGCAGGGTCTTACGCCAACTAGTATCTTAACAAATTTTTTAGAGACTATTGTCATCACATTGCCACCCCTTAGAACTTATAACCCACTCAAACCCAAACCAACAGGGTTTGACAATACAAAAATTTTATGCCT